>CM033275.1:1299663-2014339 GCA_019343175.1 Oedothorax gibbosus | reverse complement strand
AACGATAACATACTAATTCCTGGGCGACTGAATGACAATTCTTCGTCGATCCACGCGATCACCGAGAAGGGAGACTCGCTCCTGTTGATAAACAATCAACCCATTCACTTCAGTTCACTCGCGGTAGCGACAGGTTCTGATAAAGGGATTTTGGTAGACATGTTCGGTTTGTTTTGTCAGCAGGTGACACATCACAGCTATGATAATTCCCTTTCACATTGCGACAATTATGCCGCACCAACTTTTAGCATTGCGACAATTTTAATTAATTAATACAAATGTTATACATATACACTTTTTTAAATTCATATTGTTAAGTTTCAAAATGCAACAAAGTGTGCTGAGCTTTTCAAAAATTAAATTTACTGACATATCGTTATGTCATTGCAGTTCAGATGAGGATACCAATGGTACAGACAGTGAGATGATTAGTTCCAGCGGTGACGAGATTAGCGCAGACAGTGACGGAATTAATACTACACGGTTTTCTTACTCGGCCACCACGTCTGTATGTAACTCTTTTGTTAAAACTTTTATATTAGATAGGTACTACCTTAACTGATTCGCTTTGTTTCCATAATAAACAAATGTGTATTTTTTAAAAACTTTATCTTGTACATTGAATATACTTATACATTTCCTGATATCTATGGAAGTGGGAGGCCCAATATAAGGGTTCTTATCCGACCTGGATATGTATCTTATGTTTCTGGTCCCTGTAAATTAATTAGTACTAATGTAAAATAGCAATTAACCTCTATTCCAATTATAGTTAACTTGCAGCATTCTGATTACAAGGTGCCCATTGGCCGTCCAATTTGCCCACACAACGGTCCGCTTTTTGCTGTGGTTGAAGGAATTCATTATGATTTTAAGATTTTGCACACATTTTTATGATATCAGTTCACAACTTTTCTGCATTATCATTAAGATGTTTGGGAAAATTCTATTTTTTTTCTGCTTCCATGTTGTAGATTTATAAAATAAAAAGACCAAGAACCGAAAAAATCATATAGCGAAAATTCTGTGGGTGATACAGTTCGATTATTAATACTGAAAAGTGTCCAAAAATACACCAGAGGCAGTACTTATTTTCCAAGGAATATTTTCATTAGGGACCTGTGTTTTCAAATGTATTTTATCTTTCATACTTAATATTTATTTTATTTTCCAGTTACTCGCATGTTCAAGGAAATGGATAAAATTAAATAACTTAAATACCAAAGTCTATGCTACACTAGATTTCCTGCCAACAGAAGTTAAATTGCCTCTTATGACAGAAGGTGAGTTAAAGCATTTTAACCAAAGACTAAAAGATGATAGAGTTCTCAGCAGCAATGGTAGAAAGTTAGTGTTATTTAAAATTATTTACATTAAAACTAACTTATTACATACCCAGTAGTTCCAATTTTTTTTATAATTAATCATTTCATTTAATGAGGAACTTTGTTTTAATTAGTGATTTGTGATAAATGAGTAATAGATCCTTTAAAAAACAAAAATTATTTATTGATACTTATTCGAGGGAAATTTTACTTATTGGTAAGCCCATTCTGTTTTTTAGTAAACTTTGATGTATAGTTTTGTTCTGTAAAAATTTGTTCATTTGGGGGTTATCGTTAACAAGCGACTAAGAAAATATTTACTATATTGTGTTTTAACTGTTTTTTTAATTATTGTTTTTTAGGTACGTTACCTCCATGGTGCTGGCAGTGGGAAGACTGCTTGCTCTTTTGTTTTGAGCATCTCAAAAAAAAATGCTGGCCCAAGAATTGGCGGTCAAGTTTAGCTGTTATGGGCGCAAGGGGAAAAAGTCCTTTTCGGACTTCGCCAAAAACTAAATCTTGGGTGATGCAGAGATTATCACCAGCCTAGCAGCATCCGAGCATCTCATCCGCAGAGGTCATTGTAGCGACTATATATTGGCTGGCTCATTTGCATATCTTCTGTTTGCACGCCGCTTGGCGCGGAAACGATCGGAACCAACACTTGGTCGTTCACGCGACCTTGCGCGAGCTCTACATTTCGATGCAGAGCAAAGATGGTGCAGTGACGTAGTGCAGCCACACATGTTTAAGTAATAAATTTTAATTTAATAATCGTTTATAGAATGAAAATTGTCCAGGTCACTAAAGTCACTATTTTTTCTAGCCCACCATGTTTTACCTTTCATGAATCCTGCACATATTGAGAAAGATTAAAAATATTTAAATATAAAAAGAAAAAATACAATAATTTTTAGAAACTTATTTAAGATTAATTTGGATGTAAATTACTTTTAAACTTAGTAAAGTATTAAATCACTTTAATGATGACACTTGTTTAAAGTTAGTACGGTTTAGAAATTTTACACAGCATTTTTCGTAGTCTTCGTGTTCCTATTTATCTAACCAAAATATCTAAGACGCTGTTTGTGATTGTTTTACCACTTTTATGTTTGTGAGCATTTGAAGAGCCTAATTGAATTTGATGAAGCATGCTGTCTACTATAAAATGTGTTCTGAGCGTATGCAGGGTTTCCTGAGACCCCAGCATAATCCTACACATATTCATTATCTAAGCATATTTTTCAAACATATATTTTTAAAAAAGTATGTTTTGCAAGTAATTTTGAAAAAAAGTTTAATATTTGCTGAAGGCTCTCAATTTCATGAAATTTGAGCTTGTAAGCCATACCAATGCACATTTTTTAATGCTATGAATGTTCAAACAAACTGTCAGTTTTCTGGAATAGTTCATTCTAACATTGTTTATAATGGAAATTCCTTTAAAATTTACTGCTGAAAAAACTTTTTTGCAAGACCTTCGAAATCATGTTGACCCTTGTGCTATTTTTTATACACATAAACAGACGATACATATAATCAAAGTCTGTAAAGCGATTTTCAGATTCTCCTCTATCGAACCATTTCTGTTCTTAATGTTTAAAATAAATTATGTTACATGAGCGTAAACCAAAACATCTGTTTGAATGGATGTCAGATCTAGGGAGGTTATAAAGAAGTCTAATATAAAATAATTTGTTAAAGTACAGGCTTTTCAGATCATTTTAAAGTAAACTAGAGTTTCATATTTCAAAACTGTACTTACTTGAAAAATCACCTTGTATATTTTTTTGTAATTAAATTGTAATAATAATGTCACAAATAATAGTGTCACAAATAAGTCTGTTAAACAAATATACTTTGTAATTATCTTGATTTCCTTTTGGATTTGCTTTAAAGTAACTGTTTTTAATTTTTATAAATTATATTGGTATATTTCAATATTTTGCCAAATGAATGTTTTATTTTAGTCACCTTTTTGGTCACTTATTTTTTTCAAGTGGTCACTATTTTCACTTTTTTTTACCTCTGTTTTTTGGTGGCAGCCCTGAAAATGTTTTGGAACTAGTACTAAATATCCTTTTTTAATTTTTTCGCTGCAGCCTCCACAAGGTTTAACAGTTTGTACAAAGAAAAACTCTGAGCTCTTTGGAAAAGCTCTTTCTGGAGCCTACGAATGGAATGGAAGAAAGGCCAAACTATCAGATTTAAATGATGAATGCAGCTTGTCGTTGAACACAAATCTTTAAAATAACATGCTAATAATAAACATTTCCCTAAAATTTATGCATCCTTTGTTTTTTGTGAAACATTTCGTACAGAAGCTTTAGAAATATTTCTAAAGCTTCTGTGCGAATTAATAATTATTTTTTTAATATATTAAAGTAGAAAATACATAACTATCTATAAAACATGAAATTTATTAAAGTTACATGTAAAAATAATTTCATTGAAGTTAGTTTCAAAAAAATAAAATAATGGGCTCTATGGACAGATTTAACTCATCTCATTAAGAACTGAAAAATAAAACTAACTGTGTACTGATGGAATATTATATATGGTATATGGAATACGATTGGTGCATGCCAGATAAAAATGAGTTTAAAGCCTATTGTATGATTGGTCGATGTAGTATTTCAATCTCCAATGGAGGTATTTCGCAGCTTTTGCAACATGCAAATTCTGGGAAGCATGCAGTTAAAGTAAAGCAGCATAAAGGACAAAAAACTTTGAGTTTTCTTAAAAATAGTAAAGAAGGGAACATCTCTCTAGCAGCTTCGGCTCTTTCTGTAGATCAGGCGGTTCTACGAGCTGAAGCAATATGGGCCTTAAAAGTGGCAGTCTCAAATTTTTCTTTTGGCTCATGTAAGGATATTGTGGAAATATTTAAGAAAATGTTTGAAAAACATCCTGTCGCCCAAAATATGCAGTTAGGCGACAGGAAAGTTTCATATGTCCTTGGATATGGACTTGGTCCACTATTTAAGCAGGAAGTTATTTCGGATGTGAAAGATTCCATAGCTTCGGGATATTACTTAACTCTCTGCTTTGATGAAGCAACTACAGCTCAAACTAAAAAACAGCTTGACATTTTAGTAAGGTATTGGAGCCCAAAAGATGGTAGAATCAATGCAGGGTATATAACATCTTTATTTTTTGGCCATGCTGTAGCGGAAGACGTTTCTAAAGGCATCATTAAAGTCTTAGAGGATGAAGGGATTCCTTTAAATAAAATTCTTATGCTCAGCATGGATGGCCCAAATGTCAATCTTTCAGTTGCGAGAAAATTAAATTCAGAGCTTACAAAATCAAGCAATTCAGAAATGGTCGATATAGGTACCTGTACTTTGCATAAAGTGCATAACTGTTTTCGCAAAGCTTTAGATGACTTGCCAATGAATGTTGATGAATTTGCTACAGATCTGTTTGCATTTTTTAAAGCTAGTGCTGCAAGAAGGGAAGATCTTAGAGAATTAGAGAAACTTGTTGAATGTGAAGAGAAGTTTCTTCGACACGTAGATTCTAGATGGTTGACCTTAGGTCCTGTGGTGGATAGGATTATTTCTATATATCCTGCATTACAAGAGTACTTTCTGAAATTTCTTCCGAAAGAGAAAACTAGTTGGAGGAATCTCCAAAACAATGCCAGGTACAAACGTATTTCATCTGCATTAAAGGACCCTCAGACACTTGTCTATCTTAATTTTATTGTGGCCATTTCTCCTGACTTGCAAATGTACTTAGCCTTGTTCCAGACAGAAGGACCCATTATTCACTTGATGTACAGCAAAATGAACTTGTTATTACGTTCCATAATGCTGAGGTTTATTAAAGAAGAAACGGTTGGTTCGTTGAAAGGAAGTAAGCTACTTGATGTTGATACCAAAAATTTTGATACTTTTCTCCCTCTCAAGCGCATTAATGTTGGGGAAGCCACAAAAAGGGCATTATCCCAGCTTAATGATGTCAAAGAAGCCAGAATGGCAATGCGCTCGTTTTTGATGAAGCTTTGCAACTTACTTAAAGATGCCCTCCCCTTAACAAATCCAGTATTGAAGTATTTGGAGAAGCTCCATCCTGCAATGAGGTCCGTTGAAAGCAATGAGGGAATCCGTCGTCTGTGTATCGAATTAAAGCCCTTAAAAATCGACACGCAGTTAATGGATAGAATTCTTCAAGAGTTTCAAATATACAAAATGGATCCAGCTGTGGATGTTTTTAGCAAGGAATTCCTAGAGCAAAATAAAAGCACTACACGAATAGACAGTTTTTGGAAAGATGTCTTTGATATAAAGGACAAAATTAGTGGCCAACCAAAATATGCAAACCTGAAGATACTTGTTATAAATTGTTTGACTTTAGCACATGGTAACGCTGATGTAGAAAGAGGCTTTTCCCACGAACAAATTATTTGTAACTAACGCTCGTGCAAGACTTTCTGAAGCTACTATCATTGCTATTAGGCATGTGAAAGATGCCGTAAAACGATATGGAGGTGTATGCGCTGTTCCCATATCAGGAAAACTTCTAAACTCTGTGGCAAAATCGCATTCAGTATATGCAGCTGCATTAGACGCTGAGAAGAAATTGGAGGAAGAGAGTAAGAAGCGAGCACATGATGATGAAAAGTTTGAAAATGAAGCTAAAAAATTGAAAACAGAAACAGAAGAGATCATTAAGGCTACAAATAAGAAAATTAAAAATATTCAAGATGATATAACAGCAGCACAGAGTTGTTTGAATGAAGGGAATGAAAGGTTACAATCAGCTATAAAGAAAAAAAGTTTTCACGATATGAAAATTGCTTCAGCAATGATTGATGCTGCTTCGAAACAGTTGAAGCAGAATTCAGAACTGTTAAATGCAGAACAAGTCAAATCAACTAAATTGCAATTAAATTTAAATGCTAAATTGTTTAACTTAAGTAGCAAAAAGTAGTCATTTGTAAAATTTTCATTGAATAAAGTTTCTTTAATAACATTTTCAAAAAATTTAGTACTACTTTTTATTTTTGAACTATTTCTATAACACTAATTAATACTATCTAATCATTATTATTAATTGTTTATATTTGAACTGTTTTAATAACATTATTTGAGAATGCTTTGCAAAAAAGTTTGAAAATTGTTATATTTCCTATTTTCCTAAGTTCCTATTTTTTTCCTTTTTTTTAAACCGAAGACTCCTATTTTTCCTATATTTTTTTTTTAAATTTGGCTTTGATGCCTGAGTTTAGTTTAGTTTTGAATTATCGTCGCACTAGAGCTACACGAGGGCTATTCGCGACGGGCGTCGTATTTTAGAACCACAGTCAAGTGACGTGCCGACACCTGAGTAGGCACCCAACGCAAATCATGGGAAAGTAATTGAAACTAAAGTAATAACATTAAATTGTGTAGTAGACTGTCGACAAAGCTATATTACAAGGCACTACACAAATCATGGTTATTTTGGCTGCAATTACTGTTACCACCCAGAAGATCTCATTGACAACCAGATTAGATAATCTGCAGAAAATTTTGATGACGTAACAGACTCAAAAATACGAGATTAAATGTTATTGCGTACACATCCCAAGGTACTACTGTCAGTGCAGTAAAAAGAGTAAGTCAACTGTATGTTTTTCCAAACCTTGACCTAGTCAATGGTTTTGTAATTGATTACATATTTCATGCATGCGGTCTTACTCAGCGTTGCTAAACTGACAGTTAATTTGTGGACCGATTCAAAATCGGATGCCTGTCCATACTATATTGGTAAAATCGATGAACATTTATTGAATATCCCCCCCCCCCCTAATCTATTACAAGAAGGCTTCGATCTGTAAAAGAAAATGTTTGTTGGAAGGCCAATGAATGGAGGGCCTGGTGTTATTATATTATAGTTTGCCTTGTTTACTTATACTATTACCTACTGTATAAAACACCATTTATTATTAATCGATTTATTTTTAATTTATTATTAATTATCTGTATATTCTCTTCTAAAAACTAAAATAAGTAACTCTGAGTTAATTGATATCGCAGATGACTTTTCTTTATACGTGAAACAGTTTGAGAAACTTTATGGGTTAATAAACATAAAATTTAATGTGCGTTTATTACCTACCCCACCCGTGCATTTATTATCATTTCCAATGCAAGAGCATGTGATACATCCTTTTGGGGGCCACAACTTGACCGCGAAACAACGAAATTTTAATTATAGGTTGAGCAGGACAGGTCGATTTGTTGAATGTGCCATCGGCATTTTAACAAATACGTGGAGGATATTCCACAAGCCATTGATAATGTCGTGAAACAAAGCGATGGCTGTCATTAAGTGCTGTATCCTCCTTCACATATTATAGAGAGGGAAATGGGTGGGTACAGACCTGATGACCACTTATCACGTACGTTGGCTGAAATAACCATTTCCACCGCATCTAAGGTGCAAATCGCTGCAAAAAAAAACAACAATTATTTGAAAATAAACCCTTGCCTAAAATTTTGTTTGAATGTGTTATTTCATTTGTTTGTTTTTATGCATAGTTCAGAAAAAAACCTTAATCTCGTTGCTGGACTTTAGTTTGGATAGAAAGAGCCTGTGATGGCAACCTTCTTTACTCCTTTCTTAAATGAGGCTCTTGATTTGAGTTCTAAGGGTATCGAAACATAGCAAATTTTTGTGTTGCTGTGTATATTACTAAGCTAAAACTACAGAACACAAAACAATTAAATGGGAAATATGGTTGTCCTTATTGTTATCATCCTGGGGAACTCGTAGAAGAAAACCAAATTTCGGTATCTCCCGCTATTACTATATACCTTAGTCAAAAATTAAAGACATGAGGCAGCATACGATGGAAGTAGAGGAAACTGACGCTATTATAAGGGGAGTGAAAGGTCTTTCTCCTTTTTGTGTGCTGCCATACTTCGATTGGTTCTGTATTACTTGGTGTGGTGGAACTTAGTACCACCATGTGGACAACATCTTCCAATCACACCGAAGACTACTACTTGCCGGAAGCCAAACGAAGAGTAGTGGATGGCGATTAACGACAATAACTCCTCCACAAAACATTTCTAGAAGGCCTCGGCCATTATCAGATATGGTTCATTGGAAGGCCAATGAGTGGAGATCCTAGCTTTTGTTCTATTGTGTGAATTGCTTAGAAATTTTTTTGCCAGACAAATATATTGAACATTTGTCGACTGATATTTTCATTTTGTTACAGAGAGATATTTCCAAGACTGAGGTAGATGAGGCATATTCACCAATATTTTCCTTTGAAACTGAACTCGAGTTTATATCGAAAAATTCATCAGAAGTTTAACGTTCATTTGCTCTGACACATTTCCAAATGTGTGTGTGGGGCCCACTTTGGGTGCTTTTGGCCTTTGAAAGTCTTCAAGCCATTCTTGGATGATTTAAAGCTTCTTGAATCTGATAGTGACATTGTGGTTTACATTAAAGGTGAAAGAAGCAGTAACTCTTCGTGCATCCATTGCTGCAGATTGTACTGACAGTTCAGCTTGCCATTCCCTGATTTTACTTTTAAGTCCTTCTGCCAAATATTTTTCTAAATTGTGCTTGGTAAGCAGAGAACAATTGCAGACTGAATTCAAAATACATAAATTTACCCAACGTAATAAAATATTGCATCATCAACGTGTGCAGCAAAGTTTTACTAATAAAGTTGCCTCTTTATCAGGAGTAAGTGAACACAGCATTTTGCATGTCAAAATATTTTCATGTTACAGAAAACTTTTGTTTTGATGCTACGCACAAATTGCTTGAAGGTATTTCCCAAATGGAATTAAAGCTTATACTAACTCAAATTTTATTTGTTAACCCTGTTATTGGTTTAAACATAGATATTTTAATTCGACGCATACAGCATTATGCGACAATCTTAATCAAAAAATCTCTAATCCAAGAAAAATTCTAAGCATCAAACATACTAAACAGAACAACCTCACTTGCAAAAATTTCTAACTTGGGATCTTCAATCAAATTAATCAAATAAAAATTTTCAGGCAATATAAATAATCTTCATTAATAATTCTATCGGTTATACTAAAACTATTTATTCTTCGTAATAAATTTAATTCAACGCAAGTATATTTACCTTAAATGGGTTGTACGTTTTCATTTACTATATAAAACTTTACATTATACTCTTGCCCTTTGACTTTTACTAAGCCTTTGCTTTCGCCGATGACTAATAATCGGCCATTGCAAAATTATACTAAATTTTTTACTGTTGCGCTCCTAATTTTTAAATTTGATATCGTGGCTTGTTCTTTTGAGAGCACGTTGCATTGCGCACCTGTGTCTAGCTTCATGTTGACTCTATATTTATTTTCAAATTCCACTAACTCGAAAGAATCTTTTTGATTTCGTTCCGATGAAAGTGAACTAACTACAAAATGCTGATAAGAAATTTCTTTCTCATACGAGTCAACTTTCTTAGTCTTGCAACATCTGGCGAAATGATTCAATTTCTTGCACAACTTGCAGACTTTCTGAAAGGCTGAACACTTGTTGTACTCATGTTTAGTTTCACGCCTCGTACAGGGTATTGCTATCGACCTGGTCTTGAATTGAGGTTTCCTTTACCATATCTACCTGAGCAGGTTCGGTTCATTTTTCAAAGAACTCATTTGGCTCCAAGCTTTAAAATGGCTTTCAAAATCTGCTTCTACGTCTTTAAGGGTTTTTCTGTTTTCTTCCGGGAACGTGTTTAAATTTCCACTACGTCCGGTCCGATAGGTGTCATGAAAACTGCAATTTTAACATCTTACGGCTACTTTTACAGTTCCACACAAGTTGAATACCCCTTGAATTGCTGGAAAAAGATTTTCCCATGACTTCGGATGGATGGATGTTCGGGTTTTATGGCGCAAGGGCATCTTAGGCCATACCCCATGACTTCGGTGCGCATACCGCCAGCACAAGAGGGCTTGGCATTCTCGCTGACATGGCGGATGCAGCTTCACTATTTGACATTGACGGCAAACGAATGGCGCACGCAGAAAATGTTTTGTAAATTTTACGCAAAGACCTACGTTACAACCTGGTATTTGGCACCATGTAATGTATCGTTCAGACTGAGAGGCAGATATAACCGCCATATGAGAAGCCATAGACCTCACAATCATGAAACTGAGATACAAGAAAGGTATAGTGAACACTGTTCCGAAACTGACATCAACGCAACCATATAAATGTGAAAATCGCGGGAAGATTCATAAGCAGGAAGTTCACCTGCATAGACATGTCTTTACATATAAAAAAAAGATGGTTTCCCTGTTGATGATTGGTTAGATCGGTATATGCAGAGCACGTCTGTCATTTCAGAAACTATATATCATGGGAATCGACGGGATATTGGCGTGGGGATGCAAATGACAAGTTTTGCGAGCGAGGTGTCCGATATCTTCAACTACTGCAATCATGTTTACGATTAAAAGAACTGGCTCTATGGCTTTTCCCACATGATAAAAGCCTCGTTTGCACGTTTATGAAACCGTGATAAGCTAGTCTAAGCTGCAAGGTATTTCTAAGAGTCATGATTTTTCCAGTTCTACACCCGGAAATGCCAATGCCAGGCGATATCCCATTCACTTAGCAATTACGGTGATCTATAGCTTACAGTCACCCTGGCAGAAGGAGTTTCGTGTGCAAACCGATGACATAATGGCTATCGTCCAATGAGGAATAGACATAGATGGCGTTGTTTTCCCATCAACCAATGAAAAATGGAGATAGAGGGCGCTTTCACCTCCGACTCATCCTAGGTTAGGTTTGAATTATCGTCGCACTAGAGCTACGCCACAGACAATCAATGTAAACAGACATTTCAATCGGAACTTTTTTTTCAGAGAGGCACGTGACCAGCCACCCAGTGCTTAAACTTGGAACCATAAGATGCGCGCGCAACTTGTACTAATTATGCGCGCAACTTGTAGAAATTTTGCTCAAACTTGGATAAATTAATGCGCGCGACTTTTGAAAAGGATTGCGGAAGAGAAGAAAATTGCGACTCGAGACAGGTCTGGGGACGTTTTTTTTTTTGTTATATTTTTCGTAAAGATATACAATATTTTATTTTGAAAAAATAAATAAGTAAATATCTCAGTTTCATCTAATTTAAACTCCTCATGGAATACTAGAAAAAGACAGAGGATAAATACTACTTTAAACACAACAAAATATGCCATTAAGTAAGAAGCGCATGAAGTGTGGCAGGAAAGATGGGAAACTATTTTATGTTCCCAAGGATATTGATAGGTAAGTGTTTTAAATATTTTATTTATTCGAATATTCTTGGTAAGTGTTCTTTCGTCAGCGTTAAATGCTCGATCAATTAAGAATGATTCGTCATTTTTCTAGTGAAAATTTCGATATATGTAACTTAACATAAAGCAGCTGGTTATTTTAGTCTTCGGTAATTATTTTTCGTGTACCTTCATTAAATAAGTTAAGATATATCAAGTTATAATATTGCTGCAAGTTTTTAAAACTATGTTTTAAATAAATGACCAGTTATTCTTTTGTCAAAAGAAGTAAAATATTCATGTTTTTGAGATGTTTTCTACTAAAGATCACTTCATTTGCTTTAGGTATATTAGTTACACATCACTGTTTCTCTTTAATAATTTTAAGTTTTTAAACAAAAGAAGCATATTTATTATAATTTATTTCCATGCGATTGGTAATTTTTAAAATAAATTTAATTTGTATTAAGACTTTATTTTTGACAACTATGGCTTTTATTGATATCACAGAATATTGTGTAACCAAGCTTAATAAGCCTTATGTTTTAATGGGCAAAATTCAAACCGATAAACTAGAATCAAGATTTGGCCAATACCGTAGCATGTCAGGTGATCAATATCACATTTCAATTCGCCAATTGTACGAGTCGGAAAGCAAGTTACGCTTATGTAAAGAACTTAAAATTGCTTCTCATAACAAGGGAAATATAGAAAGATATTTTTGATAATGTAAGAGACGATTACAAAAATGATGAGCAATCAGTAGATACAATTTTCTGTGATATTACTGTAAGCGATGATGATATTAAAACTATTTCAGATAGCTTGCCAGTAATTGTTTACTTAGCTGGATATTGTGCGCATATTGTACACAAGAAAGTAAAATGCCTAAAGTGTAGAGAAAAAAATTTTATTGACAAAGAGTTAATTGCTGAAAATGAATGTAATTTAATTAAAGATATTGATAGAGGCGGTCTTTTATATCCTGCTGAAGTTATTACGAATGTGGTCCTTCATACTTACATTGTAATTCAAAAATTAATTGAAGAAAAATATGAAGGCACATTTTTAAAAGTGCCAAATCAACGTTCTTTGGTAATTAAACTGGTAGAAAAAGCATTGATTTTAAAAGACGCTTTTCTTTTCATGGACTGTTGCTATGATGGTCATGAATTCATGCCACTGATTCAAATTCTTATTAAATCAACAACAAATTGTTTGTTAAATAATTATTGTAAAGTAAAAAATGATTCTGTTAAAGCCAAAAAGATACCAAATATTACTGTTACAAGTAAAGAGAAAAATAAAAAGTACAAGGTGAAGTACAAGCCGGTCCAGGGCTTCCCGTCAATGTTTTGAAGCACTTGAAGCCAGTATATCGACCCAAGTGTGTGATAGAAGTTTACTAAAAAAAATGCTTACATGGTAAGACTCAAAACGGAAATGAATCCTTCTGATGAGTAGTGTGGTAGCGTTTGCCAAAGACTAACTTCGTACGTTTAAACACTCCAAACTTAAGGGTGGTGGCTGGATATCACATATACTTGTTATATATAGGTTAAGTTTACATATATCAACTTAGTTTCTGCGGGCAAAAGCCAATCCTGTTTGAGGAGCCCCCAAATTTTGCTTACAATTTTAGTGGGAACCCTGTAAATGCTACTAAGGTTGATTTTTCTTTTTTTTTCCAGACCAAAACCAAAGGATTTAAAGAATAAAAGAGTCCAGTTTGCTACAAGACAAATAAATCAAGCCATCGATCGGCTGAATTTAGGAAGTGTGTTCTGTTAAATAGGAATATGCAATGGCTTTGGATGGAAGACGAGGTCTTAGAGAAAGTTGCTAGCACCAAGGATGTAAAGTTGGCAAATTTATAAACAAACACAAATGCAAAAATTGTCGACCAATCAATTTCTGATCATGCCCTCTGGTCCGGCTATTAAAGGTAAAACCTAAGCCCTCCATGTCTCCCTGTTTTATGAACTTGAATAACTGTATTAAATCACCCCTAGCTCTCCTGTTTTCCAGGGAATACATGTTTAAAGATCTTAATCTGTCATCATAATCCATACCAGATAGATCCTTAATCATTTTTGTAGCCCTACTGCTGAACTTTTTCAAGGAACAAAACGACCTATCATTGTCTCACCTATCAATGACTAATCAGATTAGGTGACTATTCTAATTTCAACACATCTTCTAGAAAACCAAACAGCCTATTCCAGATGTGCCTGGCACTAATGTGGTGTTGCCGCACGTCATTGTTGGCGACGCAGCACCGCAACTTGATGAAGCCCTACCCAAGGCCACAGAGTGCTGTCGACGACACCAAGGCGGTATTCAACTATCGCTTGTCTCGTGCAAGGCGCACCACAGAAAATGCCTTCGGCATCATGAGTGCGTACTTCCGTCTCTTCTTCCAACCGATTGCCACTGTCCCGTCAACAACTGACAAGTTAGTTGTCAGTGCATGCATTTTGCACAACTTGTTGCGGAATTCTAAAGTTCTTAGTAGTATACGGGTGTGCTGATGCCACACAATAGAGTGGGCGTGTCACCTGTCAATCATCCTGAACTGATAGACGGGGGGGGGGGGTGGCGGCTTCCTTTGATCTTCCTCTACCTGTACTGTTACACGAGGGGTGGCGGCTTCCTTTGATCTTTTCCCCTACTGATATAGGTGGTTGGGGGATGACGTCACCCGGATCTTGTGTTGAGTTGTATTATTGCTGCTTTAGTTTCGGTATTGAAATAGGGTGTTTTATTGTGACGTCATATTGATGGTAGGAGTTGTGGTTTCGGTAGGATGTTAGATGTGACGTCATCTTGATGGTAGGAGTTGAGATGTTGGGTTCCTGCTTACAGACAAAGTTTCGGAATGGGTTTTCAGTATAGGGTGTTTTCTTGTGACGTCATATGGACTGTTGAGTTGTAGGCATCCTGCTTTCAGTTTCGGAATTCGCAGTTGTGTAGGCAGTTGAGTTGTTTGTTCCTGGTTGTGACTTGTTGAAACTCGTATTGTCTTGTTTTTTAGCCGATCTATGAGACGGTATGGAACTTAATTATTCTATTAGTTTGTGTATATGCGAAACCTAGGTTAATTTTTAAATAAGGTAATAATTCTATTTTTATTTGGTTTTAATTTAAATATTTTATAATTGATTTAATTATGTTTATACGGATTTAATTTAAATTAAATTGTAAAAGGTATTAGTAATTTTTTAAATAATTTTTCTAACCACTTTTACCTTGTGTGGGAATCGAACTGACAAAAGAAATTCGTCGTATAGTGATTTACCATGTATCATAACTACTATACCACGAATTCCCGACAAGAAATGCTATTTAAAAGCTTAAGTTCAAAACGAAACTCAATCGTACAAACCAAACTTATATCAATACGTCACGAATAGATAACAGGTCTGGCAACGCTGTAGAGGGAGAAACATTAACTCCGCGGAATGGCAGCACCCGTTGTGCGCCCTCATTGGATGACCATTGGACGAGCGTGATTGGTTGAGAAGTTATCGATGGTAGTGAATTATCTATGGTTTGCCATTGCTACGTTTAGTTTCTTCAAACGTGTGTTATTTTTGGTGAAATTGTGTGAATTTCAACTATTTTGGTCGTTTCATCTTGACTTCTGTGTGTTCATCGAATACTTTGGTTTACAACAAGAGATAAGTTTACGATGTCTAAGAGAAAATTTAAAGAGGTTAGTAAAATTATATTATTTTTTACCATTTAATCATTTTACCACGTTTTTCTTTTTAATTCCATTTAGTTCAATGAGTATTCTTAGGCTTAGTATCTTTTAGTATCACGTTGCTTCATAATTCAGTGTATTAAAACCTATGTCTTCTTTAAAAGTATATTGCTTTCAATGTAGTTTAATCTTTACCACGTTATTCTTTTTAATTCCATTTAGTTCAATAGTATTCTTAGGCTTAGTATCTTTTAGTATCACGTTGCTTCATAATTCAGTGTATTAAAACCTATGTCTTCTTTAAAAGTATATTGCTTTCAATGTAGTTTAATCCCTTTACCACGTTATTCTTTTTAATTCCATTTAGTTCAATGAGTATTCTTAGGCTTAGTATCTTGTTAGTAACACGTTTGCTTTAATAATTCAGTGTATTAAAACCTATGTCTTCTTTAACAACGTATATTGCTTTCTAATGTAGTTTATTTTCCCATTTTAACACGTTATTCTTTCTTAATTCATTTATTTCAATGAGTTATATTTCTAAGCCTATATCTTGTAGTAACACGTTCTGCTTTATAATTCAGCTGTATTAAAACCTATTCTTCTTTAAAGTATATTCTTTTAATTATTTTAATCATTTTAACCGTTATTCTTTTTAACTCTATTTATTTCAATGATCTACTTATTCTTAAGCATAGTATCTTCGTAATTCATGTTATTAAAAGCTAAAGGTCTAAGACCTCCCCACAAATTTATTTTTTCATTCATATATAACATTGAAATAAGGTGGGATTGTTTCAGTAGGGTTATTTATTTTTACTATTTTAATTTAGATTTAATTTCAACTGTATTGTGTTTCAGCTTTAAAAATAGACCAAATCTACCAGCCCCCCTGGCCAAATTTTTATTAGTGTTTAATAACTTGTAATTTTTATTTCAACTGAATTGTGTTTCAGCTTTAAAAATAGACCAAATCTACCAGCCCCCCTGGCCAAATTTTTATTAGTGTTTAATAACTTTCTACCAGCCCCCCTGGCCAAATTTTTATTAGTGTTTAATAACTTGTAATTTTTATTTCAACTGAATTGTGTTTCGGCTTTAAAAATAGACCAAATCTACCAGTCCCCCTGGCCAATTTTTATTAGTGTTTAATAACTTGTAATTTTAATTTCATTGGTTGTGTGCTTCAGCTTTAAAAATAGACAAATCTACCAGTCCCCTGGCCAATTTTTTTAAATATTTCAATATTTAGTACTTGTCATTATATTATTTCAGGTTTAATGTAAAAATAATATTTGTTTGGAGTAGGTGCATTTTTTTAATTATGTTTTATTTGGGGTTAATATTCAGTGCACGTTGACATTTTTTTTTTTTACTCCTTGCTAGTGCGATGACGATGTTGACGAGCCTTGCAGTGAGATCTCGGTGCTATTTGAGGAAATGCCAATGGGTGATGTTTCGGAAGCATGGCTATATGATGATGATGATGACGAAGTAATTATTTATATTTTTTTTTTTTAAAGCTCTACTTATCACTGAATTAGGCTTATTGAAATTGATGCTCATGTGTATTTCAGGTTATGGGTGTATTGACTCAAAATTTCGTTGAGATCCCAGATGACGAGGTAATTACTTATATTTTGTTTTTTTAAAAAAGAGCTCTTACTTATAACTAATTTAGGCTTATTGAAATTGATGCTCATGTGTATTTCAGGTTATGGGTGTATTGACTCAAAATTTCGTTGAGATCCCAGATGACGAGGTAATTACTTATATTTGGTTTAAAAAAGACCTCTTACATATAACTAATTTAGGCTTATTTAAATTGATGCTTATGTGTATTTCAGGTTATGGGTGTATTGACACAGAATCCTCTTCCAGAACAAATTGGAGGTGGAATTGATACACCTCACAGAGATTTCTGGACGCCTATGCCGATCGATGACACATCCAATGTAAGAATTGTCATTTTAACCCTTTTATTTATTATCCTAGACTTTGTATAAGAATAAATTGAATGATATTCTAAATTTTTTTAGTTGGAAAAAGCCATTGTTCTCTCAGAGAAACGTCGGAGAAGAAACCCAAGGTTCAACGTTGAGGAAGTGTCATACGATGCCCTGGTTGATTGCGATCGCATCCCTCAAAGTTCCAGGGGTATGCCTTTAATTTCAATTATCGAGGTGGTTCGTTTGCTTTTTCATGTCCTGTTGTGAGAGGGCAACAGTTGATATGGACCCACACGATATGATAAGGTTCATACTTTTTGCGGATGAATTGGATAGGCCTATCTCAACATGTTTAATGCAAGTATCCCAAATGACCGTCGAAGTTTTGTTTGCTGCCGTATTAAAGGTAATACATCAATATAATTTTGTGCCATAATATTCTAAATTTAATGAGTTTTAATTACTTTATGTGATATCAATTTATTTTTTTATTTTACCACCCCTTTGTAAATGGACTTCAAATGATATTCTTTTCTTCTATTCTAAAGGTACTTCAGTCTAAAAGTACGATAAAGTTGGACGAGGGGTTCGCGATAGAAGTCGTGAAAATTAGGCGGCCTAGAGGTGGGGCAAGGAATGCCAGACCGGTGAACCCCAATGTGGATCGCCTGAAAAAAACTTCAGTTTTCGCCATAGATGACGAAGGCACACACTTATGTTGTGCAATGTCCCTCATCTTAGGAAAAGCCATCATCGAAAATGACGCCGATTTACCAACTCTCCGAAAACGAGCGAACAAACTTCTGATGCGAAAAGCAATGCAGCTTCATACCACAGCTGGTGTACCTGAAGGACCCTGTGGTTTTTCAGAGATTGCTATTTTCGAGAGGCACTTGAACATACAAGTTATTGTGATAGGACCTGAAAACATCAAAGAGGTAAATTGATTTTTTTAAAAAAATGTTGCATGATTCTAACAAACTATGTAACGGTCATAATAATAATGTTTTTTTAAGACCAGCTACAAAGGTCCTGAACGTAGTGAGAAGATTTACCTGTGGCTACACGATAATCACTACGATCTCATCAAGTCTCCCAAGGGGTTCTACGGCGCAAGTTATTACTGCGAATTTTGCAACGTCCCCTTCAAAACCCTCATAGCTCACGCCTGCTCAGATATCTGCCATATCTGTCAAAGAGACCAGTGCGTCAAAGGGTCGCCCAAAAGATGTTCACACTGTGACAGAAATTGTGCGTCGGATGATTGCTACAATGCACACAAAGAAAATGGTATTTGCCGCCAAGTAAGTTTTATAAATATTTATTTTCATAGTTTATGGTTAGTTTGCATCTTAACTGATTCATAATTCTCACATTATATTTATTTTCAGATATGGCAGTGCAGAAAATGCTGCAAAGTGATGGAGTGGCGAAAATGCACGAAGTATGAGCATAAGTGTGGTGAGACACGATGTAAAGGTTGTAAGAATTATGTTGGATCCGATCATCAGTGCTACCTGCCCTCAAAGCCCCCTAAATCATCTGTCGACAAATTAATGTTTTTCGATGTAGAAACCGACCAGAGCTCCGGTGATCATATCGTCAATTTTGTGGTATGTCAATATACCAACGGGGACGAGAAGGTTTTCGATGGTTATGATGCCCTTAATCAATTTTGTACCTTTCTGTTCACTAAACAACACAAAGGATACGTCATCATTGCACACAATTTAAAGGGTTTCGATGGCCAATTCATTTTACGATGGCTTTTGGAAAAAGGCCATGACCCTAAAGTCATACCCCAGGGTTCAAAGCTTATGTCGATCCATTTTCAGGTAAATATTGTTCTTTACGTTTGTTCATCTTTCAGTGTAGATACATCATTGTACTTTTGATGGCTAATGTTAATCCATTTTTTTTTCAGACTCTGCAGATGTCATTCATCGATTCATTCAATTTCCTGCCAATGTCCCTTTCTAAACTGCCCAAGACTTTTGGCTTGGTGGAACTGGCTAAGGGTTACTTTCCTCATTTATTCAACACTGAGCAAAACCAGAACTATATTGGCCCTCTCCCTGACCAGTCATTCTACTGTCCGGACACCATGTCGTCAAGCGAAAGGGTAAAGTTCATGGACTGGTATGAACACAGAAAGGCAGACATATTTGACTTCCAAAAAGAAATGCTACTTTATTGCCGGTAAATATGATTCTTTATTGTAAGAAAAATTATAATATTTACGAAAAAAAAAACTTAGTAACAAATACATTTTTTTCAGTTACAATTTAATGTTTTTATGTATTTGCTTTTTTTTTGTAGTTCTGATGTTGACATTTTGAGGAGGTGTTGCTTGGAATTTAGGAAGGAATTTATGGCTACAGCTGGAGTTGACCCGTTTTGGTAAGAAAAAACCCCTTCTTGATTAATAATCTTTTTTTTTAAATACCATAATGCCTTTTTAAGTAAGTGAATATTTATTTTTTTTTCAGTTATGTCACCATTGCCTCAGCCTGCATGGCGTGTTACCGGAGCCGCCATATTTCTAATGGAACCATAGCTATGGTCCCACAAAACGGGTACTTCTGTGGGAACTATAGCAAGGATGCCATTCGCTGGCTAGATTCAGTGAGTGAGCAACAAAACATTTGCATATTTCATGCTCAGAATGGAAATGGTGAAGTGACCATTTGTGGCGTAAAGGTGGACGGGTTTTGTGAGGAGACCAATACTATTTATCAGTATCATGTAAGTTATGTATTTTTTTTTTTCATTTTCAAAATTTTTTATTTACTTAAATAGAAAAAACTTATTGTATTTTATTTTTATTTTTCAGGGGTGCTTCTTTCACGGTTGCGATCTTTGCTATGACAGGGATACAATTCATCCGTTGACAGGTTCTCCCATGCACGCACTTAGGCAAAAGACAGATGATATGACCCGGAGGTTTAAGGCAGCTGGTTATCTAGTGGTTGAGATGTGGGAGCACGAGTTCCGTCGAATGATCCGAGAAAGTCTGACCCTAAAGCAGTTTGTTTTAAATCATGAAGTCGTGGATCGCCTCAAGCCCAGGGATGCCTTTTACGGTGGAAGGACCAATGCGGTGAAACTGATGTTTGAAGGAACAGCTAAATATATAGATTTTACTAGTCTATATCCATGGTGTAACAAATATTGTCAGTAAGTATAAGCCACGATTTTCCGTTTATGTATGCTTCTATAATGGTTAAATGTAAGTTTGTATCACTTTATCTTTATTTCAGGTACCCGGTGGGTCATCCAACCATTGTCACTCCTGAAGAAGGGGTTACCGATATTTCGGATTACTTTGGCCTTGTCAAATGCACAGTTTTGCCCCCTCGGAGACTGTACCACCCCGTGCTTCCCTACCGCCATGACAAGAAGCTCATGTTTCCTTTATGTACAACCTGCTGCGAAAACTTGATACAGGAGCCTTGTCATCATGATACCGTCGCCCGAAAAATAACTGGCACTTGGGTAACGGAAGAAGTGAAGAAAGCTGTCGAGAAGGGTTATGTTATATTAAAGGTAACCTAACTATGTGAATTATATATTTCTGTCTTAAATATGCTTGATTTTTTGGAGCGTTATTAATTTTTTTTTCTCTTTTAAGGTACATGAAGTGTATCACTTTTCAAAGTCCTCCGACTCACTTTTTAAGACATATATCGACACCTTCCTAAAGACCAAGCAGGAATCGTCTGGGTGGCCGAGTAATATAAACACTGAGGAGGAACAGACAAGGTACCTTGACGACTACCTGTCCAGCGAGGGCATTCAGTTGGACCCTTCCAGTATATCATTGAACCCCGGAAAAAGAGCTGTCTCGAAATTAGCCCTCAACAGCTTTTGGGGCCGCTGGGGGATGAATCGCGACAAGAGTCAACTCACATATATCCGATCTTTGGAAAAGTTCAACAAATTATTATCGGACAATACCAAGACCGTAAGTATTTTTTTTTAAATTCTTATTAGGATGGAGATGATTGTGAATATGAAAAGTATTTAAATGACATTTTTGTTTTATATCATCAGATTGAAGAATTATACTTTCCTTCGGAGAATGTCTGTGCCGTCCAATGGAAATTAGATGAAAAGTTCCTTGGTCAGGATGTAACCACGAACATCTTCATCGCGGCCTTCACCACCTGTCATGCACGGTTAAAGTTGTATTCCGAGATTGAAAAGTTGGACCGTGACGTGTTATATTTTGACACAGATTCAATCGTATACAGATCAACCGGAGAAAACGACCCACCTCTTGGAAACTTTTTAGGAGAGTTTACGGACGAACTGGAGGGAGAAACTATCACCAAGTTTATTTCCGGTAAGAATGATCTTCTTTTTAATTGTAAAAAAGTTGAATTGTTATTTAGAAAATGTTCTTTTTTAATTATTTAATTTTTTTACAGGTGGCCCTAAGAATTATGCCTATGTTACTTCTGGAAACAAAACGGTCTGTAAGATTAGAGGTTTCACCTTAAATTATGCAAACAGCCTAGCCCTCAACTTCGATGCCATGGAGAAACTAATCACGAATATGGACAATCCGACTACGATCCCCATCACAAATGAAAGAAAGATTTGTCGGGATGCTAAAAAGAGACGCATCTTTAACAGAGAGGAGATTAAACGTTATGGTGTAGTATATAACAAGAGAGTTATACAGTCAGATTGGGACACGTTACCCTATGGGTATTAAAGCTTTGGTTGGTGAAGAGAGCAGGTCAATGATGAGTGCTGGTTTTCACATTTATTGAATTTTGAAAGTGACACCTCTGAGACCTTTTACAAAATAAAAAGTTTTCTTTTAATGGATATTTTACCAAATGTTCTTTGTTCTGTTTGGTTACTTATAGGTTCCAAAGAAAAAACATCTGTTCCTGATAAGTAACAAGGACGAGTGTATTCCCAGGAAACTGCATATAATTTGTTAGAGTTGTCAATAAAAGATAATCAGTAAAAAAAAAAACTGAGAAGTTACACTTTTCGGCAAAAAAAAAATCAACCAGCTCCTGCTTATGTGGAAAAATCGATGCAAATTCGTGACCGCGAAGGAGCTGGAAAGAAAAAGTTCACTCACACATCCATACATTTGGGACGCCATGTATAAAAGGGGAAGGCTTTTTTATTAAATTACCATTTACAATGGAGTTGTTGTTTGTTAAACATCCTCTGACTATGTTAGTGTCAGGAATGACCTCTAGCGGAAAATCTTATTTCGTTAAGAAATTAATTGAACATAAAAGAATTATGCCATTTCCGTCCAAAGTCATATGGTGCTACGGTGAATATCAAGATCTTTTTGATACTATTCCTAATGTAACATTTCATGAAGGGTTGCCAACTGATATACATACTTTTAAAGATAGATTGATAATTATTGATGATTTGATGTCGGAATTAGGGGGGAGATTCAAGAATTTCTAAACTTTTCACGAAAGGGAGTCATCATAGAAATTTGAGTGTTATATTTTTAGTTCAAAATCTGTTTCATAAGGGAAAAGAAATGAGGGATATATCTTTGAATTGCCAGTACATGGTTATATTTAAAAATCCAAGAGATAAAACTCAGGTCATGCATTTGGGTAAACAGTTATATCCTGGAAGGAATAAATTTTTCCAAGAGGTATTTCAAGACGCCACTTCAGCTCCTTATAGTTACTTATTAATTGATTTGAAACCAAATACAGATGACTTACTACGATTACGTACGGGGATTTTTCCAGGTGATAAAACGGTAATTTATCAGCCACGATAAGATAGACATATAAAAGACACAACAATCAGAGCAAGTATCATTTGATAGCATTATGCCGATGTGTACGGAGCGTCAGCTGAATCACTTAAAAATTCTCTCTAAAAGTAAAACAAAAAAGAAATTGTTAAAAGATTGCCCGAATTGCACTATTAAATATTTGTGTGAATGTGCTTTAAATTTACTTCGAGGTAACGTACCGTTAACTAAGACCCAGAAACGCAAATTAATTCCTTACAAGCAAAGTGTTCGCAAATTAGCTGATAAGAAAGTACCTCTGTACAAGAAACGGAAATTGCTTCGAACACAACGTGGTGAAGGATTGTTGAGTGTCTTATTACCTGCTGCCATATCAGTAATTAGTACATTAATTAATGGAGTTTAGTAAGAAACTTGTGTTAGTACCTGAAGATAGGCTAAATTCCTTTGTACAGGATTATGTTTCCGATATGGATAAAAAAATGCATAAAATTCTTCAACAGAAAAATTTAGAGGACAATGAAAAAGCATCATTGTACTTGCAAGTTCTTCAAAGTTATGTCAATTTTCAAAAGCCTACTCCAAAACCTGAAATGGAACATGCGGAAAAAGTTCCAAAACAGGACCGCCTCCACATAGAAATCGCTGACAAATCAAATACTAAAGAAGAAACGGGAAACAGTGATGATGTAGAAGATAGTTTAACGCAAATTAAAGACCAGCTAATTAATAAAGTTCCGGTTCGTTATAAAAATACTGCAGAGGAGATTTTAAGTTTCTTAAAAAGGGAAAATACTGTATTATCATGGACACCCCAAGGTGAAATATTATTCAAAGGAACAGTGATTCCTCGTACCCATATAGTGGATTTAATTAACAGTTTATTAAGAAAATCAAAAGTTCGACCTAATGGCCAGGATATATTTTTTAAGGGGTTAAAAGAAACTCGCTTACCTGTAGAATTTGATGTCCAAAAGAAGTTGTATGAAAAAAATAAAGTTGTAAAACGTATTATGTATGCTAGAAAATTGAAATGGAATAAATATTGATCTTTCTTTTTAAAAAATGTGTTGTGTGGTTTCTTTATAATGTGTTGTTGATATAAAAACAAAATAAATACACGAATAAATGACATTAAAATACTTTTATTATTTTCTAAAAATCATTCTTACACCATATTTCTTTTTAACAAATTGATACATTCTGAAATCATTGTTGTTACACAGAGATAAATTATTAACAATATTACATAAACTTTGTTTTTGACTTTTCTTATAAATAAAATAAATACAATATGCTCCACAAACATTTGAAGTTGGACTTTGAAACATCGTTGAGTTCCAATGAATAGTTGAATACTTGGAAATGAAGCTTTTAAAACGATCACCATAAAACTGTGGTGAATTTCCATAACTGTCAAACATTTCTAAAGTACTACTGTCTGTTACAAAAAAAGCAATCCAGTGAGATCCCGGTTCAGTTGATTTATCCAAATTTACAATAATGCCTTCTTTTTCATGTAAATCTGGTATTACATCTGATGCAAACACGCCTCGAAAAAAAGGTGATGTAATAGGGTCTTGCGTTAAAATTTGGTCAATTTGTTTTCCATCCATCTTCCTAACTGCTAAAGTCGTACAGGATGGACCTTGTTTTATTAATTTCCAAGACGTTGTCGAACTCAGCGTATATGATTATAGTTATAGTGTGGGCTAAGGGCTGATTAAACTTTACTTCTAGTCTTAAATTACTATGCTTGATGAGATTCAGGTGACTACCATTACAAAGATCAGGGGTTAAGTCAAAACCAAATAACACATTACCCTGTACGTATTCTGACCGGGACAAAAAGATACCTTGGTCTTGTCCTGATTTTCCACTTCCAGTAAATAAACTATGGTAAGCTCTTATATATAAATTATTATCAAAATCCAGTTGTAGTGGATTATGAGGTAACGGTTGTCCATCAATGAATACTCCAATGAAATTCATGTGATAGTGCTTAAAATCAAATGGGGATTTGTCTAAACTACCGTGAAAAGCATCATTGTCCAAACACCCTATAATCAATCTTTTAGGCATTTGTCCTACAAAAATATTATCTTGAACTATAGACATACTACCTTGGGGAATGGAATAGACTTTACACATTGCTCTATTCATCGGGTACTTTGCAGTTGAACCTTTTTCTAAAACTTTTGCGTGTCCCAAAATGACACCTGGGCTAGTTCGGACTTTTCTTACAAATAAACTAATGTGATCAATCACTACTTTATGACCTGTTGTCCCCATTAAACAAAACTCGGGTTTGCTTCGAATTAATTTAATTTTTAAATCTACCATATTCAACAAAAGACGTTCTTGATTAAATAAATCGCAATGAAGATTTCCAATCATGTCAACTGTAGAACTCAACTCAAAGAATTTAGAGCGCTTCTTCAAACCATCTTCAGAATCTTTAAAAAACATTTCTGTTGTCAACTGAGATGTCTTGCTATCATACCCATTATTTAAAAGCGTTTCCAAATAAGCTCTGTACGGATAAGTATTACTTGAATCTGAAATTGTTCTATCATTCAACGTTACATCAACTTGTTGAAATAAACTGTGTAGAAATAAATTTACTGGTCCAATCTGCTCGTCCTTAACAAGGGGGGTACCGTCATTTTTTACAATTTTTACTTTAACATAAAGCTGAGTTTGACTCAAATCAATGTATTCTTCTCCACTTGAGGCAATATGAAACTCCACTGGACCCCCATCAAAAACATTAGATAAAGGGTGAAATTCTATCCATTGTCCAGATTCAATGGCAATTTGCGTTGGTGGAAGACTAAACAATTCCAATTCCGACTTGACGCACTCGGGAGACCCCTTCATAATAAAAGCCATTATGAGTCAAATATATCACGCCCTTTCACCTTCTTTTTCTTCGATTGAATGACACGTTTCTGTGTCCTACGTTTCCTTTTATATTTTCCATTACCCATCATGCTTTGTAATTTGTCTACAGCTTTACGAGCAATATTTTTTCCCGCTTCCTTCGTTCTTTTCTTTGCTGATTCTTTGATGTTTTCACCTGCTAACACGTCACTCACAACTTGAGTTCCTGTTCTTAAAGCTTCCTTCCCAACTGATTGTCCACCCTTTACTAAAAAGGGTAAAGCAGCTCGAAACATGCGCCGAAAAAAAGAACCTAGACCGTACCCCTTTTGAAAAGGCATTCCCTGATAATAAGGAAGACCGTTTCCCACGTGAGAAACATAATGGTCTTCAAAGCGTTTAGGACAGCACACGTAAGGAACTTTCATGATGCAACACTGTTTACGTTTCACACTAAAATGAAATATTTATTGCGTGGGAAGGTCCTTTTATAGCAACTGTCTCATTCTGAAATGTAGAACTACAATAACTTGACCTCTTTCAAACGGTACTAAACCACCAGTATGAAGTCGCGATTGAATCTCTATTGTTTGAAAATTATTACGTACGATTGGTACATAATGAGGCCTATCATAATTGTGACTTATAACTTCACTGTTTCTTCCTTCAACTTTTACGATTCGTAAAAGAGGAGCCTGTACATCACCAACAATTTGCGGTGCAACTATGTCTGCATATAAATAGAAAAAAGAAAATTCTGCACATGGATCTGCAACATTTGGACTTTGAACAGTCCCTTCAAGTTTTTCATTTTTAAAACCTAGCAGATTACTCAGACCATTTCCAAAACGTATCGAAGATCCTTTTACCACTTGTATTTTCACTCTTTTGGTATTTTCATTAAACGAAAAATAAAATTTACCTGCTGGTACTGCAATAGTAAGAGCTCTTGATATGTCTATTGTAATTCGTAACTTCCTGGTGCAAGCTCTTTTTTTACTGGTTTATTATCTCCAATGTCGTAAGTAAAATCATTATTGTTTTCATTAATGTTGTACCATGAGTGTTTATAAATCACTTCACTCAGTCCAACCTCCCAATCTCCTGATAATGTAATAGGTTTCGGAAGTTGTGTAATAAAATGAGAAATTTTATTGTGGGGAAAAATTTTGGAAGAAGCATCAGAGGGTAACGTCACGTAGAAAGACATATTCAATACTAATTTATTTTTAAATAATACATGATATTTATATCATTTTTACATCAGACACCCAATCGTTAAACTTTTCGGGGTAACCTTCAAATTTGACAAAATATTCTATTTTATTACCTTTTCTGCGTTTTTTAAGTATTTTCTCAACAGGATAATAACCAGAGTCGGTTATTTTTTGAATTTCACTTTCATAAAATGTACCTACTATAATCTCACCAGATAAATCTTTAAGTTTATAAACTATTGGATTGCGTTTTATAATTTGATGTATCGTAAATATTTCCCGAGACCAATTATTTTTGTAACCTTTTTCGAACTTTCTTTTCAGCTTACTGATTCTAACTGTATCATTTATCTGAAACTTTGGACTTAAACTTGGTTTTACAAAATCCCCATACAAGTTTTTCCATACTACAGCTTGATTATCAATGTTTACTGCAGCAGGTTCCGTTTTTATACTTCTGTGAAATGTATGATTATAACTATGTAAAAGTTTTTGAATAACATCAATATATTTATGGGTATTATATTCTGTAAAATATCTTGTTAATTTTGACATAATAGTTCTATGGAATCGTTCAATGATGCTGGCTTTCGTTTCATTTTTAGTCGTAAAAAAATGAATACTTTGTTCTTTTAAATATTTCTGTAATCCATTATTCAAAAATTCAGTACCGTCATCTGTTTGTAAAATAGTCGGCTTACGTTCCTTAAATATTCTCTTGAATCCATTCGACACACTATCTCCCTTTTTATCTTTTAATGGAATTGCCCAAGCATACTTGGAAAACACGTCAATACATGTAAGTAAGTATTTACAATTATTATTAAATTTACTAAGAGATTGCAAGTCCAGTAAATCAGCTTGAAATTGTTCATCAATACCTCCTACAATCACCCTATTTCTAGGAAACTTGTGTTTTAAAGGTTTATTTAAAGTATACGAATCTTTCTTCTGCAACCAAGAAACTATATCTTTCGTTTTTAGTTTACCCTTCGTAACATTACGCAACTTACTAATACCACTAAAACTCCCAGGTAACGCTGGATCTTTGTATAACTTTTCCAAGTCCTCCATATTCTATGACTGCATCCTAAGAAATTAAAATGAATTATGCTACTTACCTTATCAATATACACCTTTTATAGTCCAATAAATACACAATTTTAAAGATACATCAATATTTATTTGTAATCAAACAGCACAGATAAATAAACAAAATTGAACATATTAATAAACATCTAACACATTTCTAGTTCATCACATAGTGCTAGCTCAATCATTGCTTCTGTAGGGGCATACATGTTTTTTATATCTTGTACAAATGATGGCACATTAATCTTAGCAAAAAAATCTCGACATAGAATTAAATTACGAAAATACTCATGATGAGCATTTTCTGCCATAAATATTTGGGCCAGTTCAACATAATCAATTTCGTACATAGCTGTATCAAAATGCATGTTTAAATGATCTTCTAATGTATAACAAGTACAATGAAGTTCATCACAACCATAACAAGGTGCTAATTCTTTGATTTTTAACGATAAAGAATGTAAGAGGCACTTACGTAGAGAGTCCAGAGTGGCACCTAGTCCAGTGTTGTAAGGACGAGTATTATACGATTGAACTTCGGGCGAAGCTAGCGCCGACACAAGATTCACAACATGATATCGCAATGTTTCCTTTAGTAGAGATGATTCAATCAATTTTTTTACACAGGTCACAGAACTCAATAGCACATTACACTGAGTTTCGTTCAATTGAACAGTATCTGACGCCAGTTGAAAAGAATGATCGCAGCGCTGAAACATACGTTGCAGCATGACCTCAAATCCATGAGGACCGTTGGTGTCTTTAAACACACACAAGTCTCGCTCGACGACTTCAACGTGGTTGTTTGGGTACCTTTCAAAATACCTCTTGCTGATGACTTTTGGTAGTTTATCCGCAAAGGAAAACCACACTCTTGGAGGCAGGGCCACACCGTCCTTGGTTGGGTGTATCTGTTTATCCTCACTTTCCATGAATTTTCGCACGTGTACCCTAGTGTGTCCTTGGAAACTTCTCACCACAAGGAAATTGCTGCTGCCGAGGTGTATAACATTGTCTGGTAGACTGTCGATGGTCATGTTGTTCTCTGAAGTTGGCCTCACAGACATTGTGTTGGACACCTATAATAATTATAAAAATAATATTTTTAAAATACATCAAAATAACAAACATCTAAAAATCTACAAAGAGTTCAATCTTATTCTAATTCCATATAATATTTGAACAGAATCAAACTAAAACAGGACTAGTAGAATACGTTTACATTAGATTTAAAGTGCCACGCGTGTAAACATTAAAACTAATAAAATATCCAAAACCTACAAAGAGTAAAAACGATTTAAATGAAAAAATATCGCATTATCTATACAGTTAACATGTGTGCAGAATTAAACTAAAAACATTACTAGTAAGAATACGTTTACATTAGATTTAAAGTGCCACGTGTGTTAACATTACAACTAAAATAAACTATCGAGAAATCATAACAAGTTTAAAAATAAACATTGAGTAATCCAATCTATCCTGTAAGAAATACATCACATAAATAGAATTAACACTATAATTTACAAATAAATATAACTTACTTCTTCAATCTTTTTGTTAGCGAAACTTAAAAGCAGACAAGTTTGTCCGAAGTACAGCGAGAAATGGCGGATCTTCACTATCGTTATCCCTTCCGAGAATGTATCAGCCAATCACAGACACCGAAAAGACGTCATGACCAATAGGGTGGAAGAACGAGCTAATACTTGTTCTGACAAGATAAGGAGCCGTCGTTGCCACAACAGGGGTATGAACGTTTCTCCCTCTGCAGCGCTGCCAGACCTGTTTCTCCGTTCGTGACGTATTGATATGAGTTTGGTTTGTACGATTGAGTTTCGTTTTCGGACTTATACTTTAAAACGAAAATACATGTCGGGAATTCGTGGTATAGTGGTTATGATACACGGTAAATCACTATACGACGAATTTCTTTTGTCAGTTCGATTCCCACACAAGGTAAAAGTGGTTAGAAAAATTATTTAAAAAATTACTAATACCTTTTACAATTTAATTTAAATTAAATCCGTATAAACATAATTAAATCAATTATAAAATATTTAAATTAAAACCAAATAAAAATAGAATTATTACCTTATTTAAAATAATAAAAATTAACCTAGGTTTCGCATATACACAAACTAATAGAATAATTAAGTTCCATACCGTCTCATAGATGGCGCCACGATCGGCTAAAAAACAAGACAATACGAGTTTCAACAAGTAAACATGACCTCACAACCAGGAACAAACAACTCAACTGCCTACACAACTGCGAATTCCGAAACTAAAAGCAGGATGCCTACAACTCAACAGTCCATATGACGTCACAAGAAAGCACCCTATACTGAAAACCCATTCCGAAACCTTGTCTGTAAGCAGGAACCCAACATCTCAACTCATACCATCAAGATGACGTCACATCTAACATCCTACCGAAACCACAACTCCTACCATCAATATGACGTCACAATAAAACACCCTATTTCAATACCGAAACTAAAGCAGCAATAATACAACTCAACACAAGATCCGGGTGACGTCATCCCCAAACCACCTATATCAGTAGGGGGAAAGATCAAAGGAAGCCGCCACCCCTCGTGTAACAGAACAGGTAGAGGAAGATCAAAGGAAGCCGCCACCCCCCGTCTATCAGTTCAGGATGATTGACAGGTGACACGCCCACTCTATTGTGTGGCATCAGCACACCCGTATACTACTGTTCTTGCTCCATCACAGGTGCACCTGGATGACAGCATGCCGTTGCCATCAAAGAACTTAGTCCCCCTTACAGCTGTTCAAGTTAGATCAAGGAATGAGCCAATTAAAATCCGGCAAGAGTTCAAGACGTACTTCAACGGCGTAGGGAAAGTGGACTGGCAGAGCAGTTATCAAGGCAGCTTTTAAATTGTTTGGATGATTTACTTTTATTTACATCTTTTTATTTTCCTATCTTATGATAGTGATTTGTATATTGCATATATTTGTATTGTATACACATACAAATAAGGGCTTGGGATTGGATTTATTCAGCTCTTGCCTGCGGGTTGGGCCAGCGGTTGCACTACACGCTGGCAACAACCCGCCAAATTGAAATAGTAGAATCATTACACACCACATCACACCTATTTTGTGCCTGTTTGAAATGAATGCATTTTATGTTATTTTTCATTCTATTTATATATTGCATATATTTGTCTTGTATACACATACAAATAAGGGCTTGAGACTGGATTTATTCAGCTCTTGCCTGCGGGTTGGGCCAGCGGTTGCACTACACGCTGGCAACAACCCGCCAAATTGAAATAGTTGAATCACTACACCATATCACACCAATTTTGTGCTTGTTTTTTTTATGTTTGAAATGTTGCATAATAAATTATCCATCAAATTTACTATTATATTACATTTTATAAAATTAACCAGTACCATTAAGTTGGATTCTATCAAATACTTCCATGAGATGTTTTTTATGCTGTTCCTCATTTTCCGACGCTATTAGAATGTCGTCCAAATAGGGAAAAGTAAAATCCTGCCCCATGAAAACTTCATTAATGAATCTTTGGAAAGTGGCGGGAGCATTTCTTAAGCCGAAGCTCATGACGTTGAATTCAAAAAGTCCAAATGGTGTTATGATCGCTGTTTTTTGCTTATCTTCCTCTGCTATTGGTATTTGGTAATATGCTTTAAGTAAATCTAGTTTTGAAAATATCTTTTTATCCTTTAAAATGTGATGGAAATCCTCAATTCTTGGTAATGGGTAACGATCTGGTACTGTGACATCATTCAAGCGGCGAAAATCTCCACATGGTCTCACACTGCCATCTGGTTTTGTGACTAGGTGAAGTGGACTTGCCCAAGGTGATTTCGATGTTCTTATAATACCGTTTTCAAGCATAAAGTTGAATTCTTGTTTGGCTATTTCTAATCTTTTGGAATCTAACTGCCTTGCTTTCGAATATAATGGTTTCACCGTTAGTAGTTATGTAATGTTCAACATTGTGTTTTGTTTTAGAAATTAGTAAATCTGGTTTTGTTATTTCTGGAAATTGTGCCAAAATATCAGAAAATTTTATATTTTTGTTTAAAGTGCTAACATTTAATTCTTCAACTGATGATGTAATTTCACCAATAGTTTCCAGTTTAGTTATACCATCAATTAGTTTTTTGTTTTTAACATCGATCAATAAATTATACCGGTTCAGAAAATCTGCACCCAAAATGCCTTTGTTGACTTTGGCAATGATAAATGGCCACTGAAAATCACGGCGAAGTCCTAAATCAAGTGTCAAAATTTTGTGTCCGAAACATGGAATTTCAGTGCCATTCGCAGCATAAAGTTTAAAGTCGTCATCACTTTGTTATTGCTCATGGCAGGAATTAGACTTACATCCGCCCCACTATCGACCAAAAATTTTATACCAGTTCTTTTGTCGGTTACAAAAAGTCTATAATTGAATTCACGGCTATTGAATGCCGCAGCAGAACTGGCCGCTAATTCTGATTCTGCTGTACAGGTAAGTTTTCCTGATTCTTCCAGTTACATGGTGCCTTACATTTTTCGGGAAATCATCTTGATCCGAAAGTAAAGTGGTAATAGCACAGCTTACCATCTGGGTTATAACGCCTCCGACTCCTGCTTCTGCCTCCACAATACGATCTGTTATTTCTTTTAGTACTACGACTTCTTTCAATTGGTTGGCGATGGAAATGAAGTTCTTCAATCCGTTGTTCTAATGAAGATATATTGTCCAATAATTGTGAAATGGTGTTTGGCGACAAGCACGTAGTATTAGCTTTAGTTGAATGAGCCTCATATACCTCATTTTGTGAATTCATGTCAACCATTTTATCAGCCATAATCGCCAGTTTATCAATACCTTCCTCACTAACAACCAATATATTCTTAATATGGTGCGGCAATTTTTCCATCCATAATGTTTTTAATTCAACGCCAGAAATGTCATTTGTCGCCAAGGATTTCATTTTTTGCAATAGACTTGGTTTCATGTCGCCAATCTCAAGTCCAGTGAAAAGACGCTTGATTCTTTTGTTTTCACTTTCTTTAAATACATTTAATAAACGCTGTTTTGCCAATGTATATTTATTTTCGGCATTACCAGTTATTATGTCCCATATAGTGTCGATGTATTTAGGTTCTATTTGTGAGACAATGTAGTTGAACTTGGTATCTTCATTTGTTATTCCGCTTATTTTAAATTGCGCTTCTATTTGGTAAAACCATATTTCAGGCTTATCTGTCCAAAAAGGTGAGATTTTTATACTGACCTTCATAGCTTCCGAAGAATTTGCATCCATCGACTGGTTTGAAGTACCTCCAGAAGTAGCCATTTTTACGCATCGAACTTCGTTGCAGTTTATCAATAATCAATGTTCACTTAAGCTATCAATTATCTGGGTCACCCTTATTAGTCACTATGATATACTCCATTTGTAGATCAGGAGCACCTTCCAATAATACGAAGGCCAATTTGATAGAAGAAGTGCGAACCCTCAAATCAGTTGAAATCTTTATAGAGGAAGGGACTGTGAAAGGTCTTTGGGCGGTGTTAAGAACCCATGCAACTCAAGAAGCCGTTAAGAGCTGGATGGATTGGGCGATGCAGTTCTTCCAGGGAACAGGATTCATTAGGATCAAAAATCTAATAGATTTCGGTAAGAAAAGAAACCTCACTCAATTTTACTGTGTCGTTACTGCTTTCCAGAGTTGCCCCAATTTCTACTGGGAACAACTCTATCAGGAAGTTCCAGGGGAGTTTATCAATTTTGCTAAAGCTGCAGTGGGGAACACTGATTACTATGGATATGGCCCCTTAGGAGACGCGGAAAGTAGACACTACAGACTGTTGGGTTACGTAGGGGTTCGACTTTGTCAGAAGGCACTCAATCAAGATTCTCTTAAGGATTTCAGATTAAACATAACAGGAGCTACAAACACCAAGAAATGGGATACATTAGTTGAGAAATATATAACTCTAGCCAATGATATCACCAATGTCACCCATAGAAGAGAAAGAGCAGCTCTTCATACCTTCAGGAGGGCTTTGGAAGGAAATGAAGAGACACTCCGAGGATTTGTGGATAACAATTATCAAAGTTCCAGTGACTCTGATGATAGTAGTGGGGATGACGGACCACCGCGAAGAGACGAGAGACAAGGCAGAAAAAAATCACCAGGAGGGGACAGAAGGAGAGAGAGACGCAGAAGATACAACAGCTCATTCTCTGATGATAGTCGCCATGATGATCGGGATGACAGACACAGGGGAGGGAGAAAACAACATGGAACTGAGAAGAGTCATCGATCTAAACTAGAGCCTGATACCTTCACCAGTGAACTGCGAAAACAAATGGAAAAGTTAAAGCCAATAAAAAATCAATGTAAAAGAAAACAAAGGTTATTTTTTCATAAAGATTTGGACTCGTGTCCATATTAGTTTGTTCGAGTGGACCGTGTCAAGAAACCTTTAGAATCTCCGTATGAAGGACCTTTTCCGGTGATTTCAAGAAATGACAAGTATTATACGGTGAGAATGAAGGGAAAGGACATAAATGTTTCCGTCGATCGATTAAAACAAGCATATTGGTTAGCCTCAGATGAAAATGTTTCGCGAAATCTAACAAATAAAGAAGAACAAAATACCCCGGCGGTCGGCCATGGAAATGAACAAACGGAGGAGGATTCAAGAATAAAAACCACACGCAGTGGGAGAAGAATAACTTTTCCAGTGCGTTATCAGGATTACGTGAATATTTAGTGTTGTATATTTCTATTGATGTATTTTTGTGCTAACATGAATTTTCATGTGATGTTAACATGTGTTCTCCTTTTATCGCAACTATGTTGCTCGGAAGGGGAGTACTGTAACCTCTACATTCATATAATATGTTGCAAAGCTTTTTGTAGATTACAATTGGCAACATGTTATGTTACCTAGCAATCGAACCCGTAAGCAGTAAAAGTTTTGAATAAAATGTAAATTATTTGCTCTTCTAAAATGTTTATGTAGAAGTTATTTATATAAAGAATTATATATTATTCTGATGATGTAGCGATACCGCTACATGTCTTCAAACGAAGTTTTGATCGAGCAAGTAAAGATGTACCCTTTCCTTTACGATACGAGGCATACGGAGTACAAGAATTCTATAAAAGCCAATTTAGCCTGGGATGCGATTGGAAAATATTGCATGTTGGAAAGCGGTAAGTTTTCTTTTTCATTTACAAAGTCACTATCTTGAAGTATATGACCACATGGGTAGGCTTATGCTGAAATCTTTCAGAAGTTTATGTTCCTTACTTGTTTAACAATCGTTTCTGCTCTCTTTTTCACTCCTACACTATAAATCAATAAAAATTTTTATCAGCTATGCAGAATGATAGTTTTTAAATTGTGAGAATTTAATTTTGGCCTGTTTTTAACACTGCCATACTTTTGAGCTTTTCTGATTGATTGTAGTGCTAACTTTAAACATGTTTCTTTGTTTTAATGTCGGCGTTATCATACAGATCTTATAATCTAACTGTCTTATATATTAAACAATATTAATTGCCTTGTTGTAGGAATTTGAATGTATGCATCTTTAAAACTTAGAGGGAAAATAGTTTTGGGTAGTTTTGAATGGTAGCTGAACTATAATATAAGTCAATATTAAAAAATAAAAATAAAGTAGAACCTTGATTATCCGATAGGTCAGATAATTGACAATTTCGGATACTAGAGAATTTTCTTTAAATAATGAAACCTTTGAAACAGAATAGGACAGAAAGTCCACTGACCTCAATTTTGTCAATGTCCGAAATCCGTGCTGGGTTTGCAGTAGTTAATATTGTATTTTAGTTTTTTCTGAAACTGATGAGACTTCCTAGCAAAAAGAAAGTGCTGAAACATTTTTAATTTCCGAGCGGAGTTCTGGGAAAAGAGCTTATTTATGCTTCATATGAGTTTACATGTTTCATAATGGATCAGAGATAGTTTCATGCGCCAATTTCACACCTCACAGGAGATTCCTCACTTTAGAATCGCCGTACATATCTGAAACTGGTTTATTTTGTGAACAACTAAAAATAACTTTGTTGGGGAATTTTTTTGATTTTGACTTATGGAAGGTGGGTTAATAGAGTTCCGGATCAAAGAGGAACAGATAATCGAGGTCCTACTGTAATCACCAATTTGGTATTTTTCCAGCTTGACTTTAGACTAGAAATAAGATTTTGCATCATGCTGTCAATTTTAATCACCAGAATTGATTTTTAATCTTATCAATGCCTTAATATCAGATTACTTTCTTGAACTGAAATGAAAGTGCCCAATTTTTTTATCCCTGAAAATTATATAACAATTGTCTTCAGCTAAAAATTTAATTTGTTTAGAAAAGGCCAACATACAGGTTCATTATGACTTAATGTTGGTTTTCCAGCAAACAAGGAAAATTTAAAAAATTTGTTTTAAACAGTGAAAAAGAAATTTTATTAAACTTACATATAATATAAAGATTAATTTTTTTCTCTTGTGTCATGAATTTCAAACCCTGATATACACGTGCCAACGTTATAATCTGGACAGCAGTTTCGAGTTTCCTTCCTATCTGTCTTATTGGCACTTACTACTGAATACTCTAGCCCAGAAATATCGCGGAAGCCAAAAATAGTTATAAGCCAGAAATATTTAACTGTTGTGCATAATAGAATAGTTCAAGGCTTTAGTCATAACACAGTTTTAGTATTTAGTAGTATCTGTTATTTATTTGTTAGTTGTCTTCAAACTTATGTTTAGTGCCACCTTTTTTTTAGGAGAAGCAGCCAAAAAAATATGTAAGGGATTAAAGGACAGCCTCCGGAAGAACTTAAACTGAAAACTGGGAGTGGCCAGGAAACTAGGCACGTCCACCCATACAAATACACCACAATAATGTCGTTTGTGACGCCATTTTTAGTCAACAGGGAGCAACAATCAAATTTGTCATCAGGCGAGTCCGATGAAGACGTTCATGTGACAGCTACGGATCCGGTGTTTGGGTCGCCGTTTGTGGGGCGAGAAGTTGTGTGGGGAATCTTCTGCTTGCACCTCGCCTCCTAACAAAAAAGTCAAATTTAGTAGTAAGGGCCTTGTCTTGGCATTTCTCGAGGATAATGAAAAAGCCAAGCAGGAGCGGAGGCGGGAGCGAGAAGAGATAAGGGCCCATGCAATGTCCAGCCCCCTCAGAAGTTTTTTTTTTAACTCAATGTATGGAACTGTAAAGGGTCTTCGTCCTGCAACCCAGCAAGCAGTTAAAAGAAAAATCTTTAGGTTAGGTTTTGAATTATCGTCGCACTAGAGCTACACGAGGGCTATTGGCGACGGGCGTCGTATTTTAGAACCTCAGTCAGAAAAATCTTTAGTATTGTTATGGACGCTGAAGAAGAGCATAATGTACCTGATAGGGATGACGATCACATTTATTAAAGTTTATTTGTTTATTTTGTTGAAATTGTTACCTTATAGTTAATCATGTCTTTTGAAACATTAAATAATGTTTGTTTTAATTAATGAAAGTGATATACGTGGTAAAATAAAATTCACTCTGAAACAATTTTATGAAAGAGATTTTAACTATTTTTTAATAAATAAAGTTTTGAATAAATACTAACAATAATTTTTTCAAAATTTGATTCCAATTTTTCCCCCCTAAAATTCTATTTAAAAAATTAAGATTTCCCCCGGTTTTTACCAATTCATTCTGGATCTTCACAAATTTTAGATTTTTAGAATAAAAAGTTGGAACTGAAAGGCTTAACTAAAGTATGCCAAGTGCTACCCTAATTGTTTTGAGCAGTGTACTTTTTTTTTGCTTACTTGCCTTAATATATAAAATTGAAGATTTGGAGAATAATGTGAGAACGAATGAAGTTAATGGTTTGCAATTTTTTTTACTTGGGGATATAATGAAGCAAAAATGTCAATATTTTGAACACTAGTGTTTTACGTTTCAAACATACACTTACTTGAAAAAAGAAGCTGCTATAACTTCAAAACTTTTAAATCACCCGAGTCATTCAAGCAATTTTAGCATTGACTAAACTTTAATGGTCAAACAAAGATTGCAGTCAAAATTACAATTTATTTAAATATTCAGTGCTATCAAATTGATGTATTTGGCTGAGTGAATTCTTCTTCTTTGGGAAATACTTAGTTTGTAGCTATTTTATTTGGGTAATTTGCTCGCAGCTAATCGTGAAATTATATGCAGTTACTCTGTTCTTAGACTGTATATCGACAGTAAATCCAAGACGGCAACCAATATTGCTGCTTTGCATCCTGAACTGAACAGTATAGTAGTTAAAAAATAGTATTCTTAGATAATATTTATTTGGAATTGATTTGTATCTTTCCAGTTAATTTAGACATTGGTGGTCAATCCAAGATGATGGCCAATATGGCGGCTCTTCATCCTGCATCAACAAGACTAAATGTTTTTAATTTCAGTTGCGATTACTTTGATGTAGTTCGAGCAATGTTAATAATTTTAGCAATGGAATGTGATTCAGATTAAAATTATTTGAAAATCCCTTTTCAGTATTTTATTAAAATTATCAGTCGTTTATTCCTATAAACGAGTCATTTGTTACTGTGTCCCCCTACTGTTTACTTATTAATTTACGACTACACTCTTGAGCCCTGAACCAGTATTCCAAAAATACAAAATGAGTAGCCAAGTATAGCGATAACGGTGCTTAACTGACTGAAAATGATTTGTGTTTTGTCTACGCGTAGGAAATGTGCCTCCGTACTCTTCCAAAGTGTAACAAAAAAGGGTAGCGGGAACTATATTTCCCCTTTTTTTTATCAATGTTTTTTGGTGAGACCCCTGGCATTGTTTTCCACTTGAGGAAAATAAAAATATTTTTATCTTATCCTGGACAACATGGTACGCGGGACATTCTAAAGTAGTTTGCGAATCAATCATCGTCCAATTCATAATACAGGCGGAATTCCCCAAGATCCTCTCTCCTCTTTATATAGTCCGCCACCCAAAATCTCCTTTGCCTTAATTCGTGGCAAAGAGCAATAGCTTCCGAATCCGAATCGTCATCGCTTTCAGACTCAAGGTCCAGTAGTAATAAATATTCTGCATCCATCTAAAAAGAATATAATCATATGTGAAACATATTAAAAGGAGAAAATATTGTTTAATTTATTACACTTTTTTTCTTAAATATTTTGGTGTATAGTTTCTCTGAAAATAAGAGCTCTTGAGAACTTTTATTGTGACTAAACAAAATCATTTTCAATGAATAAATATTGATTATAAATTTGTTTTATTGAAAAATTGGGACAAGGAAGAAGCCGTACCTATAACAGCATGGGTTTTAGAACTCCTTTTCCCAGTTATCCTAAGTACTTTGAATAATAAATTTCCAGATAAATCAAATTGGAGAAATTATACATATTTTTCTATACGCAACTATGCAAACATGCCTAAGGAAAATAACGAAAACCCACGTTTTTATTTTTCAAAAAACTGAGAAAAGTATTTTTTAGCTCCGGACATTCTAACAATACTAAAAAATTTCAGACTTCTTCAAAAATACATAGAGAACATACTTACAGGTAATGAAAAGGTATTAATAATATTGATGTAAGTAAAAACAATTTGTAATAGTTTTAAAAGCAAGACGCAAATTTCAAGTAAGCAAATTTCACGTAAGTAGAAAAGATTAAATAAAATCTTGAAGCGTTATTTAAGAGTTAAAGTAACTCCTTTCGTACTAAGCATGCGCGAAAGCGATTTTAAAACGCAAAAAATTCCACCGCTCGGTTTGAGCGAATAAAACGCGAGAAAAAAATGTTCGCTGCGGATTTTTTCACGCATGCGCAGTGCGACAAATCGCTAGCGAGAAATCGCTCCAATGTGCTGTTAGCTTAAGGGAATTTTTTTTAACAAGCTTACAATTCAATATGCAGAAAAAATTGATGGAAAATGTTTTAAATGTCCTGAAATTGATAATACATCCCAAAATGATATTTATCAAATAGTAGCGATTCTTCAACCACCTGTGTTTTCTCTGCAAAATAAGAGAAGCCCCAGTTTTGTATTTCGAACAGAATTTACTTTTAAATTTGATTATTTCGTTAGTATAAGCATAATTAATGAGATAAAAATAAAAAGTAATAATTTTGTCTGAAAATACTATAAAATCTATATAAAATTTATAATATGACATTAGTTTTGTTATTAGGTAAAAGTTTTTTGATAATTTTAAGTCTTACTACCACATTTTGGGGTTGGGTCATGTATCCCTATGCATTGGGATACATGACCCAACCGTTAAGGGCGACATCGTACGCAGCGTTGGGACTTTGAATGATATTTAACGTGCACTCCCTCTACACGGGGTATTATTCGTCGGACATTTTGGCTGCACGGGCCGTTTATAGGTCGGCAGTTATTTTGGCGATGCCCGGACCCAAACCTGGGACCTTTCGCATGCTAGGCGGATGCCTAACCGACTGGGCTCCCCAGCCCCCAAAACTAAAGTTTTAAATAATTTATATTTTACTACTATTGCAGTTAATACTACAGAAAAATACTAATATATTGTGTACTACTTTATGAAGTATAAATTATCTGTATTTACATATTCATAAAGTGTTTTTTAAAAGTTACAAGCAAAAAACTTCGAGTTGGGTCATATGTCCCTGGTTTTCTCTACCCATTTCTAAGAGTGTAAAACAAAAATTGAGCAGCATAAAACAACTAATGCTTGGACTCATTGCGGCAGAATCTGAAAGTGACTATTCTGAAAAAAATATTTCTGCTCAATTAAGGTTGGCATTTTCTAAACAAATTAGATATGTTCCTGATATCCTTTGGGGCGCAAATTTACACTTTAAATATCCTTCAGCTTTTACACTAATTAGAAAAACCGGAGCGTTAACTTAGCCACACCAGACTTATTTAAGAAGTTTTACAACAAGTTTAAGCACGGACAATGAGGACAACATTCATATTACGTATTTAAAAGAAAAATGTAAGGGTAGTTTGAATTATCTTCGCACTAGAGCTTCACGGGGGCTGTTAAAAGAATAAGAAAAACTTGTTTATCTTTTATTGGATGAAATTTATGTCACTCCGAAAATGGTTTACAAGGGAGGTTGGGATAGAAATTCTTGGGATTGCAGATAATTCCAAAGAAAGTCTTGCGGCCTCTACAGGAGTACATACTTTTATAATATCATCTTTGTTTTCAAGTAATAGAGGATAGGCTCACGTCTTTTAAAACTCAAAGAACAATACAAAGGCAAACCTCTATCAGATGGTCTGAAATATCTGGACATAAACGCCTAACGAATGAACATGTGAAGCTAATACAGGCTTATTATGGATTAGCCATAACAAGAAATATTGGCAAGCCTGTGAGTGAAATGCGAAACGCCATCTGGGCAATATACTTTCACAAGCTATCGACAGACGAAACACCACAACATGGACTTTGTCCGACTTTCGACGATGACCCAGATACCTGGTGAATACAACAAGTCCCTGACAACCGGTAAGGAACATCATCACAATCACAGTTTGCCCGAGGCCATAATAGAGGTAATAAAACCAGTGTTTAGGGCCCTAAGTTGTCCCAAGCTTCTGGAAAAGTGCCTTCATTGAAAGACCCAAAATCCCAACGCCAGTTTCAACCACTGTGTTTGGGAACGACTCCCCAAAACATCTTTTGTTGGCCCGAAATCCCTGCAGATTGGCGTCTTGGATGCAGTCATTTGCTTTAACGATGGTTCCAGTAGACGAAAGTGTGTTTCGGAACACATGGGATTGGAACCCGGGTATCACATGCTGAACACGTTGCGGCGACTGGATAATTGGCGAATAGCTGAAGCGGAGCGAGCCTTCAAAAATGCTTCAAAAGATGCAAGAAAAAATAAGAAGTGGCTGAAAAGAGTTTTGGAGACTTCTGTAAAGTTAGATACGTCAGAATATGGAGATGGACTTCACTAAATCTACAGATATTGGTATGTTAGCGGTTTTTTCGCGTTTGCTAAAACATTTTTTTTTTTACTTTTGGGTTAGCACGACAAGAAAACTATTTAAGATAACAAAGTGAAATTTTCACCACAGGTGTAAGAATCCTCTAAGGTACATATTAAAACAAAAATAATTAAATATATCACCATAGCATTTTTTAAAAAAAATAATCTAAGTTAAAATTGTAATGTTTTTGAACCATCAAAGTAATAATTGCATTATTTTTTTCTGTGAGCAAATTTTCTGCAAAATTTATATATTTAATCATTTCTAAACAAATTGCTATAATTAAAAACCCTATTTTCCTTCAGATTATGTCTGCGGGCTAACCTTGAGATATGGTAGCTGGCTTTTTTTGCTTATTGCTGGTCTCCAGCAATAAGCAAAAAAAGCAACCATTCTCAAAATAGACTGGACACGTTGCTTCCAGCAGAACCTCATGAAAACATGTATGATGAGGATGAGTTGTCAAATGAGGAGGAGGAATTGTCCTTGAATGCTATTGGGATACATCATCCTCAGGGGTGGCTAATATTTGTTTAATTATAGTAGTCTATTAAAAAAACAATGGTGTTGAAATGAAGTTTTTTTCACTACTATTTTTGTATCACTTAAAATACTATGGATAGTCTCATTGGCACCTTTGGAATCGAATACGATGAAAAAATAATTTTGGCCGCTCAGATCGTTGTTTACATTGATGTTAGATACGTTCTTTAAAGATAGCAATTAAGAGTAAACATCCTGTTATGGTCCGAATAGTAAAAATAATAGTAATAGTAAAAATATTGTTAATATGAGCGGCCTAGAGGAGAACAGCGAGCTGCTACAAATTCTGCGACTGCTACAATTGTAGCAGGTAGGCGTAGCATCCCTGTCTTAGTGAAACAAAAGGCAGCAGTCCTCCCCTAAAAACTTTTAAATTTAAAATGTCTTAGCAAAGATTGTTTTTTAAGCTACATTTTAGAGAGTAAGTTAGTATATGAATATAGCAGCAATTCTTATATTTTTTTTTTATTTATAGAAAACAAGGAGATGGAAGTTGTTATTCACAAACTGGCTGAAAAAATGGACATTAAGGAGGTACCTCTTATACAACCTGGTGTTGGGGGAAAAGAAAAATTAAAAAAGAGACCTGCTGAAAATAGCAATAACAAAATGTAAGTTTTTAGAAAATGTATATAATCCCATAATTTGATTATTAACTTTATATGCATTTTTCCCAGTCTTCAAAATGAATATGAATTTGTTTTAACAATACATATTCCATATAGTAGGGATATTAAACTTAACTTCTAGTACTCGATATTCCGATATTAAACTATTTGGAAATAAAATGCTAAAAGGGGCTAACAAAAAGAACTTTTACATATCCGAAAATGGTTTTTAGTGTGCAAGGATTTCAGTTTAGGACCAACTTCTGCAACAGTTCTCGTACAATTAATTCTATTTTTTAGGTTGTACTTGCATTTTATTTACATTTTTGAACAAAACTAATTAAGTTTTATTTTGCGTTTATATTTTTGTAAAAGAATTAAAACAATTGTTGAAATTTGATAGTTTTTTTTTAATGTGTGTTTTGAAAGAGAAAATTGTTTAACTAAAAATTTTTGTTATAAGTGTTTTAAACAGGATTTGTAAATATGATATTTTCGAAAATATCCGATATTTTAAAAATTGTCAACTTATTGCTGATGATAAATAACACAAAATGAAATTTATTTTGTTAAAAAATTTGTTTTCCACTTTCTCAGTTCCCATTCCTAGCCAAAAAAATAATAATAAATAAAAAAAAATATCAGATATGTAGAAATTATTTTTGTTAGCTCCTGTTAGCATTTTATTTACAAATTAGTTGTTTAATTTTCATTAACAATTGAAAATTTAAAGTTATATTTTTTTTAAACAAAAAATATTATGTATAAAATTATTACGATTTTTTCACATAAATGAAAATATCCAAAAATACTGATATTTTAAAAATAAATATCAGATATATATCATGATATATATCATCGAACCCTGGGGTTCGTAAATATCATAATATTTTCGAAAATATCAAAAATATCATATTTTCAAAATTGTCAACTTATTGCTGATGATAAATATTTTCAGATTTAATGCAACTTAAGCACCAATACATATATTACATATTATATAAAGACTAATATAAAACATTATTCTAATATAAATACTACTTAATTATATGTATATTTATTATAAATAATATATTTTTAAAAATATATATAAAACTTATCAATTTTTTTTTCAACAGATCCCATCATGATCCCAAAACAAAACTTTGGGAAAATAAAAAGCCTAATATAAGGCTAATTTGAGAATTTTTTCAGAAATTTTAAAGACCCACATTTTAAAATTTAATTAAATTTACAAATTAATTTTTTAATAGCCATCACGTTATACATCAAATTAAAGCTTATTTAATAAGCTCTATAAATATACAAAGTTTTAGCTTGTAGCTATCATACAATTTGAGAAAATAATGTTTAACTGTTTCCAAGTTCAGCATTTTTTAACAAATTTAAATTTTTAATAATTACTTAATTTAAAGGCATTCAGAAATTTTCTTGTTGCCATTTGCATTCATAACTATGCAGAGGCTCTTGACATACCAAGTTAAAAACTGAAAGGGGATCATCCTATTTGACAAGGAATGGCCCCCAAGTCTAAAATTACATCAAATTTGAATCCCCACAAAAGAAATTCCAGGTGTTTTGTTAAGGTATCTCCACACGTTGAAAATGCCATTTTCGGAAAAAATTTATAATTTTTTTTTATTTGTTTATATGATTACACAGATTTTCTTGTTTCTAAAACTGTCTTCATTATAACTGTGACGCATTTAGAACAAAAGTAGTGATATATTTTCTAATTAATTTTTTTTTACCATAATGCTATTTCAAAGCCAGTATTTTTATTCCACTATTTGGTTATAAGAAACTGGCAACACTGATCACTAAAACATTTATTATGAAGATTCGTCTTACAACCACGTTGCGATATTTTTCTTCCTCGACTGTTTTATAAGACTGTATTGGATTTAAATTTCGTTTATATATCTACTTTTCGTATATAATGGGAAGTAAAAAGAATAGGAAAGATTATTCTAAGAAGAAAATATTTCGAGGGAATCAGTTTACAAAAACTGTAATTCAAACTGATACTGCTCTCAAGACAGCAAGTGAGATGAAGCTGCTCAATACTTCAATACCAAGCAGTTTCGCAGTTTCTGAAAATGAGACACTTGGAAATCAAATATTTGATATGCGTATTTTAAAAAGCGTTATTGAATGTTTGTGCTGCCCTATTTGTTTCACAAATGTAACACTGCAACAAGACTGTGTTTGGGCTTGCCTCCAACATGACAATAAAATGTCAAAACTGTACATTCATTAATTATTTTTGCACGTCGGAAAAAGTAAACAAGCAGCACAACATAAATGTGTCATTTGTATTAGGTTTGCGCTTGATTGGAAAGGGACATTCTGGTGCTGAAAATTTTTGTTCCTCCATCAACATCAACACCCTTTCCTAAACAGCATTTCGATGTATCGAAAGCAAGTTAGCTTGATGTAGCCGAGGAGATCTCAACCCAGTCCATGAATGAAGCAGCATGCGAGATCAACATCAAGAGTTTCGAAAAAATTCTTGATTGTGGTGTATCGGTTGACGGCACCTGGCAGAAAAGGGGCCATACTTCTCTGAATGGTTGTGTTTCTGTCATATCCATCGACAGGGGAAGAATCCTTGATGTTGAAGTACTATTCAAAGTTTGTCGACAGTGCATTCAAGACAAAACGGATGAAACCATATCTCACGATTGTGTGAAGCACAAAGGGTCTTCTGGTGCTATGGAAGTTGTTGGCGTATCGAATATATTTGAACGTTCTATAGAATCCAGAAGTTTGAAGTATGTCGATTTCTACGGTGATGGGGATTCCAAAGGATTCGATACAGTTAAGAATGTTTACGGAGAAAACAGCGTAACGAAGTTTGAATGTATTGGCCACATTCAGAAGAGGGTTGGAACTAGACTTCGCAAGCTGAAACCCAAAGAAAAAGGATTAGGTGGTCGGGGAAAACTCACTGATGTTTTCATCGATAAGCTGCAAAATTACTATGGAATCGCAATCCGTAGTAATGTTGGAGATTTAGACGGTATGCAGCGTGCGGTCATAGCAGTATTATTTCACTGTGCGTCAAGTAGTGACCACCCAATGCATGGTCAGTGTCCCGTCGGACCAGACAGCTGGTGCAAATATCAGCAAGCTCAATCGTTGGAAGTTGCATACAAGGATAAATCGAAAGGTCTTTCTGGTGACATATTGAAGAAAGTCAAACCGGTGTATATGCAGCTATGCGACAAAAAATTGTTATCCAAGTGCTTGCACGGTAAAACACAAAACGCTAATGAGAGTTTCAACGGTGTCGTGTGGTCAATACTCCCCAAAGGTACTTTCGTCGAACTAAAAACTCTTAAGTTGGGTGTGAATGTTGCAGTAATACAGTTTAATAAAGGTTTTGTTGGACTATTAGACATTCTAAAAGCAGTTGATATTAATCCAGGCTATTTTACTGCCAAAGGTTTCAGAGAAATCGACAACAAAAGAGTTTGTATTTCAAAGCGACTTTCGTTGCCGCAAACAAAACTTTCCAGGAAAAAATAGATTGCTTAAAAAACGCAAAATAGGTCAAATTGAGCAAAAGGAAGGCAAGATGTATGCCTCTGGTGACTTTTAGGCAAGTAAGTTGAATATTTGTAAATAAATTAAGATGTTTATACTTTAAATGCGTTTTTCTCATAGTTCAGTTTTATCAATAATTAGCTTCATTTGTAGAAAGATAACTCAAAAAGTTATTGAGTAATTTTAAAAATTCTTGTTTCTACTAATTTAAGAGATTGTTATCTAGGGACTATAACTAAAAAACTTGGAAGAAATCAGTTTTTTTATTTTGTTTCTTCCTATTAATAATTTTGACACACCGTGAAAAATGTTGAAAATCACTTTCTTTTTTCGACTACTAATAAAATTTTTATTATTTTTTAAAATGTTTTGGTTTTAGGTATAGTCCCTAGACATAAGTTTACAGTTTAACTTAGTGGTTTTATTTTCGTAATCGGTCGAACAGTTTTTTATCTAGCCTCATTGAAATTTTTGACAAAAAACTGCAAAAAACACGCTTAAAATTAAAATATTTTAAAAAATTGGGTATGTATGTCAAATTATACTTGCTGTATATAGTTATTTATTTCACATATACACAAAAATACTTCCAAAATTGTTTTCTAGTACAAATTTTAAAAAAAGTGCTCCGAACGTGTGGAGGTACCTTAATAAGTTTTCAGATATGCAATATTTAATAAGTAAAATTTGCTAATCACTTGCAATAAATTCCGTATTAAACTGAATTTTGGTTTCAAACTGAATTTTTTCACTTAATAGAGTATAAAATCTGTAAGGGATTTTTCATCAATATGTTTTCAATTTTATTATCAACAAGTTGAAATAGATAACTAAAATAGCTTAGTTATGTTGTAAATAATGTGTTAAATTATAAACAAAGTTTTGCAGAGTTTTCTATTTTGCAGTTCTTGTGTTAACATACTTTTTTTTACAGTCAACTGAAAAAACAAAAAAGTATCAATGAAAACATGTTTAAAGAAGTAAAACAACGAATTCTTTCTGCCAAAGCAGTCCAAGCAACCACAAAAGTCGTCAAGGTTAGGTTTGAACTATCGTCGCACTAGAGGTACACGAATTCTAAGGTTCTAAAATAGTTCCGAGGTTCTAAAATACGCTACACGGGCGTCGTATTTTAGAACACAGAAGTCGTCAAGAAACATGTGACGCCATGCTCTTTTGAGCATGAAACTCAAGTGTTACAACTGACATTGCTTCAAAAAGAGGCCGAGCTGCTGGAAAAGGGAAATGAACTAGCCTACCTCCAGGCAAAATATAATGAGCAAGAAGAAAATTTTGCAAACTTGAAAAATAAGTCTGATCTTTTGGCCCCCAATGATAACGTAAGACTAGGCGACAATCTCGTAATAGCCCCTGGAAAATTGGCATTGTGTCGGGATAAGGACCCGTCCAAGTACGTTGGGGATTTGTTGCAAGTGTATTATGGGCAGGATATCCTGGCCAATGCCTGTTTGAAAGGGGTGGAAAAAAGCAATACCAAGCGCATATTTTGGATAACTAAATAATTGACGATCTGGTGGCGCACACCGTTACTAAATTTGGTGTGCCAGTCGGAATTGTCCGGCAGGCAATTCGTCAGAAGTTGAATACCTGCCATAAGAGAGGAAAGGTTGAAAAATGTGTTTAATTTTTAATTGTGTTTCATTTTTAAATGTGTTTCATTGAATAAAATTTAATTGCTGAATTTTGTTTTTAAATTTATTATTTCATTGTTATTGTAAGTCAGTTTTATTTGCATGTTTTGTTAGATTATAGTTACCAAGTATTAATTTTTAATAATTGCAAAGTATTTTGTTTTATTAAGGTCTTTAATTATGTAACTATGGGAGGGAGATTCTTTTTGTTTAAATGTAATTAGAAGTAATCTGGAAATTTTGCATTTTACTCAAGAGTTATTACAATGTAAAACTCAAATCGGCTGTCCTTGTTGAATTTCTGATTTATTGTGGAAAATGTGCAGTGTTTAGCAGCATTGTTTATCAAAATAATATATATATTTTAATATCAGGTTAATCTTTAGATTTTGTCGAATGTTCTAAAAAGTTAAGCTTTTAAATGGGTATCATATATACTACTTACACATGGGTATCCTTTTATAACACAGGTTGTACAATAACAATACTTCAACCTAACTCTTTCGTTGACCCTTTATTTTTAAAATTTACTAATTGCTGATATTTTCCAAAAACTAGAATTTCTCCTTTTAAGGGAGTTCTTTGGCAGATGTTTGATAATTTACCCTAACTTGGAAAAGAAACCTTGTCATAAATTGATTATTTAAAATGGCCACTTTTTTTACTGCCGAGTATAATGTTTATTTTTAGGAAAATAGGTATCTACAAAATACGAGTTCCTGCCAGCAGATTTTTTTTCAATAAAGCTTAAAAAAATCCGTAAGGGAAAATATAGGGTTATTTGAAAATAATCTAAGCATTTTCTGCTGTTTTTGAGTGAAGGAAAATCTAAGGTTTTTTGATGAAGAGAAAATGGAGGCTTTTGATGAAGGAAAAGTGAAGGAACTTGGTACCTAAAACTTCACTTATCCTGCAGTTTTTATAAAGGTTTTTTAATGAAGGAAATATAAAGGTTTTTTTGGTGAAGGAAAAAAGGGAGGTATTTGGAACCTAAAACCTTCACTTATCCCGCAGGTTTTCGAATGAAGGGAAAATAAAGGTTTTTTGATGAAGGTTTTTGGTTCCAAATACCTGCAGTTTTCCTTCAATTTTTTTTCAAGGTTTTTTGCTGTATTTCTTAGCTGGGTAGTTTCCCGAAGGATCCAGGTTTGCAAGAGAAATGGCTTCTTTCAATTCCAAGGAAAGATTTAACGATAACAAAAAATTCCAAAGTTTATACAACAGTTATTAAAGGGTACTTTACAGTTTTAAAAATATTGTTCAATTGAATGTTGATATGATACCTACACATACAAATTCAGAATTTGCAAGTCATATTTTATTCAGTTCATGTTTTATTTATAGTTTTCCCAATAATGCATTCAAGTGATAATTTATTATCAATTTAAGATTATATAAGTTGCTATTTTTAAATATATATATTTTTTGTTCTAACTTATTGCAAGGCGCCCTTTGCAGAAGCGAGGCCTTTTGGGAATATAACCATAATGCTCCTAAATATGGTTTCATATGTGACCAATTTGTCAATATTAGGCCTATTTTGTATGTTCAATCAAATTTTGAAGTAAAAATACAGATTTTAATTGAAAAAAAAAGTTTGTCCATTGTATTTTAAATTTTTGAGTCGGTGCAAGGCCCTGCGAAGGCACCTTTTGCTCACCCTTAAGATATGGCTAACCTTGAGATATGGTAGCTGGCTTTTTTTACTTATTGCTGGTCTCCAGCAATAAGCAAAAAAAGCAATCCATTCTCAAAAGAGACTGGACACGTTGCTTCCAGCAGAACCTCATGAAAACATGTATGATGAGGATGAGTTGTCAAATGAGGAGGAGGAATTGTCCTTGAATGCTATTGGGATACATCATCCTCAGGGGTGGCTAATATTTGTTTAATTATAGTAGTCTATTAAAAAAACAATGGTGTTGAAATGAAGTTTTTTTCACTACTATTTTTGTATCACTTAAAATACTATGGATAGTCTCATTGGCACCTTTGGAATCGAATACGATGAAAAAAAATTTTTGGCCGCTAAGATCGTTGTTTACATTGATGTTAGATACGTTCTTTAAAGATAGCAATTAAGAGTAAACATCCTGTTATGGTCAGAATAGTAGGAAATGTCCCAGAAATATGCTCAAAAACATATAGACGAAATTACAAAATGTGCTATTTTAGAACTGCACGACAGCGGCAAGTCGGCTCGAGAGATTTCTCGAATTCTGGGCATTTGTCTCGCTACAGTTTTAAGATGTATAAAAAGGTATGTTATTGTTTTATATTATTAGTTGAGGTAATTTTGAGGACCAAAAATTAGCTTTCCTTATATCCGACCAACAAAATGTTTGAAAAATCCATTAAGTATTTAATTTAACTTTAAAAATATCTTTTTAAACTCAATTAATAATTTAAGATGTATAGATTTATCCATATTGTTTTTTCATTAATGAAAAGGGAGTATAGAGATTGCACTTGAAACTTGCATTTAGAAATTACCCCAAATTATCCTATTTACATTTATAGAAATGTTTTTAATATCTTTTAATTATTTAAGAGTTTTAACATTTAAAAATTTAAGGTGCAAGAATACTGGAGATGTACAAGAAAAACTGGGAATGGACGTCTACCAGTTTTAGAAGACAATGAAGCCCTTGCTGTAGTTGATGTCTCTGCAGTAGACCCTTTTCATTCTACTCAAATAAAAAACGAGCTTAATTTGAATGCAAGTAGCGTGTAATTGGCAAGGTTTTTGCTGTTATGTTATGGAAGTTAAACGATAACTAAGTTTTTAACTAGGCTTGACTGAACATTCACCATTTAATTTATGTTTATCAAATATTTTAAATGTGCCCAATTTAACTTGACACGCAGACTATTGAAAATTAATATGCAAGCTTTATAAGTTTTTACAATTGTTAACATCAAACATTTACAGACACAAACGGTTAAAGTGATAATGGAACTAAGTAGTATAAAAGCCTTAATTCTAATTTTAAAAATCATAATATATTCAATGTGGCAATTTCATTGGAGCGTTCTTAAATCTTGCACTGGTGTGATTTGATAATGCTATTTTTAAGGCACATAAAAATGGATCCCCAATCACATGGATCCTTAATTTTGTTAACCAACTTGAATTCAATTGCATAATTATAAGCACATAGATAAGTTGCCAATTGCCAAAGCGGTAAAAATTGTTGGTTTTGTTATTAGAATTTAGAAATATAAGTTGTTTGTCGGCAATCATGATTTGTAATTGTATCCTCTCGTATTTATAAAAGTTTGTTTTTTCAGGTTACTCCACGCACAATACGAAATACATTATCAGAAGCTAGTTTAAAATGCCGCGTGGCTGCCAAAAAGCCTCTATTAACGGAAAGACAACGCCTGGAGAGACTATACAATTTGCCCGCGAACATGCAAATTGGACAGTTGCAGACTGGGGCGAAGTTCTCTTCACAGATGAGAGCTGTTTGCAGTCACATAAAAATTCAGGAGCTAGTGTGTACCGACCGAAAAATGTGCGATTCCATCTGCACTACACTCAAAATGTGCGACGTAGTGGACGATTTTCAATTTCAGTTTGGAGCTGTCTGTCTGCTCAGGGCATAGCACCGCTCCACAGAATCGAAGGGAATCTAACTGGAATTCAGTATGTTGAAATTTTTGAACATGCTATGATTCCCAAAATACTGGACAACCACTTTTAAGATGGATGCTTTTTATTTCAACAGGTAATAAAAATTAAATAGTAAAAAAATCTTTAAAAATAAATATGGAGTTGTGTACTGATACATTTCAATAAAAAAGTTTCTTAGCTTTATCAAAGTTCACATATTGTAAGAGTAAGCAAAAAACTTGATAAAAATTCAAATTCGAATATAAAATCTACTTTAGATCAAATAAAGCACCTCTCGCATTGAGAACTGTTTAAAAAATAGTTAACTAAAATAAGAAAGATGAAGAGTAAATAAATCGTGGATAGAAAACAATGTTCATATCATTGTTTGGCCTACAAATGCCTCTGACCTCAATCCAATTGAAAATGTCTGGGCTTTGTGGAAAAGCAATGTAAATTTTGAAAGAATAATTAACAAGCAGCAGCTATGGGATGCTGCATTACATTCTTGGAGAGAGAGAGAACGGCATCCGCCAAGATCCAGACCTAGGCAACAGCCTTATCGAATCAATGCCTCGAAGAATAAGAGAAATAATTGATAATGAAGGAAGGTTTACTTCGTATTACTTAGTTTTTTGTATGTTTTAACACATTGTATATAGATCTGTAGTAAACGTATTTGTAAATATTTGCTCTGTAATAATTATATTCGTAAATAATCATATTCATGTAAATATTTGCTATGTAAATAAATTATTATATTCAAAAATATGTGCTTTTAAAATAATCGTTGTATGTGTGATTCAATTTAAATTTAAATTGTTTCATCTTCTAGTCTTTATTTTATTTCACACTGAATTTTTAAATCCAAAAATTGTTTTAAAAACGCATCTAAAAAAAACACGTATTAGTGAAGAAGGTTTAATTATAGCATCCTTTTGGCGAGAATATGTTAGCTTGTCGTTTTGAAAAGACACAACCTAAATCTTACCTTTTTCAATTTGGAGATTTTCCCCCTAAGCGCGTTTAAAAGAAATGCTTTAATATCTCGGCAAATAAAGCAAAACAAATCATTCTTTTTATACCTAGGGTATTTTGAAGGTGCTGAACATTTTTGTGTAAAAAAATGGGTATTGCCGTTGGATTTTTCAAAGTTGGTACTAATTTCAATATGTAGACGACACCGTATACAATTTTTAATGCCGGTAATCAATTCCTTACGCTTTTTCCTGAAAAATGACACCTTTCACAAAATCTCTTCATCAATAGCAGCAGAGAAACGAGGGGTGAATCGTTTTTCCCCCCAGCTGTACAGAAGTTATTCAACAAGAACTATTTGGAGGTGGTAAAGCCCCTGTCACACGTGCTAGTGAACCGCAGGTTCGCCATCATAGACCGCGTATACACGTATACGTCTGACACCCCAGAACCTGTGAAGACCTTGGGTATGGAGGTCTTTTTAATGGATATGACGGTCCAGGACCGTGGTGTCCATTCGAAGTCGGTAAATTTCAAAGGAAACCTGTACTACACGGTCATTTCGTGGCAGAAAAGATTTTTTTTTTCCGCTTTCGAAAATGAATTGTCGGGTTGTTGGTTGGGGTAATTACAAGACAGTGGCCCTTTGAGTTAATAGACGGCGTTTTTTTAGGTTTAAATTATATTAAAATAGTTTAAATAAACTCAGATTAACAATAGATGTTGTGGTAAATACTAGCATAGAAAATTATTTCATTTTATAGATACTCCCCCCTTAAAAAACCTATGAAACCTTACCTTATGAACCTATACCTTAAATGACCCTTGTATAGTTCCAAATATATGGCAATATATGGGCACATGCTTGGTCGAGAGAAAGAACTATGGAGTTTTTGGACTTGTACGAGGAAGAGAGTTCCATATGGAACCCAAAACACCATCACCACATGCATCGGAATATGGTCCACGATTCGTGGAAACGAATCCAAAAAAAATTCTCTTTTGAATGTTCATTAAAAACATTAAAAACCAAAAAAGAATATCTACTCAATATAGAAAGCTGTCCAGCAAAGTTAAAAAAAAAATAAATAACTGGTACAGCGACAGACCAAGTATACACCCCAGAGTGGTATGCGTATGAGAAAATGGATTCTTTCTTACATGATGTATATAATCTACGGAAAAGCATAGTTTCTGATATAAGTTAACTTTTATTAATTTAAAAATTTAGAAAATCTTTTTTTTTATAAACCGTGCAAAAATTATTTCTTGAAATCAATAATCTTGATTTAAGTAAAGCGTTTGAAAAACAGTGTGTAAAAGTTATTTTTAAGCACATAAGTAGCTTTTTTGATCTGGTAAGAAAAGAAGTATATCGCGCTCGCTTTAAATTACTATCTTAAACTTTAGTTAATTATTATTTAAACTAAACTCCTCGGAGCAACAGCCCATTACTGGGCCAAGGCCTGCCGTGCCCATTTCAGCTTTCGTGACCTAGGGCTCTGGGGTGCTAGACATATGTTCTGGTAAGGTGGTCATCCTCACGCGGAATCCCCAGTGTTTAGTTCCCAAGCATGCTTGGTACCCATTTTATCAACCCACTCAATTGATGAAAGGATGCATCGAACGGTATTCGATCCCCGGATCTGTGGCGTGGTAATGCGAACACTACCACTAAGCCTACCTAATTATTACTTACCAACATAAAATATTGTATGCAACGTTCAAAATATTCTTTGCACGGATTTATAAAAAAATATGTATCCAAAGGCTAATGCATAAAATAAAATTCATAAAACTCAGGTAAAGTTTACTTTACGCACTTGTTGCAAACAATTTGTATTGTAATTATGCAAAGAACTTTTGTATAATTACAATATTATTGCTGGTTCAATGGAATCAACAAAATAAATGTTTGTAACTGAAAAAAGGGACTTTCAATTAATGGGCTATTCTAAAAAAAGTACACAATTACAATGTTCCCTCTGTTACCAATAATAATACATATATATTTTAATTGTTATTTATAAACTTGAATTTCATTCTTCATGCACACTTTTGAAATAATTGGTCAATTTTTGAAAATTAGCAGATAAACATAATATTTGGAACAGAATATTAGTGTAGAAATTTAAAAGTTATTGAATATTATTGGTTCACTTTCTGGGAAATTTTGAATACATTTTAAATAGATTTCTATTGAACTGTTCTCGGGAAAATACGAAAACATTTTGTAGCAAAATTTGTTGCTTAATGTTTTGGCAAAGGAAAAATATTATTTTCAACTTGCTATTCATGTTACAAGATATTTATACCCAAAAAGTACATTATAAACTCAAATCTGTATTTAAGAAAAATTTATCACCTCAAAATTTAAGAAAAATTTATCACTTCAAACTTTAAAAAAAAATAATAAACATACACAGCAAAATATTTTTTTTTGTATTTTATTTTTGAAAACGCTTTGACACACAATGTAATTTTAAAGATACCAATATTTATAATAGAAGGTTACTCATGACAAAAATAGATACACAAATTATATATAGGCATTTAAGTTGTTACTGTTTCACTCATGACGTTATTTCTACTGCATAAACATAAGTTAACAAAACTTGTTTTGCTAAGATAATTTGCCAATTGTCGAAAAATATTTGGCATACGCATCACGAATATTTCTAGCTTGTAAGCTAGAATTTGTAGGATATTTTTTTAAATCAAAGAAAGACGACAATTCGGCGCTGAGCACGCAAAGTGCAGCAGCACATATGTGTTGTTCACTGTCGGATTAATTTCAAAATAGAAATAAAAACTAAATATTTTTTAACAAAAGAACAATTTTTTCAAAAGGAAGAAGACTCTGCAAGCAAGCGACTGGACATATACGAATTTCAAACGGTTGTACTGTCCGCGATTAGGAGAAAGAAAGTCCGCTAAATCAACTACCACCCTTTCTGACGTCTGACCCCCTATTGACGCTGCTTTATGTTTTTTTTCTGAGAATCGCCACTTAAGCCTGAAAGTATCGCATTTCTAGTGGGGTTATTTTCAACTTCTCGACTCCCAAAAAGGTTTCACCCACCGGAAACGGTCGAAGGTCAACTCCCTCTTGACCTTGTGCATTTTTTTTTTACCCTAGTCCCCACCCACGCATGGCCGTATTGCAATTCTATTCTCAGTGGGGTTAGTTTCTGCCTTCGTGAGAAAGTGGATAAAGCAAAATAAACTAAATCACAAGATGTATGCAAACTAGTAATAAAATCTTGTATGCAATGTTTAAAATAGTCTTTGCACTGGATTATAAAAAAAGATGTATCCAAACGGCTCATGAGAAAAATAAAATTCTAAAACTCCGGTAAAGTTTTAATTTACGCACTTCTTGCATCAAGAACTATTGTATAATTATACAATACTATTACTGCGTAAATGGAATCAACAAAATAAATAAGTTTGTAACTGAAAAAAGGGACTTTCAATTAATGGGTGATTCTAAAAAAAGTGCACAATGACTATGTTCCCTCTGTTTCTAATATTAATATATTTTTAAGTGTTATTTTGTAAATTTGAATATAATTCTCCATGCATACTTTTGGTCAATTTTTGAAAATTAACCGTTTTACTTAATATGTAGAACTAATTGTTAGTGAAGAAATCTTAAAATTATTGAACATAATTGTTTCAATTTCTGTGAAATTTTGAATTAATTTTCTTATAAATAGATTTCTATTGACCTTTTTGGGAAAAATACTGAAAACACTTTGACATACACAATGAAATTTTGAAAATATTTACAATAAAAGACTAATTCTGTGTGTGATGTAAATATCAAATAGCAACACATAAAATACACGGAACTTTTCCACTCATCCACTCCAAAAAGCCTAATAAAGATATAAAGATTTAAAAAAAAACCGCGGTTCACAGGCACGTGTGACAGGGCCCAACCCTCTTATGCAGGTTCTCTACAAATTTCGGATTTCTCTTGTTTACTTAGGGTGACCGAAAACCTGAGGTTCACTAGCACGTGTGACAGGGGCTTAAGACAGCACCTGGGCCACATAACACATATTCAATATTACTAAGAAGTTTGGATGCTGGATTTGAATTTCAAGTGAATGCACTAGATCAAGAACGTATTTCTAGTTATATGCCAAGGGTTAGGGATACCGCTATATTTAACTTTTTAGAAAAAAAGGGAAGTGAAGTGGGTGAGAATAGTGACATTCAAATATTGTTGGGTATTATCAAATATGGGTTGGGGTATCAAATATTGTTGGTACAAAGATTCTTCAAGTATATTGGTTTCTTTGGTCGCCTCCACTGCCATTTCGAGATTGTGGGATTTAGAAATCTAGGAAAAACTGAATATGGTGTGAAGGCTGAACAACAGGTTGGTAACGAGCTCATTGACAAGGTTGAAAATGTGCTAGGTATGCAGTGGTATTGTTCTTCGGATGAACTTGAGTGTGTTGTGCCAGGACTGAACTGTTTGGAATCGTCTTTGACTACTTTGGTCCCAAAACTACTTCTGCAGAAACGTGGAATCCCTCACGGACAACCGCCCTTTGACTCATTTGTCGGAGGACCCGGGTGAATTTTCCGTGTTGCGACCTTCACTATTTCTTCCTTGGGAAGAATCACCTGTACATATTCATAATATCATTAATTTTTAAAGAGTCATCTCTGCCTGATTCTGCTTTTCTACAAATTTTTAATGAGCACCGCTACTTCAATTTTTCTTTTAACCTTTAGAAAAGGGCATGACATGTGTGTTTCAAGGGCAAGGCAAGGTCTCCAGGAGGACGCGGGATACTTTTGGTAGACGAAAAGGGGGAGGAAATTTCTCCCCACATGTGGGGTCTCGCGTACCTGTCATCGGGAAAACAGATAATTGAAGGCTACCAGTAGAAAGGTGAAGGGTTGAATGGGTTCTTTGTAAAGAAAATCGTTTTTCCTGCCACTTGGGTTAAGGACAGTCATGCGGAGTTGTTATGTTCATTTCAAAGGCATTCGCTCTGACGCAGCACTCTGGCTAAGTTTAAAACTTATTCTTGTGTGAAAACTATTGTTTATATAACCTTCAATATTTTATCTACTTAAACTTATTACTTATGAATGCATAAACTAAATACTTAATATATTATACTATACTTTTTTAAATAACTATAATTTTTAATTTATAATTTACATTTTAAAATGCCTAAGCGAAAGCGCTTTTTAACTCAGTTGGAGATCGAAAATTTGGTTTAAAAATGGGATGAAGTGTCTGAGGACGAGTCGACGAACTTTACCCTGACTCGGATTCAGAATGTGAAGAAGACATGAATGGTGAAACCTCGGATTTACGCGATGAGAGGTTTACCTTGGATAGTAGTGCCATAACTTCTGAAAACCAATCTTTTCTGGAAGACGCCATTTCTAGTGAAGAAGAATTTGAAGCATCTTCTTCAGCGTTTCAGACCTTGGATGTCAATGATGTTTCACCAACTAATGACGCTGGCAGTTCCAGTAAAACTGAAGTAGTTGAAGAAATCTCCTCTACTTCTGAGAAAAGAACAAAAGAAAAAAGCCAAGCGACTTCAAATGGGAAAGATTGGTAAAAAATCAACAACGTTTAGATTTTGTTAATCATGACTTTACTGAAAATTTGCAAATTAAACAATGTGTTTTAAATTACAGCAATGAACTATATTTCTTTAAACTATTTTTTGATGACTATTTTTGATCTATTGGATTTGATTTGTGAAGAAACAAACCGCTACTATCGGCGAAACAGTTTTGTAAAAGACACTTCTGTAAGATCGCATCATAAACAACGGACCTATGTCACAAGAGATGAACTGTTATCATTTTCTTGCCCTGACCCGTTTATGTGGACATATAGAAAAAGACAGGATTCAAGACTATTGGTCAACAAAAGAAGAAATTGAAACTCCCTATTTTCGAACGGTTATGTCTAGTGATAGGTTCTTGGCCATTTTAAGGTATCTACACTTTACAAATAACTCTGCTAGTCGACTCAACAAACTGACCCCACATACAATCGTCTATGGAAACTAAGGGAAGTTTTTGATAAACTTGTTTCGAATTTCAAAACCTCGTACGAACCTAAACGAAATCTTGTACTGGATGAAGTTATTGTCAGTTTCAAAGGACGAGTTATATTCAGACAGTACATACCAAAAAAAACCCATAAAAGATGGTGTATCAAAGTATATAAAGTATGTGATAAATCAGCTTATATCTTTGACATGAGAGTGTACCTAGGGAAAGATAAAGACGAATGTATTCCCGGAAAAGGAGTGGTGGTGCTAAAGCTAATGGATGAAGTGCGTGGAAAGGGCCATAATCTATTTATGGATAATTCTTTTACATCCCCAAAACTATTTATTGAGCTGAGTGATAATTCTAAAATCAACTGCTGTGGAACTGTAAAGAAAAACCGACAAGATATGCCACAAAATATAAAACCGAAAAAGAAAAGCGAAATGAACGCATTGTGGTCGAAAGCTCTCATGTCAGTTTGTTGGAAGGACAAACGGGATGTTTATGTATTGAGTTCAATGCACAAGCCTACTAATGCGACATTGGATGTCAGCGAAGAAGTGAAAAAACTGGGTATAATAAATTCCTACAACAAAAACATGGGATTTGTGGATTTAAGCGATAGAATGGCCAACCCATATGGCTTTTCAAGAAAGACGATGAAATGGCCAAAAAAGCTTTTCTTCCATTTTGTAAACATTGCCGTTCTCAATGCTTACATATGGTTTAAAATGAAAAGAAAGATTAAGAGGGAAAAGCAGCACCAGACGATAAGGTCCATAAAAAATCAATCATTAAACTTTCCGCATTAATGTGATATCGCAGATGATTGCTGAGAATCGGAATGTCTACTCCACGTCGTAAAGTAGGAGGAGGAAACGACACCACTGGTCACAAAAAGCTCCAAAGCGACGACGAAGTGCTCAATGCAGTAAAGACAAAAAAGAAACAAGGACAATGCTTCAGTGCAAGGCATGTAAGTAGAAGGAGGGGCACTTTGGGGACGGAAGTGACGTCATCAGCGGAGGAGTTGGGTGCGCTCTAATCGTTCGGTAGACACGTGGTAGAGGAGTTGGGTACGCTCCAAGTGTTCGGAAGTATGCGTTATTTAGTGGAGTTGTAAAGCCCATTTCACACCTTGTCACAACTACTTGCAACTCCCATAGGACACCATGCATTTAAAAGTTGCACTCAAGTCGTGAGATTTTTTCATGCGAGCACGAAAAAATCTCAAGTTGCATGTACCATTAGCCAATCAGAATACAGTATTTGTTTGGCTACATTGTGGCGAACTAGACTTCGCCAACTGGTTGTTTATTTTTTTAAGACGCCAACTTTCCTTGCATGCAAAAAATGCAAAAATCTGCGCAATTATAAATGGGTAGTAATTGGACGGCAAATATGGAAATTGATCTTATTAATGAAGTTCGGAAACATAAATTTCTGTACGATGCAAGCGATGCCCTGCAAAAAGATGAAACTTGCCAAATTGTGAGATAAATAATTTTTTGAGGAAACCCGAAAAACAAGGTTTCCACAAGTTACGAGTTGCAGTTGCATTTAGTTGCAACGGAATTGCATGTAGTTGTGCAGGTGTGAAATGGGCTTAAGGGTGTTGATTTAGTTTCGGTGTTTTCGTGTGACGCATATCTTACGGTAGGAAGTAGTTTAGGAATGGCAACGGTCTTTAATAGGTTATAGTAAAAGAACAGTTATTGATTGCGTAATTTTTTTCTGTAACAATAATAAGTGATTTTCTACTGACATTACGTCTGGTTATTTTTTTTTTGCGAAAGTTTAGAAAAATGGTCTTGCTATTATTAAAATGGGTTATTTCATGGGATGACGCTACCGAATGCAGCAACGTGGATTATAGGCTTATATATATATCACTTTATGTATTGTGTTATTACTGACAGATATATTTACAGAATCTACCAGAATATCAATAGACTTTGTAATTATACCTAATATTACATAGCAGCTCAACGAAACTGGTATTAATCATATTAGTTTGGCATAATTTTTAATATGACGACTTATATTTTCGTAAGTAAATATTCTTATTACTTTCAACGAATTATTATAAAATGATTAATTTTAAGTCCTGATACAGTATTCTTAAATTATAATTTATACATTCTTTTCAGAATAGGTGTAATATAATTCTTTCAAAGTCTTGACTTGAGAAAGTCATTCAAAAGGACTACAATGTACAGCGAAATAACGACATTCATATTCAAACCAAAACGTCTGTTTTCAAAGAATGGTGTTTAGCTTATTCAAGTCATGTTGTACTCCTATGGTTATTAGGCTGGAGAAACTTTTTTGTGTACCAAATTTCAAATGTTGCGTTGTATTTTATGTATAAATAAAAAAAATGGATTCATTACTTTTGTTGGTTTTTTTTTGTACAAGATGTTTTCAATTGCACTTATCTTAAATAATCGAAACACTTAAACATTCAGCCTAACAACTCTTATCGTGCACTAAATATCTATTGCATACATTACAATCGACCGGGCAATACTAACACAAATAAAATAACCCTTCATTATCTGAAACACCACCAAAATATTTTATATAAAGACAAAGTTCAGACAAACAGATAGGGATTACTCCCTTTGGAATCTTCTAGAACATTCGATTTTTTCGACATCTTATCTTTTTACCACGGTATATATAAGACTCCAGACCCACATATTTTAATCAGTATTCATTAGACTTTCTATTTTATATCGTGTTTTGTTCTCGTCGATGTTTTCTATACGAGTCTTACATTAAATCTATTTTTTTTCCGTTTACCTTACCATATTATATGTAGGAGAGGTAATCGTTATGAATCGTTTAGGGGTAAGTCCTGTTTATATTTCCTTATTATTATTTTTAAATTTGCAATGAACATATAGATTTATAGGTTACTTTAGATTTTAATTGTTCGTGCTCTAAAAGTAATGTAGTATGGTGTGTTTTAAGCACTATTTTTGATCAATTTCTCAATTATAGTTAATACACAATATCATTGTCATATAATTCAGACATTTAAAGTTTTTTTTAAAACACAATTTCATACTCGTTTTTTTTTTAATTTAAGTTTTCGACCTAATATAATATTTGTAATATAAGTATAGTATGGACCTTTAATTTACAAAATAAAGATTCAACGGAAACTAGTTCCGATAATCCGGTACATTAATATTTTTTTCTTTTGATTTTTATTTACAATGACTTAAAAGTTAATTTTTTAATACTTAGATTCTTTTATTTTCTGTTGTTAGGCCCCTAAAGCATTCACAGTTCGTGAGACACGCAATAGATTCATTAGAAAATACAATGGCCAAGAAACGTCCTTTAGAGTAAAGCTTAATGAAAATATCATAACGGACCCCATTTAGAGCGGAAACTCTACTATGCTCAACATGTTTCAAAATATCATTAAAAACACTACCGCCCAATTAAAGGGAAAACGACTTTACTCGTATATGGAATTATTTTTAGGTGTATTGTATTAACACTCGTGGTACTTTAAATAGAATCTAAATGCATGAGGTTATTCTGTATTTTAGTAAAGTATTTTTACTTTAAATTATTAAATTTTATTACCCCTTAAATAGTTGTTGTTCTAGTTAAAGGCTGTGTACTCGTGTTTTTATACTTACTTTTTATTAACCAGTTAATTTTAATTCTTAGGTGATTTATTATTTTAGATGTATTTTAAAAACTTTTTTTTTTAAGGTAGCCAATGTGGTTGAGATGTCTGAGAAGAGAGCGGACAACAAGATGACCCTAAATGATCTCCCCGACAACATGATACACCTCGGCGGCAGTCAGTTCCTTGTCGCAAGAAGTTACCAGGGCCAGACACGAATCCATGTGAGAAAGTTCGTGGACGATGAGATGAATCAGCTTATCCCAACGAAAGAGGGGGTTTCTCTAACCCCTAAAGTGTGGATTTCCTTCACCGAGAAACTCCCAGTGGTCTTGAGCAAGCGATATTATGAAAGATATCCAAAAAACCACGTGGAAGTTGTTGAACGTGATTTGTGCATTTTCAAAGACATCGGCAACAATGAAGATAGTCTGGAAGTCATGCTGCAACGCATGTTCCAGCGTCGAGATGGTTCCTTTCAACTTGTACCCGAAACTGTTCAATTAACCGAGTCGCAGTGTAACGTACTCTTAAGTTCGGTACTGCGTGTGAGAAAATTAATTGAAATATCCTTACTAACTGAAACGTTACGGCATCATGTAGTGAAACAAGTATTGGAACAATCTTCACCCGAAGCTCGATTGTACATTCCTCGGCCCTATCACGCTGGATTGGCTGAAACGAAGGACTCACTACGTAACTGCTTTTTCGAATGTATTACCCTAAAAATGAAGGAGCTAGCACCTTGCTATGGGTGCGATGCTGTGTCCTACACTTGCCATACAGCGGAAGAGCTTTTGGATATGTTTTTTGATTCTGCATTATATACAATGAACTATTCCGAACTTGCACAAAAATTTGTGGCCGAAAATATTCAGCATTTATACTTCGATAATTTAATTCTCTCTAAAGTATTTTTTCGTACCATATCTGTCAGTTCCTTTTTACAAACGGAAAAAAATACATATGTGACATGATGGAAATGTGTTAAGTATTGTGTATTTGTTATCTTTTGAAAAATGTATGTATATATTTGTATCTTTTGAGTAATGTGTGTTTCTATTTGTACGGGAGTTCAAAAATAAATATCGATGTCACTTTAAAATTATGTATTTATTGATCTATAAATGGTGCAATTTCAAAATGTAAGTTTCAGATATACTTATAACTTTCAGGAAAGCAGACATACATTAGGGAGGGAAAAGTTGTACAAAGATCCAGCATTACAAGGTAGTTTTAGCGGTATTAGTAAGTTGCGCAAAGTTACGAAAGGTAAAATACAAACGAAAGATATAGTTTCTTCTATTGGACCATTTAAAGATAATAGAGGACAGTTAATCCATGATGACATGAAAATGGCAAATCTTTTGAATAACATTTTTATTAGTTTTTTTAATAAAGATTTTAAAAATGTGCATGTTTTAGGTGAAGTAACTGACGAACAGGATTATATTGAGTGTGATTTTTCTATAGAGGAGGTTATTCGTCTATTAAAAACTATGAAACCTAACAGAGCACCTGGGCCTGGGTCTATAAGAGACATACACACAAGAAACTTCATTTTTATTATTATAGATACATTAAATTATACTCATTTTTAACAGATATACATATTTAAATAAAAAATTTCTTCCTTTTCAGGTCCGAAATTTTGGGGCTGGGGAGCCCAGTTGGTTAGGCATTCGTCTTTCATGCGCCCAGCCTTTCAAGGTTCCAGCTTCGGGTCCGGGCCTCGCCAAAATAACTGCCAACCTATAAACGGCACGTGCAGCCAAAAATGTCCGACAGATAATACCCCGTCTAGAGGGAGTGTACGTTAAATATGATCCAAAGTCCCAATGCTGCGTACGATGTCGCCCTTAACGGTTGCGTTTGGTGCCCACTCAGGTGTCGGCTCGTCACCTAACTGCGGTTCTAAATAACGACGCCCGTCGCCAATAGCCCGCGTGTAGCTCAAGTGCAACGATAATTCATTTCGAACTAACCTAACCAGGTCCGAAATTTTCTCGCCAATACGGCGAGCAACATTCTTCACCTCAAGCCTTCGTGGCTCCTCCGTATATTGTCTCTCCTCTATCCATTGAGATCGTGCTACTGAAAAAATATTTCAACAGAAGCAGTTTATGTAGCAGTTTTTAATCAGTTAACAGTTGCTAAACAAATATCAATCTAGGGGGTAGCAACGAATAACAATAGGAGATCTAAAAGGGCCCCAAAAAAGATGAAATGACCTTATGTTATAGATGAATATAATTCCAAAATATATAGCTGTGACTAAATTTATTTTAAAGTCGCAAAATTGTAGGATTTGGTCGTATTTTGAGACTAACGACCGATAAATTTAAACCCTGGTCTAAACTAAGTTAATTTGTGTCACAAATTAAGATATGCTGGTCCTTACAAATTTTGTGAGGACACCAGCATATCGTGTTTAGTTGCATATTATATGCAGAGCTGCAACTCTCCGGTTTTAAGACAGCAACAGTTGCTCCCAGCCAACTGGATTCTTAATCATATTCCAGATTTCCTTGCGCCCTACGAAAGTTTTACGTTTCCGCTTTCTAAAATCAAGTTACACTTCGAGTTAATTGACCGGAATTGTACTTATATTTCCGTTGTCCAAGGTCTAACTACCCATTCGACCACCCACCCGGACCACCATAGTTTTTCATAGTTCTTTAAAAAATATTTACCGCTTTTTAGGATGTGTAAGTATTGAGTGCAACCAGGGTATCTACCAAAGAAGAGGACGCATGAACAGATGATTGAGGATATGGAAGAAGCTGCCTCTAGTATCATCCGGAAGTCGTTCAAACGTCAACTGAGTAAGGAACATAATATAATTAACATTATAAAACGATAAAAAGTTCCTGACAAATAATTTTTTTTAGTTATATATAAATATATTAGAGCAACAAGAAAACAAGCAACCTTGACTTAGTTATCTTTTCAAACGTCAAATTTTAAATTTCTTGGGAATTAAAAAAGTTTTCAAGGTAACACTAGTCCATTTAAGAAACGAATGATAGTCCTTGTTACTTTGGCACATGTTATACAAGGTTTCTTTAGGTATAAAAGTTTAATATCGTATTTTTAATTCACGTCGATAAAACCTGGAATTTTTCTTAAATTCTCTAGAAAAAGTCAGGATATTTGTTTTTCGCACTTCTGTAGCAACCCTGTAAACACAGAAAATTTAAATCTTTTTAAGGTTCATCTTTACTTAGTTTAAATTTTAAATAAAGAGGAGCTTTCTTAGTATGTTTATTTGTTAGTTTCGTTGTTAAATTTTCAACATTAACTGTTACACTGATGATACATTTTTTTATATTTTTTTAGAAGTATGCTGTGCACTTTTTCGTTCGCCCTTTTTACTGCAACAAAGCCCATCGTGATTGTGCAGAAAGGCAATAAAAAGAAAAGAATTCGGCCAACCAATTCAGAAGACCACTTTATTCAAATTATTCCGGTATATACTTATATATTTAAAAATATTAAATTTAAAGGTTTTAAACTTTACTACATTAATATTGCTTTCAAGTTTTAAGTTGGTATGGAAGAGAGGCGTCCTCATATTCTCCATTTAAGTCACATTTAATATATATTTTAAAATTTTGTAAATCATTCTTATATCTTTGTATTAACCCAGGTAGCACAACAATTTTGGCCAATGTCGCATGAGTATCGGCCAAACTTGGAGCGTATCGGATGAAATCGATCATTTTCTACCGATTTTAACCAGATTTCCCCGTTCTTTGAGGTTTCATTCAGGAAATTACAAAAAAGTGTAAAAGGCAAATATTATGTTTCGCAATATTTTTCAATCAAGAATTTCGGATTGTAAATTTTTTTCAAATAATATTTACTTTCAAAATCGGGAAAGTTTGTGAATCGATTCTTCCCAAGACTCGGTAGAAATCGGACAATATCGAATCGAAAGTATAATTTCCAGATCTGCCAGCTTAGTGAGCAGTCTTTCTGTCTGCCTCGGCCTCAGCCATTTTTGCATATATCTATTTCTGGAACTGATCTGGTTTCTGCATATCTGCATTGCAGCACTTCGTCTAAAATTTGGTGAGTACTGTAATTTGTGAATAAACTAATATAATGTTAAGTACTTTAGATTGTAGTAACAAAATATCGAAAAAAAACATCTTGCTATATTTTTTACACCCGTTCGAATAACTTGGATTGGCAATCCTTTGCTTTGTTTACATTTGGTAGATGATGTGCGCAATTTTGGATCTTTGGATAAATTTAGCTGCTTTCTTTTCGAGTAAAAAAATGTTTTACGTTCCCCAAATCGACCCCTATCACAACTACATGGCAGAACTTCCGAAAAAGTAACAGATCAAAACCTAATCGCACCATGCTATCCAAACCCCACAGTAAAGAGAAAGACCTCTGCTACGACTTAATTGGAGAGCAATTTCAACAGCTGTAAAATTAATATTTCAAATGAAAAGGATAGTTATGTTCAGCTTTTTGATAAAGATATAGTTCGCGTCCTAAACATAATCAAAAGTAATTCTTCAGAAGATATTTATATAATATGTAAGCTAATTGTTAGTCATGGGGATTTTTATTCTTATCCCTTTAGTTCACAGCACTAATCATAAAAAAAATTAAGATTCTACAATTTCAAATTTATCACAAATGTTTTGTCACTGATTTGGAAGTGGCAATGGCTTTAGTCCACCATATTTTTTGAGTAAGGGAATTTGTTTTGTTATAGGATTTTTTAATTTCATATAAGTTTTAAGGTTATTTTATCCAAAAAAATAGAACCAGCCAGTCGAAGTAGTCCCTAAAACATGGCTAGTTTTTAAAAATGTCTTTTCCGCCAAAACAACAAGATTCAATTTTGGAAGTTGGAATCTCAGTTGAAAGGAACTTCAATTTAGAATAGAACTGCAATGTCAATGTAATGTTCAATATAAAAGTTTTGTTGGTGTAAAATAATTTTGTAGAAGTCTTAAAATTTAAACTGATTCTAGATTTTTTTTAAATAATTTTAATTCGTGATTAAGATTCAATGTGAAATAAAATCGGATCAGATTTACTGTACGGTCACCCTTGGCACGATTTTTAGCCTACTTTTCTTTTTTTAATTCGAAAGAATTAAAAAAAATGAAAAAGTAGGTATTGAAATGCGGTCGATGTCCGTCTGTCTGTCCGTACCCCCCTTCCAAAATCGGTTCTATCCATCGGATCTTAAAAATTCTTTTTTTGTTAGAAAGCTATGACCTCAGATACCCAACTTTCATACTTTTTGTCTGTCTGTCTGTACGTCCGGACGGACATAAATCTACTATCTGTCGGCGAATTTCCCATTGAATTAGCATTGAAATTCAATTTTGAGTCATTTAAATCACTGTTGCCAAATCAACAATGGCATGAGAAACTTAAACATATTTGAAGCAAAATAATATTTTCATGAATCAGTTTGTAATGACGTCATAAAATGTAGCACAATTTGATTCTTTGATTGTTCATTAATTATCTAACAAGAAAGCGGCAAGGCATACTTTTGCATACAATTATGCTTAGTTTTAATTTACATTTCTTATTTTTTTTAATGCAGTTTGGAGTTTCATTACTTTTGTTATTAATAAATATTTAATTATTCTTCGAACTACAAATAAATCGCGAGCAGACGATAAATAATATTTAATTAATTTGCGAAATATTAAGGAAAATAGTTGATTTTGGCTTTTAGAAGTTTAAATTATTAGCTGGATGCTGTGTTTCGATTTTTTTTCTAATATGTATAAATCTAGTGTAGAAACGGCTGTTGATGATATTTACTGTTAGAAACCTAGTTTTTTCCCGATTAGAACTTCAGTAAGTATTTAAGTAACAGGAAAGTAGGCTATTTTAGTTCTTTATGAACTTCTTGTTTCACATATGGCGATAAATATTTTTCTGGCAACATCCGATTTATCGCAATTAGGATAAAGGTATTGTTTTTTTAATCATTATTTACGATTTCAATGATTTTTTTTATCCATTTTCTCGCCAGTCAACTTTTCCAAAACGCTCTTTAAATCGTGGTTGTTGAAAAAGTCGCCAAAATACCGACTTTTGGCGAACTTTTGTAAAAAATCGCCAAGGGTGACTGAACAGTAAATTTTTACCATAAAATCAATTAAGTGCGCCATTGCTGAAACATAAATGTATACGAAAAATTGTTGCGGCTCTTTTCTGCCACAAAGAATTTTCTACGTTTTAGTAATTAGTTTGATATATTTTGAGAATATTTAATATTAATAATAAGATCGGTAAATGTTGAATTGAAATCAGATGGAATTAGTCAAGAAGTTTTCATCAGAAGGGTGTTTACAGTGTAAACAAAATTTACTTAAATAAAAGGTTTTTAAAAAATAACTCGATAGGAAACAGCTATATATGCATACTTCTAGGTACATTTCCTCGGGCTTCTGCAAAACCAGAATGTTGCAGAGCATTGTCAAGCCTTGGCAGCGACTCGGAGTTGACAGACAATAAAAGCCTAATGCATCTGACCGAGAGAAAAAAGCTCAAACAAGCCAGTTTCCAGGATTCTTCTTCTTAGGATGACTCTCTGCATCAGCTATTAGCCTCCTTTCCACTTACAGAAGGAGCTGTTTCAAGCAGTGAGCAAGCAAGCCTATTTCCACTGGTAAGTGTTGACTTAAAACTTATTTTTAATCTTGTGGCTTTTATCTAATTGATTAAAAACGGTTTTTAAAGATATATTTCTGGGTGACAAACATTAAGAATAAATGCAAAGCCACGTATTTCATTAAACATTATGTGGCCATTTCCACAATGCAATTCAGCTTACATCGTACGCATTCTAAACCTACAATGATTTTTTTGATGCTGTGTGTCCGTTATCTTCAAGTCCTCATGTTTAAGACCGGAGCCTAGCCTCCACCCCTTAAATCTTAAGGGCCCTAAATTTAAGTGATTTTCAATGCCAAATTTAATTTCCCCTTGAAATTTCAGTAAATTTTGTCATTTGGCCCTTCATTATTTTAAAGCTAGGAAATAAAGCATGAAAAACATAAATTTAGCAAAACATTTGGTTTTAAGCTCTTTTTCATTGCCGTGGTAGGGGATTTAACAACCCCAGCACATTGACACTTTTTGTGATGAAAAGACTTACATCGGGAGATGTGGCAATAAAATACAGCTTAGAGGGAAGGCAAGGGAAGTTTTACGCTTTAAATCTTTTCAATGTTATCATTGGTCATCAAGTTATATCTGTTATGAATTTATTTAAAACACTCAAAACTTGTTATAACGAGAGAAAAAGTCGAAATTGTAATATCAATACTTAAATTGTCAGTTTATTAAGTTAAGTATAAGTTTAGCTAAGCAAGTTAAGTTCTTTAAATTTGTATATTAAATTTAAAAGAAAGCAATTAACCAACCAAGAATAGTATCTTTTAGGTTAAACATTTTGTTTTAGCAAATGAATGGCTTCATAAAGAGTAGGCATCAGCCGCAAAAAAAAAATCAAAATAAGATATTCTGATGTTTTTTCATTTTCAACCCTTTCAGTCCCAATGACAATTTGGCAAAAAAATTCTGGTCGTCTATAGCTATTTATGATATCAAAAAGCGCACTTTCTTCTATTAAAAAATATTTATTTACCCAATAGATGTCAGCCCTATTATTTTTTTTTAATTATGATCAGAAAAATGGTGTCAAATGGCATCACTTCCCAGTGATGGGTTAAAGAGTTAAGACCTTTTGTATTGTTGTATAAATAGAGGAAATTAGACCGATACCCCCTCTCCCTTGATATGTTACCTTTTTTACCTTTTATTTCATGAATTAAAGCTCATAACTATTACTTCCACGGAATTTTTTTGCCTCATTTTCCAAGCAGCATATGTTTCAATAAATTAATCCAGCTTAATCTACTTTTTCTGTGAATTCACACATTTCACTCTTATTTATTTTAGCAAGTGTTAAAATGAAGCATGAAGATGCCGACACAACATCTATTGCCAAGAGAATTGGAAAGGCCCTGGCTGGGTCAGCGGATTGGGGTGACAAACGACTTCAGAGTAAAGAAACGAGAACTTCGGAATGAATTGGAAGACTGTAGTTTAAACCTATTTAGGAATGCATCAGAAGAAAATACTTAATAAATTCTAAAAAATATTCAGCTTTTCAAAAATTTCATCACAAAAAATATTATAATCTTTATAATTGTTTAATATCAGTTTTAAAATTTAGACATTATATATTCAGCATCGATGAATTTGTTAATTAGTTTACAATCGGTTAATTAGTATTTTAGTAAAAATAAAATAGGGCAAAATGTTTAAAGTAGACATTTTGCCCTATTTTATTTTTACTCACTAAAATTACACTCATGTCCATAAATTAAGGATAATTCAGAATCACACGGAAATCAAACTCTAAAATAAAAATTTCACCTGTACAATTATCACACACATCTTGAAGAAGAATAAGCAAATTACAGGAAACCAGTAGATGACGCTGGTAGTACATCACAATGACGAGAGTGTTAGAGAGGGTTATATAAGGAATGGTGGCAAAGAAGTAAAATTGTTCACAAGCGCTTTAAAAACCTTTCAGTGCAATAACTACATAGTTATGGCACAAAGAAAGCATTTGGATGATTTTTTTACGTGGCAGAATCATCGGACGACTGGAATGTGGACGAACCCAGCTGGAAGTATCCGAGGAACTTGGAATCGCCCAGAGTGTAATCTCCAGGCTTTGGCAACGATTCCAAGATGATGTTAATGTCAGTAGATGTTACAGCACAGGTCGCCCCCAAGTTACAACGCCGAAGGAGGACCGGTATTTGGCAGTTACTGCCAAAAGAAACAGACGGAGCACACCATCAGACCTATCTCGTCAGCTCTCTTTAGCTACCGGTACGAAAGTTTCAAGGCAGACCGTATACAGACGCCTAGGGCACATTGGTCTATATGCTCGTAGGCCTGTCAGATGTGTTCCGCTTACCGCAACTCACTGTCGCCTGCCATTAGCCTGGAGTAGAGAGCATGCATTGTGGACACCGCAACAGTGGTCTTGTGCGATGTTTTCCGACGAGTCCAGGTTTAGTTTGCAGTCTGCTTCTCGCCGGACTTTCATATGGAGAGCGCCAGGTACCCGTTACCACCAAGAGAACACCATTGAACGACACCGTTACGGTGGTGGAGGATGGCTAGTTTGGGGAGGAATTATTCTTGGTTCCAGAACTGACGTGCATGTTCAGAGTGTAACGATGACAGGCCACATCTATCGGGATGTCATTCTGGAACAACATGTACGCTTGTTTCGGGGCGCCATGGGTGCTGAATTTCTGTTTATGGATGACAACGCCCGTCCTCACCGTGCAAACATTGCAGACGAATGTCTTCAATCGGAGGATATCACCCGTATGGATTGGCCAACATACTCACCGGACTTGAATCCAATAGAGCATGTGTGGGATATGCTTGGCCGACGAATTGCAGCCCGTCAACCCCCTCCCACCTGTCTACCGGAACTTCGGAGGGCATTGCTTGATGAGTGGTGTAATATTCCCCAAGATCATATTGATAATTTGATACTCAGCATGCCTAGGCGTTGTACGGCCTGTATTGCATCGTACGGGAGACATACTCCGTATTAACCATCATACTAACCATGTTATACAGTTTTTTGTAAATAGGTTCTTTTTTGAAAATTGCTCCAAATCGCCATTTTATTAATTATGTCAAACATATAGCATCTTTTTTGTTCTTTACCTTTTGTTTAATAAATAGACTTTACAAATAAGTCAAATTTGTTTTGCTTCCGTCTTTTTCTTTGCCTGAACTTCATTATCCTTAATTTATGGACATGAGTGTACAAGTCGCAATAGCAAGTTACTTTTCTTGGAAAATGCTGCAAGAGAAAGTGGGCAAAATTTAAAACAGCTTTATTGCAATGTAATTGATAAAAAAAGCACCTCAATACTGGTCAAAACAGCAATTCAATCTTGCCCAATAATATCGATAAAATTTTATCCGCTCGACATCGCCCAATATTGCACCCCGATATTGCCCAGTCGGTAAAATGTGGTCCATTATGCATCGGCCGATGGGTATTAGGGTGGGCCGAAAAAAGCAAATTTTCGAGTACAAACTTCTAATAGGACTCAAAAGTTACGTATCGTCATGCTGATTACTGGAAAAATAATTAAAAAAATTCCCATTTGATATTAAGTGCTGCCGCAAAGCGGTTGAAGTTTGCAAAAAATCAACCCATTTTAATTTTACCGTCAGAATTTACTGATTGAAATTAATGCTTTTGAAGATAAATTATATTGTTTAGTTATGTATTGTTATCAAATAAAAATTAGAATAAAAATTTTATATGAAATATTTTATTTGTGAATTTTTAAAAAAATATGCAATTTTTAAGAAAAATCACTAATTTATAGCTATGCAAACTGGATCGCTTTTTAAGTTAAAGTTGTGAAAAAGTACGCTTAAACACATAAAAATGGGATTTATAATATATTTAGCAGTATATCGGTAGCAGTACGAGTAGACACTTTAAAAAGCGGGGCCGTCACGCGGGTAGTAGATCGTACATTTTAAAAACTATTATTTTAAATATCGAATTTTTGAAGTTAAAACGAAGTTCGAGGAGTTTCCCTGAAATTAATCAAAATTGAAGTTCATAGTTTAAATTTACTGAAATATCTATACGTTTAGCAATTTTCATAAGCACTCCCTACATGTATTTTACCATGTTCGAAATAAGCGTTGTGCTGCATATATAAGTTGAGAAATATTCTAAATTTTTGATGTAAGTAGATTGACACCTTTCAAGGGAAGAGTGGTAACTATTACATTACATATAATGTGTACTAGAGAGGGAAAAGGGGATTTAGCTTTTGCCTTTTTGACACGTGGCCACTTCGAGAATATATGAAGTACTTACATCTGGCATGCCACTTGAAAAATTCTCGATGCAGTTAAATGCAATGGTTAGTTTCAATTTTACTACAGATCTAGAAACAGTAGCAGATTTCTATTCGATTTACATTGTTCTTGTGATTTTGTCCGTGATTGTGGTGATTTAGAAATGGCGTGCAAACGTAAATTGTTAGTTAAGGCAGGCAATAAACCAATGTCCAATTTTGGGTCGACCCAGAAAACTAAGTGGAGCAAACCTCCCAACTTATGAAGACATGTTGCTGCATTATTTAGAAGTTTTAACGAATGGAAACGAAGATTTAGCCGTTTTTTCAGTACCAGAAAGAGTTGCTATGGAAATTGAAAATGTATATCGAAAAGCTTCTATCCCAGTGGTGAGTCATGCGAGAGTTATCCAAATGATAAAATCTTTTCATGATGAATACCGAAATTTAAAAAGTTTCAAACGAGATCACGGGAAGGATAATTTTAAGTTTAAACTGGAAAATTTCATACATAATGCAAAACACAAGCTGTTCGATATTGCAGCGTGCAAATGCATCATTATGTTTTCGTGCAAATGCGAAAAAAGTGCAGGCAATTGCGACTGTTCTGCAGTTGTGGAATGCAAGTGTGCAAAATATAAAAAGATCCCACCTATAGAGAGAAAGTTTGTTTTTGACAACCAGATAGGCATTTATTGAAAACGTGGATAAAAAGGAAACTATGAAAATTATGAAAAGAAATGAAAGAGCTCGAGTGATATTGAAGGAAAAAAACTGTTGCAGTTCAGAATGCTCCTTGTACTGCCACAAGTGCAAGTACTGTCACAAGTGCTGAAAGTGTAGATAACACTAACAGTAAAGTTGGATTGGCTTCAAATTCGTCTCAAATGAGGGTGAACTTAAAAGCAACGGCTTTAGTTAGTGACCGTTAAGGCATTTCAAATAGAGCTACAGCAGCTATTGCATCTAGTGTACTACAAGATGTTAAATGCAAGCTATATGTAATTTGAAATTTTTTCAAACATAATGTTTTAGATTCTTTTATATCACTTTAAAAAAAAATAGTAAAAACAAGATATCATTTTGCAATTTCAAACTCTAGTAGGGCAAACGTACCCATTACCCGCACGACGACCCTGATTTTTCATAAAACAATTAAAACTGCTGCCTATATCAGGGAAATATATTACACTGCCTCTTTTTCATTATATAATCGCATTTTTTTTGTAATTTAAACTTCCAAAGAGGTTCAATTTTAAAGCTATAAATTTGTGATTTTTTATCAAAATCGCATATTTTCAAAAAAAATTTCACGAATAAAATATTTCATATAAAATTTTAATTCTAATTTTTATTTCATAACAATACATAACTAAACGATATAATTTATCTTCAAAAGCATTAATTTTAATCAGTAAAATCTGACGGTAAAATTAACATGATTTGTTTTTTTGCAACTTCAACCGCTTTGCGGCAGCACTTAATATCAAATGAGATTTTTTTTTATTATTTTTCCAGTAATCAGCATGACAATATGCAACTTTTGTGTACTATTAGAAGTTTGTACTCGAAAATTTGCTTTCGGCCCACCCTAATGGGTATGAGCCGACGTCGGCCAATATTCCTGAGCTCTTGTTGCCGATATCGCCCAATACTGCACATCGATCCAAACCAATTTGGCCAATATTCCTGAGCTCTTGTTTCTGACATCGGTCAATACTGATGTGCTACCTTGGAATACTGTAAAAATAAAATTGTTTACCAAAGAAAGAAATCAACTGAACCCAAGGTGTTGATTGCGACCTAAAGCACTTCATTTGACAGCAAGAGATCACTAACCAGAAGTAATTATTTTCAACTTTGCCTCTCAGAAACTATTGTTAAAAAAAATTATGTGTTATAGGTAGGAGCTGGTATCCTGGCCGTCGGTGAAAAGTTCCAGCCCACCCATTTGTAATCCAGGAGGACAAATGTATTGAGACAAATTCGCAATCTTCAATTTCCTCCTTATTGCCAAAATGTATGGCATTTTTTTAACCTTGTAAATTTACTAAATGTAACAGGTAGCAAACACCAACCACCTTACTGTCTGAACTCAAGAAGAGTCTACGATCTTGTTTCTGTGTTTGGGATCATCAAATATAATGATGTTAGAAGAAGCATGATAACAGGAGCTGCCAGCCCAAGGTGCATAATTCATATGAAGATTAGCAACCTCATCGCTATGACATTAGTGATTACTTACTGGGAACTAGTCCATGCTGCAGCAACTGATGAGGATGATATCAACGAGGCTGAACATATGTTCCATCAACTTCTCTTGCAAAAGACTAGTGAGTATTCCAATACAACTGGGAAAGTTGGCAACTTATTTGATGTACAACTAATTCCTAATCAAGAAGTTCAACACATTGAGAGACAGCGTTCAATTCAGGCTTTTTTGGCGCTAGCAGGCCTTCAGGCGTAAACAACAGTGTAATGGACTGCCTATACCATAATAAAGAAATGGTGGGCAGATCCACATACTGCAAGGCCTGCTATTACATTAAAAGCCTTAAAAAAACTCTTTCTTTCGTTATTTTTTACCTATTTTCTTATTTGTACCACTTCCTATTAAAGTTACACACAATTCTGAAATTTTCTAAAGTATTAATGTTTAAACAATTTCATAACATTATATTTTGTTATAATTGTAATGGACAGCTGCAAACTCGGAAGATCAGAAAAATAAACAAGAAATTTGAAGTTTGCTATCGGTTGCTTTTTATTCCACAATTAGCAGCAAACTGTGCTCATTGCCAGGTGCCTCCTTAACTGTTGCTACTTTATTCAAAGAATTATGGTTCACCACTGGAAAATTGTAAAAAATAGACGAGCTGCAGTTGCTTACAGTTGTGCCCTTGACAAGATTTTTTAGAACTCCTTTATATGAATTCGAGCAATGTGTGTCTTAAAAATGTGTGAGTTAGAAATCGAGAAAAGAAACTATTTTGTTAGAAAGTATTTTTGGATTATTCTTAAAAATTAATAAGGTAAGTTTGAGTCATGTAATTTTTTTGTGTCAAAATAAAAATATATTCTAAAAATGCCCATTGTTTTCTTCATTCAACTAATACATTATTATATAGAAACTTATAAAAAGAAAAACTGTTGGAATAATTTATAATCTATCTTTCTTACTAGTTAAAAGTATTATTTTGACGATGCATGATTTGTGGTTTTTATAATTTAGAATAGTCAAATTAGTTAATGATGCATTTATATTTCCATAACTGTTTTTCTTTGAAGGTACTTTTAATTTGAAAAGCAGTTAATAAAATACATTTTTTTAAACTTAATCTTTAGCAGCCTTGTTTTCTTTTAAAGTATAGTTGCTTTTGGGTTTAGAATAAATGTTATTGTGACGGTGATATTTTAAAGTGGTAGTAGATCGGCTGTAAATGAAATTTTATATCCTATAGTTGTGATAAAATATTTCTGAAAACTATTTTGTTAAATTAATGTTTTTATTTTGTTTCAATTTACAAAATGTTTGACAAATTTAATGTCAATGTTATTTCTATCTAAAATATTCGACAGCAATTTTATAATTTTGTCTACCACATTAAAATAACATGAAATGAATTTGTCATAATTAAATATTTATTCTATAAACATTGAAGTCGCTCACTATAAAAAATTTAGTGAACTTTATCTCTGTAAACACGGAAGTCTTACTCTTATAATTACCCATTTTTGGATATTCTTTTAAAAACATTTAAAAGATAAAATTTATGAAACGTGCAACATTCAAAATCGCTAATGTCGAAATGTAAACATTTTCAAATTGCTAATTACGAAAAAAATTATTGTTTTTCTTTGATAAAATCTTTTGCTTTTTATGAATATATTTATTATTAAATCTTGCATCTAAAAATAATTTAACTTTTCGATATTAAAATTGAAATTTACATTTCTTTTAAGCGGTGATTAATCATGTTATTCACAGTGTAATGTTAAACTAAACTTTATAGCTCTTATGTTAATACATTTCGATTATACTATTTAAATCTAGCCCATGAGGAATTTAAATCTAGCCCATGTAACATAGCCATGAGGATGGTAAAAGGTATGTTTCTTATGTATTTCATGCTTGGACCAAAGTTACCCGCCCGGATTCTAACAGAGTCCTACTTTTTAAAACAGACTATTTTTTTTAATTATTAAAAAAATATTTCTAAAATTTCAATACTTAAAATGCATGGTGTTTTCAAAGTGTTTAAATGGTTTTTGGTCAAAAGGCAGAAGCGCTTCAGCCTATAACGAATATTTTGATGTTTGCCATGACATAGAGCACATTGTTGAATACGATGACAGCGAATGATTTTTTTTTAAATACAAGTTAATCTATGCAAGTTTCAAATATGTTAATTTCTGCGATTTTAATATGCTTTTTTGACATAATACCACAATTTTTCAATCTTTACTTTCTAAAATATTTATTATTTAAAATTGAAATGTCCTATATAAATTATTACTTTTACCTATTGAATGTTTTCCATTTGTATTTTGCTTGCATTTTGTATAGTAAAAAAAGTTACTATCTTTCTGATATTCCTAAATTACGACGCCCCTCACCAATATCCCTCGTGTAGCTCGATAATTCAAACTAAACTTTCCCGTATTCGCTACTAGAGAAAATAAATTTATCGGTGTTAAAGCATCTGTGTTTGTTACAACATTGATGTCCTCATACCATATTTTTATCGATATGTACACCGAGCCGATCCTTTACTCTCTAATAAGTTACAAACCAAGCACATTGTGAACGAATATTTAAATCAAACACGTGTTACATTTCCTTACGATTTGAGATGGAATTTATGTTTAGCCAAATGAATAGAAAGCTGCTTGTTTATTTAGTTTAGTTTGAATTATTGTGGCACTAGAGCTACACATGCTTACTTGTTTATTTAAATTATAAATTCGATAAACAATATGAAAAGGCAGAAGGTGTAAAATGGCATCGCGTTTCTAAAATCTGCAATGTGAAGTTTACACGAACACTGATGAAAGCGCCATTTTAAAGTCGGACTCGAACCACAATCACCTTCGACAGGAAATTGCGTTTGCAAAAAACAACAGCTCTAAGAGAAAAGCCAAGCCGAGATATTTCCTTTTAGGATAATATCTCGGAACAACCCGGCAAAGTAATCCAGCCAGAAATTTCGAGTATGGGATCCACCACTGAAGACCGGACAAGAAAAGACATGGGCAACATAAGGCAATCGCTTCATCGAGCAAGAAGAAAATTATTGTCAACATTTCCGAAATCAGCAGAGGAAGTACAAGAAGCTCTGCAGGTGATACCTTTTCTGCAAATATGTAGAGGAGAAGACATGCTAAAAGTTAATGACTTAGCAAGCAACATTGTCTGCTTTTCATTTATTATTTGTAAAAATACCTTATAAATATTTTTTGTAACAAAATATTCTGGAAATTGAATTATAAAATAAGTTATCTTAAAAGAACGGGTGAAACTAACACCCGTGCAGAGGAGTTTCTCACTGACAGCCAAATCACACCTTTCCCCCCTGTAACTGATATGTCGACTGTCTCCCTAGTTTGATGTGTGCTGTTGGGGCACAAGACTGATTGCGCCTTTTGGGGAGCGGAGTCAACTAAGTGTCCCACGTATAGTAATGCAAATGATGTAAAAAGAACCGAGTTAAAGATGGCCGAATTCATTGCAGAAAATAATCTACCTCTTCAGGTAATGGGTTCCCTAGTTTCACTTTACAAAAACGTATTCCCAGACAGCAAGATTGCAAAAAGTATAGCTTCCAAAAGAACCAAACCACACAAATTATTAAAAATGCAATTGGTAAAAACTTTTTTAATGATTTATATGAAAAATTAAAACTGGCAGGCTCTTTTTTTTTCAATAATTATGGATGAAATCACAGACAAATCTTCTATTTCCTAATATGCTCTTACTGTTATAGCTATGGGTGAAAAAAAATTATATCAAAACTAGTTTCTTTGATATGTTTGAAGTAAAGTCCAAATCTGCCGAAAGCCTCTATGACACTTTGAAAGAGTGTAGCACCTCAAAGGGTATATTTTGAAACTGAGTCCGCAATAATGAGGTCGAATAGTATTTTGGGCTATGCAGCCAACATTTTGTTGAGTTGTTTTGGGCTGCTGCAGCCGACAAAATGTTGAGTTGTTGCTGCTGTTTACCGACATTTTTATTGTAGGTTCTTAATGTGACGAGATTTTAAACTGCACGTGATTGCCAATTAATATAAATATGGCCACTGCAATTGCTGCAGGCTTTTGTTTTTCTTTATTCGAAGAATTGAAAGAAGCAATGACGAAATTCGAAAAGGATACATTTGTTACATTTTGGAAAAGGGACGCGAAAACAATTCCGAGTATGGTAAACAAACGTTCTAGTTTGGAAAGGAATTAAAATATTACAGCATCAAATACGCCTGTTTGTCTGGTGGCAGAAATCACCAGAAAACGTGCACAGATAATAGTCGCCAATCCAAGTAAGTAATATTTTTGAAATTATATTATTTTCCATTGCACAAGTTATTCAACTTTAGTTAAATCTTGATTACGTGTTCTAGAACATGTGATTTGACAACACTTACTCTGAATGCATGCAAATATCTATCTACACTATCATAAACAATGCATATTTATTTATTTTAATGGAATAGTGAAGTCTATCGGCATTCTTTGTTTTTCGGTTTTATTGCTAAATGTTTTGTCTTGAATTTTTTTTGTTAATTACTATTACTCTAACTGATACTAAGCCTCTGCTTTACATTGTGTCTGTGAAGCACTCTTTCAAAAGAAGTTAATCAGTGTAGTTAATCATTCATGTGAGAACAAGTCTAACTACTAAAAATGTTTTGAATTCTTAAAAGTGTAGGAGTGCTACAAGCTCTCACGTGATTTAAGTACTGCCTTAAATATTATCTTTTTAGAAAGAAAATATTGCACTAATTGATGGAATTTAAAATGCTGTACTGAATTTACCATTCATTGTGGTGGCTGGTTTGTCATCCAGGAATATATGCATGATATTATTTAAATGTATGCATAAAATTTTATATCTGTAGTTCTATACAATGTTGTATGAAATAGCTTTACTTTGACACATAATTGTAAAGACTAGGTAATTATTTAACTTTAAAAAAATTCTAAAAAATAATTTGATTAATTTTTCATTTCTAGGACTTCGGCAAAACTGTCCAGTATTTGTCAAGGTGCTCTTATCGTTCGATAAGCAGTTTTTGCAAGTTAAGGCCGTTCAGCACAACCACCCTACAACTCAGGCCACATTCGATTCCTTACCTAAAGTGCGGATCTTGGACATAAGAATAATGTTAAGAAACTAATGGATTTATAGGTATTGATCTAAACAAATTTAAGACTGATATATAGTTGATTTTATTATTGAAAGTGACTCAGTTTTGAATTGTTTTGCTCATTTTTGAATTGTTATATCTTAATAAATCATTACACTGGTATAAAAAAAAACTTTTATATTTAATTAGCAAAAAGGATATTTTATATACAATGGGTTGACCGATGAATTGTCACTGATTGTTAAAAAAAAATAGCCATCCAGCGTCCCATGTTAAGCTTATTAAAACATCAGCCTTAAGGTTTGAATTATCGTCACACGAGGGCTATTGGCGACGTATTTTAGAACCACAGTCAAGTAACGAGCCGACACCGGAGTAGGCACCCAACGCAACTGTTAAGGGCGACATCGTACGCAGCGTTAGGACTTTGAAGGATATTTAACGTGCACTCCCGCCACACGGGGTATTATTCGTCGGACATTTTTGGCTGCACGGGCCGTTTATAGGTCGGCAGTTATTTTTGCGATGACCGGACCCGAGCCTTGGACCTTCCGCATGCTAGGCGAATGCCTGACCGACTGGGCTCCCCAGTCCCCAAACATCAGCCTTAAAAAACCCTCAAAGTGCTATTGTAGGTCAATGTTAGTTTAAAGAAAACAGATTTTTGAATTTCTCTATTTGACAAGCTAAAAGATTAAATTCTATAAGTGCAGATCTGTTGTGTAAAAAGCGGGTAAAAAAAATTAAGACAAATTACAGTATCCTGCAGAATTCATGTTTTCATATATTGGTTTCACATGGGATGACTGATGGTGATTGGCCGATCGAAAGAAAGAAATATCGACCCAGAGGCCGATTGAACAATCTGCATCAGTCAAGCCGTAATTTACAATAAAGAATTAAAAAGGGACCAATTCCATTGTGTTAAGCCATCTTCCATGTCTGAAAGGTTTTAGTATGTTACTGTATATATAGTTTTAAATGGGTGTATGGTTTTCTTTTAACATGTTATTCTTTTTGATTATTTATTTGTTTATTATCTTTATATAGGTAAATAAGAAGTGTTGAAACTATGTTGAAGTACCTCCTAGGATTAAAACAACTGTATCTTACCATGTTCCTGGTTGCTAAATTATTTAAAAATCAAATATGCCATTCCTCTTACTTGTAGAACAATTAAGTTATAGTATTAATTTACTTTCAGATTTTGGATATTTTACAAAAAGATCACAAGTGCTGTGTGTCGGTTTTAAAGGACGATACACGAACGCTACAAGGTTTATTCATCCAGGATAATGAAATGAGAAATATGTTTGAAAATTATCCAGAAATAATCTTTTTTGATGGGACATATAAACTTACTAACAAAAATTTCACATGTTATGTTTTCCTTGTGGAAAATGGAAATGGTAAATATTATTTATCTTTTTTCATATTTAACCCTTTCACTCCCAATGATTCCATATGAAATCATCACACTTGCGATTTTTTTTCTAGCTAAGTTAAACTCGCACATATTTCAAGTTAATTGTATTGAATTATTCATATATATTTTTTTTAGTTATATTTTCTTTTTTTTATCGTTAGATGGAAGAATCATGTTTTTCGGAGAATTAAATTATGTTGGTTTAGTTAAATTATAACATGGTAAAATAACATTCATTTTGTTTTAGTAAATAAATTGGTCTTAAATTCTTCGACATGCTTGCACTTTTAAATGTTCAAATATTATACTTTAACTATATTTAACAAATATAGATTTGAAAAAAAAATATTTCTAATTTATTCAAAAGTTATGATTTCAAAAAGTCACTAGGGATTCAGGTTAGGTTTGAATTATCGTCGCACTAGAGCTACACGAGGGCTATTACCTAGGGATTCACGTACAACTCAATTCTAACTGATTAGAGGGTTATTTGTTTGGATTGTTATTGATTATAGATTGGTGTGAGTGTTATTGGTGTGAGTTATGGATTATAAGTGGTGTGTTGTATGACTTTGAAATCTATACTGAAAAAAAGGTATTTCAGATCAGTTTTGACATTGTAGTATGCACAGTGGTGACATTGATGTATTACTGAGGAAATAAGATATATAAATGATGCCTAATAATTTAAGAGTAACGTGTAAGGAATACGATGTTCTATTTTGTCTCAATGACAACAACTCTTGCTTTAATTTTTTTCACATAAAATAGTAATGTATATTGAAACTTAATTGTCTGAACCAGCCATATAATTGTTTGAAACTTTCCTATATATTTTTATTTAAAAATCCTATATATTCCTAATTTGTTACTTTGACCCCTAATTTGTTACTTTACAGTGTATTTATCTTTTAAGCATTCACATGTACAAGTTTCATTGGAACAACTTTATTTTGTTTTAACTTAAGTTTACTTTTATTTGGTTTTTTTCTCCTAGGTTCAAGTGAAATAGTGAGTCGGCTTATTAGCTCATGAGAATAAGGACTCTGTGCACTGGCTGATTAGCTCTTTTCAGCAGAACAACAGTGAGTGGTCCAACACTCAAGTAGTTGTAACCGATAAAGATTTCACAGAACGAGGAGTTTTCACTGATCTGTTCCCAGAAGTGAAACTTGAAATATGCTTGTTTCATACATTGAAAACATTTCGAAGATAGGTAAAACTTTCTAAACTACTTATTTATTTATAAGAGGATGTTGATTAAATTGAAATAGTGTTCTTCTGATTAAGTTCATAATTATGTGTGTCAGACTTCTTTCACTAAATTTATAACTGATGGTTGTTCAAGGTCATCGCACTGGAGTTGCGTATTACTGTTTTACGTCTTCATATTTTCGCCAAATACGTTTCCAAACTCGCCAAATTATTTCTGCATTGATGAAAGTTGTAGTATTTTTTATTCTGCATTATATTTAGTAATGTATTTTATTTTAGATTACTCCAGAAAAGATGAATATAACTAAATAGTTGTGTGACTCGTTGAAAGAATTTCTAACAAAGTTAGCATACTCACAAACTGAAGAGTCGTATGCCTCTGTATATGAAGAGTTTAAGAAGGTTGCTCCTGCTTCAGTTGTGAAGTACTATGATACAAATTGGCACAATATCAGAGAGGTATAATGTTGCAACTTTCTCCCTGCATCTTGGTTATCTAGGGCTATAATTTATGCATGCAGCCATTTATATTATCTTTTTATCCAGCTTTTTCATGTAAATTATCAAAACTTCCAGCAATCTTGAGCAGATTGTTTTTGTTTTCAAATGATAATTTTTTAAAAATAAGCACATTTTTTGACAAGATAAATAACTTTTTATAATAGACATTTTTATCTTAGAATGTATGGCTTATTTAGTTTATCGGTAACAATAACCCATTTTTTTATATTAGGAATGGACTTATATGAGCTGTTCCAATGGAAACTTCCTCAATATGACGAATAACAGATTGGAGTCGCTTAATGGAAAGTTGAAATCTGTAATACAAAAAATCAGCTCTTTAAAATCTTTTGTGTAAAATTTATTCAATATTATCATTTCATTACGGCAAGAAAGAAGCCATCAGATATCAAATGCTTTTCTAAAAGTACCAGCTGTTAAGTTTATTGCAGGTAGTGCTGAAGATTATTATTTTCAACTGTTGAAACCCTATCCATTTAACGCACTCCTGGACCAGTTGGATGGATGTTTAGGTTTTATGGCACAAGGGCATCCAAGGCCGTACTGCGCCAAACACTAGGTAATTTTAAAAGATTAAAATGAAACATAAAAATGAAACAGAACCTTTAAGAACTAAATAAACCACTAGGTTTGCAGGTGTTCGGAATGCTACAGTCTATCCCTGACTGTTGAACTGGGAAAGCAGTTTGGCTATGCCCATGAAATAGAGACGCGTTGTTCTTCTTGCGGGCATTCCACAACAGTGAACTCTTCGAGCAAGAATAACGATTCAGGAGGATTCGATAAAATAGACGAGCTGTGCACGCGTTTGTCGAAATTGGAGAGGGTCATGCCGGTTTAGAACTTTTTTCTTAGTTTAGTTTGAATTATCGTCGCACTAGAGCTACACGAGGGTTATTGGCGACGGGCGTCGTAATTTAGAACCACTTAATTTTTTTTTCAATTTTGCTATTGTCAATTTTAATTTTAGTGTTAATGTTATTTTGTTTATTGGAAAAAATATATATAGTTTAAGAAAAAAATATATATATATATATCAGGAGTTTTAAATTTGTATCCATTTTCCTAAGGTTAATTTCGTTGTACTATTTAGTATTTGCATTTTTCATCGCCAGATTTATTTCAACTGTACATAGACATTATTTTGTATGTTACTTAGTCATTTTTTTCTTACTCTAAATAACTCGTGTAATCTTAGCATTTTAAATTGCAGGGTCTAAACCTTACTTAGCCATTTTTTTCTTCTTATTCTAAATAACTTGTATAATTTTAGCAATTTGAATCTGCAGGGGTCTAAACCTTACTTAGCCATTTTTTTCTGACTTTTTTTAATTTATTTGCTAGTTATTTTTTCTTGCATGTGCGTACTATTGACAACTTAAAATAGTTTTTGCTACTTGTTTTAATTGTGTTCTTATTAGTTAGATGATGTGGATGAACCACGGAGTGAGACGTCTATAATATTTGAGGAAATACCATTGGGTGAAGTTTCTGAGGCATGTCTATATGATGATGATGTATTTGTAATTGGTTTAAAAAAGCTCTTACTTATTACTAATTTAGGCTTAATTAAACTGATGCTTATGTCTATTTCAGGTTATGGGTGTATTGACACAGAATTTCGTTGAGATCCCAGATGACGAGGTAATTATTTATAATTGGTTTAAAAATCTCTTACTTATAACTAATTTAGGCGTAATTAAATTGATGCTCATGTGTATTTCAGGTTATGGGTGTATTGACACAGGATTTCGCTGAGAATCCTGTACCAAATCACATTGGAGAAGGGGGTGTGGATTTACCTGGAGATTTTTGGTCGCGACTTTCGGTATCACACTTACGTGATGTAAGTATAGCTTTTTGTGTAATTGCAAGTGGATTATTTTTAGGCTTTAGTGAATAACATTCATTGATTTCAGTTTTTTAAAATTGTGTTATTTTATTTCAGATGGCAAACAGTATACGGTTGAATGAAACCGGTCGTAAACACAATAAAACGTACAATGCTAATCAAATTGAATACGAGGCCCTGCTGGACACAGACCATTTACCAGAGGAAGTGATAGGTTATACTTTAGGTCATGTAATCGATATCGTTAGGCAGCTATTTGAGACGTTAATTGCAAGGGCTACCCAGAATTTAGAACCCCAAGACATCATGCGCTTTATAATAATGTCTCCCAGTCTAGATCGACCATTTCCACGTGTTTTACTAGAGTCTCCGATTTTTCTGTTGAAACCATACTTTCTTGTGTACAGAAGGTACTACAGTCAAAAGACACTATTGTTTTAGATGCAGGATTTACTGTGAATGTCGTAATAATCCGGAGACCAGTCGGAAGCGGACGAAACCGAAAGGTGATTAATCCTGAAATAGATCGTCTTGACAAAAGATCCATCATCTCTATTAAAATAGAAGAGCAAGGTGTCTGTTGTGCGATGGATATCCTCCTTGGTCAGGCAATATTAAAGAATGATCCCGAAGTGAAGACCTTACAAAATAAAAGAAACGATGTGCTAACCCGTAGGGCCTTGTTTCTACACTCATCAACTGCAATTCCTGTTGGTCCATGTGGATTTTCCGAAATTGCAATTTTTGAGCGACATCTCGACGTGCAAGTCATAGTTATTTCCAATGAAAATATGAATCGGGTAATTTTTTTCATACACAAATTAAGTTTATTTTTATGTTTTTTAATTAAACAAAATAATTCTTATTTCAGATTGTATATAAAGGAGCGGAAAGGTCGTTAAAGGTGTACTTGTGGCTACATAACAATCACTACGACCTGATAAAATCTCAAAGGATTTTATGCAGCAAACCATTATTGTGAGCAATATAACAAACCCTTCGACCATATTGCACATCACTTCTGCGCTTCCTTATGTCCAATCTGCAGAAAAGTAAATTGTGTGGATGACGGACCCTTACGCTGCAACGAATGCAGCAGACAGTGTCGATCGGAGATGTGCTACAGATCACATAAATCAAATGGAATTTGTGATAAGGTAATTGAATTAATAAATATTATTGGGCTTAAGATACATTACGTATTTCTCAGTATTTACTTGTATGAATATATTTGCATCATTTATGTTCACGTTTTTTTTCCTTACAGTTGTACCAGTGCAGAGACTGTCGCAAAGTAATAGAAAGAAGGAAATGCCCCACGGATAGACACGTTTGCGATACTGTTCAGTGCAAAGGGTGCAAGTCTTTTGTCTCCCCTGGACACCAGTGCTATTTACACCGTGCCCCCCCTAAACAGCCGTGTGACCAATTCATTTTCTACGACTTTGAAACACAGCAAGACACGGGAGAACATCTGGTAAACTTTGCTGTTGCACAATACCAAGATGGGCGCGAATTTGTATTCAAGGGTATTGATGCTATAGACCACTTTTGCCGTTTCCTTTTCGATATCAAACATAAGGGATATACAGCCATTGCCCATAACATGAAAGGGTTTGATGGTCAGTTCATTATCAGGTTGCTTTTAGAACGTGGAAAAGTTATTCCACAAGGCTCCAAAGTCATGTGCATAGGCTTCACGCCCTTGAGCATTAAACTGATAGATTCCTTCAATTTTCTTCCAATGGCCCTTTCAAAATTTCCCAAGACTTTTGGATTTACAGAGTTATCGAAGGGGTACTTTCCACATCTCTTTAACACTACTGTTAATCAAAACTATGTTGGTCCTCTTCCCGATAAAGCTCATTACAGCCAAGACACGATGTCCTCAGGTGATCGAGTCAAATTTATGGAATGGTATGAGGAAAGGAAATACGACCCTTTCGATTTCCAAAAGGAAATGCTGATGTATTGCAGGTAAATATGTATATATATATTATTTATATTAATTTTCTATTTATAAGTAATAATAGGGATGAATGAGCTAAATTTTCTTTTTTATTTCAGATCTGATGTAGATATTTTGAGAAGGTGCTGTTTGGAATTTAGGCAGCAATTTATGAATACTGCTCATGTTGATCCCTTTCGGTAAGTAATAATAAACTGCATTTTTAAAAATTCAGTGAAATTCATGCGCTTTTTTTTAACGTTTAGTTAACACATTTTTTATTTCAGCTACATAATAATCGCTTCAGCCTGCATGGCGTGTTACCGTTCGGAGCACATTCCTGCTAACCAAATCGTCATGATGCCGTCCAGTGGTTACATCAACAGGACCAATTTCAGTCGGGACTCTATCCGATGGCTGGAATATATAGCCCATGAAGAAAACATTGTCATTCGACATGCATTGAATGGGACGGGCGAAATTTCAGTTGGAGGAGTTTCAGTTGATGGATTTTGTCTATCAACTAGAACTGTATACCAGTTTCAGGTAAGATAAATTTAATTTCATTTGTAGTAATAACATTTTAATGTATTGATATTTATAGTTATTGAAAAGATCAGGGTTACCACGGAAAAACTTCGGAGTCAAGGGTACCAGGTGGTAGAAAAGTGGGAACACAGCTTTACTAAAGATAAGAAGACAAATGCTGCTCTGAAGAACTTCATATCTTCTCTTGAAATCGTGGACCGGTTGAACCCTCGTGATGCCTTCTTTGGAGGAAGAACAAACGCAATTAAATTATATCATGAAGGGCCATCAAAATACATTGACTTCACAAGTCTGTACCCATGGTGCAACAAGTACGCGAGGTAAGTAAAATAAATCACAAGTACTTTAGTAAGATTTATTTTAGGTATGTTTACTTTAGCTTGTGTTTAACACATTTTTTTATAGTTATCCTGTTGGTCATCCCGAAATTATCACTCCTGCTGATGGCAAAACTGAAATTGAAGAGTATTTTGGCATCATAAAGTGCAAAGTGTTACCACCCAGGGGGCTTTATCACCCTGTTCTTCCATACAGATATGATAATAAGCTCATGTTTCCACTATGCAAGACTTGTTGTGAGACATTGCAGCAGACAACATGCAATCATACAAATGCTCAACGAGCATTGACTGGAACGTGGGTTTCAGAAGAACTGAAAGTTGCTGTGAAAAAAGGATATTTGATTTTGAAAGTAACGATCTTTAATTTCTTTAATTCAAAAATAATATTATGTATCTATTTTTAATATATATATATTTTATTATTATTGTAGATATATGAAGTATACCACTTTAAAGAACAATCTGACAAGCTATTTCGCTCATATATAGACCTGTTTTTGAAGATAAAACAAGAGGCTTCCGGATGGCCTTCTGACTGTCAAACAGAAGAAGACAAAATCCATTATATTGATGACTACAAAAGAAACGAGGGTGTCCAGCTAGATGCTACAAACATTGCCCCAAATCCTGGACTTAGAACGGTGGGGAAACTCTGCCTGAATAGTTTCTGGGGTAGTTGGGGAATGAACCGGAACAAGTCCCACCTGCAATATGTTCGCACTCTAGAAGCCTTCAACAAACTGCTGACGGATAACACGAAGACTGTAAGTTTTATTTCCCTTTCTGGAATAATATTTAAATAAAAAGTATATGAACTATAGTTAAATAATTTTATTTTGTTATTATATTTTTAAGGTGGAAGATATATATTTTCCAACTGAGAATATTTGTGTGATGCAATGGAGTCAAGATGAGACTTTCTTGGAGCAGGACACCAGTACAAATATTTTTTGGCAGCATTTACGACGTGTCATGCGAGGCTAAAGCTTTATACCGAGCTAGACAAGCTGCAAAAAGATGTCTTGTACTTTGACACGGATTCAGTTGTCTATGCCACTGATGGACAGAACGACCCACCGCTAGTAAACTACTTGGGGGAGTTTACAGACGAATTGAATGGTGAAATAATCAAGAAATTTGTATCAGGTAACTTTCTTTTTTATTCGTGTTCTATGTTTTATTCATGTAAGATTATTTGTGACACATAATAAATTTAATATATTATATATTATTATATACATAATTTAATATATTTTATTTACTTCTTTTCAGGCGGACCAAAGAACTACGCGTACATTACTTCATCCGACCAGACTGTTTGTAAGATTAGGGGGTTCACCCTCAATTATCGAAACAGTTTGGCTTTAAACTACGATGCCGTAGAGAATCTTGTGTCGAATCTCGATCAGGTGACAAGTGTACCAATCACCTACTCTATCATTGCACGAGATGCTAAACGGAGGAAAGTCTTCAACAGAACGGAGACGAAACACTACAGAATGGTTTACAACAAGCGTGTTATCCAACCAGATTTCACGACGCTACCCTATGGGTATTAATGCTGTTGGTGGTGAATGAGAGAAAGGAAGAGGCGAAATGGTCGATGATGAGTGAAGGGTCTGCACGATTTTTGAAAAGTGACAACTCTGAGACCATTTACAAAAAAAAAAGTTTTATTTTTAATGAATATTTAAAATATATTTTGTTCTGTTTTTTTTATATTTATAGATTCCCGAGAATAAACACCTGTTCAGTAACAAGGATGAGAGATTTCCCAGGAAGCTAAATGTAATTAATTTGCTAGTGTTGTCAATAAAAAAGATAATCAATAAGAAAAAAAAAGCTGAGAAGTTACACTTTTCGGCAAAGAAATCAACCAGCTCATGCGGAAAAATCGATGCAAATTCGTGACCGCGAAGGAGATGGATAGAAAAAAAAAAAAATTCATACCTCAAATTTAAAAAAAAAAAAATTTCTGCGATGTACAGGACATGACCAAGAAGTGTATGTTTGAATTTAATTTAAGCATTATTCTTACACTGAAATGTTTTTTGTAGTCATTTATTGCTCTACTGATTACTAATAACTTTTTTTAATAAATTGTTTTTTGTGTAAATTCATATAACAAAGCAAATAATTTTTAATCAAAAAGCTATAAATAAAAAAAGTTGATGTGGTTCATAGAGTCTTCTTTCCTCTCTTTGTTAATTCTAGGATTTACCCTGTTTCAGCACATTTTTGCACATTGGGATGGGTTTGTTGATTCATTTTAGAGTTGGCTGTTATTGCGAACATATCTAGTTCTTTGCTATTGCGATGGATTTCGAGTAGAATACAAAGTTGATTTTGAAAAAACTTGGGAAGGCTGTAAAGCCCTTCTAGATTTCTACTGATGATTGGGTTATTTTCGGAAATTGCTCCGAAATGCGAACGGGAGATGGAGCCGAGACCCTTCGAAAACAAAGGCATCAGAGACGGATTTCATTCGATTTGTAAATCTTCCACCATAAGACCAAACCATCTATCCGGAATGACACCTGGATGGAAGGTAGCCATCTCCCCAGCATGACCATCCTCCGACTGAACTACAAGCGGATCCGGAAGGTCCCTGCCCAAGGCGTGGTCGCCGATCTCGGACTGGCCAAGCAGACCGTTACGGACTGGTTCTCCTTTTACAGAGAGGTTTGCTTCCTGGACCTGATGCGGAATCCCCAAGTCATCGGTGGACCGGACGTTTTGGTCGAAATCGATGAATCGAAGTTCGAAAAACGGAAGTATAACCAGGGCAAGCGTGTGAAATGGGAATGGGTTTTTGGAAGGATCGAGTATGGGACAAACTTGTTTGATGGTCGTTGTACCTGACCGTACATCGGCTTCCCTTGTCTCCGCCCTTCAAAAGTTCGTTTTACCCGGATCCCATATTGCGTCGGATTTATGGAAGTCTTACGATTGCTTGGGTTCGCTTGGTTACGTTCAATGGAACGGTCAACTATAGCAAGACCTTCAAGGACCGTGTCACCGGTGTTCACACCAACTCGATTGAAGGCACTTGGGGAACCTGCATACGTCAGATTCCTGAGACTCGCAGTGTCCACCGACAGCTACCTTCATGCGATACATTGGGAGGAGACTCTGGAAAGGGAAGTCTACATCGGCCAAGATGAAGGACTTCATCCGGACCGTAGTTGCTGTGTATGATCCAAAAACCAAGCTCGCCGATAAGTAGTGTTTTCTTAAGAAAACCACCCCCTATCATCTTTTTTTCTAATTTTTTTTCTTTATCGTGCTATGAGAAAATATAAATGGGTTGATTTTACATGTAAAATCGACCCCAAGAATATAAAATGAGAATCACTACATATACACGCACTTTATCTCACAAGCATGCCTAAAATCTAATTTTTATTGTTAATTTCCTGCTCTTTTTAGTAATTTACAGCCGTATATTTGCATGCAATTTTTATTGGCTATGGTTTAACATCGCATTTATGATGCTGATGTAATGGAATGGCAAAATTTGTATAGCATTCAAGCTAGTCTTGTTATCACAAGCTCATGACTCACGGACACTTGATCAGAAGAAAGTATTTTGGTTGGTCCAACTTGGCCTAAACCGGTGCTATGTAAATAACAAGACTATCCGATCACACAGAGCCAGAAAACTGTAAATCATTACGAAACATTGCGACGTCATCGGTGGATTTCGGGAAAATTAATAGGCAGAAAAATAAGTAGGTCAAGAAGCATTTATTAGACTGCATAAGCATAGGCGCCGACTCCATGGGGCCCCCCCTCGAAAATTCGTTTGGGGGGGGCAGAGCCCCCCCAATAATTTAAGAAAATTATAAGTTATATTATGCATTGTAAAATCACAAAATTATAAGCTTGTATTTTTTATTTTCATTTGACAATAATTACTTTGTTATTATTAATCTCACTTTATAGAACTTTAGCGTTTTCGCCATTTTTTTATTATTTTTGTGATTTGTCAGTCTACGGCGCTGCCGTTACCGGTAATTTTCATCTCTTTCACGGAATAACTCATTTTTTATTCGTTTCTTCTACTCTGTATTTTTTCTCTTTTTGTCTGGCGCCTGCCGGTCACGTGACCGGCATGTGTCTTTTTTTATTAGAGTATTTTTTATTCGTTTACTTTATAGTCTCTTATTGTATTGTGAGTGAATTAAGTTTGCAATGGATAAATTTGTTACCAAAAAGGCGCGCTTGGAAGTAGATGATACTGCAAGTCAACCTCCGACAACTATTGTGTCGTCAATTGCTTCGTCGTCTTCAGGCAAGAGCCGTTAACAGCCGAAACCTGGACAATCCGGTAAGGGAAGATCATTTCAGAAATCTTGATTGATCAAATATACATGGCTAGAATATGAAGCATCTACTGAAAAGGTTTTTTGCAAAACTTGCAAAGAGGCAGATATTAAGAATTTATTACAATTTTCTTCAAAAAAAGACAATGCATTTATTTCCGTAGGGTTTTCTAACTGGAAAAAGGCTTTGGAAAATTCTGTCTTCATGAAAACACGTTTGCGCATAAAGAAGGTGTTCTGAAACTAAATTCGATGACTAATCGAAGTGTAGTCTCCCAATTGAATGAACAGTTAGATAGTGATATGAAGAAAGGCCGTTTAGCTCTTGAGACAATTTTTACTACTGTGCAATTTCTATGCCGACAAGGACTAGCAATTAGAGGGCACGAAGATGTATATTCAAATTTTTTTCAATTGTTGGAACTCCGAAAGAATGACGTACCCGAGTTAAAAGATTGGTTAGGGCGTTCGGGGTATAAGTGGACGCCCCACGATATTCAAAACGAGATCATTGATCTACTAGGAAAGTCTGTGTTGAAAAAGGTATTGGCTTCAATCAAGAAAACTGAACATTTTTCTATTATGGTTGACGAAGCAAGTGATTCTTCGATTCACGAACAAATGTCATTTTGTATTCGTACTGTCGATGATTCCTTAATAATCAACGAAGACTTTATTGGCTTATACGAGACCCCTAACACGGAATCACAAACTCGGTTTATTATTTTAAAAGACATTTTTGCTCGTCTTGATTTGTCAATGGATAACTTAAGAGGGCAGTGCTATGATGGTGCCTCGAATATGAGCGGTAAGTTCAAAGGATTAAAAAAGTTAGTTTTAGATATACAACCAAAAGCACGTTATGTTCACTGCACTGCTCACAGTTTAAACTTGGCAGTTGAAGACAGTCTCCGCCATCTTACGTCTATGAGAGATATTATGGCTTTAGCCAAGGACTTAATAAACACCGTAAGGGAATCCAACAAAAGGGTGGGGCTTTTCAGAACCATACGCTATGAGAGCGCCAACGACCAAGCTGGTCTACGACCCCGCATACCCGACTCGATGGACTATGCGGGCTTCTAGTATCTCGAGAATATTGAAAAACTTTGAAGAACTTCTAGAGTTTGCGAAACATTTTCTGTAGAGGACAAAACAGAGGCAGTTTACAAATGTGCAGGCTACCGTGAGTCAATGTTACAATTCAAGACTTATTTCTTTTTACGTCTTTATTGCCACGCAATGAACCCAGTAGAGAATGTCAATGAAATAATTCAAAGCCCTCATCTAAGTGCTGCTGATCTGGAAAATATATATGAGGGCTTGATTTGTATATTGAAGGGAAGGCGTGATAGTTTTGAAAACTTTTGGGAATTGTATTTAAAAGAAAAACCTTCACAAGTTGAACCTCCTTCGCTTTCTCGGAAACGACGTATACCAAAGAAGTATGAAAACAACGAAAGCAGCTCGAGCTCACCGCACACTTTCAAAACCCCAAAAGAATACTACAAAGCTCTTTACATAGAAGTTTGTGAAACGGTGCAATCTTGCATTACTGAGAGGTTTGCATCAACTGGACTCACAGAGGTCATTGCAGTTGAACAAGAGTGCTTGCTTTTAGTAAAAAGAGGTGAAACAAATTTTGAAAAATCAACCGAGTTTTTCAAAAGTGACCAAGACATTGAGAGACTGTGCTTACACTTGAATATGTTAGCCGATATCGCTAATAAAAAAAAAAGCTGGTCTTAAAAAACATGCGTGATATAAGAAAGTATATTATACAAGAGCCTGCAGTTTATTGACATACGAGAACACAAGATTTTTTTCCCCAGTTGTGTTAATGTTTAAAATTTGGGGACTCATGTAAAAGCCAACCACTTTTTTAATTGCTATGTTTATAAGTATAAGTTTTATAATATCTTTATATTATGTAACCGAGGAGTGTGTGGTGTGTGTAAGAGAGATCCCTTGCAGTTTCACTTGCATTGGCAATCACATTGAGAAAAGTTTGATACCCGATTTGGCCCATTCCAAGATTTGCTATACCAAGGGGGTAAAATTTCAAACTAACAAATTGATAAAAATAATGGCCTATTCTAATGTAAAAAAGTTGAATTTTTCAGATTTGCTAATGATTTGGATCAAAAAAATTAATTAATACTCTAAAATTTACTATTTTATTACACTATTTGTTTCACGATTTGAACAGTCACCATTTTTTTTTACTTTAAGATGATAAATATATTAAAATGATTAAAACTGGAGTTAAAAAATAATATTATGGAATGTTTCTAAGGTAAAACACATGGTGTATAATTAAAAAAAGTTTTTTAAATATGTTAACTAGTGGAAAAAGAAAAACTTATTAATAGTCACACACGTCACATTCACTTTAAAAAGTTAATATAAAACATCAATGTGTGGGAGTATTAACTAAAAAACTTAGTTTATAAATTAGTGTGCATCAAGATGACTGAATCTATCAGGACGTTTAATTTTGTTAAATATTTTACACTTTTTAAATATTTTACACAAATTAAATTTTAAAATGTCACACACGTCACAATGTGACGTGTGTGGCAATTGTGATGTGTGTGACTTTCAACCTAAAAAGCTTACAAGAATACATTATTTTATATAAAACAGAGAATACTGAAAAATAGGTTTTAAATTTAATAAACCTACAACATTTTTTTAAAGTTTTGTCTTTTAAAAAAGTATTTGTGAAAATTGCTGCACAAAATTATGTTTATAAATAATGGATATGAATTTAAAACTGGCAGCAGAAAATTATAAATTTAAAAGGAAAGTTCTTAAGAAAGTACTGGTTAGGTTAGGTTTGAATTATCGTCGCACTAGAGCTATACGAGGGCTATTGGCGACGGGCATCGTATTTTTTTTAGAACCACAGTCAAGTGACGAGCCGACACCTGAATAGGCACCCAACGCAACCGTTAAGGGCGACATCGTACGCAGCGTTAGGACTTGAAGGAATATTTAACGTGTACTCCCTTACACAGGGTATTATTCGTCAGACATTTTTGGCTGCACGGGCCGTTTCTAGGTCGGCAGTTATTTTGGCGATGCCCGGACCCGAACCTGGGACCTTTCGCATGCTAGGCGAGTGCCTAACTGACTGGGCTCCCCAGCCCTAAAGAAAGTACTGGAAGAGGGCTGTGTAGAACAGCTAATTGATTTAGTATTGGAAGATATTGGCAAAATGCGAGACCATACAAATATTAAGAGAATTCAAGCAAGTGAATTTCAAGCTGACCAAAATGATAAAAGGAAACGAGTCCTGTAGATAGATTTTGCCATGTCATATTCAGCAGAATATCAGCATGAAATACAATCTGCTGTGGAGCAGAACAAGTGTTACGCTGTTCACAGCAGCAGTCATCTATGATAGTAAATGTCAAACATACTTAATATGCTTCATACTTACATGCTTCTTGCTCCACTTATATGAAAAGTTACAGAAAAGTAAAGATTTAATTCAACCGGAAGTGGTGCTACATGGAGCGATGGGCCATCAAGCGAATTTAAGAATCACTTTATGGTAAAGTATCCTGGTGAAGTGATAACTGTAAAAATAGAAGAAATTGAAGTCTCTTGTATGATTAGATCTGGAAAGTACTGGAAATGGCCAAGAAACCCTGACATTTGGTAATGTAATTGGAAAACTTGATCCTCCAATTCCAGCTACTTCACGTGGACAATTTTACTTTGAGGAACTATAAATTACGATATTCTTATTTAAAAATATGCTGTTAAACCTTATTTTACCTATTTTATTCAATTAATTTGTAAGTTTTTCCCATTGCCCAAGTTTCATAATAAATAATTTTATAACTATTTGCACGTGTCACACGCGTCACAATTGAAGTCACACACATCACAAAATTTTTTATTTTTTAATTAAATATGCACGACTTGAAATAATAAAACAGTGATTGATAGAAATTATTTGAAGTATCTTTTACCCATTTAAATTAAAATAAATATTATATATCAATATAAATCACAGAAAAAATTTAATTTGCACACAGATCAACCTGAAAATTTTCCTTACAAAATAGTCACACACGTCACATGACTTTAAAATCGTTTTCTATTTAAAGCAAAAACTAAAACTACATATTAAGAAGCTTTTACCATCATTTTAGGAGTGGTAAAAGCTTCGTAGTATTTTTATTGCAAAACATTGTAAAGTGACTCCAAATGTCACACACGTCACTATGGAATGGGCCATTTTGAAAATACGGACCAAGAGGGAATGATTTTGTTTTACTAGTGTTTTTTGAAACAGAAGGAATTAAAAAAATTCTAAAATAGTCACTGATGGTTGCATAACATAGACGTTGGCTAAAGTAAGTTATATACCCCGAGAATAAAGTCGCCAATCTGGAAACCCAACTAAATCTGTTTTACGGCAACCCTTGGGGACAAAAAATTGGCAAGATCGCCAATTATCGTGATTCAAGCAAAATTCGCCAATTTTGGCAACCTTTCCACTGTGTATTGGCTAAAAAATCTGGTCCAAGTTCGGCAACCATTCTTGTTATTTTTATTTTTTCACGAAGCAAGTAGCAGTGCTTATTTCCGTGGATGGCTGGATGTGGATCTAAATATCAATCTATTTAAATCTTAATTGTTTTTAATTAAAAGTAAAGATTTTTTGTTATCGATCTATATTTAATTATATATTTAACAGTTTTAAGTCATTATTTTTATTATTTTTGTTCGGAATTTGCGGCATTTTGATCCATGTTTTTTTTAGCGTTGTAGGATTGTAGGATATGTCGGTTAATTTCCTGGTATGTAATGTTCATCAAACGTTTCATTTTTCAAAAATGTATTTTTTATAATTTGTAGATGGTTCGACATAAATTTCAATTAAATAAATATTTTGTTTGTTATTGAATTGAGAATTAAGTTACAGAATCTATCCTACTAGTTTATTAGTTAAACTTGAGCGTTTTCCCCATTAATAATTTTCAAATAGCATTATTATTTAAAATAATCATACATTGCTTTAGAAGCTGTTATTATTTTTAGCTTTGTTTTGATCGTGCAACAAATGGTTAATTTCCGATTTTTTTTTTCAAAATATCGCTTCGATCGTTTATGCCGGATTATTGTTTAGTTAATGGCATTTTTCCGGTTCATTTAATTGTTTTGGTCAGATATATTCGGTCTAGTTAGTATTTTCGGCAAGTATTTGTTGTCATTTCAAGGTGGCAACAGACTTGGCTTATGTCAGGTTTGTTGTCATTTTGACTTGGCGACAAATTTTTAAATGTCGCCAAATCCGGGACCTAAAGCTTATCAAATTTCAGGACGATGTATGAAAATTAAGGACAATTCCGGACCAAAAAGTTGTTTTCGGGAATTTCAGGACAACTACGACCCTCAAGTTCAATAAAAAGATACCATAATGGCATACAAATTGAAGCTTTTGGCAACTACCAATACTCCACAAGCAGTGACATTGGATTACCATCCTTTCGCCATATTAAAACCACAATCCACTACAATAAATTGAAAGGGGGGGGGGAGGTATACATATTTGAAGTACAAAAAAAAAATCAATGTACCACGAAATCAGAAGCCTAGTCGAGTGTTAAGGTCCATCAGGAAAACTAAGCTGATTAACATCAACAGGGTTGACTGCTGCATAGAAAGCAGCATATTTTACAATTTCTTTTTAAATAAATAATTCACAAGATACTTTACGTAAAAGTTGTATTCGAAAACATCGGAACTCTCGAAAATTTAAGATAACGCACGCAATACGCGATTTCGCCGATCGTCTCCTCTCGTTCGTAACTGATTATGAAATGCGTATATAAATATGTGTGTATTGCCAGATACAAATGATTGCCAAAATTATAAAGTACAAAAATATTCGTGAAGTTGTATAAGTTTTAGCCCAAATGATATAATAAAATTTAATGGCTACATATGGTAAAGAGATGTACCGTACCAAACCTCGGAATTCTCTCAGGGCCCTTACCAACTCGGTAAGGAGAAAAGACCAATATTACTTATAGTTGCATAGCGTTCCGCTTGGATTTTGTTAATTTATGCTTTTTAACCATATACTTAAGTTTTTTAAGATATCTCAGCTTGGTTTTGCAGTGCAGCAAAGATACGTGACGCTTTCCCCCTCTTCTTCATTTCCATCTCCCCCGTTACTGTGGGGCAAACAATAACAAAAACAAACCTACGCTTCTCTTAGTACGCGGTAAGTTTTATCGTTTGGTGCGTGTATTTATTGAGTTTTTTTCTTATTAAATTTCAAAATGCCTGCATGTTGCGTAGTAGTAAATTGTGGTCATGGATCGAACCGAGATCGAGAGGCATTTTTCAGATTGTCCACCATCCTTTCACGAGGAGGAAGGAAAAAAATTGAATTAAGTACGATACGAAGAGAGAAATTGCTTCTCGCCATCAAACGTGATGATATGACCGAATCAAAAATTAAGTGGCTCAGAATTTGAGAGGATCATTTTATAACAGGTGAGTTTTGTTACTTGTTCTCAATATATTGTTCTTGATTATTATTTTCAAATGAAAACTTTGTATTAAGATAATGCGTTTTTTTGCATTCACGTGGTTCTTTTTAGTGTAATAAATTTTGATCTTCTGTGTGCATAAATTGAGCTTAAGTTTCTTAATGTCAGTAGTTTTATTTAAACGATTACGAGTTAATTGTTAAAATTGATAATCATTGAACCTATTCCAATGGAGAGGTATCACAAACCTCATAAATTGTGTAATTGGCAATGTCTATTAATTTACAGAAATTGTTTGTTAAAAATTGTGTGCGAAATTGAATTCCAAGTTAGAATAGAGATTTTAAATCAATTAAAACATGTTGATTAGTTCTTGTAAGGCATGTTCGACTTATGTGGTATTTTGTTTGTTTTTTATAGGAAAGCCTGCATCTTTAGAAGATGTCGATCATCCTGGTTGGGTTCCTTCCAAAAACTTGGGGCATGGTAAAAACAAGTCTGAGGCTTCATTATCCCGTTACACAAGAACCCAAGCTCGGGAGACAAGCCTAGCCAATGCATCCAGCGACAGTCCAGCCAATGCCTCCAGCGACAGTCCAGCCAATGCCCCCAGCGACAGTCCAGCCAATGCCCTTGCATTGCCAAATCAAGATGGGGAAGAAGATGGTGCCACTGATGTTATTGCTGTTAACGGGATCTCCACTCAGACTGATGCCAAGTCAACTGCATCAGTGAGTGTGCAGACGGATTTAACGATCATGGATTTGGCTAATCTTCATCTATCGTATGAAGAAACAAAAAATAGAATGAATGAAGTGGGTGGCAGATTGCAAAAATTATCTCTATCTGAAACTGACTTCAAAGATGACGATGATAAAACTAGATATTATAGTGGTTTGATCAGTTTTAAAGTGCTGATGATAGTGTTTGGAATAATTTCTCCCGATATCAAGGTTACTGCAACCTCTTCGATTACGAAATTTCAACAGTTCCTGCTCACCCTAATGCATTTAAGGTTAAATTTAGATTTTACGGATTTATCTTACAGGTTTCGGATTTCAAAGGCAACTGCATCAAGTGTGTTCCATAACTGTTTATCCTTAATGTATGGACACTTAGATTGTTTTCTTGTTTGGCCGAATCGTTCAGATTTGCCACTGAGAATGTCTGCAGCCTTTTTGGAAGCATTTGGGCGCAAAGTAACTATAATTATAGACTGCTTTGAAATTTTTACACAAAAGCCGCCAAATGTCCTTGCAGCTGCCCAGACTTATTCCCATTACAAACATCATAACACTGTAAAATACTTAATCGTAATTACTCCTCAAGGCAGTGTTTCATATATCTTCTCTTGCTATGGAGGTCGAGCTAGCGACAAATTTGTTGTGCAAAACTGCGGAATTTTGGAAAACTTGTTGCCTGGGGACCTGATTCTTGCAAATAGATGCTTCGATGTAAGTAGTGAAGTAAGTTTATTTTGTGCTGAAATAAAAGTTCCTGCTTTTACAAAAGGTAAAAAACAACTTTCCCCTTTTGATGTTGAAAAAACAAGGGAATTGGCACATGTGCGTATTCATGTTGAACGAGTAATTGGAGTTTTAAGGCAAAAATATGATTGTAACTGTTTGTTGTTGTCTAATAAATATTTGTCCATCGGTTGTGCCATTGGATTTAGTAGACATGATTCTGTATTCTTCTTTTGAGATTACAACTTGCGTCAGGTTGCTGCCCGGGTAGATACCATTTATTCCATAAACTCCAGTGGGATTATTTTGAAAAATGTTTTTATTTTAGAAAATAATAAAAAAATATATTTAATTCCTCATATTCATATTATTTCTCACTCTCAGTTATACAGTTGTTTACAGAAATATTTTTGTTGCACTTAGTTTACTTATTTAAGTGTTCATCATCCAATAATAACACACTTGAGAGAAAAAAATTTGTTCAGGAATAAATAAATTTTTGTGTGGATCAAAATTTTTTTTTAGTTGAAAATAGTTCTGATTTAGAAGTTATACAATAAAAGAGTTGTTTGGATTATATTGGAAAAAGAAAGATATATTTTTGTAAATTGAAAATTACTTTAGGATAATACTTATTCCAGATGAAAATTTTAATTCTACTTCATGGTGCAGCAAATTTTCTATATTTGTACACACCAAAAAGAATCTGATTTACAAATGTTAAGGTCTTCCCAAAATATTTATTGCTCTTTGAAAAATACATTTTAATTTAAAAAAATATTTCTTTGTATTCCAAAATAATGAATCACAATTATAATATATATACTTTTATACAGTATTTCTTTCTTATAAATTTAATAAATGAAACAAATTAAAACTGTTGTCCTAGATAATCATAGTTTTCTGATTAAAATTCGAAAATAAAGTTGAATATTTTTTAAATATAATTTTGCTCCAAAAAATCCACCTGGGTGTTTTACGACCCAGGACTACAAAGAGTATTCAAACCACACAGAGTATTCAAACCACCACAGAGTATTCACTAATAAAACTTATCACTAATAAAAAAATCTGGCTTTGGTACCCAGTGGCATATTAGAATTTAATATACTGGTTGAACCCTTTTCAAAATTAGGTGCTATTAGAATCTTATTTTTTTTAAATATATCTTTTAAAAGTTAAATGCTTTTATTAAAATATTTGTTATCATTAATAACCAAAATTTCTGACAACAGGAATCTATATTAAAAAAACTAAAATTTTATTACAACACAAAAAAGAAAAATATTTACAATACCGAAAATATACCAGCACAAAATTATCTTGCCATATCATTGATATTATCCATTGGTATGATAAAATATGATTTAAATTTAGTTTGAATTTAAATTAACAAAATACAGGGGACTCACCAAGAAACAGAGGTAAAAGAAAGTGAAAATAGTGATCATTTGAAAAAATAACTGACCAAAACAAGTAACTAAAATAAAGAACTCATCGGCAAAATATTGAATCGATATACTAAATCTGAAACGGTAAGTTTGCAAGTCTGACCCCGAAACGATCCCTAACTACTAGACAAAGGTTTACAACTTGTAAACCTTTGTCTAGTAGTTAGGGATCGTTTCGGGGACCTGCTTCACAATCATTAAAATCAAAGCTTTTTTTTATACGAACTTAAAAAGTGTATAGTTATGGCTAGAACAGTAGCTTGTTTTTGTTCGGTTTTTAAAAACTCAGCTTCGTATTTCTCTGATAGTAGCTTTGTTACAATAATGTAACAGGTGGCTATCACATCAACAACACACTCTTTGGGGACTTTAAACCACATCTGTTTAAATCATCAATTAAACTACTTGAAGTTTCATCTTTAGGAGCCGTCAAGTTAATTAAGCAAAATTTACATTTTAATCTTTTAAAACAAGAATGAATACAATATCCTGCTATATACACTAACACGTCTTCAACACTCATTATTTTTACATAATCATCATCAGTTATTTTAAAATCAAACTTTTTAAGAAAAAAAATAATATGATAAGGAGGTAAAGAGAGATCCAGTGGTTCATTATCATTAGGGGTTTCATTGATTTCAATTGATATATTACCAAATGATTTTGACTTTAACTCCAAGGGGAGGACACTTTGGATACGCAACTTTTTTTCAATTTCTAATACCTGAGTTAAAGATATGTGATATTGACCACCTGCAATCTGCCTATATTTACCAAACCGATTCTCTAAAGAATCAGTTTGGAACTTCCCGGTCAATATATAGTCAGCTTTCAGGGTATCCTGACAATACCTCACAAGTTTAATTATGGCATAGGTTGTTTGGTACAAAGCTTCATGGGTTTCGTTGGTTAGAAATCCTGTACTGACGATACCAAGGTTAATACATTTTTTCCATGAATCTAACCACTCAAAGAAATCATACAAAAAGGTTACCTTTTTATCGTTTTCATACTTTAATGGTTCTTGATATATGTTTCTTTTGTGTTGACCCTTATATATTGTTTTGACATTCCATTATGTCCCACCAAGTAAGAATTGTATTAATAAAATCGGAAGTTTCTTTAAAAAACTGCAAGTCATATTTTGGGCCGGCATGCAGTAACCCTTTAACAACATGCATGTTAAATATTTGGACAACAAGTTTAACATTCTGTCGTTCCAAGTTTGAAGGATATAAAGATTTTTTAGTTAAAGTATGGCAATGTTTAACAATTTCATTTTTTTTCATTATCAAAAACAGATTTTAATACTTTAAATGGTGCAGTTTTTATAGTAAACTCTTCCATATCAGTATTAGATTCAAATTCAGGGAAGTATATACACGGTCAGAATTACGTTGGTTTATCCAGTTATTGCGAATACATTTTAAAAAATGTACCGTATCTCTTACAAAAAACAGGGGCCTTTCACTATTGACTGGATGCTTATAAACAAATGTTTGATTTGGGGGTTTATCAAAAAAAGAAACTGCTTTTTTATTAATTGAATTGTTATCGCTTGAAATACAAAACACTAGAAAACCTAAACTTTCTAAATCAATAATCAGTTTCAAAATATAAGAATGCAATATCTCAGCATCTATTTTACTAAAAGGTAAAAACAACAACAACATCTTTATAAGAAGAAGTTAAACTTTGAATCATAAAAACAAATGCAGTAGTAGCTGCATTATCATTATAACAAGAAATACCCAGAATATCACCTCCTTTGTAATCTAAATAAGGTTTCAGGTGAATCTCGTCTAACATTAAAATTGCTTTTTTTATCTTTATCGGTTAATTGAACAATTTTATTTCTTAAATAAGTCAAATTATTATCATCCTTAGGATTTACATGAAATTTGGAACATAATTGTTTCAAAGAGTTTGGATGTGGGAGGATAATGTATCCACTACTTCTTAAAAATCTATATGCATGAGGGGAAATAAAATATATAAGAGTGTACAAAATTAAAAAATCATGTTAATACCTATAGAATTCTTTTTTGAGCGTAAATAATTTTAATTGCTCTAAAATGAATAACAAAATATTTTGAGGCTGCTCACTCATCTTAACATTTTTCGATAAACACTCATAAACTGATTCAATCATTACATTTTCAATTGATTTAGAAAGGGAACACATATTTTCCAATGTTGTTAAAATGTCCTTAATATCACAAATATTGTTGCAAACAAATGGCAAACTGAACTTACCAACTTTTACTAGAGGGAGTTTCTCAACATGGATTGTCAATTTTAGGGAACTATCAATGACAATTACTTTTCTATAACTGGTGATGGATCAGTACTAATGTGAAGGAAAAGGATACATTTGTCCTTTTTAATTATGTCCCAATATGGTTACACTTTCAAGTTCTTTATGCAAGAATTAAGCTCGTCCCAATCCTTGCATGCATGTTTCTGTTCAAACAGCACAGTAGTTTGTAGAGATTCATTCAGCACAGCAGACAGTTGGAGGTTCTCCTTCTGCTTTTTTTTTGTTGTCTCGGGGCTGGTTCTGTGCATCACTCCTTTTGAAAGGTACCTGGGGCAATTCGGGAAGATGGATGGAACTGCCCCATCCTTGATCCTCAGCTGTTGCAGCTTTACTGTGACCAGCTCTCCTTTCTCATCATAGGTTGCAGCATCCCGTAGAACATCCTCATCAGCAAAATGATGCAGGCAAACCTGTAACTCAACAAAATTTTATTATAAGAACATGTTCTAATTATTACTATTATATACATTTTCAATATGTTATTCAACACAAACTTTAGCTCCACTAATATCTAGACCCAGGTTAATACATGTTTTTTTACTTTCGTTAAATTCTTAAAAATGGAATTAAATTATTACCTGATTTTATAAATTAGTTATTTTAATTTTTTTTAATTGATCATTTACTTGCCAATGATAACTGTTCAACAAAAAAGAATCTAATTAGTATTCTGCTTTCAATCAGTTTGGATTAAAAAGATAATAAACTCAATCATATTCTACAAAATAAATCTAGAAATCTGTATATTTTGCATTCAAATGCACTATAATTTGAGTGTTGTCATTGCAATATTTAAAGATGGCATGTTTTGTAATATGAAGTCGATTCCATCTAATAAAAAAGTTAATAAGTGTAAAACGAATTAGACGAAATAAAATTGAAACACATAAATCAAAAACACCAGTACGTACCCTAGAATGCTTTGTTGGCATAAAATCCTCACGTGGTATTGCTAGAATCCATTTTCTACGCAAATCTTCATTTTTTGTGTCGTGATTGTAGTTGTCTTCTGGTTCACTAAAATGTTACTACGGATTAGATATTTTGATACATATGAGCCGAATCAATCCAGCAATTTGACCAATTATTAATGGTAATTTTCAAATATTAGTGGCCCGTCCAGTAATTAAAAAAAAAACCTGTCAAAATATTCCTTTTTATAAAAGAAAATTACAAAATAGATTTTGATTTGTTCATTTTTAAAGTAGGCGAAAAAACAGCTTTGACGAAAATGACCCAAACAAATTATTCAAAACAAATATATTAACAATATATTTTGTGTAAAGTTTCCAATCCGAATCCCAACAGTTACAAAGATTGTATGAGAATATTATTAAAACAAAAGCCCACCTACGGACTCAGGGTGAAAAACAACTGAGGAAAATCTCTGAAAGCTACTTTTGCCTGACCATGAGAAATTCAGAGACCAAAGCCTTTGCCAAAGCAGACCTCAAGAACAAGTTCTGTTATCGGTTGCTTCAGGGGAAAAGGGGGCGAAATGACCATATGTTGCCAGCCCCGGGAGAAGTTCCCCCCTTTTCTTAGAACAGGGGGTCAAAATGTCCCTGGCCGATTGACGCAGTCAATCCTGATTTTCGGCTTTGTGGTTTGTTGGATACGTCAACATGTTGTGTCGTGAGGAGGTTCGTAAGCTCCACCTACTGATAGCCAACTTCGTTTAGCTCGGGGTAAGATTCTAGTTTCGAAATCACTATGGACGGATCTTAATAAAGAACTATGCACTTAAATAAAAATTAGATTCCGCAAAGTACTTAGTTTATCCCATCCCATTTCTTCCCATAAAAAAGTAAAGTCCCCAAAGAAGAAAAGACTGCAGAGAGTGCGGAAGTCCTAAATCCTTATCTGCCTACATAAGGCCAAAGAATGTGTCAACCCCTAGAGATCAGTCAATACCCCCATTAACTGAAGGCCAAACAACTTACCCACCCCACCAGATTGTGACGTCGGCCAACTGGAGGCGAGCGCCTGGCCTTCCTTTTCAGTCCCATCCCAGAATCTCCTGCACCCGAGCTTGTTGTTTGTGTATTTATTTCGTTAGCTTTCTTGAAGTATAGTTGTTTTTCATGATTGACTGCGTCAATCGGCCAGGGAGAGTTTGACCCCCTGGCTCTAAGAAAAGGGGGGAACTTCTCTCGTGGCTGACAACATATGGTCATTTCGCCCCCTTTCCCCCAAAGCAACCGATAACAGAACTTGTTCTTGAGGTCTGCTTTGCAAAGGCTTTGGTATCTGAAATTCTCATGGTCTGGCAGAACCCAGGTAGCACACCAATGTGGGATCCACATGGTCCGACGTGGGCCCACGTGGTTTAGATTGGCACTGGTGGGCCCCATCAGCCCATCACCAAACCATGTGAATCCCATGTACTCAATTTTAGCAAATTATGCGCTAGTTACGATAAAATATAAGTAAAATATTATTTATTTTGTAATAATTAGGTGACATTAATGTATTTGGATGATAAAAATTTTATATTTTACGCTTTTTCTAGAAAAAATATAACCACGTGGATCTACATGGGACATTATGGGCAACCCATATAGATTTCTGTGGGCTATCCATAACAAGCCCACGACAATGATTAAAGTAGTTTAGAACTCGGTTTTCATTCTTAGTCAAATGGACTGTTTATAACTCAAATAAAATAGGTTTCATTGTTAACTAAAAATTATTGTACCATAAAAAATGTGCATCCGTATATTATTCTAAATTAATTCCTAGAGGCAAATTGAAATTATATTTGATAAAGAAAATCAATACCGTGAATTTCACGGTGTAATAATTGATGTTGCTCAGTATTAATGCATTTAAAAAAAATTAGTACAATTTATAGGTACTTTTAATAAAACAGAGCTTTATAGAAGAACCCGAATGGGCCGATATGGGACAACCCAGGTGGGCCAATATGGGATGGCCCATCTAAATCTATATGGATTGCCCATCTCTCCTATAAAGTGAACTGGTGTCCAAATACAATATTTTTTTATCCTCCAACTGTATATTATGCAAATTAATAAAATATATTAATTGTTTCGGTATATTATTAACTAATAAAGAGATCGTTCAACTTGAAAGGCAAAATCGATTGCTCATGAAAAATTGTACTGAGCTGATGTGGAGAAGCCCAGGTGGGCCAATGTGGAAGAAAACCATATGGGCCTATGGGGGCTGGGGAGCCCAGTCGGTTAGGCATTCGCCTAGCATGCGGATGGTCCCAGGTTCGGGTCCGGGCATCGCCAAAATAACTGGCGGCCTATAAACGGCCCGTGCAGCCAAAAATGTCCGACGAATAATACCCCGTGTAGAGGGAGTGCACGTTAAATATCCTTCAAAGTCCTAACGCTGGTTGTCCTAACGTACGTCCTAACTTCAAAGTCCTAACGTACGATTTTGCCCTTAACGGTTGCGTTGGGTGCCTACTCAGGTGTCGGCTCGTCACTTGATTGTGGTTCTAAAATACGACGCCCGTCGCCAATAGCCCTCGTGTAGCTCTAGTGCGACGATAATTCAAACTAAACTAATATGGGCCTATGTGGGATAGCCCATGTGGGCCGACGTGGTTTCACCGAAAAAAAGGGGGTCGTTTCTTTCTGGGCCCCATATGGAAGCCCACTAGGAAACCACGTGGGCCTATATGGGGGTGCTACCTGGGAAGTAGCTATCAAAGATTTTCCTCAGTCGTTTTTCACCCTGAGTCCGTAGGTGGGCTTTTGTTTTAATAATTTTCTCATATAATCTTCGTAACTGTTGGGATTCGGATTGGAAACTTAACACAAAATATGTTGTTAATATATTTGTTTTTGAATAATTTGTTTGGGTCATTTTCGTCAAAGCTGTTTTTTCGCCTACTTTAAAAATGAACTAATCAAAATCTATTTTGTGATTTTATTTCAGAAAAAGGAATATTTTGACAGGTTTTTTTGTTTAAAAAAATTACTGGACGGGCTACTAATATTTGAAAATTACCATTAATAATTGGTCAAATTGCTGCATTGACTCGGCTCATATGTATCAAAATATCTAATCCGTAGTAACATTTTAGTGAACCAGAAGACAACTACAATCACGGCACAAAGAACGGAAAACTTACTTTTTAAAAAATTGGTATCAAGTACTTTTTAAAAAAAAAAACAAATTGAAGGACTGTTAAAATTAAAGTATAGGAGAAACCGTAGGACTAGCGATATTCGCCATGGGTTATTTCACTGCCTAGTATTATATGTGTCAAAGTCGAAAGTGGAATCTTTTATCTTTTTCTTCCTACATTAGAAGAGTTATAGAAATAAATTGAAATGTTTGTTTTCACCCTCTTTTAATAAGAGGGTGAAAACAAACATTTCTTTTTTGTCCTACGGTTTCTCCTACACTTTAATTTGAACATTCCTTCAATTTGTTTTTTTTTTAAAGTACTTGATATATCAATTTTTTAAAAAGTAAGTTTTCCGTTCTTTCTACCGTGATTATAGTTGTCTTCTGGTAATAAGTCGGTAAGAATTTTCGAAGGGGTTTGGTCTGAAAAAATGGCGGGCCGAAAATATTGATGTAAATTTTCACAGGGCGCCATTTTGGACACTCAAAATAAAATATAAAATAGCCATTTTTTTTACTTATTTTTGTTAAATAAAAATCAAAAAAATTAATGGTTAAAAGTATTAAAGCTGACACATTTTGGGATCCTTCTGTAAAATTATTGGGGGAGGCTTCCCTTCCTCCCCTCTCTGACAGGTACTAGGAATTCGCAGACTAACTTTGAAGTCTGTAGCTCTTTTCGTTTTTCAGCAATACCTATAAAACCACAAAAAGTCCTATGGCAGCTACTCTTAGCGCATGCGCGCTTTTCACGAAAAACGCGTGTAACCCACTTGAAGTCCATATAGTTCTTTTGCTTTGAGCAGTAGAAAGGTTTTAGACAGCTGTCTAACAGACGTACTAATGTTGGAACCCACTTTTTTAGAATCAGCACCCTCCAAAACGTCCAGAAAACATAAAATCTTCATTTCGTATGTTCGACCCCATCGCAATACTTTTATTACCTTATATTTCATTATAGGTTTGTGAAAATAAAAATTGAAAAATCTTACAAGGCAGATCTGTGTGTTCATTTAAACCATAATAATACTCTCCAATATACAGGACAAGAAAACAGCTTTTGGTTCTCATCAAATCTTGTTTCTTTTCCGATAAATAAAAGTCGGCATTTTCTTTACATTCCCACGGTGCCCTTTGCATTGATGCTGTTTGCTAATTTGTATTGTATAAAGAGCTCTACAATCAGCCTTGGATTTTTCACATTCATACCAAACCTAGCATATTTCATCTAGACTTGCGAAACCCACTTTCCGTAGTTTTATTATTTTATTCAAGTTTTTTTTTAATATTTAAAAGAATAAATATTATAAATCTCTTTCTCCAACACAACTATATGTTATGTTGTGCAATTTAGCTTTTTTAAAAAGAATTTTAAAAAAATAGAAAGTAGGTATTGACATGGTTAGATCCATCTGTCCGTATTCTCTCTCCCTTCCAATTCCGGCTCTATCCGTTGGATGTGTTTTTTTTGTGAAGTATGAAGTTAGAGAGTTATCTTTATACTTTTTGTCCATCGGCCTGTACGTGCGGATATCTATCTACATGTCTGTCAACGGTCTACCCTAGTGGCTGGTATAACCTTTTAATTGAAAGGACAAAAAAAATTAGGTTTTTTTAATTAAAAAAATCTTCAATTTTGCGATTTTTAAGTAGAATTGACCTAACTAATTTTACAAAACTATTATTTGAATTATAAATAAATTTAGAAAACTAGAAAGAATTTTAATTAAATTTAAATTGCTGTGTTAGGCTATTTTTTTCTATGGCGTGTAAATGTTGTGGGGAGCTGTTATAGGTAACAGTTGCTTTTTTTCCTTATAACATCTATTTCTTACAATTAATCATAGGGTTAGGCAGAATTTATCCCACATTTTACTTCCAATCGTTTTTTTTTTTTAATATTCAAACATTTAGTTATTATTGTGAAAAATATGTAACGCATTATGCTTATATTTTGTATTCACATGTTAAAATGTAACTAAAATATTGTCTGTTGGGAGTAAAGAAAGTAGAATAGTTAATTTGTAACAATCATTAATATGAAACGATAAATCCTCACCAACATCAAATACATTATAGTATAACCTTTTTCTTTCTACTAAATATTAGATTGCAATTTAAAATTATTTCTTCCAACCATAAACTATAGTTATTTTCATTCTATAAACAAAAATAACTGAATAAAAGAGTAATTATTACAATTGCTCTAGTGAATTGTTTACAGTAAATTAAATACGCATCGAAAATTGGCATATGATAATATTTTAGTACCGGGCTGTGAAATAGCCATGGCGAAGAATGCAACGAGTTCCATTGACAAAGCACTAAGAAAATACAAAATAAAAAGACACTCGCACCCACCCCCAGCGTCAGCGGTTTTCTCCGAAATTCCCTTTTTAAAGGTGGAAAAAGTCCCGTCCCCCCACACTTAAGACCACATGTGAACAGGCGCGCAATCACGGGGGGGGGGGGGGGGGGGTTAGAGTCATAACCCCCCCCCCCCCCCCCAGAACCCGTATTATGGTAAAATTTTTATTTATTAACAAAAAAATTTTCAATGTGCAAAAAAATTCCATAGAGAAAAACCAGTTCGCATTTACTATATCTTCTAATGTGAAGGGGGGGGGGGGGGGATTAGGAATATAAAAGCTATCCTTCCCCCCCCCCCCCCCCTCACCCCTCGGATTTTTATTTTTAAACCAATATTATTTTTGGCGCGAATAAGATTTTAGATACAATTTTGTAGTGGCGCCGATATAACCCGCCGGTAACATTAACAACGACTGTACTCTCAAACAAGGAGTATAAAAAATTATATTGACAGATTTATTTGAAATGTTTTCAAGTAGTACATTTGGTTCGTTAATAAATCCCAGACACCGACTGCTATCTTTGGATGAATGTAAGCAAGTAAAATCAATGTATTATACCATCACTTTTTAAGATCAAGATTGGATGTCATAAGAGTTACATTTAAACTCATAGTGTCCTTGCACAGAAGCCACGACCACGCGCGGAGCAATCAGACGAAGAGAAAATTTCATCCGTTTTATTTTGTCTTTATCTGATTGCTCCGCGCGTTTTATAGCTCCGTCCATGGTCGTGGCTTCTGTGCAAGGAAACTATGAGTTTAACTATAGAGCAAAATATTGGAAAGTTTAATTTCTACTGTAAAGTATCTGAATATATGAGTTGTTTGTAAGGAACGTGGGCGCCATTTTTTTCTATTTTTTATTGTTTTTGCCTGAATGCTTAACATAAATCTAGAATGGATGTTCAGTTCTGTTTTCATTATATTTTCGTGGCTGATTTATATTTAAAACGCGTTTTATAATAATTAGTTGCCATTTTTATACTACAACGGCATAAATTCTTACAATTTTATAATTATTTCACATCGGAGATTCGCCTGTACGACGTCGAAATTTTAATTAAAAATATGAATTAGCTTCGTTGAAGTTTGAAATATTAAATTGGTTTTTTTTGTTCAGCTTAAACTTTTAAATATGTCCTATCAAATTTATTAGTTAGTTGAACTATAATTGAAACGATCAGTGAATATTTTACTTTGGCCGGTCATTTCGTGAAGAGGCCACGATGTTACGTCCAAAACGCGATGCGCTCATTCAAGGTAGGTAGGTTTGAAATCTCGTCGCACTAGAGCTATAATTGGCGACGGGCGTCATAATTTGTCAATCAGTCATGACGAGCCGACACCTGAGTAGGCACCCAACGCAACCGTTAAGGGCGACATCATACACAGCGTTGGGACTTTGAAGGATATTTAACGTGCACTCCCCAACACGGGGTATTATTCGTCGGACATTTTTTGGCCACACGCTTATAGGTCGGCAGTTATTTTGGCGATGCTCGGACCCAAACCTGGGACCTTCCGCATGCAAAGCCACCAAAAGCGGGGGACCCCCTGCCCCACATTTCTTAGACTAAAGAAGTTTTGTTCTAGAGGATGAGACCCCCCCCCCCCCCTTTCCTCCGGGACCCGTAGTCAAATTTTATTTTATTAACAATAAAAAATTTCCAAAGGGAAAGACCACATAACGACAAAATCTGCGTAAAACAAATAATTCTAACTTTTACAACGTGGAGGGAAAATATAAAAAAGCTCAATTTTTGGTGAAAGGATATGTGATGCCAATATTTTTTCGATTTGTTTTGTTTTGTATGAGTTACTTTCTTTAACGTGTACTCGCAAATATGTAAAGGTCGGAATTTTTTTTCCTCCAATGGCAATTTTGGCGGGAATAAGGGGCAAGAAAGGATGGCGCCTTTTGGTGCCAGCGATATTCCACTACACGTGTCTCTAAAATCTTAGGCGAATGAATATTTTTATTGTTTTATTTTAAGGCTTTATTTTGATTATTTATTGCTAGTAAAATAAATAAGAGAGTTCTGCGTGCCTTTTCTCGTCGGATTTCATTAGAGCAAGATTGGATGTCAAAAGAAAGATTTTGTTTTCAACATTTAATCAATAAGTAAGTTCTAATTTATAAGATTTTCTGACAATTGTTTCAATGATATTAAAAAATGACGTGATAATTTATATATTACGTTAAAATATTGGAAAAAAATATCCGAAATTATCATTTGTAAAAAAAAATATCACCCGGCCCAAATGCCTGAAGAGCGGCATGTTGCCTGATGAGACAAATATTGATAAGTTTAATTTCTATAGTTACAGCCTGCTCCAAGGGCAGCATTTTGGTTGATTCAAAATGGTTACATGCTAAAGTGTTCTTGTTGCATTTTTATTATACATTTTTCATCGTTTAAAACACACACAAAAAAGTATCTGAGGATATTGAGTACGTTTGTACGGTAGTTAAGTGCTGTTATTTTCTCTTTTTATTGTTTTTGTCTGAATGCTTAGCTAGGAAGGGCTCTTTAGTTCTGTTTTCATTACATTTTATATTGATGTTTGATATTTAAAATGTTTTATAAAAATTAATTACTATTTTAAAATAACGACATAAATGCATACAATTTAAAAAATAATTTCACACCAGCGATTCGCCTGTACGACATCGTAAGTATTGTTTTTACTAAAGCAATTTTAAATAATTATTCTCCGAACTGCAAATAAATTGATCCGACTATAAATAATATTGATTTAATTTGCGAAAGTTTATGGCAATTGTTGATTTTGGCTTTTAAATGTTTAAATTATAACTGAGTGCTGTGTTTAGCGATTTTTTTGGGTAGAAGCGATTTTAGATGTATCAGTTACTAATAAATACTAGAAGCTATTTTAGATATCAGTTACAAACTATAACTGTTTTCTGATAAGAATTTCAGTAAGTATTTAAGTAACAGGAAAGCAGGATATTTTAGTTCTTTTAGAAAATCTTTTTATTATTACCAATTATTTCCTCGCTAAAATTTTTTTGATCCCCCCTGTCCAATTTTTCTGGATCCGCCCCTGAGGCCAACGCCTTAACCGACTAGGCTCCCCAGCCCATGCGCTCATTCAAGAATGCCCGGTTGCTTTGTTTTATTAAAAAGTTAATTTGCTAATATTACCTCTTTTGTTTTCTTTTTTAATTTAAAAATATAAAAACATGGACAAGTTTTTAAATTAATTTTTTTTAAAGAATGAAGTTATCGTTATACAGAGCCAATTATTACTTGCCAATAATTTTTCCTTCCAACTTTGGCTGATCCTCCCATGCCACTTCGCGATCTGGCCAGTCAATTAGCGAAGTACCGTAAATTATTTTTGGGAAATTAGTTTTGTATTTCGTATAATTTATCATTTAACTTTCTATAAATTAAATAAATGTTAAATTTATCTTTACACTAACCTCTTTTTATAATTAAATTAAATATTAGAAGCTTATCGTTTAATTTTTGTACAACAAATCCGGTGATTTAATTATCTAATTAGTTAAATTTTAAATAAAAACATGGGAGGATTTAATTGATTTTTTCCTATTTATTACACTTAATTTTTATTTAAAAAATAAAACAGTAATTATCTATTAAATAATACAAATTATCTTATATATAAATTAAAGTCCCATTTTTTCGTTGTCCCGGCATCACGCCTGAACGGCTGGACCGATTTCACTAATTCTTTTTTCGTTGTGTTTGTTATTGTCAGGAGAAGGTTCTTATTGAATGAGTTATTCGAGATTCGAACCCGAACAGGTGTAGGAGTGAAAAACGTGAGCCAATTTCTCCATAGGAATAGCATTGTAAGATTAGAACTTATGCTTTTTATTATTTCAATTTAAAAGAAATTTCAGCACATTCAACGTGAACGAAAATTAAGTATAAGCACGTCAGAGCACGTGAGTTTAATTTGTAGGATTTTTATTGAATATCTTTATTTTATTTATTGAATTGAAATCTTTTGATTTTTTTTTGTTTCCGAAATCCGAATTTATTATAATTGATGTTTATAAATGGTAAGGAGTGAAGATATTGCTACAATGTATCATGACAGTAAAGGCGATTACTATTCTGGATCTGATGAATAATTCTAATAAATGTTAATTCCCTCTACGTACAGCGTAAAAACTTAATGTTCATGAAACTGTCAATTTGGTACAGCTATGATATGGCCAATTGAATGTTGGCATTGGCGGCTTTTGGCGGAGTTAAAAATTTAGCGTCCCAATGTCCCATCCAATTGTATGGGATAATTTGAATTATCGTCGCACTAGTATACAAGAGCTATATTGGCCACGGACGTCTTTATTTAGAACCACAGTCATGTGACGAGCCAACGAGCAGCGTCGGGACTTTGAAAAAATATTTAACGTGCACTCCCACCACATGGGGTATTATTCTTTGGACCTTTTTGGCTGTATTTGCCAAGGATCGATGGATTTTTCGTCCATCTTTCAATTACAATTCAATATTCATAGTAAAGACAAGACAACGTCTGTCAGGTCAGCTAGTGTAAAATAAAAACTAATTCAAATGTTTCTAACTAATAATTAGTATTACTAAATTAATAGTATAAAACTGCATTTATATACAATGGAAAATTAAATTGAAAATCGATTTTAATTAAAATAATGTTAATTAAAAAAATTAATTAAAATAATTAATTAAAATAATTAATTAAAATAAGTAATTAAAATAAGTAATTAAAATAATTAATTAAAAAAATTAATTAAAAAAATTAATTAAAATAATTAATTAAAATAATTAATTAAAATAATTAATTAAATAATTAATTAAATAATTAATTAAATAATTAATTAAGATAATTAAAATAATTAATTAAAATAATTAATTAAAATAATTAATTAAAATAATTAATTAAATAATTAATTATAATTAATTTTAATTATAAATAAATTATAAATAATTTTAATTATAAATAATTTTAATTATAAATAATTTTAATTATAAGTAATTTTAATTATAATTAATTTTAATTATAATTAATTTTAATTATAAGTAATTTTAATTATAAATAATTTTAATTATAAATAATTTTAAATAAAAGTAATATTAATTAAAATAATTTTTATTACAAACAACCTTAATAAAAAATTTTAATTGAAAAATATAAAACAAAATTGAACCCTCCCCCCCCAGAATTTTTTTGCTAGTTGCACCCCAGCATGTGAAGCTGTCCCCAGGCCTTGATAACGTACTGTCCAAACTAAATGAACCCTGAGAAGGGGAGGTTCTTATGGGAGGCGTGGCTTTGCACAATTTTATAGCACTTGTCTTTACATTTTAATCAATATCTCAAGTTCAAATTATCTAATTTCAAAGTCAAGTTTAAGACAGAAATGTTCAATCTCGATATTTACTTATTCACTTTTTTAATCTTGTTCTCAATTTTAATAAAATGAAGTTAAAGTTAATTTTTACGTAACTTTTTTTTTTACAAAAATTTAAAAAAAATAACAAAAAGATAATGTATCTTTAAAGTCAAATCTGTCTAACATCACAAACCGCGTGAAAATATTCCAATAATTTCTTTTGATATGCATTCGAAAACTGTCGCGATTTTACCATAGAGTTACTATTGAGAGAAGACCGGTAGGTGGCGTCTGATGAATCCTCTTCTAGGACTACAAAAATGATTAAGGGTATATGTGGTATTGATTATGATAATAGATTAAGATCTTTAAACATGTATTCCCTGGAAAACAGGAGAGCTAGGGGTGATTTAATACAGTTGTTCAAGTTCATAAAACAGGGAGACATAGAGGGCTTAGGTTTTACCTTTAATAGCCGGACCAGAGGACATGATTAGAAATTGAATAAATCGGGCTTTAGAAGGGAGGTAAAAAAAATATTATTTTTACAATAGAGTTGTCAATCAGTGGAATGCTTTACCAGAATATGTTGTGCATTCGAAGAGAGTAGAAGATTTTAAGAAGAAACTTGACAGTCATTGGAAACTGGTAATGTATTAGATTTATTTTGGACCAACCTTGCTGGGCCTCTGGCCTGTTATTCGTCGACAATTTTTGTATTTGTATATATTCAAGAATTCGCAGCTTAAAGTTGGGTTAATTTCAAAGATTCTTACCATAATCCTCCATTAAAAAATGTTCGGTGATGAAGTTTAAAAATATATAAGTGATTTTAAAAAGAAAAAATAGCGCGTGCGCATACACGCGCTATTTAGAAAATATTAAATTTATTGTGAGTTCATTTTCAAGCAATCCTATGTGACGTTAAATAACTAATATACTTTCTTACTAAAAAATAAATAAAAATTATAAACATTTGTTTAAATATACGAAATAAATTGACTTTAACACAAGACACGGAAAAAATAATATTTTATTCCATCTGCTACACTTTCCATATCTATGGATGCCCATCGATTGCGCAATCCTCGTACAACGCAATACAAATCCCGCGATTGTGTGATGAAACCGCTTTTCGCCGTTTTCGCAATGCATCATGGGATACTGGTTGCCAAAAAAACTGCTTTGGCGAAGAGTTACATGCAATAAAAATTGCATTTTTAAACTGCTTCTTTTATGAATAAATACCTCATATCTACCAAAAATTATCAAAACATATCCAGTGATAAACTTATGCTAGCAAAACTGACAAAAAGTTTTAACTAGTTAATATTTAATATATATTTTTTATTAGTCGAATTTATCTCATGGTTCCATCTGGTGGCTTATGGCACGCCATGGGCGAGCGGGATGTTTTGGCTTGCGAACTGCCTTATGGGATACTGGTGGGATATCTATGATGATGGGTAATCTATGATATGTATGGTCACCACTTGGGAGTGGGCTGAAACTTATCCTACTGCATTAACATTAGCTAATTCTTCATTTGCATCTGGCAACAGACCACAGTATTTCTTTTTCATTCCAACCAAAACAAAACATGCTTTCTTTGCGTTAGACCGTTAGTGTTTTCCATGTATTATTTCTAAATTTCATTTGTATATGTAAATTATATTGTAATTTATTTATCTTCATTTCGTTTAAAATATGTTTTTCTATAAACCGCAATCGAATCCTGTTGATGCCAAGCATTGTTTTTTCCAGTCGGTTAAGTCTGTGTCCAGTCGGTTAAGGCGTTCGGATTGCATGTGGAAATTCAAAGGTTTAGGTCCGGGCATCGCCCAAATAACTGCCGACCTATAAATGGCCTGTGCAGCAAAAAAATGTCCGAATAATACCCAGTGTAGAGAGAGTGCACGTTAAATATGCTCAAGTCCCAACGCTGTGTACATGTCTCGCTCAACGGTTTTGTTGGGTGTCGGCTCGTCACTTGAGGCTCGTTGGGTGTCGGCTCGTCACTTCCTAAATTACGCCATAATCCTTGTGTAGCTCTAGTGCGACGATAATTCAAACTAAACTATGATTATTAATTGGAAAAAGGGTTTAGTATTGTATGTTTTAAAAATAAATGAAATTGGTGTATATCAGATTATTAGAATTTTAATTAAGGCCAATACCATATGACTCGCATTACAGTTTGACATATTCTTTCAATTCTAAATTCTCAATCAAAGGCATTCATCTTTTAAAATGAAAATATGCATATAGGTGCTAAGTAACTCAAACTAGCAGCATTGTTTTCTTTGTAATATAACCATATGGTACCTAGACAGTCATTTGACACTGTGACTCGCATTACAAAAAGACATTTAGAAGTCAGCATTAATGCTATTTTGCTCCTCTTGCAGAACAGTTTTAAAAAAATAAACCTTTTATTGAATGCTCAAATTCAAAAGAGAAAGAAATTCAACACATTTAAGTAACCAAAAGTATCTTACCAAGAAGCTCACGCCCATGTCTCAATAACCCTGCCGAAACATAATGTATCATATGCCATCTGTCACTAAAATTACCACAGCCATCCAGCCATTACCATCCAGTGCAAATCATTTGAATGTTATAATAAAATAAGCAATACGAGCAAAAGGTTCTTCAATACTCAATGGTTTCATAAAAAACACGCAATAATTTCTTTTTTAAATTGGTGAAAATTATTTGCTCGTTTTTCGCCAACTAGTTATATTTTTAGAAACTATTTGACATGAAATTAGCATCTTTAATCTTTAGCCTTTTCTATATCATCTGGAAGTTCATAATTATCGTGTAATGTTTCTTATTTTAAATCCATATTGAACAGTACCAACGCTTTCATTTTTTTCTTCAAAAGAATTTATTTTTTGCCTGGTAATTTTCAATGCTAATTTGATAAATACTTTTTTTTGTGTTATAATAAGGTGCGCAATGACAAGCTAAGTAGACCAACATAGTATTTATTAAGCAAAGACAACAGCAATAACAGAATATTCATGCCAACACAGGTAGTCATGGTTACATTAATAATAAAAGTAGAAGTAACTATTACGCCACAGATTTGCTATCAACCCGTGACGTCATATACGCGACATCCCCCTTTTTTTTAATAAAAGATTAATTCAAACTATATTATTTCAAAATTAAATTTCACAAACTAATTTAAAAAAAAAATACTAAACTTTCCAAACATTTCAATTCTAAGATCATTACAAAACTTCATAAAGTGCATTAAAATTTATCTTCCATATCTATCGGGATTTCTGCTAACTCTACCACTACGAGTTATATAAGCATTTGTATTATTACTATTATTTACTTTAAGTTTATCACTAGGTATAGAATAACTAGAATTCAAATCACAATTATTTAAATTAACTTTACTAGTATTAGGTGAGGGGCTGGGGAGCCCAGTCGGTTAGGCATTCGCCTAGCATGCGAAAGGTCCCTGGTTCGGGTCCGGGCATCGCCAAAATAACTGCCGACCTATAAACAGCCCGTGCAGCCAAAATGTCCGACGAATAATCCCCATGTGGAGAGGGTGCACGTTAAATATCCTTCGAAGTCCTAAAGCTGCGTACGATGTCGCCCTTAACGATTGCGTTGGGTGCCTACTCGGGTGTTGGCTCGTCACTTGACTGTGGTTCTAAAATACGACGCCTGTCGCCAATAGCCCTCGTGTAGCTCTAGTGCGACTATAATTCAAAACTAAACTAAGTATTAGGTGAATTATTATTAACATCTGGGGTAATAATTAAAGTAGAAGTAACTATTACGCCACAGATTTGCTATCAACCCGTGACGTCATACGCGACATCCCCCTTTTTTTTAATAAAAGATTAATTCAAACTATTATTTCAAAATTAAATTTCACAAACTAATTTTTAAAAAAAATTACTAAACTTTCCAAACATTTCAATTCTAAGATCAGCCGAGTGACGAGCCGACACCCGATGCCGGAGATCCTAACTTGCCTCTCGTGTAGCTCTAGTGCGACGATAATTCAAACTAAACTAAACCTAACTTGCCTCTAGGGGTGTTTGGTTTCTTCTCTTCGCGCACATGGTTAGAAACAAAATCAGAGTTCTGGGGTCAGGCCCAAATACAGTAAATTTCCGTTACAACGAAATCCAGGGGACCGAAATAGTTCTTCGTTATAGTGGAATGTTTGTTAAGAATCAGTAATTCATCGGCACGAACTCTTTTTCTATCTTTCTCGAAAACCAGATGTCGCCGTGTTTTTAAACTAGAAAAATCACTTTATCGCCTATTAGGCACAAAAGCAATTTTTCAGTGCGCTTTTTTATCGCCAATGAAATTCGAGGCCCCCAATGAATTGCCTAGGCCGTAGGCAGTTAGTGGGCTTGGCTCAGGGGCTGTAATTACACCTCCCCCCCCCTTCTAGAGGGGATGAAGAGATAAGGGAGAATAAGGGATTTAGGGGATTCTTTGCATTTCGATATTCTGGGTGGTTTTAGTTGATAACGTTTCCTTCTGAAACTAAAGCTTACTAATAGCATTTGGCACAGTATTTTGTAGAAGTAAAGAAATTGAATAAAGTGATATTAGTTTTTGCAATCATATTACATGATTAAAGTTTATCTTTTGGAGTGATTGCCAAAAGAAGAATTTTTTTATGGCAAAAAAAAAAATCTTCTGAAAATTAATTTTATAATGTGTTAAAATAAAATTGCTAAAATTAAAACTTTTTGACTACTCAACGTAGTTGATGTATTAGTTTATTTTTTAAAGAAATTATTTTCTGGATCATGATGCAATGAAGATGTAATAAAAAAAGGAGTGGCTTGATAAAATTATCAAGATGGCAAACTGAAACCATTCATTTTCTGATGGGACTTGGAAAATATTTAGTCATTTCTAAGGATAAATTATTTTCTTGATGATGATGAAAAGATGTAATAAAAAAGAAGTGGCTCGATTCATTGAGACGTGATACGAAATTTTATTCTTGGGGAGGGGATTTCTTTTTTGTCTTATGTTTTTCTTTTTCGATTTGCGCGTCCAAAATGTATTGAGGATCTCTAATGGGCATTGACCGTGGTTGCCTAGGATCAATTAGTTCTGGAAGAATGCAATTCTTGTAGAATTTTTCTAGGTGGGACTCCATTTTTTCCTTCCAAAAATCATCGTCTCTTTCTATTCTTTCGACTATCAATCCCATTGGAGACCATACTGCAAAGAGACAAAAATCTTTCTGCGTCACATGTAATTGCCCTTGAACTTGATAAAAATGGTTGTTTTTTATTTATTTGTATTATGGATTCTTCCTGCTTGTGAGGTATCAATAGATGTCTGCCTTTACGTAAATATTCTATCGGGTGTATTTCTTTACTCGTTATTGGGCACTTAATTTCAATAATCCCATCTGTATTTTCAATAACTCCATCTGGAGATGCTCCCAAAAATGAATATTTTTCATCTATGAACAAGCCACATTGTTTAACTTTGATGTTCATTTTGATTTCAAGCTTGCCAATAGCTTTTGACTCATGCAACCTGCCGTATTTTGTTGCAGAGTTCTCAAAGGTGCTATATAGAAGCCCCTTGACCGTGTTTGCACAACTTGTTGTGGGCAGCATTTTACATATCGTACCAAAGTTCGATCGTTTCCTCCGTTCTTCAAACCATAAAATGCTCTCAGATTGGGATGACGTTTTCCTCATCAATTCTATTCTTTGGTCTTCTGATAATTCAAGCTCTTTCAGGAACTTCTCCGTTTTTGCCTTTTGACGATCCGGGCTGATGTCCGGCCTTTGGCACAATACGCCATATGGTTTTTTATCTTTGTTGGGGAGAAAAAGCTTCTTTCTTGGACGTTTATTTGCTCTTTCCTTTTCTAATTTTCTAATTCTGCGTCGCTCTTGTAGTTTCGTGAAGTGGCCTGGACTACGGTTCAGCATCACTTTGTGTATAGCAGCCACTGGAGATTTGTTGTTGTAAGAAACTACTGCGGCATGACATCTTGCCTGATAGGACCTTCGTAGACAAAAATTTACCCTTTTCTCCCAATCTTTTTACTTATTTGTGAATTAAAATGTTCAACGGCATTATTGTTCAAACAGTACAATATGCTATCAGCATGATCTTCAACAGTTTGCATATACTCCTTAATTTTATAAAACAAACCATCTTCCTTCATATTTTTTACCATGCTATTTTCTTCGCTTCCTACATTGTCACAAAAATAATCTTGGCAATTTTTGTGCCAGCCGAAGATGTGGTATGGGGCGTTTTCGATATTTTGCCTCAAGTTGGAAATTTTAGCTAAATTGCTCACTTTTTGTTGGTCCCAGTGTTCTGTGGCTTTATCTATTGAAGCTCTAAGCCTTGGTAGAGAACTGCCTAATGTTTTACGGTATTTTATATTATATCCCGTTTTGCCGTCTTTTACCACATCGCGTAACTTATTAAATAAATTTCTCATCAGATGACAGACATTCTTGAATTTTGTGTAGAATCGATTCTAAGTACCAGTGTCTGTTACAAACCTAGTTTACGTTATAAACGTAATGTGAAATCTAAAAATTAAATATCCTTATGTTCAAAATCTTTTATCAATTTCAATTAACAGCAACATTGGAATTCAGTCATGTGGCAATGTCTAATTCTGAGTGATTTAGTTTTAGTTGTTTTGCAATGATTGTTGCAACGTTTTGCTTTACAATATTCTAATGCTCAATCAGTTGAAGAAATCACAATTAAAAATCCTTGCTGAATTTGGCCAAGTTGTTTTTTGTCCAAAATCAGGGGTAAATTGGATTGTTTTCAATAATCTTTAAGTTTATATCATCATGAGGTTAGTCAATTTAATTTAAAAAGAATAACAGTTTCTAGTTGTTTCCCTAAAGAAAGGAGATAAACTGAATTTTGCAATTTGGTTCCCTGATATAGAGTGACATTACAATCTCTAATATCCTGAAAATAGCTATCGACAAAATATGTTTCAAAATCAAAATATTGGAGGGGGTATTGTGGAGGATTACAATATTTGTTTAAATTTTCAGAATTAAAAACATGAATTTAATATCGTAAGTTGCAACTATATGGTTTACTAGATGTATATCTTGAGTCAGTCTAAAGATTATTTTTGGGGTCAAATTAAAAACTATGCAGATCTGTTTTTGTTAATTTATTCTTTTTAATAATACTTAGATGCATGAAAAGATAACTTAGCTAAGTCAATTTTATAATGTTTGTGGTTTTTTTTCTCTTCAAAATGCTGATTAAATTCAGTTAAATTCTTATCTATTACTCTGCTTTACATTTGAGAAGCTTGGGGAAGCTTGGAAGTAAGACACGATAAGTTTTATATTAAACTTTGTATTAATCAACTAAAAACGCTATTGTATTTTGTATCTTTAAATTCAATAAACAAAGTTTTGAGTACCAACAGAGTTATCTTTTTTTATTACAGTGAATGAAAATCAATGTTTCAAATGATCAATTAGTAACATCAGTCTTTTTAATATGCCAATTTAGCACATTTTTCTGTAACCTACCATTTCATCTTATATTATTGAAATTGATGCATCCTTATTTGATTTAAAAAATAACCATTACCCTATTCCGAATTCTTACAACAAGAAAAAGTAATAAAGAAAAAAACGTTCTTTGACCACAACCCTAGCTTTCTCAAACCGGCTTTTGAATTGTCCCATACGACTGTCCTGTTACCAAGCGAAACCCAACCCCCTTAGGTAAGTCCGATGCTTCCCCCTCTCTCCCCCCCCTACCAGCAAGCCACTGGTAAACCACAAAGGCATTTTCTACGAAGTCACCAAGGGTTATATTCAAAGTACAAGGGGGGGAAAGGGGTTCCAGATGTTGACAGATGCGACACTAACTCCAGCGTCTTTAGGTGGTTCTATTCAAAGAACCCCCACCATATGTAGAGAGATAACGTACACTCTAAATTAGTTGGCGACACCTTTCAGGTGATCGCCAAATGTGGGGTTGCCATAATTCGCTTTCCAAAAAATAGCAACAACTTTTCTTAAATTTTTGAAAAATACAAATATTTCAATTAAAATTTTTATTTCGTAATGAACTGAAAAATAAAAATTACGATTGTGTTCAAAATATATAATTATTGCAGTATCTTAATTTTTTTACCGAGATACATCGTCATACACTAAAGACATTGTATTTGCCACTGATTTCCAAACTTTAAAAAATTATTAAAAATACTCAAGATGTGATTTTCAAATTTTTTTTTCTGATAGTCTATTTTAATTCTTTTGTTCTTTAAAATGGTGTCAAAAACTAGTGGCCAGTATTAAAATTGGGGCGTCATTTAGTCGAAGAAGATTCTCCATAGGAATACCATTACGATTTTCAAGGGGTGAAATTCGGCTTCATGACTCTTAAAGCGGAATTGCACAAAAAAAAAATCTTAAATTTAAAATGCTACAAAAGTCAATAAAAATATGCAAAAATTTCATTAAGTTACAATATTTATATTTTAAATAAATAAGTTCTAAATAATTTACTAGGTATTAATAGTTTATAAAAATGGAACAATAAAAAAGTTAACAGAACACACCTTGGAGGAAAAACATTTATTCCAAATTTCATATAAGCATGAAATCGGTAATTTTCTTTTGTACAAGTAATTTGGTAGCTACAGAGGTAACAAAATTTTCCAAAGTATGAATAGTGTCCTTGACATTTGCTTGGGAAAAAACAAAAGTTCTAAGCTTTTCTAAACTAGCAATGGCTTCAGAAGCGCTGACAGTTGCTAGCTCAGATGCTGCATCATATTCATCTGTGTCTTTGTCGCTTCCTTCACTTGCCTCAACTTGTGTCTGGGAATCTTTAATAGATTGAATAATTTCCTTATCAGTCATTTCATACGATGTCGTGATATCATCGTCCACTGAAAGGAAGTCCTCAAACTCTATATCCTGAGGTGTATGTGTTGATTTCTTTACAGTTCCCCATAAGGCTTTTAAATCTACATAATCTGAGATTGTCTCCACAGCTTTTGAGGTGTTCAAATCGTCAATAGGATTTAATTGGGCATGTTTCCAACAATTTGAAATAATTTTTGGACTTGTATCGATCCGTGATCCTTAAATCCACTCGATTGCTTCTTTTACGTTGGCCTTCCTTCTGTTATTGCTTTCAATTCCCAAAAGTATGTGCTTCAAAAGAAGTGTTCGGTATCTGGACTTCACCGTTTTAATGATTCCTTGACCCAGTGGCTGTAGAAAGGACGTGCAATTGGGAGAAATTATTTTACGCAAACACGATTTTTAAACTTGGTGGGTCGTTGTGAGCCGTACAATTGTCGATTAGTTGAAGCACTTTTCTCTTCTGTTTCTCCATTTCTTTGTTACATTTTTTCAACCAGTCATTAAAGATGTTTTGTGTCATCCACGCTTTCTTGTTAAATGTATAGTCGTACGGTAGAGAATGACATTTTTTAAACGAGGTTTCGCTGATTTTCTGATTATCAAAATCTTTCTTTTGTCAGTTCCTGATTGATTACAGCAAAAAAGAGCTGTAATTCGGTGCTTGAAAGATTTTCCACAAATGAATGCATTTTATGTATTTATATATTGCATATATTTATATCGTATACACATACAAATAAGGGCTTGGGACTGGATTTATTCAGCTCTTGTCTGCGGGTTGAGCCAGCGTTACACTACACGCTGGCAACAAACTGTCAAATTGAAATAGTAGAATCACTACACACCACATCAGTTTTGTGCCTGTTTTTTTTAACGTTTGAAATGTTGCATATGAAATGATCCATCAAATTTACAATTATATTACATTTCATAAAATTAACCAATAAAACTAGCATTAGTTGTGCCGAGTTTTAAGTATTCAAACACCTTTTTTTTGTCTAAATTATTTTCCTTTTTAAAAGTGTGTGTTATCAGTAAATCATTTATCTTTTTTATATGTACTATATTTAATGAATAAAAACAACACTTAAAGTACATATAGAATTTTTATTTTGTAACTTTTTTTAAATGTTTTACTTAAATATTTGATTTCGACAAATATTCAATCTGGGCTTCGTGCACCAAATTGCTTATTTGGTGGCGCAGCCGGCTTTGCTGAAGTTAGGGCAAAGTCGACATTATTTTAGCCATGGCCGACACAAGTTGGCCATTTGTGTCCATTTCTGGGAGCTTTATGTTGTCCCCCATTATTTTTAACAAATTAAGGCGGTCCTCGGATCGGGTAGCAGTCTTGGTCATCCTCTTTCGCTGGCCTGGGAGAAGTTGTGGTGGAGGGCAATCCGCAAAATCAGAGGTACCCGGCTCCATTTCAGTCTCCCAACTAGGCTCAACCTCGATGACTTCATGAGCCCCCTCCACCTGATTTACAACCTCTACCATGAGGTCGTCAATCTCGACGCAGGGAAGTGTCTCCCTTGGGAAATTGTTGATAGTACTGAAATTTAATAATAAAAAAATAACTTTTATGATCTAACACAATTTTCAATTTTTTCTTCAACAGAGACTATGTTAGTGTAATTCATCTGGACGCGCTGGAACCGATAGGGAAACATGTGAAGTACCGAGCGCAAGAGCTTTCTGACGGTTGTGTTCGGAATATCCAACACACGCGCTATGCCTCTTGCGGTTTCTCTGTGTCCTGCAGTCACTGTATGATGTACTTCCATCACAACGTCCTCAGAAACAGTTGGCCGCCCGGAGCGCGGTTTATCACAGGTGCAGCCTGTATCTTCGAATTTGCGCACTAAATCACGTAGAGCTTGCAGAGTACAAGGGCCACGTCGTTGTCGATGATTGTGGTGATACACACGCAAGGCGTTAATCCCATTTTGTTAATAGAGTTTGATCAATTCACCGCGAACTTTCCCAGGAAGAGTAATTTCGTCGGTATGTGCGAGTTTCCGAATGACGACTTCGCATACCCGCTTGGTATTTTATAGGTTTCCTACGCTGAATATCTGGCGAACGGCGTTCTGTGATAGGTATCTTGCCTCAGTCATATGCAAAGTTACTGCGTGCGCCCAAATCGTGTTTTGTGGGCCGGTTTTCAGTGATAACCCCAATGGAGGGTTCGACGCAGAGTGACGCAGTTGTGTTGGCAAGTAAAAAAACACAAGTTACAATAAAAACAAGTTAGTTTATTATAAGCTCTTTAAAAAAATAACAATTTAGTATAAACAACAATTGTATAATTCAGAAATAACACAATAGCAGAAAATTGAGAACAGTTTCATATGAATATCGATTACAATACAAAAAGAACAATAATGTGATTTGTTAAATTCATTTTTAAATTCCTCCACCAAAAAGACCAAATTTAATTAAGTTATCAATTCATTTTTAACAAAAAAAAAACTATCTTAAAGGACCGTTGAATAAGCAAGAGTGAGCAAAAAAACAATAAGAACTCAACTTCGTAGTAGCATAATGAAGACAAACAGCCGTCACGTCATCACAAGACAGGGACACTGTACCAGCAAGTGACCTGTACCTGTAAAGGAAAGCTGAACCACTGCCGAATCGGGATGCCGGCTTAAATACGTCTTGCAGCCACAACAGACAGCTTTATGCAAAACCGCTGACTATTGTTTTCCATCGTGTAGCTCTAGTGCGACGATAATTTAAACTAAACTGACTATTGTTTTACCTCAATTTAAACATGAAATTAAATCACTTCAGTTTACTACTTTAAATGCTTCAGGAAACAACTCAACTCGTATGTCACTAAATGTAAACACAAAACGTAAATAAACAAACGATATCCGCGTAATTTTAAACTTTACCAGATTAACCGCCGTATTCACAAGTTCGAGTCAAGTAGCGAGATATACCCAGAACATGAATCCTGCGAGGAAGGGACAACTTGAGGGTTATTTCAAATTCGTATTCACAACCGCGAGATTTATCTGGGTTTCACCTTTCGGGTTTCTTCCTCAGGTTTTAATCAGATTTTGTAACGGGACATATCATTGGTCAAGCGGAATCACGTGACGTTGTTTACTGATAGAGATATTTCTCACTTGTTCTATTTGCATCGTGAGACAGATCGCAATCGCCTCTGGGGAGTCGGATGGTTCTATCTGGCCCATGTTAATTTTACTAACTTTAGGAACATTTTTCTCAGGAACTTGAATTGTTTTTATAGTTTGTTCCTTACATATAGCTCTTTAATTTAAACTGAAGATATTTCACAGTATAAAAAAATACTTTCACAGTGAGTTTTTTTAAAAATATGTATTGCAGAGATATTTAAAATTGAGCAGAGATATTTTAAAATTCCTCAGTTTTTATCAAATAGCTATTAATAGGGAAGAAATAATAAAACAAAACACGCTGATATGTTTTATAGTTCCTGAGAAAAATTTTCCTAAGTGTTGAAAAACCTTATATTTCAGGAAACGCAAAAGAAAATTAAGGTATTGGTAAGAACTGATGTACATAGTTTCAGAAAAAATGATTATAAAAATAAAACTACTAAACAGAAATCGATAATCTTGGTCTTAAATTAAAGCTATACATATGCAGATTAAAAGTAAAAGAAACACAGAAAATCGACATTTTTGACCCAAACACCCATCCGACTCCCCTTCAAAAAAATGGCTGAAGCGAAGAAAATAAACTTTATGCCAGATGACTCTGAAGTTTTAATAAAATTTAAAAATATAAAGGAATATTGGAAAATAAGAAAACTAATGCCTTTATAATTATCATTATGTATATGTATAAATCTTTAACCACGAATATTAACCTGCTAATTATATTTTACAGTGGCAAATACTAGTATGGTTATAATATTTCTCTGTTCTTAGTATTAAGTTTGTAACATTTTTGTGCATAACTACCGCAGCACACAACTTTTAAAACAGTTTTTGTCAATTTAAAGATACGTTTTTAAATGGATTGTACAATAAAAATTATCATCGCATATCTCACGTAAGTCTCTACGTAGAAATTTAGTGTCAATCTAAGTCATGTGGAAAATATATTTAACTTTCTATTGCTGTACTTCTACAATGAACAATCTTATAAAGATCAATTAATATGGATTACAACTAAATAATTTTAAACACTAGTTTGAAAGAAGAACCCGATAAGCTATATTTGTTTTGATTTTGAACATTTTCTCTGAGATATTCCTCTGAAAACCCACCTATATTGGTGGGATAACCCGCAGAGCAGATTCGGCTCCTTATCTCTTCCTTTTGGCATAACTCGCACTTGTGAATAAGGAATTTGACGAAACCCACCGATCTATCCCTCAGTCGGGGGAAACCTGCGGGTGACTCGAACTTGTGAATACGGCCGTTAATTAACGGAACTTTAAAACAAATGGGTAACCAATTTAATCTCATTTATTCTATTATAAAATTCTAATTTAAATACTTTCCGTCTGAAATTTTTAATAACAAGTGTGGTGAACAGGTTTATCTGCTAACAATGCTCCTCCTCACCACATAAAAATAGAAAAAACAAAAAACTATCTTCGAAAAAGAGCTTTGTTAGTAGAAAATTCTAAATTGAACAATATCAACTCTGAACATGAACGAACACTATATCAGTATTGGTACGTACAGCTGTGGACAAAAAAAGTAAACACTAGGATCATTTCGGACGTTAGTCATCCTATGGAATCGGACCTTTTTGACTTTGTGAACAAATAACATTCTGAGTTAAATTCATGACACAAAATTTGCATAAGGGGCCGTCTTCATATTTAAAATGTTACCTACTTCAAAATTTTGAATAGAAACACCCCTTTTTGAGTCCATATTTCAAATTTGACATTTTAACACGAAATACCAAGTTTTGTTAGTTTTTGAGCACTATTAGTGGAGTTAGAGACGTGCAAAGTTTAGGGGCCGTAATGTTAAATGAGTTGCACATTAAAAACTATCCCACTCTATAAATAATTAAGATAATGAAACGAATTTTTTACTAAATAATAATTATAATAACCCAAACAAAATGCATACACTATTGGGGTACTTAAAAAGAAATTTTCTTTTTTTTAATAATTATATTAATATTTAAAAAAATTATGAATAGAAACCCCTTAATATTTGTACAGAAATGAATTTAAGACATGAAATTTAAGCGAAATCTCAATTTTTAAAATTTTGTATCCATAATTTGCTGAGTAAATCACAAAATACCTTTTAATTACCCTTTAGGGGACTGTATATAAGATCACAATATGTGAACTTGATAAACAAATACGGCCTTGCAAAAGGAAGAGAACATTAAACCAACGACCTTGAAAATTCTGATGTATCACACAACAGGCGCCTTTAAGGTTGATTAATGATAGTTCATTTGGTTTTGGCTTAAATAACGTCCCACTAGAGCTACACGAGGGCTCTTAAATATTGATGTATATACAACTGCCGACGTGCCGGAAAAGCTCTGAGTGAACATAAGTTGAATCTGTATTTGGAATAAGTAACGTTAACCAAAGTATTTATTATATTTTAAGCAAAATATAAACTATCGAATTATAAGCTTAATGTTTCTATCACTTTCATAGAATAGCTACGTTTAAATTGATTACTTTTTAATAGTAGTAAGCCTTCTAATATTTCATCTATTATTATTCGCTTTTATTTATTCGTTTTACTCTTTACTCGTAAATATTGTTTTAAAATCGATGTTCAATAAAAAATATTTGTTCATCTAGCTCTGATTTATTCATCTTTTATTGAAACATGGAAGCGATGCGCGGTATTTTTAAGAAAAATCTACTGGACAACTTTTAGGAAATTGAATCTAAGTTTAACGAAATTAACATTGGATTTTTGCTTCAGGCAAATCATATACACACATGAACTAATGTATTTGAGCCTGTATCCGAAAAAAGATATTCTATTCATCTTTTAAAATGTTTTTATTAAATTTCAATGCATGCATCTCCAATTAATTTTTTTACAATGGGGGCTACAATATTGGCGGTCAAGCCTTTGCAGACTCGGCATGTTCAACAGAACTGAGAGCCATTTTTAAAAATATTATTTTTTCAGTGTCTTGTGTTAAAAGTCAATTTATTTCGTATATTTGAACAAATGTTTATAATTTTGATTTGTTTTTTAGTAAGAAAGTTTATTAGTTTATTAGTCGTCACATAAGGATTGCTTAAAAATGAGAGAACTCGCAATAAATTTAATATTTTCTAAATAGCGCGTGTATGCGCATACACGCGCTAAGATTTAAAATCACTTAGATATTTTCTTTTTTAAATCACTTAGATATTTTTAAACTTTATCACCAGACATTTTTTTAATGGAGAATTATGGTGAGAATCTTTGTAATTAACCCAACTTTAAGAGGCGAACTCTTGAATATACTTATACGGATGCAATGCTTTTTTAAAAATAATAATTAACTATGGTAAATGCTCAGAATATTTTTTAAAACATAACTATAGGCTTGTGTTGCATTTCCATGCTTTATTTTTTTTAAATTACAAAATGAAAATTTTTATTTTACAGTAACAACCAATTTTTCGCATTTCAAACTATTATCGTCTGCTCGTCTATTTTGAACGCGCTGAAAGTGTTTAAAAATATTCCATCGTCATGAAAATATTATAAAATACTATGCAGTTAGATATAAATATCTTTGAATCCAATTCATAAAATAAAATCTATTAATAACTAGTAAAATAATTGAAAAATACGTACCAATAATAATTTATAGTTTATTCTGTCATTCTTAATTCAAAAATTCAAATTAATATTTTTAATTTTGATTAGAATTAAATTAGGTTTGAATTTTTAATAAATTATGGATCAGAAAATGTTCTTTAAAAAAATCAAATATTCTTTAAAAATCACACGTCCGTCTCTCTCAAATATGTAAACTAAAACTTAACTACAACTTTCGGCTAAAGTAAGTTATAGGCCCCGGCAATAAAGTCGCCAATCTGGCAACCCCGCCAAATCTGTTTTACAGCAACCCTTGGCGACAAAACATATACCTAAACTTAAAACAAATCGCGGCTCTCATAAAAAAATATATATATATTGTTGTCTCGTTACTCAATGGCGCCCAGTATAGAAACCCTTGAATTACACACAAAAAATTAAAATTTAAACTTTAATAAATAAACTTAAAATATTAACTATACAGTTGAAATAAACTTGCAAAAAGGGGGGGGGGGGGTTAGACTTCATCACCATTAACTTTTGATCCCTTATAAGGTAGAATGTGTTGAGGAGCCTTGCATTTCAATATTTCGCTTTCCCCCTCGGACGAACCTATAGACTACGCTTGTTATTTTAGAGATGGTCCTCCAAAGGACGTCAAGTGATTCGATTAAATAACTCGTCAAATATTCATCCAAATGTAACAAAAACTTAGATTTAGGGGTTTTTGAGGGTACTTAACATTTCTAAGTTATTAAAATTTGGTGTTGCTATTGGAAATTTTAAAGTTCGTAACATTTATAATATGAAGACGTCCCCTAATGCAAATTTTGTGTCATGCAATTAACTCAGAATATTATTTATTCACAAAGTCAAAAAGGTCCGATTCCTTATGATGACTAACGGCCGAAATAATCCTAGTGTTTACTTTTTCTTGTCCACAGCTGTACGTACCACATAAAAGATGAATAGCTACAAATGAAAAACAACTCCTTAAGGGATCAGAAGCAGAAAAACTCGGTTTAGCATGCTGGAAAAACAGTCACAGGTGCCAAGATAATTGTCAAAAAGTAAACATTTAACCTATATTTACAAAACCACTAACATACGCTACCATTTATACTATTTACATATCACAACGAGAAAACACATCTGGGGACCTTGACTCTTCAAGCAGCATGCCAAACTATACATCTGAAAGTTAACAACACAACATGAAAAAGGAACAAATCTTCTTAGCACAACTCATAAGGTCACCTTCCTTCACATCAAAAGGTCCTTGGACTTCTTCCTTGAAAAACAGTCAGTAGACCCGAAAGGTAGAAAAGAGACATCCATGTTTCCAGATCCCAGCTCTGGTCCAGTAAGTAGTCCAGTCCAGTGAATAGTCCGAGTCCAGTTCAATCAAGATAGTAATAGCAGCATACGCTGCACGACCCAATGCACAACAGAATAACTTTTCCTACAAAAATAGTGCAGTATCAGTGCTTACAAAAAAAAAAATTATATCCAACTTTTAAATAATTCACATCAATACAGGCTTAATGCAAAACAAACCTAGAAATTAAAGAATTAATTTTAGTTAAAGCAATTGTTATCCGAAATATACCTAGTTAAAATTTAAAGAATGACACAACAACACACATCGAATTGTATAGTCAGCCTGATAACGGGCAACGACAGCAGCCGCTCTAGACTCTTCAGAAGTTTTCTTCTTCTCTTGTCTTTCTCTCTTCTTCTAATTCCAATTTTAAATCCTTCACATGCTGCAATAGTTGTTCTTTTGTCGAATATTCCTCCTCGGTACCTGATCTTAAAATAAAACACAAATAATTGTAAATAATGGAAACATTGTAATAATTAAAGAAACAGTAACTAGAGTAAAAAAAATCTTTAGTACATGGTTAGGTTAGTTTGAATTATCGTAGCACTAGAGCTAAACGAGAGCTATTGGCGACGTGTTTCATAATTTAGAACCACAATCAGGTGACGAGCCGACACCTGAGGAGGCACCCAACGCAAGCGTTAAGGGCGATTTCGTGTGCAGCGTTGAGATTTTGGAGCATATTTAACGTGCACTCCCTCTACACAGGGGACAATTTTGGCTGCACGGGCCATTTATAGGTCGGCAGTTATTTTGGCAATGCCCGAACCTGGGACCTTCCGCATGCAAGGCGAATGCCTAACCGACTGGGTTCCCCAGCCCCCGAGTAGTACATGGAAGAACATGGTTAACAATTTTTTTCACAGAAGATGCTTCATTAGCAATTGAACTAAATTTTCTTTTGTCATGTTTCCTTTTCGGAAATAATTCTGGATTTTTTAAAAATTCTTATCACTAAAATATTCACTTTAACTGCAGATGAACAATAGGCCTCCATGATTGCACGTTAAGAAAACTTAAGACAAAAATTGGATCGACAGAAGCTATTACCACTAAACTAAGTCAGTACATTACCATAAATTGGCATATCTCAAAAAGTTCTTAAAATACATATCGATTGAGACAAGTGGGACATTTAGCCACTATAAGAAATCCTAGGCGCTGGTCATGTGACAAATAGCAAAATAAGGCGAGTTTTTAAAGAGCGATAAATTACTTTTTCTGGCAACCATGTACACAAATCAAAGGAAGGGGATGTTAAACTAACATGCTTTCTAACTATTAAACTAACATTCAGCAGCTGATCGAGATCAGCTTTAAGGTTACCAAAAAAAAAATAGCAAGCTAAGACAGCGTTCGAAAAACGTGATTTTCGAAATGTCGCCAAGATTGAAAAGTTGCCGGGTCAGCGACTAGGATTTGACCCTACCCTACTTTCTGGTCAAACAAAAAAAGGTAATTTACAAAAGAGGTAACCGAAAAAGTAGGAAAAACGGCATTCGGATGTCGGCAAGCTCAAAAAAACGTCGGACCACGAAGTAGGACAAGTACGAGCACGGTATTGGAGATATGGATGGATGTTTAGGTTTTATGGCACAAGGGCATCTAAGGCCCATACTGCGCCAAACACTAGGTAATTTTAAAAAATTAAAATGGAACATAAACATTACACAGAACTAAAACCACTAGGTTTTGATAAAAGGCTAAAATGGTGCTTTAAATACACACATGAAATTTAAAAAACGGACACTAAATCAAAGAATAGAATCCAATATCAACTAAAAAGGAAAACAAAGCATGATATGGGGGATTAGCTAAAATATGATGGATAGACGGGTTTAAAAGGTTCAAACCTGCTTAGTGTAAAAGCTGGACAGTCTACTAAGATGTGGTGAACACTCAATGAAACATCACACAAATGGGATGATCTTCTGCCAGCAGAAGATGTGCATGAGTTAATCTTGTGTGCCCGATCAGGAGGCGTGCCAGCACTACCCCCTGCCTTCTGCTCGGTGATGGAAAAAACGGCCAGGTTATGGATGGGGTTATGTTGTGAAATTTATTTTCAGTTAAAAGGTCCCATTCTTTTTGCCATACTATATTAATTGAATGTGCACAAGCCAGCCTGGCATCAGGCAGATTGAGGGTGGCGCCGCTGCCTAGACTGGCAGTCTTTGCAGCGCGGTCCGGCTCCTCATTGCCCGGAATACCAACATGGCTTGGCACCCAGCAGAAACGAATTTTAAAACTATTGAGCTTGAGTGTTAAAAGATGCAGTTAAGGACTTTCCCTTAAGTTTTTGATATAAATAATAACACACAAAAATGCCACAATTATAATTATCTATTTGATTAACATGTAGTGGAATGTGAACCTCAAACTTGCCTAAAGGATTAACAAATTGTGTTAATATGGTGGCCCATTCATTTAATATAACTAAAATATTCTCACAGATTGGTTGATTTATTGGGTCATAATATTCTATTCGAGTATTTTTAATATCAATTACTTTTAGCATCAAGTGGAAATCGTAATTAAAAGGAATAAAAAATAAATTGGCATCTTTTACACTTACAAAATATTGATAAAATTGATTTTTGTTTTCCAACATAGATTTAGACTGAATACATGTTAATGATCTACAACCTTCAACATTACTCAAAATTTTATACAAAAAAACATCTATTATAGAGTCATACAAACAACCTTTCTTAAATTTTCCTGAAATGGAAGATAAAATCAATTCTTCTTCTGAAGTAATTGATGTCTCCACAGATTTTAACATATATAAAGCAACTCCAATGTCATTTACTTTTAATACATCATCACTATAGCCAGAAATATCATTTACATTAAAAATCAAATCGAAACATTTAATTGCCAATAAAGAATTAATTTTTTTTAAGGTAGGATCAAATACCTGCATTAATGAACCATGTTGTAAAGTTTGATAAATATATTTCCTAAACTTTACAGTATCAAAAACTAAACCAACATCATAATTATGAACTATTTGATGAGCAAAATAGCATACAAAAACTCCACAACTACTACCATCTTGTTGCAAACAATGAGGTGGACTATTAACTTTGAAATCAATTTTAAATACAAGTTTTAGACTATCTATTAAGGACAAATAGTTTGCAGCGCAAAAACTTTTTTGAGGGTCATAAAAATCAAGGGTTTTGGCGTTTTTATCAATTTTTAGTAAAATCCAATGATGCCCATCACAAATTGGAATTAATAATGTGGAATATGGACATAAATCTCGTGCTAAATTACTGGCAGTTAATGTCTGAGCAACTGTAGGAAAATGGATTTTAAGGATGAAGTTTCGCTTAAATCTAAAGTAAAGGAATCGTTGCAAATATTAACACGCTTAGCTGGAGGATTACTTGAAGTTGAATGCCTTTTTTTTGCACCTTTTTTCTGTCTTTTGCTTGTTTTAAATAAGTTTACTTGAGGCACCTAGGGGCTGGGGAGCCCAGTCGGTTAGGCACTCGCCTAGCATGCGAAAGGTCCCAGGTTCGGGTCCGGGCATCGCCAAAATAACTGCCGATCTATAAACGGCCCGTGCAGCCAAAAATGTCCGACGAATAATACCCCGTGTAGAGGGAGTGCACGTTAAATATCCTTCAAAGTCCTAACGCTGCGTACGATGTCGCCCTTAACTGTTGCGTTGGGTGCCTATTCAGGTCTAAAATACGACGCCCGTCGCCAATAGCCCTCGTGTAGCTCTAGTGCGACGATAATTCAAACCTAACCTAACCTAACTTGAGGCACTAGTTTCTGATTTGGTGGGACTTTAGAATATGGAATAACACTATTACGGTTTAAATAATCAGCAGAAATAATACCCTCACAAATTGCAACCATTCCATTCAAAGAAGTAAAAATGTTTCCTAACATGGTATCTTGTACAACAGGATCTTTAATCAATGTTAATAGTTTTTGGCACAATTGCTCACAAGCAGCTACTTTTTTCTGAGGGTTATAGATATTAAGAAGATTAGGTGAAGAATTAACACATTTATCGAAACTCATGTCTGGTTCATCATCTATATAATCAAAATTTTCTGCACAGTAAGTTATTTTTTTTCGAATATTGTTAAGCGAATGAACTTTATGGATATGCTTACACAAATTAAAACCATTTGTATCTGAACAGGTACAATGATATAAATGGCTACAGAATGATGTACAACACAACTCGGTACATTTATAAAAACAGAAATCTTCTAACATACATGTTTCAAACGCTAGTCTTACCTGGTATTTTTTATTCTCAACTGATTGAGAACAAACACTCCATAAATCAGTACCAAGTTCAGTAACATCGTTATCAGGTATTATTTTACTCTTAATATGCCTTTTCATTATATCAGAATTCAAGTCTTGGGGAGCAAAACCGTCAATTAACTTACGCTTATGTTCCATAAATCGATCTCTTTCTATTTGTAACAAAATTTTAATTAGCTTGTCCATGCGTCGGTTAAAAGTTCGCTCAAAATAAGTTGTCTTAAGCTTATTGTGGAATGACTCGCAGTAATTATTTGTATCGGCTGAAGCACGAGGAAAATTTCTGTAACAACCAGCCCATTTTTTAACCCTTCCAAAGTAATTTTGAATAAAATAATATATGAAATTTGCAGTATGTGGGGAATACAAGTTCAATAAATCCTTAAGCATTAAACAAAATTTGGAATAAGATTTTTCATTCAACATATTATTTAAAAGTGTTCTGAAAGGAGTGCGAAGAGCATAATTTCGAATTTTTGAATTCAATTTCTTTTCCCAGGTATTCAAAAGATGCCATTTGCCCAACAGATGCCTAACAGACCCAAATACAAATTCAAATGCTCGAAATACTACTGCATCGTCATCTGTCATAATGCAGTTGACATTGATATTTTGATCCCCTAATTTTGATTTCAAGCTTTGAAATAAACAAGTTATTACATCCAACTGAAAGGAATTGGTGATAAAATGAGCAACAGGGTAACCATTTTTTAATTCATCTGGAATAATAATATTAATCAGGTAAAAATCGTATTGGTTGGTACTATGTGTCGCATCAATAAATAGAACACGATGGCAAGAACTTATTAACATATCCCTCTGTTCTTCAGTTTGAAGTCCTAAAGCAAAAATCAAATAATTCTTAGGAATGTTGTCTAGGCCTTTAGGACCATAAATAGTTGTACTGTTTTGAGGTTTAAAAATCAGAACAGGATCATATTCCTCAACTTTTAATTCCTCTACAATTGCAGAAACAGAGACTATATCACTATCAGGATAGGACGAACCCTTTAAACGTCTGGCAAAGGACTTAATGGTTTTACGTGAAATAAAGGCTTCCTTAACTGGAAAAAATTTCCAATTACCCCGTTGTCCCAAACTATCTCTCAACACTTCTTGAATTTTTCGAACTGGCACCGCCATAAATCACTGGGCTTTTATAGAATTCCTTGCACTAAGACTTAATGGATGAAATTTAATATTCCGAACACCAACATGATGTTTATGATTAGGAAAATAGGACACTGTTACTGAATTTTGTTCCTCACAGGCAGAAATTCTAACAGGACATTTAATGTTAATGGGTATGGTACCCTTTCTATTTTTTCGATAAGTGTGATTTTCAAGTTTTAGAGACCTATTAGGAACATAGAACTGACATGAATCATAATGAAATATTTTTTGTTCTTCCCCCTTGCTTCCTGTAAGTTTTTTGAAATAAGTAAAGGTAGATGCTCCCTCAGACCCAAGCCACCTTTGAAAAGTATTCATGGAATCAAACGTATAACATTTAAGATCCTCTAATTTGTGCTTGTCAATCATGTGTTTGTTTAAAAAACCTATAAATTTAAAAGTTTCTCTACATTCAGGGAAAGTGCAAGTATATATCTCACTATCACAATTAATGGAACAATATTTTTTATGATAAAAAGTGCTTTTGTTTTTTAGAATTCTGTTACAATTAGAACATTCTCTTGGATAAAGAACAGGTTTATTAACCGAATTTTCTTTTGACTCTTCATTGCATAATTGCTTTGCACTTTGTTTGGAATCATCTAAAGTCTCAGGAATAACATCTACACACATCTATAGCATTAACAGATTCATCTGGGTTTTTAGAACCCAACAAAGTTACTTCTGAATTTGTAATTTGTTTACTTTTACAATTTAACGCATGTTTCCTAAACTTGTATCTTGTTTCAAAAGATTTCAAACACAATTTGCATGTTCTTGGATACAAGCTAGATTTTGATGTGCATTCAAATTTTTTAATATGATTACTAAAAGAGGAACGGGAAGAATATGTTCTAAAACAAATGTCACACTTCCTCAGATATTGAACGGTTTTAGGACCTCCGTTAACATGCTCATCATCCTTAACACATAATCTATCACCAAGTAGGGCAAATTTATTTGAGGTTTTAATATTGTAACTTAAAGGAAGAAAATTACTTTCGGAACAACTTTCTAAACTTGCACTATGAGCAGTTATTTTAGGAACAGAAGTTAAAGGTGAAGCAACTGGAACTTGAGTATTAGAAGACAAGTTGGGATTAATGGCAGTAGAAGATAAGATCGGCACAGGAGATTTTGAAAGACCAGAAGGCAGTTTGTTCTTATTTGAAGCTGATGAAACGGAAGGTTGTGTCTTAGAAGACTAGTTGGAATTAGTGGCAGAGGAACCAGAATGTAAAGGCGAATATGTAGGTGAAGCAACTGGTGCTGGCCGTTGAGGAAAAGGAAACGTGGGGAAATATCTGGCCGTCTACTTCTGCGTGATCGAAAGAGTATCTTGTTACTTTTGTAGCTCGGGTTGAGGCCAAGTCGGACAACCAGAATATTTTTTTGATCAAGTGTCTGACAACGTCCGTTTGTCGAGATCTCAAGAACAGCGGGAATGTTAAAATACTTTTTGTTTAGGTTTGAACCTTTTCTACTTCGGTCTATACTGTTGTTTCTGATTTTAGATAATTTTTTTTTTAAAGTGTCGGCTTTCAGTGGTGAAACTTTTTAAGGGGTACACCGCAATTTCGGTTTTTTTTTAATATTCTTCTCCGGAACTCCGGGTTTTATTTTAGAATAAAAAATTGTTTAAACGTTTAAAAAAATAAGTTCGTGCCTTTTAAATCACTTAAGCATCCAAAATTTCAATTGATTGCTTTAAATTATGACGCCCGTCACCAATATCTCGCGTGTAGCTCTAGTGCTACGATATTTCAACTCTACCTCTCTCGGTCCATATCAATGAAAACTAAACTTAAATTTCAATGAAAAACAAGCTTAAATAATAAATTTATGCACTAAAGATGAAAAATTTAATTAAAATTTGAAGATTAATTAAGATTCGATTTCACTTTGATCTCTTCAAATATCGGCTAACCCAACTTCCAGTGCAATCCAACAATGCTGATTCACTTATTTTGCTGCTTAGTAATTTTCAAGAAATCCACCAATGACGTCGCACGCCTCGTAACGCCCTATCACCAAGAAGGGCACATTTATTTGAGGTTTTAATGTTGTAACTAAAAGGAAGATAATTACTTTCGGAACAACTTTCTAAACTTGCACTATGAGCAGTTATTTTAGGAACAGAAGTTAAAGGTGAAGCAACTGGAACTTGAGTATTAGAAGACAAGTTGGGATTAATGGCAGTAGAAGATAAGATCGGCACAGGACATTTTGAAAGACCAGAAGGCAGTTTGTTCTTATTTGAAGCTGAAGAAACGGAAGGTTGTGTCTTAGAAGACTAGTTGGAATTAGTGGCAGAGGAACCAGAATGTAAAGGCGAATATGTAGGTGAAGCAACTGGTGCTGGCCGTTGAGGAAAAGGAAACGTGGGGAAATATACAGGTACCAACTGAAAAATCGGCAATAAAGGCACCACTACATTGATGGACTGCACAGAGGAGACTACAGTATCAGATTGACCATTCGAAAATGGAGCACCGTTACTAGGTTGCGGAACAAAAGGTAGCACCGGTAGAAAAGCTGGATAATAATACAATGGAGAAGGTAAACATTGAAAAGCAGCATTTGGCAGAGTAGGAGAAATGGAAGGGGCAGAATCGGAAGGCATTGCATTATTAGTTGCAGCTGAAGAGAGAGTCTTAGAAGATGGGTTGCAATTAGTGGTAGACAAAGATAACATCGGCACAGGAGATTTTGATAGATCGGAAGATTGTGTTTCCAAGGGCAAAACAGAAAGTTTCGGAGTAAGAGGGACTGTAGAAGTAGAATTCGGAAGCACAACGGGAGGAGAAGGTAAAGGCATAGTTGTTAAGGGCAAAGCAGGGAGTTCCGGAGCATGGCGGACTGTTGAGGAATTCAGAAGCACAGTTTTAGGGGGAGAAGGTGAATGCATAGGAGAAAGTTTCGTAGGAGGAACTGTACAAGAAGTGGAATTCGAAGGCACAGTAGGAAGGGAAGAAGGTAAAGGCAGGTCACTTTTCAAGGGTAAAGCAGAAAGTTTGGGAGGTGGAGGAGCTGTAGAAGAATTTGGAAGAGCAGTAGGTGGGGGAGAAGGTGAAGGGACGGTTATCAAAGGCACAGCAGAAAGTTTCGGAGATGGAGGAGCTGTAGAAGAATTTGGAAGAGCAGTAGGTGGGGGAGAAGGTGAAGGGACGGTTATCAAGGGCACAGCAGAACGTTTAGAAGAAGTATCAGCAATGGCAGAAGTAGTAGGTAAATGCAGAGATTTAGAAAACGAAACTGGAGGTTTAGGCCTATCAGTAGAAGTCAAGGGAGGAAAGTCTTCATAACTCAGATAAATATATTTTACCTCTTTACTTGAGTATGAGTTGACAGACTTCAATTTTTTCACAAGTAGCTGGCCCAGACGCTTACTTCCTTCGTCGTTAAGATGAAGTCCATCGCCTGCCAAGCACGTATTCCATGATGGGTTGCTCGATCTGCAAAAGAAAAGAACTTTTTGAAGAGCAAAGTTTTTCCAATTCAGCATTTATATTGCTGATTTTAATATTCATTTCATCAAGATTTGATACAGAATACCAATAGTAGCGATCCAAAAGGCCACGAGGGATTATGGCCGATACTACAATCTTAATCTTAGGATTATGTCGAAGTATCTCCTCAAATAAACGTGAATACTTGTGCATGATTCCTTCTACCGAATCTATACAAGTATTGTTAGTGCCAACATGCACAACGGCACAATCGTAATCAGTTTCTAAAGAAGATATCCTTCTACATAATCCTTCGATCTTGCTGCCGCGAAGACAAAAAGTCATTTAAAGGCCACTCTTCATCAAATATATTCCTTAACGTTCTTGATCATCGAATCGCCGATCACTAATAACTTCATTTTTTTTTCATAAAACGAGTAAAACAAACAATTAAGAACTCAGGTCTCCAGGGTTGCCAGTGGCGACTAAAAGGAGACTATTTGCTACTATTTTCGACCGCCGGCGACTATGGCGACTTTTCTAGACAAAATCAAGCCAAAAGCGACTATTTTCAGCATTTTGTCAACTATTTTCAAGGATGGGCGACTTTTTCAAATTCTTTCCGCGTGATCGTTGATATCCTTTATTTTGGTATCCCCCCCTAAAATCGTCGAAAGGCCACATTTTACAATCGCAGAATAGCCAAAATCCTTCGGTTGTAAAATCGCCGGAGTTTCGCGATATAGATCGCCGGAATAAAGTATAGCCTAACCAATTTTCGGGATAATTGGATCGCGGGAGTTTCGGGATGGTTGGATCGCGGGAGTTTCGGGATGGTGGGATCGCCGGAGTTTCGGGACAGTAGGATCGCCGGAGTTTCGGGACAGTAGGATCGCCGGAGTATCGGGACAGTAGGATCGCCGGTGTATCGGGACAGTAGGATCGCCGGTGTATCGGGACAGTAGGATCGCCGGAGTACCGGGACAGTAGGATCGCCGGAGTACCGGGACAGTAGGATCGCCGGAGTACCGGGACAGTAGGATCGCCGGAGTTTCGGGACAGTAGGATCGCGGGAGTTTCGGGACAGTAGGATCGCCGGAGTTTCGGGATAGTTGGATCGCGGGATTTTTGGGATAGTTGGATCGCCGGAAGTTTGGGACAGAAGGATCACCTCTGGTTTGGGATAGTAGAATCGTCAGAGACTTGCGCGATTACGAAAGTAGTTTTCTTGTAATAAGAATATACTACATTTTTAATCTGTTGGTTGATCCTTGGCACATCTCAAGTTTTGTGTAAACCATTATAACTTTTTACTTATTCGAAAAAATATTAAATGTGAATTTGAAAGTTATGAAAAAGATATTTAAAAGCAAACTTCACTAATTTTTATGTACATATAGACAATATACATGCAAAACTTCTTTTAACAAATTAAAATAATTTGATTAAACATTTATGTAGCATAATTAGCTTGCCAAATAAAATGTGTAATACTGCATTGTACAGTAAGCTTTTCATTCACAAGTTCAAGAGCCTTAAAAATAATTTGTAGGAAGTAAAAAGGTCATAAAATTAACTTTCAAATAAGCTATTTCATTACTCTTTAACTCGCATTGTAGTGATTGTTCAAAATTTTATGATAGTTCCTGTTTTGATTAAAAAAATAAATTAACACAAACCCCTAAAATTAAAATGTTTTGATGTTTGATTAATTTGACCTGTAACTACTTTATTGAGTATTAACCATTGTAAATCAAACTACAATAGAATTTTTTTTTATCAGAGTTGTGTTTAAATAATACTCTTCTTCTTTTTTTTTAAATAATACATTACTTTATTGACTTTCGGAAATTGCTAAAATGCTACTTTGATATTTATTTTCTGTGCATGGTAGTAAAATGAAATAATATCTACCTGATAACATATTTTCATATTTATAAAAAAGTAAAAATGTCTATTTTTGTTAACTTGTATGTTTTGTGTTTGATAACTAAAAATTTAAAAATGCTCTTTTAATTATTAAATTATTTCAGGTAATTCCAAGATGAATTAAGACATAATATTTTAACAAACAGTTATTTTTTTAAGGGAAACAACTTTCTGAGTTGGTCAAATAAATCAAATTCACATTAGGTGTTTACTGTTTAGCAGGGTTCGAATTTTACAGACGCCTAGTCGCAAAATGCAACCTAATCCTTCAATTTTGAGACAACAAAATAAATGTAGTCAAAGTTAGAGACTAGGTTATCAGAACAGTTAATACCAACTTTTTTTCATCGTTTTCTATTTTTCTATTTAAAAATATCTATAAAATCTATTTAAAAACAACTTAACAAAAGTGATCCCCTAATTGTTTTGAGCAGGGTATTAACAATTGAATAAAGATAGATCAAAATAAATTATTGTATGATTAACAACTTATTGTATAATTTCAAATGATCCAATTAAAATGAAGCAATATTCTGCTTCAACACTTCAATCGGCAGTTACCGTAATACCATAACTTGGATTTAGGTTTTTTTTTTGTTTGCAACATCCAAGATGGTACCATAACAAGCATGCTTCACAATCTTTAGAATCAGTGTCTGACAAGTTCCAATTACAAGTTTGGCAATTCCATAAATGGCACTGTTTTTTCTTCTCAATCAAACTAGAGACAATACTCCCAACTTGTGAAGATACGTATTTTTTTTTATGATAGCGAGACACACATTTAGACTCTTTTGCATTTTATAAGTAACTCCTTTCTCCATAAAAATCGTTAAACACTAAACCAAGTATTACCGATGGGCCGGTTATGAAAAAAAAATTCAAGATTGTTAGGGACAGAAAAAAGCGTCATTAGATTTACGCGTTGTCTTCAATTAAATCAGATGAAATTTCGTCATATGATGTTGGTGAATAAAGACTGGTTCGAATAACAACGCGTATCATCTAGCTGAATAACAATATACTATATTTTAAATGTATGAGTGCCCAGAAATGAAAAAAAAACTGATAACATTGGAAATAATACAACAGTACTCGAAAATTCTGTTGATACCGAAGCTGATGCTTCAGTACATAACCAAAATATGTGTAAGAAAATGTATAAACTGTTTCAATAGATAACTCGTGTCTATTCACTATATTGTTTTCATCATTTAAAAAAAAACTTACGCTATTTTCAGATGGAGGTGGGCTAATTTCTTCTGCTGTTTCATCAGATAAGATTGCAAGCAACGCATATAAATGATCGATTTGAAAGGATGGTGCATTCTGACTTGTTGAATGTGCTCCCTATAAATTAGTAATAATAAGAGTAGAATAATTAGTAATATAAGTAACGAATAAAAATGAAAAAACTTTTGAGTGCTTATATTTATTTCATAATATTTCAAGTCATATGGAAATCTCAAAGTATTTTAAATTTCTAAAGATAATCATTAATTTATACTTGAATGTCAATTAATTTAACTTCAGATCCATTGTTCCATTTCAAAAACAATTCATCAAGGAGTTGGAGTTTCTTTTTGCATTCTTTATCCGAACGCAATGGAATAAGTTGACAAATTTTTTTTGCCCATTTCATTGCCTCCTTATATTTTTCATTGGCAGTGAGCTTTTTGTTTTGAACTGGACATGTGGATATAGTTACGATTGGGGTAGGGTGGTTTTCTGTGTCCCTTTAATTAATGGATGGTTTCTGAAATAGTGAACTTGGTCCACCTTTCTAGACATAAATTTTCTTCATATATATATCCGTATTAGTACGAATCCTGAAGTTGAACATTTGCCTTCAAGGCAAAGACATTGTCAGGTGAAAATAACAAGTACAATAATTAAATCTTGTTAAGTATTTGCTACATCCTGTTTCAGATTCTTCTGCATGAAGTTCTTTCTGGACAAGGGCATGAGCATATGGGGTGAGTAATCTATAATATTTTTCATCGCTCTCATTCAAGAACGAAGGCCTGGTTTTTTGAAATACCTTCGCTACACTGGCATTTCTTTCCATTCGATTGGAATCCAGGAGTACAAAATTTTTTTGGAAAATATGGAACAACCGATTTCAACTTTTGATTGAAGCTCTCTAATCGGTTGTTCGTTTTGTTCCCAAAAGAGCCCACGCTGTACTTCGTAATGGCTGTCCATTGTTCAAAAATACAATGTCAGTTTGTATCGAAGTATGAAAGTACCTGAACAGGGGTACTTTTTTTCTGTTCTTTGTAGAGATCCAAATACTTCTCCTCGTATTTGGATAACACATTGCTTCAAAAAGTGTTTTAGCATGATCTCGCTCGGCGGGTGAAATGCCAAGCTTGTCACAAGTAATCTCTCCGTTAAAAGTTCTCAGCGTATAAAAACGACATAACCGGAGATTACAGTTCGGTGGAATTTTTTTAATGACAGTCCTTTCGGTTAAGTCCTTATCGGTCATGGCCACTTTTGTTCTCATGCTGGCCGTTTTTTTTTCAGCGAATGTTTTAAAGAACTATTCTAAAGTTCCTTATCTTCATTTTTGAAGATTCCCGTTGCAACATTCTCACTATGTCCGTTCCCGTCTTTAACAAGTACGAAAAATATGGGTAAGCCCAAATTTAAAAGCTTGTATGTTGAATCTGCGAAGATTATTTCAGGGTACTTTTCAAATTTACGTTTCATTATATTGTCTTGCATGGAAATTCCATTTATTTCCTTATTGTTATTTATACGTCACTCAAGGAAGCCTAAATAAAATTTTAGGCACGCAACAAGTCCATACGACATTCTTTTCACTCTCAGGCAAATGTCCTCATAGAGAATTGGCATAGAACGCTTAAATCTGCCCTTAAGGCTCACATGACTGAGAGGTGGACAGAGATTTTGCCTACTGTGCTCCTAGGTCCGCGTTCAGTGTTCCGGGAAGACCTCCAAGCTACACCCAGCGAATTGGTTTGGTAGAGGAATTCGACTTCCAGGCGAGTTCCTGGCCTCGTCACAAGACGCCTTGGCAGATCCCGACTTCATCAGGACCTTCAAGCGGCTCATGCACCAGCTCACGCCGACTCGAACTGGCAGGCGACCAAACAACGTTTCCAGTTTCTTCGTGCACCCCGACTCCTCCGACATGACGTAGTTCGGACTCCTCTGCGCCCACCATACAACGGCCCCTTCTTCGTCCTGGAACGTGCCCAGAGACTTTCCGGATCCTGAAAGGCGAGAAAGAAGTCGTGGTCTCCATCGACAGACTGAAGCCAGCTTATGCCGTGAAGGAAGCAGACAACGCAGCCACTCGAGCCTCTTCCCCAGCAGACGCCCGTGTGCCCTAACCTAAGCAAGCCCGGTTGCTCCAGACGACCCGCCCCAACCAGTCGACTCCAACGGACGATGCCCAAACAGCGAACCCCAATCAGTCAACGCCGACGGACGACGCCCAAGCAGCGAGCAATAACCAGTCAACACCGACGGACGACCCCCCAAGCAGCGATCTTCAACCAGTCCACGCCGGCGGACGACGCCCCGGCAACAAACTCCACCCAGGTTTCCCGAAGAGTCGACCCTCGCACAGGCCCAATGACCCGCCACACTGCATACCGCACCGAAAAAACTACCACAGCAGACGACACTTCCCGGCTGATCCCGATTCTGAAGACGTCAAACTGCGGAAGAGCCCTTCGACGACCTGTTTGATTTCGGTAGCTCGAAATCTGGGGAGGGAGTACTGCGGCGGACGCCACTGGCTCTGCCACAAGAAACCAAACCAAACAATTTGGTTTTCCTCCCTCTGAGCGGCCGCTGAGAGACAATTCAACTTTTTCCCGTCTCGCTCCAAGGACCGGCGAGGTTAGTTTGAAATATCGTCGCACTAGAGCTACACGAGGGTTATTGGCGACGGGCGTCGTATTTTAGAACCACAATCAAGTGACGAGCCGACACCTGACAAGGACCGGCGAGAAACACCGAGAACATTCTCTTCTTTACCAACGAGGTGAGACGTGCGTCTTCGCGTCTGCCTATTTTTACACGTACCTCGTGTACAGGGCACGAACAATCATGTGCATGTCTCTTCATTTTCCAGAAATAGATTAAATGCCCTCTATGTAATTGATAACTTCTATGTAATTGTTAACTTAAATGCTTTAATTAAATAATTTCTAATGACCATCTGCAGTCGTGATTTGCAACTCTGGAAATGATACTCGACACCAAATGGGGTATCCCTTCATATCTAATAAACTTTGAAAATATCGAATAATAATCCCGGACATCCGCAACAGCAGCATTATAGATACACCAGTCCTTAGCAGGTGGGCACTTGCCATGTCGAGGTTTCTTGTCTGTTGATATATTATGATATAAAGTGGCATAAATGGAGCTTTTCATCCTGTGGACGTTGCCCTTATTTAGGCGAATTGCATTATAGTAATAACGCGTCAGCTTTTTAACCGTGATTTCTTTTAACTTCCCGTAACCTCTTCCACCTAATGTAATGCCTTTAGCTGAGCACTGCTTGACAACATTGCGAAGCCCTGTTCCAAGTGGGCTGGGGAGCCCAGTCGGTTAGGCACTCGCATAGCATGCGAAAGGTCCCAGGTTCGGATCCGGGCATCGCCAAAATAACTGCCGACCTATAAACGGACCGTGCAGCCAAAAATGTCCGACAAATAATACCCCGTGTAAGGGAGTGCACGTTAAAATACGCTCCAAAGTCCTAACGCTGCGTATGTCGCCCTTAACGGTTGCGTTGGGTGCCTATTCAGGTGTCGGCTCGTCACTTGACTGTGGTTCTAAAATACGATGCCCGTCGCCAATAGCCCTCGTGTAGCTCTAGTGCGACGATAATTCAAACCTAACCTAACCCTGTTCCAAGTCGTTTACTAACGTGGTTAATGCACTTCTGTTTAGTTATTACAGTGTTGGGATACACTTTAAGGTCTGAAATGTGGTTGAACGCCTTCGAGTCACCATCTGAAATTACACTGGTATAACGAAAGCCAAAATAATGCGATCTTTTCCATAGGATTTCGGCAGCATGCAGCTCCATGGCACCCGATGAGCCCTCGTGATTTTTTTTGACACACATCTTTATGGCCTTCATACCAAATTGCAAACTCAGGGGAGCTTTCACCTAAGTTTATCCTTGTATAATCACACTCTTGGCAGAATTTGGATAAAACAACATAGTCTAAAACATAGCCAATCAAACAGTCGATTACACACCCCACCCCAATTGGAGACATCGAAACTAACAGTCACATCAAGTCCGACAGCATATTGTTTGATGTACTAACACATTGAGTTGCCAAAACTTTTTGATGGTTGTGGAAAGTTCTGGACGACATTGCAGGTAAGTTCATCACCATACAGAATTGTTCTACTGCAGCATGACCCTTTCCAATATGCAGAAATGCTTGAGTCATTCTGCGATTAACATCGAAACACTTTGATGAAGTACTTGTACTGTTCAATTATTTTGATGAAGAGACAGAAGATATTACAGCTTCACAATTTCTACAGTTTAAAGAAATAGTTGAAGAAAATCCAGAAAAATTTTCAGCGTCAAAATACATTTCGCAATTATTGCACATCTTACAGCAATCTGCACTCAACAATTCGTCGAGTTTCTTCAGTTGCAGAACTCTTGATATAGAGCAGAACGCATTTGCGCTCCTCTGTCAGTTGTTATGGTTGTTTTGCACCCGAACCTGGATATCCAAGTCCCAAAGATAGCTGTGCACAACGTAGCTGTTTTCATGCCTGGTATAGGGACGGCTTCAGGCCATCTGGTGAAGCGGTCGATCATCGTGAGGAAATAGATGTGCCCGTTGGATGGTGGAAGAGGGCCCATCAGATCAAGGTGGACTTGGGAGAAACGGGCGTCAGGTAGCGCCAATGTCCCCAATGGCGCCTTGGTATGGCGCTGGATCTTCGAGCGCTGACACTGTTCACATGTCTGGACCCACAACTTTATCTTCTTCTTCATATGGGGCCAGACATATCGTTTGCAAATGAGTTTTGTTGTAGCTGCAACACCAGGATGTGAAATGTTGTGGAGGTGCTCAAAGATTTGTCTTCGGAACTGTTCAGGAACAAGCGGACGGGGTAGGCCTGTCGAAGTGTCACACCAAAGATCATCGTTCGATGTGTGACAAGGCGTCAGAGATAACTGAAGGGATAATCCGCTGTTCTTCATGTATTGTTGTACCTCTAGATCAGATTTTTGTTGTTCAGCAAATTCCTCCAAATTAAGAAATTCGGATTTTGTTATGGAATTAACCTCGATTCGAGAGAGAGAATCGGCGACAACATTTTTTAAACCTTGCACATGCCTGATGTCCGTGCTGTATTGGGAAATTAAATCTAAATGGCGCAGCTGCCTAGGAGAACATTTGTCCGGATTTTGTTTAAAGGCATATATTAACGGTTTTTGGTCTGTGTATATCTGAAAAGAGCGCCCTTCAAGTATATATTTAAATTTTTTTATTGCCGAATAAATCGCAAAGAGCTCTCTATAGTAAGCAGACCATTTTTGTTGATTTTTATTAAGTTTCATCGAGAAAAAGGTTAGGTTTGAATTATCGTCGCACTAGAGCTACACGAGGGCTATTGGCGACGGGCGTCGTATTTAAGAACCACATCATCGAGAAAAAAGAAATTGGTTCCCATTTTCCTTGAGCATCTTGCATCAGACTCCCTCCCACAGCAAAATCGGAAGCATCTCTCCATAAGCTTAATTGGGCACCTGAAATTGGGTGCCTTAAAAGAGTTGCCCTAGCTATAGCTTGTTTGGATTTTAGGAAAGATTTGTTAGCATCCTCATTCCATTGTGGTTGTTCAGATTTTTTTCTGAGCATTCGAACGGGATTTCTTTTTATTTTTATTACCCTCCAAAAATTTAAATAGGGGAGCAAGAATATGGGCAGCTTTTGGTATACAACATCTGTAAAAATTAAAAATTCCCAAATATCTACGGAGTTGAGTTAATGTTTGAGGCTGAGGGAAATCCATTATACACTTTACTCGATCAGTTAATGGTTCTATACCTCTTTCTGAAACTCGAAATCCCAAAAATTCAATGTCAGACTTACCAAAAGTGCATTTGCTTACATTTATACAAAGGCCATAATATTGAAATTTAGAGAATAAAGCTAGAAGGTGCTGGACATGTTCGTCGGGAGTCTGAGAAGCAATAAGAATGTCATCGACGAAAGCGTAAACACCTGATAAATCTCGTGTTACCTCGTCAATAAACCGCTGAAATGTACTTGAAGCATTACATAGGCCGAATTGCATGCGCGTACTTTCAAATAGACCAAATGGTGTACATATAGCTGTTTTGTAGCTTCTTTATAAGATCTTTTATAAGATCAACGTGACTAAAAATTTGGTGCCATGCAATTGAGATGTAAAATCAGCTATACACGGAATAGGATATTTATCTTTTACGGTTTGGGCATTCAAGGCTCGATAATCTCCGACCGGTCTCCACTCCAGAGTACCCTTTTTAGGTACCATATGAAGGGGAGATGCATAGTTGCTACAAGATGATCTCATATGGCCTAGATCGATCATGTTTTTAAATTCAGATTTCGCTATTTTTAAACGATCTGGAGCTAATCGCCTTGATTTAGCTACTAAAGGTGGTCCGTTGGTAGTTATATAATGCATAGTATTATGTTTAACAGGTTGATTAAGATTGGGCAGTTTGATAATTGAAGGAAACTCTTCTTAAAGTTTGTGATAAATCTATCACCGGAAATAGTTTTAACAGAATGAAAATTGGCAGGTTTTACTTGGCCTAAGATGGAAACTTTTGTTTTTATATATCCCTCAAGCATTTTTGGCGCAAATCGGGCACCAATTCAAAATAATGGAGAAAATCAGCTCCTAAAATTGGTGCACTCACGTCCGCCAAAAAACAAGACCATTTAAATTCCCTTTTTAAATTTAAACTTAGGGTAAGCGATTTTTGCCCATAAACATGAATTTTGGACGAATTTGCCGCGAAAAGTGTTTGTTGAGGTGAATTCCTCTTGATAAAGTTATTAGCGGGTAACAAACTCACGTCGCTTCCTGTATCTACGAGAAAGGAAATATTACTAATTTTTATCCCGAACAAACAAGCGAAGCGAAATATTAGGCAAAGAATATGCCGCCATTACTCTTTGCCGTTCGCGTTTTCCGCAAACGAGCATGGTTCAACACATTTTTCCGGCTTACATTTGTTGCCAAATCGACGATGGTACCAACAAACCGATGAATTCCTAGTCCTTGAAGCGCTGCGTCCTCGAAAATTACCTTTGTTCCTTCGGAACGGAGAACGGCCTCTCGGAAAAGAAATGTCATCGATTCGCTGGTGTAAACGCTCAATTTCTTTTAATAGTTTATTATCCAGAGAATTTTTGGCGCCCCGAGCAACAGAAAAGGTTTCTACAGGGGAGGGATTTACTTCAATAATTTTATTGGCTATTTCTGCAGCCTTGTCCACTTTTAAGTCAGTGACAACCGCCAAAATAGACTGCACTGAAGTGGGAAGACGTTGCAAAAACAGTTCCATCATTAAATTATCTGGAACTTCGTAATGTTTCTGCTCGACGTTTCATATCGCGCAATAGCTCTGAGGGCTTTTTGGTGCCCAAAACCTCTAACGATAGCAGTTGTCTTATTTCTTGTTGGGTGGACTCGCCTGAACGGCTAATAATAGCTTCTTTTAAGGCTTTATATGGATCTGTTATATCAGGTTTCATTAATATATCCCTCACAATTGAAGCGATTTCAGGTGGTAAATTGGCTACAATATAGTTATATTTTGTCTCGGACTCGGTAATTGTCACATGAATATTGGCCATTATGTCTTAATGAATTTAAACAGTAATCCAAGATTACAAACAATGTCATAATTGCATAGTAATAAGCGTTTGTTTCAGTTTCCCATTTGTAGAACCAGGCATTTGTTAATCTTAAATTACTTAACTCTCAGTATTTAAGGTATAGTGTTTGTACATTGTACAATCCCAATACTATAGGTCTATACAACTTGTATCTTTTTAGCATTACACAAACTTATAATAATCTGTAATATAACGAATATAAAGCATATAGTTAGAACAAGCATGAATGACAAAGTAATTAAAGCAGTAATAAAATATATGCATAAAGTAAAAGAATAGATGCTCTTTCAATAAAAAAAATAAGAGATATTGTAACAACAAGAAGTTCATAAAGAACTAAAATAGCCTACTTTCCTGTTACTTAAATACTTACTGAAGTTCTAATTAGGAAAAAACTAGGTTCCTAACAGTAAATATCATCAACAGCCGTTTCTACACTAGATTTATACAGATTAGAAAAAAAAAATCGAAACACAGCATCCGGCTATAATTTAAACTTCTATAAGCCAAAATCAACTATTTTCCTTAATATACTTTCGCAAATTAATTAAATATTATTTATCGGCTGCCTTCTGCTGGCAGAAGATCAGCCCATATGTGTCATGTGTGATGTTTCATTGAGTGTTTATCATATACTAGTCGACTGTCCAGCTTTTACACTGAGCAGACTTAAATATTTTAATGTTTTAAACCCGTCTATTCATAACATTTTATCACATCCCCCATATCATGCCCTGTTTTCCTTTTTAATTGATATTGGTTTTTATTCTTTGATTTAGATGTCTGTTTTTAAATGTTATGTGTAAATATTATGATTAGCTTGTGTTTCTTTAGATTTCTAATTGTTTTTAAATGTTGTGTGTTGCTTTTATGAACCTGTTTTACCTTTTTAATTAGATTACCTAGTGTTTGGCGCAGTATGGCATAAGATGCCCTTGCGCCATAAAACCCGAACATCCATCCATCCATTTATCGGCTGCTCGCGATTTATTTGTAGTTCGAAGAATAATTAAATATTTATTAATAACAAAAGTAATGAAACTACTCCAAACTGCATTAAAAAATAAGAAATGTAAATTAAAACTAAGCATACTTGTATGCAAAAGTATGCCTTGCCGCTTTCTTGGTAGATAATTAATGAACAATCAAAGAATCAAATTGTGTAACTACAATCGTAAACTACAAACTGTAAAAACGTAACAAACTACAAACGTACAAACTGTAAACTACAATCTAAGAAATGCAACTATTTACAATATACCTAAAGCAAATAAAGAAATCTCCCACAAAACTTTATGTATTTAGCACCCAAATTTTTTAACTCTCTGCCTGAACATTGATGTAGAGATTCTTTTCAAATATGTGATACAATTAAAAAATTATATCACATGTCAACTAAATTATATATATTGTTATTTGTTTTGTAAAACCAATAGTGAAGTTATGTATTTTACCGTTCTGTAATATGTCTCGTGTTCCCGATTATTTGCCAGATTTTTTTTGTTCGGGAAAATTTGAAATGTTGCTTTTAATTTTCCTTGATTTCGATTGTATAATTTTATGTGTTGTCTGGTAGGGCCTGGGGGCCTCTTGGCAACCAATGTAGTTCTGTAATGAGAAATAAAAGTTTTTCTTCTTTGATAAAGCCATTAAATATGCTAAAAATACAAATTATTTGAAAAATTATAGTCAAATAAATTTATTATATTGTTAAATTTTAATAATTAACTGGATTTATTCATCAGATAGATTCTAGCACAAAATAATAAAAAAAAGTATCGTAATCATAAGAATCTAATATAATGAAATACAGAAACAAAACGCTGTTTTAATGCAAAATATTTTTGAGGATATCTATGTATAACTTACTTTTACTCGAAATGAAATCGTCTTCTGTAAAATGTCTACTGAATATCTTGGACCAGCCGCTAAGTTCTTTCGCAGTTTTAACGGCAACAATCAACTTTTTTATTGCTAAGGGTCCTGGGGAGCCCAGTCGGTTAGGCATTCGCCTAGCATGCGAAAGGTCCCAGGTTCGGGTCCGGGCATCGCCAAAATAACTGCCGACCTATAAACGGCCCGTGCAACCCAAAATGTCCGACGAATAATACCCCGTGTAAGGGAGTGCACGTTAAATATCCTTTAAAGTCCTAACACTGCGTACGATGTCGCCCTTAACTGTTGCGTTGGCTGCCAACTCGGGTGTCGACTCGTCACTGGACTGAGGTTCTAAAATACGACGCCCGTCGCCAATAGCCCTCGTGTAGCTCTAGTGCGACGATAATTCAAACTAAATTAAACTAAACTACAATTTTAACTAAATATGTTTATAGCGCTGGAAATACTTGAAGATCAGATTTTTTTCTTATTATTTAGCATTGTAACATTTAAATCCATTTAAATCTTAGGAAAAAGCATAGAAATTAATGAGACATTTCTCAGCACTAGAAAATATTACTGAGGAAGAAAAACTACGCCGATGACTATAATTGTATTGCAGGTAATGCATTTGAAATAGTTTACATTCCATGGGTCAATATTAGAACAAGTAGGTTTGTAACAGAATCCGTCACTTAACCCGCTTCCACACAACAGTTGTGTTTAACAGGTAAAAAGGCGCCAAACACAGCATTAATTCTATATTAAACATTTTATGCTAAATTTGGCTAGTTTCATTTAAATTTTATTTCGAAAATTCAATAATTATTACTTATCGTTTACAAAATATAATCTATATTTTAAAGAATAAATATGTAATATTCCTCGCTTTTAAATAGAATGAAAATATTTCATATCAACATACGAAGAATCTCGTAGTGAAATATATTTGACGTCATTTCAAACTGATCGATGTCGCAAAAATAAATTCATTGTCTAAAAGAATTAGTTTCTCGAGCGATAGTTGCGAATGGCAATGGTGATTTAATTCTAATAACAATTAGGTTTGTTACAGAATCTGTCACTACCGCTTCCACACAGTATTAGTGCTCAACAAAAAACGCACTATTTATACACCTCTAAAAAAATTCGCCAAACAGGGCCTTCAGCTTATAATTTATTTCTAACAAACTTTTAAACGCCAAAATTAACTATTTTCATTAATAAAGTGGTTCCTTGGAATTTGTCAAACGATTCCATATACTCATAAGGGTATACACCTTTCTTGAGAAGGAGGTCCACACGTTTTTGATCTTGAAAACAATTCGTAGGATGGAGAATTTGTCAGGGTGTAGATTTTCCACTAATTACTGAAGAGAGGTGTTTAAGAATTGCCGGCTGTCAATGAACTGAAGTGTCACTGGAATTTTACCCTCCTTGCGAGTGAGGGAAAAAGATATACTTTTCCATGTTGTTGGCTATCACTCCAATTTCACGATTCTGCACTTTACCTAGACCTTGCATCAACAGATGTGAGTCGTAGTTGTTGTGAAATACTACAGGATTCATCTTTCTTAATCTGAAGGCAAGGTTGCATTGAGTGTGCAGAACTGGCCTAAATTCGCCTGTAAGGTGATCATGATCAAAGACTATCTCCATTCAATTTCTTACTGCACACAGCACAGTGGGTAGTTTTGGCAGCTGCACTCTTCTGTTCGTTAGTCAGCTTCTTCATTGGAATAATGGTGAAGTTTCTCGAGAAGCTGTTCCTTCTCCTCGTCACTTGACTGTGGTTCTAAAATACGACGCCCGTCGCCAATAGCCCTCGTGTAGCTCTAGTGCGACGATAATTAAAACCTAGCCTAACCTAGCCTAGCTGTTCCTTCTCCTTCAATATACTATCAATGAAGTGGTCGACTGTATTAAGTCCTCGATAGACTGTGGGTGGCTTGAGGGGGGCTCCTTCAGGTCCAACAACGACGTAAGCATAGCCGCACGGTATGTGGGATGCGGTTTTCATCGCCTTTGCATCAGGAGAGGATCTTGCAGACGAGGGCTTCAAAATCTACATAAATGATGAATGGGACATGTTGGGTGTATTTGTGTTGTGTGAACTCTAGTTGGGAATCGCGATTATCAGGCATCTTAATCCTTTGTGGAGTATGATCTCCACAGTAGGGTAGATGGTCTCTTAAGGTTTCCTCAAGTGTGAAGCGGTGGAGACATCTGTAGCAATAAAATGCTTTACCATTGTCTTTGGCGAGATCCGAGAGTAGTCGATTAAGGTTCCTAATCTGACAGTAGTGCCGCTTCTCTCCATCTGTAATGTACATCAAGTTGATGACATCTGCATGCAGTTGCTTAGAGATATGGATGAGGAATAATTCTCCTTCTTCAAAACAAGACATTTATCCTCAGACAGTTCAGCCTCTCGATAATGCTGACTTGATTAGGGTTTACGGGCACGTCACGTTTCCAAGATGCAGACTTCCTTCATGGCGTAGATAGTGGTAGACACGATAGGCGTGGTTCCCTCGTTCCACAGGGTAAAGGTCTGCCAGGACACTCTACACGAAGCATTTATCGTCTGTGTTCAGGATGTTTAGAACTGCTTCCTTACCAGCCAGGAGAGGAGGGGTTGGGATATAACTACTTCCTGCTAGAGGGTGGTAACTTGCCATCTTTATCTCCAGATAAGGGATAAACTCCAGAATCCAGCCAGACCGCCGCTGCAGAAATTCTTCGAATGAAGTCTTGATTTTTACGAATTCTAAATTGATGTGGGTGCTGTCCAACTCTATGACTGGGTGGCTTCTGAAGTATGCATACATATACTCCATCTCTCCTTCAGAATTTTTGCGTGTAAAGAGAACTTTCACAATTGTATGCCATTTAATGGCTTTCATCCGTGACAAAATGCTGGTGAGTCGGGTAGCAATCTGAGGACGATCTTCCTCTAGAAACAGGAGGAGGTCATTCGACGTCTCATCACTAGGGTTGATTATGTGATCTTCAAATGCAGATCCTGCGGGTTCCAGCTTTTGCTTCTTAGTCGAACATTCCATATGTACAACCAGGATATGTTGTTTCAATTCCCCCTTGCTTTCGAAGACTATACCACAGTGGATGTGGGAGTGGGTTTTCAGGTGCATGTTTAGATTCTCCTTATGAGTGAAGGACTTAGTGCATTGAGTACATGCAAAGACTTTCTCCCTGGTGTGAGTCTTCATGTGACGCGTCAAATCTGAATTTCGTGTGAAACTCTTATCGCACTGAGTGCATGCAAAGGCCTTCTTATCAGTGTGGGTCTTCATATGGCGCGTTAAGTTGCGCTTCTCTGTGAAGCTTTTGTTACATTGGATGCAAACCTGAAAAATATGAGTTCTTTTTAAAATTAAGTATCTTTATATAGGATTCCAGCTAATTCAGTCCAACACATGGATATAAAAAATAAACTTACATGAGTTGTGTCCTTAGTGATTGAGCTTGGAACTACAACCGACCCTCCAGAAGTGGAAGCTCCCAGATTCACAGCAAACTGAAAAGTAACAATTTAGAAACATAGGAGCATATAATGATACGTAAACACTGCCTATTTTTAATGTTAAAATTCAATTCAACTAAAATAAAATAAGTTCAAATAATTAGTACAAGTAGAGTTAAGCAATTAAAAATAAAAGGCTTTGTAACGCCTAGATTCTACTTTTAGGAATTGATATTTCAAATAAAACAAAAATGCATTACAGACTCAAGAAAATTGTACATTTTAATAATTTACTTACATGCTTTCGCTTTCTTTCCAACACCGATTTGCAGTCTTTTACTATTTGCACAATTAGCTTCATCAACATTGGAGAAAAAATATTCATCCATAAGATTGGATACAACTTGTGTTTCCACACACATTTCAAATGCATCAGTTATGTCTTCAGAAAACGGAAAAGGCTCCTCATCAAACTGTTAAAGAAAAATTTAAAGGTTCAGTTATATATGAATGAATAAAAAATTGTTAAGGAGGTCTTAGACTACTGTATATTTTAAGAAACACATTTCAAAAGTTATATTTAAATAAAATTGTAAGGGAGGTCTTAGATTAGTGTATATTTTAAGAATGACGTTTCAAAAGTTATACATAAATTTTGGGGTCCCTGACACACTAGGCGAGATAGTCTTGGACTGTGGGGTTGAAAAATCAATATCTATGATTTGCAGATACTCCAGTCTTTTTGCTTGTTTTATTCCAATAGGCAGGAACCGATGTGCAGGATATATCTTCCTTCCTTAGAATAATATCCTGCACACAGAATAGAAGAGCGGCAACATGAGTGCAGGACTCGCCAAGTCCAGCCATGCATGTGCAATGAGCACATTTGATGATTCCATCATTTGAGGAAATGAACCATGGCCCAAAGGTTTTTCCGAGAGTCTCTGGGAGTGACGAACCTATTTTAAAAGAAAATAAAATATGAATAAACAGTTTATAAAAAATATAGCTCTATATTTTTCATTTTAAAACAATTATAAAATGAAAAATATAGAGTGTTTTAGCCACGGAAATTAAAATACTTCACTAGCACTAATACAGACACTAATAAATGTGCGGTTTATTATGCAAATTTTTTATTATTCTTAATAAATTTATACTAAAGTACAATTTTTAGTGTCCAATATTTTATTAAATAAAAAAAAATTTCAAATAAAGACAAGTTTCTAGGTTATATTCACAATCAAGATTTTTATGATGCTAAGAAGATATAAGATTTTTATGATGCCATCTACAAAATAGATTCATAATCATTATACATTTTTAATTTTAGGACGAAACATTCATTCAATAAACATTTACATATATTTAATAAAAAAATATATATAAAGTTTTGTTTAATATGCATAATGCTTATGCCTATATACAAGTACTAGCGCGAAATGAGAAACTAAACATACTACCTTTCCAAGAACTAGGGACAATCCATTTTTAGCGTAGCCACATCGCTGACCCAGCCACAAACAAATTGATTGTAAGCTTCTAAGCTTTTGTAAGCCTTAAAGCTTTATTTAGTGTATGCACTTTTTCCATCAACTAAATAAGTTACGATATCCATAAACATCACATCTGGAAAATCCTGCATCTCTACACTAGTATTATTTTTCGATAAAGAATAAGGATCTATTCCATTTATCAAGGAAATCTTCTCCAAGTACCTTTCCTTAGATTCTTTGTTCATATTCTGATAATATTCAGTAGTCATTTTAAAGGCGCAATTCTTAAAAAAAAAGCGTTCAAAAGAGTTCGCGTTGAAAACGCTGGTGTCTCTTGTATTTGTATGACTTCTTGTGAGCACGGGAGTAGCGACCCCGAGGTTCCCTAGCTGGGCCTTTGCATTCTTCTTTCTTTCCTCCCTGCAAAGGTCCGGTTTTGTGTTGATTCTGGTTTTCTTTACTGTTTTACGAATCTTAGTTACAGAATTTATCCCTGACCTTTTTTTCTTGCGTTATTTATTTTGGCTAAGTTTAATTCTTTATTCTCTTTTGCTTATTTTATAGTTCTATTTTAATAGATATATATTTAAAAAACCAAGTGAACAGTTTTGATTTGGACCTTAATTATGTGTATTTTTGTTATTTTATTGTTGTCAGACATTTCTGACCAGCACGTTTGCCGTGTGCTGCGACCGACTGAATCGGGGGAAAGTGGAGTCCTGGGGTTCCTGCAGTGGCCTCCCATAGGACAGGTGTTAGTTTCCTGAGGCCACTTTGCGTGCCCTTTGGTCCATGCTTCACGGGCGCCAGGGGGGATCCCGCTCCTGGCAATCGGGTCGCCTAATGGCACTGCTGTCCGATACTTTGGTTTCTGACGTGTTGGACACCACTGCCATTTGGTATTTTGCTCCGGAATAGGGTTAGTTTTGCGGCAAGGGGTGCCCAGTGCGGATCCACACCCCGAACCCGTAACGCTATATATCCGTAGTACTGCCTAGGGACCCTGCCGAAGGCTGGGCTTATGCATTTTATTTGCGACAGTTCGCCCGTTATTATTTAGGTGGGTGAGTAAGGGTATCCGGAACTACCTGCGGACTACGGGGATGAATTATTTCTCTATTAATTATGGCTCTCTCTAAAAGCCCTGGCGGGGGGTTAAGTCCGCCACAACTAACACAAGACTTTGAAAAAACCAAATCTATTACAGACATAAACTCGCTCTACCCTAAATTTCTTATCTTAAGTTCAGCTACTCAACAACTTGCTAATGTTTCACCGTTTGCAATACAGAAAGGTTTACTCGGAATCGGAGGAAACCCTAAATCTGTAAAAAAAACTTAAATCTGGAGATCTGCTCATCGAAACTACCACCTATATTCAATCAAGATCCTTTCTAAATTCAAAACTTCTATGCAATATCCCGATTTCTGTAACAGCCCACAATACCTTGAACTCTTGCCGTGGTGTAATTTCTGAAAAAGACTTACTGAATGTTTCAGAGCAAGAAATACTAGAAAATTTAAAACACCAAAATGTAACTCAAGTAAAACGCATAACAATAAAGAAAGGAAATGACATAGTGAACACTCAACATATCATATTAACTTTTGGCACACCCAACCTACCCAAACACATAATAGCTGGCTATCTAAACTGTCCCGTCCGTCCATACATCCCAAACCCTTTGCGCTGCTTTCACTGCCAAAGGTATGGTCATACTAAAGCAACATGCAGGTCTCCAGACGAATACTGTTCAAACTGTTCCGCCAAAGGCCATTCTTTCTCTTCTTGTCAGCTGCCACCTAAGTGCTTAAACTGCGAGGGCGACCATTCTTCCAACTTTCGGGGTTGTCCAAGGTGGAAAGAAGAGAAAGAAATTCAACATATTAAAGTAACTAAAAATGTATCTTACCAAGAAGCTCGCAACCAAGTTAAAATAACCCTGCCAAAACCTAACGTATCATACGCATCTGCCGCCAAAGTTACCACATGTTCAATAGCCATCCAGTGCAATATGCTTCGAGAACAATATCTGCAAGAAGCAAAATCTACAAACACAATATCAACAACAACAACCTCTGTTACAAATAGCAATTCATCATCCTCCAGCTCACAAACTCGAAATGGTACAATAAAATCTAGCACACTAAATCCCTCAAAATTTAGTAAATCTCCAGTAGAAGTTAAACGTTTAGACAGGTCACCTAAAAAACTAAAAACCAAAAATAGAAGTAGGTCGTTAAATACAAAAACAATCAATAGCTCTGACTCCTCCGATTCTCCGGATATGGAAATTGAGGCGGGACTCGAGGCACCACAACATCTGATGCCTCGAGGAAAATCGGTGACGAAACACCCACCGATAAACTTCCCTAAATAACCCGAATAGTCTCGTGGAATTGTCGTGGTTTCCGACACAATAAAGATGGTGTCAAGGCAATCATGGATAAATATGCACCTGATGTAGTCTGCCTGCAGGAAACATTCTTAAAACCAGGCGATATCACAAAATTACCATCTTGTGAAATTTTAAGAAAAGACTACTCAGACGGTGGAAGGGCTTGTGGTGGAGTTGCAATCGTGTATTCTAACCGATTGCCCACCAGTATCTTGAACATCAATACTAATCTCCAAGCCATTGCAATTCAAATTCAACTTTCCCACCTTGTTACCATCTGTTGCATATATTTACCACCAAACCATGTTGTTAATAAAGGAGATTTGGAAAATGTAGTTCAGCAGCTCCCTGCCCCATTCTTTCTCATGGGTGATTTTAATGGCCATCACCCAATGTGGGGCAGTAGTGAACATAACAGCCGAGGATCAATGGTCGAACAGCTTATACATGGGCAAAATCTGTTTCTTCTTAATGACGGAAGTCCTACTCTATTTCACCTGCCTTCAAGGACATTCCATGCTGTCGACCTTGCCATTTGCTCTCCGTCACTCTCTCTGGACTGGTCTTTCGGGGTTGGAAGTGACCTGTATGACAGTGATCACTTCCCAATCATTATAACATCGAGCAGCCTACCATCTCAACAGGAAAGACCAAAAAAATTTTAATTCAATAAAGCAAAATGGGATATTTTTACAACCCATGCTGAGTTGACGGACGACATGGTCGAGACAGGTGATATTGACTCGGCTGTTAATGTTATAACTGAAACTATTTTGAATGCTGCTGTTTTATCTATTCCTATGACACAAGGCAGACTTCCAAAATCTCCTAAGCCTTGGTGGAACCACGACTGCTCACAGGCTGAAAAAGCAGAAGATCATCCCATCTGTGTCATGTGTGATGTCCCGCTAAGCGTTTCCCATATCTTAAGCATTTTAACATGTTATATCCATCCATCCATGACATTTTATCTCATCCCTCATACCATGCCTTGTTTTCCTTTTCAGTTAATATTGGCTTTTATTCTTTGATTTAAATGTGTCACTGTTTTTAAATGTCATGTACTGCTTTTAATAACCATTTAAACACATTTTTTATTATAAAAACCTTGTATTTGAATTAGGTGTTTCTTAGTTTTTAAATGTTTTGTGTTGCTTTTATGGACATTTCCAACATCTTAATTAGATTACCTAGTGTTTGGCGCAGTCCTTAGATGCCCTTGTGCCATAAAACCTAAACATCCATCCATCCATCCATCTTGTATTTGTATGCCCCACAAGAACGTTCCTATAGCCTTGCCAGATGCAGTTTGCTTGGAAAAGTCACGTGGTTGAAATAGCTCTATACAGTATTTTAAGGCAAATGTCAATCATGGTTATGCTATCCTTTGGCTGTGTCCTGACTACGACCACTGAACTTTAGGGTTAATAGATCGCGGAAAGCGCTCCCCAGCTACGGGAGTGTTCGAAGTCATCTTTTTCTCCCAGGTCACCCCCGAATTTTCGTCTTGCAATGGGACTCTATGGGAAATTTGTCATTTTTAAAAAATTACTGCGCATTGAGTTTTTTGTTTAGAGATCTGCTGTAAAGTTTAAACAATCATACTTATATTTTAGATTGTAGAAAAAAATATTGCTGGGTTCTTATCTATGTTAAAATATGTTTTTTACCACCCATTGCGGCTCTAATTTTCGCCAAATTTCTCGTTTCAGTCTTCCCCCCAAAGACGCCGGTCGATTGGTGGCAGTTGGTGGGTTGACCGCAAATAAGACTTGACGTGCGTTTTCGATTTTGCGCTATGGTGCTTGTGTGCATGTCTTATTTAGGGAATTATTATTTTCTTAAAAACTTTATTAATCAGAGATAAATCTTTGTTTTGATGACAAATATGGTTGAATGCTTTATATTTAAAGAATATGTTAAATTGTAAAGATTATTTTTTTGTTACGATATGGGGGAACTGACGAACTGTGGTATTTAACATTTGAAATAAGCTACAATTAATGATTTTTTTAAACATAAAGTTGTTATTAAAAAAAGTATAAAAATAAGAGGTATGCATTGAAATTAGTATTAATGATTTATTTAATACTTTGGGGGTAATTTAAATGTATTGCAATAATAACATATTGTTTGACTGTTATTAAAAAATGCGAAAATATTTTAATACATTGCTTTATATCTTTGTAACTTTTTTACAAAAGGAGATTAATTTTTTAAATTTTGGGATGATTTTCATCTTAATTATAAAGAAATTGTTTTAAAATTTATTTTGTAAATAAATTGTTTTAAAATTTATTTTGTAAATAAATTGTTTTAAAATTTATTTTGTAAATAAATTGTAATAATTAAATATTTATGCACAACAAATTATTTAGATTTATTATGTATAATTTAAATTAAATAAATATGGTTTTAATTAATACTTAACCCATTAACGATGACTGTGTGAATACCATTAGAACCTTCATTTCTAAATTTAAATTCTAACTTAACTTTTTGCATTTTTTGGGGGGTAACTTAATTTACTCTACATAAATTGATCAGGTCTATAGTCATCTTTTGTCTTATTTATTTAGATAAACTTTAGCATAAAGCTCATTTTCGCATGGTAATTTTTTGCCAATCGCTACTTAAACGTAATTTAAATAATTAAACATGATTAAATTGGTGTAATTTTTTATAAAACTTGAAATGGAGGAATTATATATAATTAAAATATATCACATGAATGAATATTAATAAAAACTACCAAAACTTCAAACCTTTATAGTTATATGATCTAGGTATAAATTATAATTATTTATTTTTTACAATATATATCGGTATAGTATTCTATATTTCGATAATAATTATCAAATGAATGACCCGTTATTAATATCAACGATTAAAAATAATATTTTTACTTAAAAATATTGCAAAATAAAGTAAATCGACATACACCAACAAACGAATACTTTTGCCACACCAGACATCCATCTCCCACTGACATCTGCCCATCCCCCTCCCACTTAAAAGGTTAGAAAACAGATAAGTCAAGCACTGATAGAGTTGCCTGTGCAAGTTGCCTAATGAGCTCGCGGTGGCTGCGTTGACCCCACTGATCCAATACCCCCTGCAGAAGAAGGCCGCACAACCCCAGTTAAGACGTCATGAACTGGAGGCGAGCTTGTGAAGACGTTGAAGAACTGAACTTAACGATATCTCAGTTGCTTCTACACGAAATTACTTCAATCTATAATAATAAAAGAAAGAGTCTGTCTGTGTGTTTGTCTTCGAATCGTAAAAGACCTACTTATACTGCCCTCACAAATTCGAAATTTTAAAGATAGATTCCCTTTAATACCAACGTGTGCACCTGAGGATTAGTTTTTTCATATTTGTTCCATTTTTAGAGAAAATTCGAATTTTCTGAAAAAAATACACCACTTTCGCTGAGATCCAATGATTTTTTCTCTTTCCTGATGCCATCGGCTGAAAAAATTAAATAAAACTTTTAACGAAAACATTTAAAATTCAAAATGTTTATTTTATTCTTTTGCCATTACTTTCAGAAACTAAATTCATTATTTGAAAAATAATTGACATGTTTCAAGTGACGTAATTCCGCCAGTCTTCATTCCCGGATTTTATTGTGGGTTTATTAGTGATTTTTTCATTGATTTTTCTGTTGACTGCATGTATGCATATTTAAGAAATAAATGTATAGTGAAGCTATTACTGAACTGTGATGGTTAATAAAGGAAATCGCACAAGAGCTATTAGTGTGTTATGTCTTTATTTTTTCGCCAAATACGTTGCCAAACTCGTCAAATTATTAACTAAAATTCGTCAAATAGGCAATTTCTTTTATAAATAACTTATAAGCTGGTCGGTTGTTCGAAGGTCATTGCGTTAGAGCTGTAAAATGGGTGTGTTTGTAGCTATATCTATTTTCTCGCCAAATTATTTCCCAAAACGCGCCAAATGAGCTAAAAGGTTTTATGTGTTTGAGGGAATTGTGATGATATTTATGAGTGCATTTTATAGCGTATTTTTCATTTTGGAATTTTAAGGCAATGAAACGGGATTTTATAATTTATAACGAGCGGAAACAATAACAAGTTTATGATACTATATCAGGTTATATGGTACACATATTTGGAATCTATTTGATATTTTTTATTCCGTGCGAAGAACGGGTATAAATTTGCTAGTCTACCATAAAAATTAGTTTCAATTTTTTTTTTTTTTAGGAAAGTACGAATAATTTTCATTAGTGGTTTATTTAAATGCAAAATAATATTTTTTTAAAGTTAATTTCATTCTGTTTTATGGATTATCATTTTTTTAATCCATGGTAATTCTCATTGTCGAATTATTAAAGGAAAAATGTGCCTGCAAATGTCAAACTAAATTTCTGTACATTTCTTCAAAAATAGATGCACACGACATTTGGACTTTAAATTTTCAGGTACAAGTTGTTTCATTCATCTTATGAACATTATATCTTATCAGCACGTGGCTTTGGTCCTGTAGTTTGATAATGGAATATTGCTTTCGTAATGATGCTTCGTGCTCTGAGGCAACAAGGTCTGCGGTGTACGTCGTGCACCAAGTATAATAATTTAACAAATCAGAGTGTTAGTTGGATACAGTAGTAAGAACTCGGTTTTTGAATTAGGAAAGTATTGTAAAGAGAAAATAAGATTGATGGCCGTGACAATTTGGAATAATATGTTTGGCGGCAGATTTTTTGCCATTTTATTAGTAATGCCGTCGCAGCCGGGGGATTTTTTAACTTTGAGGTCTTTAATAATATTTTTAATTTCATATATGTCGGTTGGGTCGAAATCAGGGGTGTTGGGCGTGGCCAAAAATTCGTCGACTTTAAGAGTGATGTCGGTGTTGAAATTTGGAAAGCTGGTTGGGTTGTCTGAAAATTGCTCTTCATAGACGTCGGCAATAGCTTCGACTTTTTCTGAATCAGAGGTGTAGATTTTACCGTTGTTTTTAAGTTGGGGAATTTGGGAATGATTAGATCTGCATCTTTTGGCAGCTTTTTAAATGGATCCGTCTTCAGGGTTGAGCGAAGTTAGGTAAGAATTCCAGTCGGACTGGATCAGGGCTTTAATTTTTCTTTTAATAAGGGTTTGTAGTCTATTGGTTTCGGTTTTGTCGGCTGGGTTTCTGTTGCGCTGCCATTCACGTTTAGATTTATTTTTGAGTTTAATGAGCTCTTTAATGTCGGGAGAGGGGTGGGGGTGAATCAGAGGTGTAGATTTTACCGTTGTTTTTAAGTTGGGGAATTTGGGAATGATTAGATCTGCATCTTTTGGCAGCTTTGTAAATGGATCCGTCTTCAGGGTTGAGCGAAGTTAGGTAAGAATTCCAGTCTGACTGGATGAGGGCTTTAATTTTTCTTTTAATAAAGGCTTGTAGTCTATTGGTTTCGGTTTTGTCGGCTGGGTTTCTGTTGCGCTGCCATTCACGTTTAGATTTATTTTTGAGTTTAATGAGCTCTTTAATGTCGGGAGGGGTGTAGATGTTATTAATGACGTCTTTAATGTTGAAAGAAGAGTTATGCGCAGAAGTGATGGCATCGTTTAGGTTGTTAATAGCCGCATCAAAATCAGCGGGGGAGTTTATGTTAGATAAGAAGTTAGGGGCGTCGGTTAAAGAGTTATTGAAAAGTTCCCAGTTAGTGTGAAAAGTGGTTAATTTAGGGATGCTAAAGTTTAGAAAGAATTCAAGGATGATGGGATTGTGATCAGAGCTTAGGTCAGGGATGGAATTTATATCATAAAGGGCGTTGAAGTCTCGGATGAGACCGAAGTCAATAGTTGAAGCAGAATTCCATCCGATTCTAGTTGGAGTAGAGGGTGTGGCTATGTTGAAGAAGTTATTAAGGGCGAAATCTTTAATGTAATTACCTGCTTGATTTGGGGTGCCAGTGCTCCAGTCGGGGTGTTTGGCATTAGTCTCCGACAACGATGAGGGAGGTGGCAATGTTGCTAAGGGTTTTAAGGTCATTAACGAGATTATGATCGGGGGAATTTTTAATATAGATAGAAGCAACGGTAAAATTAGGAAGATCTAGCGGTTGAATTTGGGCAATGGTTGCTTCTATGAAAAGGAAGTTAGGAGAAGGAATGAAAGCATGGGGAATGGAGCTTTTGATGAAGATAGCGGTACCGTGTTTAGTGTGAGGGGTGTTATTATTAGTGGAAATGATTCGATTATTACGGTGGCAGGTCATGTTGGGAATAAAAATTTTGTTAGTGTCGTGGAGACGGGTCTCTTGCACGCAGATAATGTCGGGGGATTGTCTAGCGGCGAATTCCCTGAGTTCGCCGATTTTTCCGGAGAGACCGTTTGCGTTCCAGGAGACAATCTTGAGGTCGTGTAGTCTAGTCAACATTATTTTTTATTTGCTGGCTAATTTTATTAATCGTTTCTTGCATGTTTTGGACTTGTTTTGTTAAGTTTTCAACAACTTTGGGTAGTTCGGCTATCGTTTTTTTCTCTTCGCTGAGCGGAGCTTGGACGATTCCTATTGGTCCAGAAGTTTGGTGGGGGGGCGCTGGTGTTGGTGGTTTCGGTTTGAGTGGAGCTCGGATCAGCTGATGTGTTTGTTTCGTGTTGGTTTGAAATCTAGGGTAATTAAAAAAGTTGTTTGGCCGGCTCCAGTTAAAATTTCTGGGGTTACGTTCAGGTGCATAGTATTCATTATTGTATTTAGTGTGTGCTGGGTTATTAAATCTATTACTTGGTTTATATTTAGGAAACATTCTGCATCCGCGGTATGAGGCGGGGTGGTTACCGTTGCAGTTTGCACAAGTGGGTGCTGTATCTTGAGTTTTTTGGCAGGTTTTTGATTCGTGATTTTGACCACATTTAACACATTTCGGCTTCATGGCACATTGTGAGCTGCCATGGTAAAAACCTTGGCTGCGGAAGCATTGGTTTACCCTGCCTGTCTTTTCGTATTTAACTACTTCGACGGTGACGTAAAACATGCGTGTGATCTTATAAATTTCATCGACATTTGGTGAGTTTGTTAATGTGACCATGAAAATGGGGAGGGGGGTTTTATCTCTAAAACTGCGGAGTTGGGCTACAGTTTGGACGTTGAAATTTTTTTCGGTAAGTTCTTCTTTGGTAGTGTCACAAGAGAAGTTCCGTGGGAGGCCTTTTATGCAGACTTTAATTAGTCTGGAGTTCCTGAGTGATATGACATAGTATTCTATGTTGTTTTCCGTCATCAGTTTAGTAACTGCGCGGTGTTCATCAATGGTCGCGAATGTTACCTTGAGATTTTCTCCTTGGAGTCGAAAGTTTGGTTTTATCTGGCAAAGTTTTTCTATTTTTTGACATAGGGACACATGAATTTATTATTGGTGGGAGTTTCGGTTTGATTTAGAATGATGGTTTTTCTAGCGATCAATTTTTTAGGCGGTGATTTGAATCCTTCCTCGTCAGAAGATCCGTCTGATTGAATGTTTTTCCTTTTAGTGGGCGTATTTAAGTTGGTTAGGTCGGGCTTCGGGTAGTGAAATTTACAGTTAGGGATGGGGCATTTAGCTTGTTCAGAAAGAATTTGTTTAAGGACTCTGATGTGGGATTCATGGCTTGCGATGGATGATTTGAGTGTTCTTTTGTTCGGGTTTTAGTTGTTGTTCATTATCAGCAAGTGAATGCAAACAGGTTTCCCTAGATTTTATAGCATCATTTAACTGAGCTCGGTAGAAGAGTTTATTGCGGCAGATGTCAGTGGCAGGTGGCGAGGGGGAGGAGCTATCAACATCGCTGGTCGGCGAATTTGGCCGCGAATATGATAAGGGTGCTATAATTCCCTGATAATCGTGAATTTCGTTAATCGGTTCGGATGAATCCATTGCCTGTATTTTTACGGTCAGATTGGTACCAAATAAGGGTAGGTCGGGGCTCGGGAGGTCCGTGGTATCACCGTGAAGCGACATCTCGGTCCGACTGCCAGGTTGTACTTCCCGCCCCCGGAGTACTAGAATGTACACCAGGATGAGGGTCGCAGGGCGGTTTCCAACTAAGACACCACAATGGGCGCCTCTTGGCCGTCCACCGCATAACCGTGGGCTAACGTCTCTATAATTACCCGCGGTGTGAGAAGGACGGCTGAGTACCGCTTCGCCTATTTAATCGCGGTAAAAACCGGAAAGGATCGGCAACCCTGGTGGTTCGTTGAGATAACTCAGCCGCGGTTAACGTCCGCGACGGGCACGTAACCTACAATGCGCCCAAATGGCACGCAAGAGTCAGAACTACAGAGTGACGCTAAGGAGGAACCTGTCTCTCCAACGTCCCAAACTCAATGAGATGATGATGAGTGATCAGTGATGTCTGTCATGATATTTTAAATTGAGAGGAGTAGTATAGGTGCTATTTTGCAGGCTGAAAAGCATATATTTAGTTTTAGAAACATTAATACTTAAATTATTATTTAAGAACCAATTTCGGATTTTAAATAGATCTGAATTAATTAAACTGTTTAAGTCTTCATATGCAGATGAGGATGAATAAAGTAAAACAGTATCGTCTGCGAAGCTAATATAAATTTTCCATTTATATCCATATTACAGAAATCATTAATATAAATAAGAAATAACAAAGGGCCCAACTGAGAACCCTGAGAAACTCCTTTTTTTATAGGGAGCCTATCACCTAACACACCATTTACTCTTACATATTGAAAGCGATTTGCAAAAAAGGACCCGAGTAAACCGAAAAAATGTCCACGAAAACCAATTGAATATAATTTAAACAATAAAAGATCTTGATCTACAGTATCAAAAGCTTTTGCAATGTCCAAAAAAATTCCAATCGTAATTTTATTATTATTAATACTATTATATACAAAATTGTTAAAATTAAGCAGGGCTGATTCGGTGCTTGAACCAGGGAGAAAACCGAATTGGTTTTTTGAAAAGAAGTTTATACTATTTAAGAAAGATAACATTTTTTCATAAATTATTTTCTCAAAAACTTTAGATAAAATTGGTAGGATTGAAATGGGTCTATAATTAGTAAAATTATTTGGGTCTCCCTGCTTAAACACAGGAACAATAATAGAATTTTTCAAAATGTCAGGATAAATACCAGTGTTAATTAAGTTATTGAAGATGTCAGTATAAGTTTGTAAATGGTCATTACTTAATAAAATTTTGAGTAGAGTAACATTCACGTCGTCAATGCCACAACTTTTATTAGGGTTTAATTTTCTAATGACATCAACTATATCCTGATGTTCAATATGGGAGCAGAAAAATAATTGAGAATTAGTGCACGTTAAAATGCGCTTCAAAGTCCCAACGCTGCGTATGATGTCACCCTTAACGGTTGCGGTGGGTGCCAACTCGGGTGTCGGCTCGTCACTTGACTGTGGTTCTAAAATACGACGCCCCTCGCCAATAGCCCTCGTGCTCTAGTGCGACGACAATTCAAACTAAACTAAACTTGATCTTCTGTTACCATTTTTACTGCTGTTTCCACCCCAGTGTGTGCCAGGGAAATTTAGGAATATGAAATATTAAAAAAGTCAGATTCTTCACCTCAGGCAATCTGGGCACTTGAAACAACGTAAAAATCCGAATACATATTTAAAACATGAGAAATATTTTCAGAATAAACATTTTTATTCAGTGGCTTAGCATTTGTTACCTTTTCAAACAGTTCTAGATGATGCATAATTTATATAACACTCAACTAACTGCTGGTGCATTTCAGCCATTGAATATAGCAAATTAATAGAGTTCTTTATACTTTGAGCAATGCGCTTAAAATACGAATGTTTAGATTCATATCGCAACTATAGGACCAAATTAATAATTAATTTCGGAACGTACAGCTGGGAAAAAAAAACGACCCACCCTTCGTTTTTCGGCTGCTATTGATCAGGGAATTTTGTGAAAGGTGTCATTTTTCAGGAAATAGCGTATGGAATTCAGAACTGGCAACCAAAATTGTATAAGGGGTCGTCTACATATTAAAATGAGTACCAACTTTGAAAATTCCAATGGCAACACCCAAGTTTTTTTATATAAAAATGTTTATCATCTTTAAAATACCCCAGATCCAAAATTTTTTTTATTAATTTGCATTATTTGTTGAGATATAAGCATTCGAAGTTGAAGGCCCATAATGTTAAAAAAGTTTCACAAACTTTTATTCATACCTCCACAAATAAAACCAACATTTTTTTTCATTATATACTTCTTAATCTTCCAAAAACAAATCACACAAGTTTTTTCATAAATTTTTAATTTTTATTATTTTTTTATTTAAATTTAAATAAGAAAAAATAAAACATGAATAGCAACCCCAAATTTTTGTTACATAAATCGATAAAGTTGATCAAGTAGAACCAAAATCCCGAATTTTTTAATCAACAACAATTATTTGCCGAGTTATTGTAAAAATACTGAAAAAAACGAATTTTAGGGACCGTGTAAAAAATTACTTAGCAAATTGGATCCTAATTTGCATTATCGTTTGGTGGTTGACAAGCGTTTTTGGTAAATGTTTGTTCAAATTATTGATGTCTATCAAATGTCTAAAAATCTTTTCTTGTGCATACAATGTATTTTGTTTGTATAATTAACATTAAATTATATCGATTACTATGTTTTTAAATGTATGTTATTTCCAATATTATTTATAATTTTATTATAAATTTCCAATATGTTATTTCCTCGATTTTTTTTTTAATTATTAGAGATTACTTATTTAGTCAGTCCGTTAGTTAGTCAGTCAGTCGGTTAGTTAGTCGGCCAGTTAATTAGTCAGTCCGTAAGTTAGTCAGTCAGTCAGTTAGTCCGTTAGTTAGCCAGTCAGTCAATTAGTTAGTCAGTGAGTCAGTCAGTTAGTCCGTTAGTTAGCCAGTCAATTAGTTAGTCAGTGAGTCAGTCAGTTCACTGACTAACTAATTGACAGTCAGTTAGACTCAGTTAGTCAGTCTGGACTAACTAAAGGAGTGACTAACTAACGGAGTGATTAATTGACTGACTGACTAACTGACTGATTAACTGACTGACTGACTGACTGACTAACTGACTAAATAACTAAATAAATAAATAATCTCTAATATTTAAAAAAAAAATCGAGAAATGGATAAAAATCTATTTTCGGGATTTAGACCCATTCGGGATTTTGACTCATTCGGGATTTTGGCTTGTCTTAATTTTGGCTTGTCGGGATTTCGGCTGTCGGGATATGTCCCAGACCCAGTGTGCCGAATTTTAAACCAACCTTTTGTAGCAATATAAATGAAACAAAAATTTGCATAAAATGTAAAACATAAATGTAATAATCATGTTTGTCTATCTGATTGTAACTAATCGCATTTGAATATCTGTTCGTTATAAATAATCGTATATGTGACTTAATTTAAAATTAAAACTTTTTCTCGTCTACCCTTTATTTTATTTCTGACTTTTAAAATCCAAAATTAAAAAAAAAGGTAAAAACATTGAAAAAAAATCACAATATTAGTGAAGAAGGTTTAATTCTTGCATCCTTTGGCGAGATTATGGTAACCCTTTTGCTAGCTTGTCGTTTCGAAAAAAACACCCTAAATATTACCTTTATCAATTTGGAGATTTCCCCCCAAACGAATTGAAAATTAATGCTTTAATATCTCAGCAAATAAGGCAAAATGAATAATTCTTTTTTATACCTGGGGTATTTTGAAGTTTCTGAACATTTTTATGTAAAAAAAATTGGGTGTTGCTATTGGAATTTTCAAAGTTGGTACTCATTTTAATATGTAGACGACCCCTTATACAATTTTGGTTGCCAGTTCTTAATTCCTTACGCTATTTCCTGAAAAATGACACCTTGCACAAAATTCTTTGACCAATAGCAGCCGAAATATGAAGGGTGGATCGGGTTTTTTCCCCAGCTGTACAACAAAATGGTGCTTGGGCTTTAGATTAACATCAGGAAAAAAACCTTTAAATATATTGCGTTGATCGATTCAGTCAAATAAGATGCATAGTCTATATTGACTATAGGTGAAAGATCGTTAACAATTACTTTTAACAATAGCAAAAAATCCCAAACAGTATCTGGGGGCTGGGGAGCCCAGTCGGTTAGGCTTTCGCCTAGCATGCGAAAGGTCCCAGGTTCGGGTCTGGGCATCGCCAAAATAACTGCCGACCTATAAACGGCCCGTGCAGCCAAAAATGTCCGACGAATAATACCCCGTGTAGAGGGAGTGCACGATAAATATCCTTCAAAGTAATAACGCTGCGTACGATGTCACCCTTAACGGTTGCGTTGGGTGCCAACTCGTCACTTGACTGTGGTTCTAAAATATGACGCCCGTCGCCAATAGCCCTCGTGTAGCTCTATTGCGACGATAATTCAAATTAAACTAAACCCAAACAGTATCTGATTCTGGAACCATTTTCCCTACAGCGCGTCCCAAAAGTTTATGGACTGCTGTGTTTTTTGAATTTTATAATAGGAAAACGTTTCGCAAGGATTTTTTTTATTTTTAATTATCAAAAATATCAATACAATATTAGTACTGTACACAAATAGCATAACAACATCACAGATTTAGTGAAAAATGAAAAAAATTAAAATTTGGTTGTCCCAAAAGTTTATAGACAAGTCCATTTTCCCATTTAATTTTGCACTATTGTTCAAATTTTTAAACCGTTCTTCATTATCACTTGAAAAACTCGATCAGGCATACTTAAAACAAGAGTTTGGAGAATTTCGGGCTTCAAATTAAACCAACTTTGTTCAATTTGCATCGTTAGATCTTGAACTGTTGCAAATTGGCGCCCATTTGCATAAACGTCCCTCGAAAGTATTCCCCAGAGGTTCTCCATAGGATTCAGGTCAGGACTTAAAGCTGGCCACTCCATAACTTTAACATTGTGGCGTCTAAACCACTGCATAGTGGAGTTAGACACATGAATGGAGCAGTTGTCTTGTTGATATTCCCATTTATTTCCCCCTAGCAACTCCCCAAATTGAAGTAAGTGAGCTTCAAGAGTTCCTTGATAATCATCAGAATATTGCCGACCTTTCAAAAAAGCAATACCAGTTGTTCCGTTGAAGGAGAAGGCTCCCCACACCATTACTGAACCCCCTCCTTGTTGCCTGCTTAAAAAGGACCTTGGTTCCTTCCGAAGATCGTGCCAATAGTACTTCCATCCATCGGGGCCATCTAAATTAAACTTTTTTTCGGCACTGAAAACCACACTTAGCCATTCATCTTTGTAATGCATGTAATTTCTTGCCCACTTAACTCGAGCATCCTTATGGCGTTTTGTAAGCTTTGGCGTGCGTCGCATTTTATGATATTTTAAAAACTTACTTGCTTTTAGCCTTCGGTGGACTGTAGATTTTGATACTGAAGCTGTAATTTCTTTGGCTGTAGATCGTACAGACAAATTTTCTGTCGAAACAAGTCTCTCAATTTCTCTGTCTTGCCTCTTTGTTGTCTTTTTTGGCCTTCCAGGACGAGATTTTGGTTCGAAAATGTCACCTTTCGCTAGGATTTGATAAATTCCAGCTTTGCTACGCTTAATTCTTCTAGCAATATCTACAACTCTCATCCCACGAGCTTTTAAACGATGAATTTGTAAAATTTCATTTTTCGTAAATTGCACGTTGGCAGGCATCTTTGTAATGAATCAAAAAAGGAACAACCCACTAGTTTTTATCTCAGGAAGCTATTACGTCACGTGTACAAATAATAGAATATGCAAATTTATATTTTCATTAATAAAAACAGCTCTTAACACCTTTTGTCCATAAACTTTTGGGACAGCATTTTTTCGTTTTTATTTTTTAAAAATAAATTTATGATCTCTCACAGTTGTTTGAGCGTTTTATTATTTGAAATACTCTCTTAGATATTTGCATAAATTATTTCGTCATTCACAATCGCTTATTCTTCTCTTTAACTTGAAAAAAACAGCTGTCTATAAACTTTTGGGACGCGCTGTATTAACAATGGTAAGTCTCAAAAGACGCCACATGCGTGACAAGTTCAATTTTATCCCTTTCATATGGGTGTCAGGAAATGCAGTGGGTTTATTTTAGCATCATTTGGTCCAAACGGAAAGTTTACAATCTTAGAAATCAACTGTTGTAAAGTGTCAACTGAAGTCAAAAGTGTCAACTGAATGAATATTCTTGTTATGCAAGTGTTCTAAAAAGGTTTATTGTTGTTAATAATCCAAGTAAAGCCTTCACCGACAATAAAATTGTAAAGTTTGTTCAGCAAATTAAAAAAGATATCACCAGGTTTATTGATGTAAGTGTTGGAACCACAGGTTATATAGCGAAAAGCTAAAGGGTTTTTGTGGAATTTTGGAGTGATGGTAACATAGGGAAATTTAATGGAGGAGTTATTAATTTTAAAATATTTATTGAAGGCAATCTTTTTACATATACTTTGGTTGTCCAAATTGGAGAGTTTGTATGTGTCGGATGATTGTAGTTCATTGTCAAGAAGAGACAAGTAGAAGTTTTTACAAAAGAAAGCATAATTATTGGAGGCTTTGTCTACTGGAGTTATAATAAAATTATTTTGGATGTGTTTGACAGAAGCTTTTAAGTGTTTTTGGTTGTAGTGGGAGAAATTAAAATTATAAAAGTTGTTATCTATGAAGGTTTGAAAATGTTTAAAAAGTGTCCACTTCCACATAGTGAACTGTTCCAAGGGTGTGTTATACTGATAATAAATTTTAAGGATGCAATTGTCAATATTATTAAGAAAAGAAAGCTGATATTTATCAATATTTTTTTGGAAAATGGGTCTGAATTTAGTGCCTTTTGAAAGGACATCCCTTAATTGTGGATCTTCAATTAAATTTAGGTCACCAGTGATGATGCGATTGTGATGATTATCAATGAAATCTTTATAATGGGGGTCTGTGCAGCAGCAGTTAATGGTATTACGGTGAGAGACGGTATTAGAACAAAAATCATTATAGTTGAAAATGAATCTGCCAAATGGAGTGGTGTATTTAAAGGCTTTGGAAATATTTAAGTTCTTAATAGGGAAAAGGTTAGAGATAATATTGATAGTATTATGAAAATTGAATTGAGGAGCCCACTCTAATTCTCCTTTTTTAGAATTTGTTAAACTTCACATCCTCCCTCATTTGTCACATATTTAACACTGGTTCCACGTGTTGTTTTTTTCATCTCCTTCTTATTGGGTAAGGAACTATCTATGGAATAATGGAACTATCACTTTTCACAGTTCCAAGGAACAAAATGCCTTTTCCCTTTAGGTATGTCATAAGAGGTATAGTAGTTGTCAAAGTATAATTTGAAGTTTTGATGCTCATTAACTGGACGTGTTAGACTGTCAACTACAGATCCACTTGCCACCAAGTCATCAGGTATATTTTGAAGAGTGCTGTTACTTCCTCCAATATTAATATACATTTCAAAGTTGTAGGCATAACCTGACACTCCAGCTAAAACAAACAACTTAAATCCCTACTTGTGAGGATTCTTCGGCATGTATTGTTTCATATGGTGACGAGCTTTTGTAGCACACATTTGTTCCTCAACACACAAGGATTCTTAAATAGGAATTTATAAAAACTTCTCCTTCAAAATATCAATATTAGGTCGCAACTTAAATAACTTATCTTCACCATCACAAAGTGTATTGTCATTCCAATGTTTTTTTTAATTACATGGGGGCTGGGGAGCCCAGTCGGTTAGGCGCTCGCCTATGCGAAAGGTCCCAGGTTTGGGTCCGGGCATCGCCAAAATAACTGCCAACCTATAAACGGCCCGTGCCGCCAAAATGTCCGACGAATAATACCCCGTGTGGAGGGAGTGCACGTGAAATATCCTTCAAAGTCCTAACGCTGCGTACGATGTCGCCCTTAACGGTTGCGGTGGGTGCCAACTCAGGTGTCGGCTCGTTCTAAAGTACTAAAGGTTCTAAAGTGTCTCTCTCGCCCGTCGCCAATAGCCCTCGTGTAGCTCTAGTGCGACGATAATTCAAAACTAAACTAAACTTTTAAATTATATGGAGAAGTCAGTCGGAGCATTACCACCTAGATCAAGGGAGAAGGCCTATCTACTCCCGCCATGACGTCACACTAGTGGACCGGCTTCCTCCAACCTCAGTTTCGTAACCTGAGGTGGGTGAGCGCGAAGGCAAAACGGAGTGTTTTCTTCTCTTCTCATTACAATTTGCAGGTGATTTATTAAATATTACTTGCATAATTTAAACAATCATGCTTCGTATCAAAGAATGATACTTTGTTAAAGAAAATAAACTACATATATCTACAAATAAATTTGAGAAATATTTGCCTTTTTAACTTAAAGACCGTAAAATAACTTTAAAAATCTGTTTTCTATTTTGATTATTAAAAAAAATAGAGCAATTTAAAAAATCTTAACTTTTTAGAATTTCTAGGCAGGTGTCGGCTCGTCACTTGACTGTGGTTCTAAAATACGACGCATAGCCCTCGTGTAGCTTTAGTGCGATGATAATTTAAACTAAACTAAAACTAAAATATGACGCCCGTCGCCAATAGCCTTCGTGTAGCTCTAGTGCGACGATAATTTAAACAACTAGAATTTCTAGTGGAATATAAAATTTTAATATAATAGAAATATATAAAATTTAAATAAAATATTACTGAGTTTTTTTATTTAGACACTCCACTCAAGAAAATTCACAATTCTATAATAAAAATTTTAATTGTACATATTTTTAGATTATCATAAATTTTGTTGCAAAGAGCTTAATATTTAATAATAGAAGTTATGAACAAAATAGTCAAGCATAATAATTTTTAAAAAATATCAACAGTACAACTAATAGTATTAGAAAATAATTCCTTACATAATCCTTACACCTTCCTTATTATAAAAACCAAATTACCCAACTTTGAATAGTATTGTATTATGTTTACAAAGCACAGATTTGTTGATATTTTGCCTTAAAATAAAATTCTCTTAAAAATTGTCCTAGTTTTGTAACCACTCAATACAGATACTTTGTAAAAATATCGTATTATGGTCAAGAGTTTTAACCAAATTTTAGTTTTTATTTCAAGTATTTACATTTTGATCAATCAAAATGCTTTGCAGTGTAATAATTGGCAGTATGTTCTGGTTTTGAAATGAGCTATGTTTATGTTTACCATTGTGAATGCATTGATTAGAATTTGCCAAATTTGGTAACTTTTTAATTGTTAATAGTTTAACTTAATACATTAAAAGATTTAACATCACTTGTGCATTTTTATGTAAAAAATTAAGGATTTTTTTATTGTAAAGTTAAAATATAAATTTAATCAACAAAAAAATGTATGTTAATGAATTTGTCATGATTTTTTTTTTATTTACAATGATTTTTAATTAAAGTGATTGGAAACTATTGTGGTATAGTGTATTTTGAAATATGAAATTTTTCATAGCTACAAGGTTAATTATTTAGGGCTTAATCTCTTTTTGAAGCCTTATTACAATTTTCCAAAGAGAGTAAGTTCACTTTTAAATTGTTTATATATACAAATGCTGAGGTTCAGTATTTCGTAAAAGTTTATTTTAACAACAGCTTTTTCATGAAGAGCTATAACACAGCAACCTAATACACTGAAAATGTAAGCTGCCGACAAGTTACAATATTAATATACCAAGCGTGTACAATTAAGCTCAGAATGCAATATTTCAAACAGCCTTCACAGATTAGTCTTTGTGACCCAATTTCTTTGGTAAATTCAAGGGAATGTCTTTGTTCGTGATAATCAGATAATTTAGAATTAAAGCCTGAAAAATATGTACGTAAAATAAGTTCAATGACCAATGTCACACTAATTTACAATTAAAAACCATAGGTAATATTATATATATAACTGTGCAAGAGTAAACACTTAAACAGCAGCACTTAGAATTTTTAAAAAAATACCTTAAATGATTTTATAAATTATTAACCAAGATAACACATGCTAGCAATAAGGATAATAAATATTCTACCTCCAGCAAAATAGTTTGACAACCCCAAAAGTGTTCACATTTAAAAGGTACAAGTTTTGGATTAAAAAAAAAGTCTTAAAAGCGACGCAAAGAATAATAACTGCTTGTATTACTAGAAACTAATCCATAAGTATTCTTAGAACCAGTTATGGCTTTAAATTGTTTATTGGCACAGTTTTCACATGCTTTCAAGAAGCAAAGCATGTTTTATTGTGCCCTGAAAAATCACCAAGCACCAGTTTCTAACAAATGGAACAATTTTCCTTTATACATATAGTACGTATTAAAATCTTTAATCAGCAACAACCAAAATGCATATTTCCAAAATTTGGGGTGAAAACGAATGCAAGTGACACAAGCAAGACAGTTTTTGGTGCTTTTAGATTATTTTGTTTGTTTTTTAAACTGTTAATTTTCAATGCAACTTGGAAGACATTTAAACGTTAGTGCAATTCGTTTTAGTTACACTTATGACTATTTTACATGGGCTTTCATATAATACATAAGCCTATACAAGTATATAAATTATATGTATTCTTAAGTAATAGAAGATACGTACTTGGAACTAGGATGTCTAAACAATATAACAATATTCGTGGTAAATAAACGAAAGACGTATTAGCATTGTTTATCATAAAACTAAAACAGCGTTATAGTGACATTAACATAGTACTTTGTGCAGTTTTAGGCTTTTTTCTAGACCATGCATAAAAACAAACAAATAAAATAACACATACAAACAAAGATTTAAGCACAAAAATTAACATATTTGGGAAAAAGTTTGTTTTCACTTGTAAATTTTTTGCAGCGACTTGCATCCAGCATCTTAGTCTTAAGCTAAGTGTCCACGTGCAAGAAAAATTGCACCAAGTTCGTGCAAGTAACTTGCTTGAGTGTTTACACGGAGTTTGCAATTTTTCTCGCGGCAAGGCGCTGCAAGAAATCTTGGTGCTTTCTTGCGCGCTTAACTTGCAGGGCTGTGTCCACGATAGCGTTCTGCAACCGTGATTTGAGTTCGAATAAACATAAACAGTGATCGGGATTCGAGTTTGAGGTCTTTCATCGCTGCGTTCTTCGATTTCGAATACCGTTATTATGAATAAAAAAAAAGCAGCCGCATTGCTTGCGATTTCCCAAATCATTAAAAAGCGGAATTCCCACAAAAAACGTGAATGCTGGGTTAAAAATTGGGTTCTGAAAAGAAATGAACTTGGTCTTTTCAGCAACCTTTTTCAGGAATTGGCCATGGAGGACCCACATCAATTTAAAAAATTTTTGCGTATGTCGGCATCCGACCTGGAAACTTTGCTGCGGATGATAGGGCCCAGCATTGAAAAGAAGGCAACTTCGATGAGGGACCCTATCTCATCAAAAGAAAGATTGGTGGTGACTCTCCGTTTTCTTGCTTCAGGTAAATCCTTTTTGGTACATTCCTATAAGCGGGTACGGCTTGCCGTCATTTTTAAAACATAGTGCTGTTTTTAAACCAAAAATGTGATAAAATACTATGAAATAGTTTGGGTTTTTCAAATAATTTCCGCAAAACTATTATTATAGGAACTAATTATTTACTGCAGTTTGACAAGTCTCTACCCGCTTATAGGAACAATACATCCTTTTCATCGTATTCACTTATTGTTTGTAAACACACTGTTAATTGAATTTATATATAACTTGTCAAGATGCAAACAGATTTTTCGGAAAACCACCTGGACATATGGCAACTGTGCCCTTATGGCAAGTCGTCTACTGTGTGGCAACTGATATAATCAGTAGTAACTTTTAGAATATTGTCATTAGTTTGATATATTAATGGAGAAAACTAAAATTGGTTATTGCTGTTGCCTAATTAGCTCTTGAACTCATCAATATTGTGTCGGACATGTGGCTGGCTTTAATGTATGACTTTGAAGTTCCAGGTTCAAACCCAGGTCTGCATGCTCAACTGCTTGAATAGGCAGCCACAATATTGGTTGCTGCACATTGTTTCAAGGGCACACAACTGTTTTTACTAATATAACGAATTTTTATGTTCTAAATTTTTCTTTATTATTATTTAGGCGATTCGTACCACTCCTTAATGTACGCATTCAGGATTCCCGTCTGCACCATTTCAAGGATTGTTCAAGAGGTTTGTGCTGCTCTGTACGAGAGAGGAAAAGGTGAATTTCTAAAGGTATAATGTATTTTTTTATTTTACATTTATAAACAGCTCCAAATGTAACATTTTCAGAAGCATTACTTAAAATGCAAGCACACAAGGCAAGTTCCCAAATTTATATAAACTGATAAGTTTTTGCGCTGTGATACCTGTAACTACTGCATCATGTGAACATGGATTCAGTTGCTATAACCGAATAAAAAATGCATATAGAAATGCTTTGAAAACTGCTACAATGAACGATCTTCTTGTATATGTAGCGTAAATGGTCCTTCCCTTAATGAATTTGACCCAAACAAAGCTATTGATTTATGGTATTTTTCTGCCAAAAGGCTGCCAAGGTTTACTGTTATAGCCAAAGGTTTTAAGGTTAGATCGTCTAGTGGTTTGTGCAAAAGTTCGTGTTTGTAAATAAACAAATTCCAGTGTTTAAACTTAGATTAATGATTTATTCATGGAATTAAATGATATGCCAAACAATACATCTGCGAAGGGGACCCAAGAAGGCAGAGAACGCTAAAAATTTTATGATTTTTTAGTTATAATTTATTTATGATAGTATTAGTGTGCGTGGCGGGGAGGGGGGGGAGGAGAGTTTGAAATTTTGGTGGCGAGTAACTATTTCTTGTGGCTAGTAAGCTTGAACCTGAAATTTTGGGCCCTGCCTATACACAGCATTATAACTATAGTCTTGTGCGATAATAAACACTAATAGCTAATAAATTATCGATATTAACTTCCCCAAGGAGTCCCTGGAAAGTGTCAAAATATTACTGTCTTAAAGAAATTTTTTTACAGACTCCTTCTGAAGAAGAAGAATGGAAAACTGTTGCAAAACAGTTCCAGGATACTTGGAATTTTCCTCATTGTTTGGGTGCCCTGGACGGGAAGCATGTCGTAATGCAAGCACCCAAGAACTGTGGTAGCCTTTATTTTAATTATAAAGGCTCCCACAGTATTGTTCTGATGGCTGTAGCCGATGCAGAATACAGATTTCTGTACTGCAACATTGGTTGCAATGGACGTGTTGCAGATGGTGGAGTTTTTGGCAATTCCTCCATGGCATCATCCTTGGAAGCTGGAACTATGAGTTTGCCAGCAGCCTCGCCACTTCCAGGGAGAGAACTGAACACCCCGTACGTCTTCGTGGCAGATGATGCATTTGCCTTGAAGACGTACATGATGAAGCCCTATCCACATAAAAATCAGCCTGCGTTGAATCGGGTTTTTAACTACCGGTTATCAAGAGCACGCAGGGTAGTTGAAAATGCGTTTGGCATTATGGCCAACAGGTTTAGGGTTTTGCGAAGGCCTTTCAACCTTCAGCCGAAAGCCACGACAACAGTTGTGAGTGCCATTTGCATTTTGCACAACTACTTACTGAGGTCTTCCCATTATGCAGATGTTTCTGATCACGAGGATAGTGCTCACAGTATTGAGAATGGCTCATGGAGAGAAGAAGGCATGCCAGAAGCCAACCTGCTGCCTATCGAGCCTGCAATTGGCCATAACCATTCTTTATCGGCTAAGAGTGTGCGAGAGGAGTTGAAAGAGTACTTTGTTTCGACAGAGGGTGAAGTTGAGTGGCAATACAAATTTATTTAATTTTTAAAATTTAATTTATTTACTGTCTTATCTATTTGTTACAGTTCATAAAATAAAACTACTTGATTATCCACATATTTGTACTTATTTTAGTGTATGCTCTTTTAGTTATGTAAATTACCCAAGTATCTATAAATTCAAGTTATATTAAATAAACATGTATCTTTAAGTACAGTTACAATGAGTGAGCTTTAAAAAACTAATTACTACTATAAGTTTCACAATTGTAATTTTTTCACTAAAAGATAAAAAAAAAATGAATTTTAATTGTATAATATTGTAAGCCATGGTTTTTTCTTTCTTCTGATTTTCATTCTACACCGGATCCACCTACTTCAGTTTTCATACTTTCGTTTTCGTGTTGTGATTTTACCAATTTACACTTTCTAAAAGGCTTGTTTTAATAACAAACGAGTACTACTTTATTCTTTGTGCCATATAGAAAATTAGGATGTTTTTAAAAGATCAATAATTTAACTGACAAACCTGTACACTAATAAAGCTAAATAACTAGTTGTTTTAGGTTTGCCGATAAAAGCATTTGTAGACCGCATGATTTTCAGCAAGTTTCTGGACCACAAAGTAGGATTTTTCTTTAAGAAAATTCACTTTAAAAAAATTTAAGTATTTTATACATATACTAGCTTTTTAGATACCTGCCATTGCATGGGTGTAGCCTTGTTCAGGAAGCATAAAAGATATCAACATACTTTGATTTCTTCTCCATTAATAGCTCTTCGATTTAAACCGAGGAATTATAAATATATCTGGTAAAAAAAAATATACAATAATATAACTTTAAATCTGATTTTGGTTTTTAATAGGTATTTTTCCAAAAAAATTTTAAAGTATTTTTTTATACTTTGAAATATCATTAGTTGAAAGCACTCTGAAATCAAGAAAGGCCATGAATGAATTTATGTGCAAGAGACATGTACATGTACAAAACCTAACCTAAAGACCTAACAAAACATACACTTCCATACTTTTAATTTTGAATACTTATTTCTTAATTCTTATGTCTAACATTATGCGAGTATGACATTTCTGGTTTATGTTTAATTAATGTTAGTTAAATAATGAAAAAAACAGTACATGTCGATTTTTGAGTAATTTCAGACTCCTTGCCGCCAGAACATATTGTACGTAGGGCGTTAAATTTTTCACAGTAATTAACCATACATATGTGAAAAATTTACACACTACCGCAAAGTGCTGGGATATTTCACTTTTTTTTTAAATAAAAAATTGACGATTTGACAATTTTTTTGAAATTTCACGTCCCTTGCCAGAGCAAAATACATTATCCTAGGGTGATGAAATTTTGAGTAGAAGTTACTTATGTATAGAGGCAACTTTTCCGCTCTACCCCAAAGGGATCATAAAAAATTTGCTTTTTTCGATACACCCTATACTGTACTTGCTGTATGCCACGAGCAACCACTGGATAAAAGCTTACTTTGTGGTCTTTGGGCCATATGAAAAGATACGACAATTAATAGCTCTTTGATTTAAACTGAGGAATTTTAAATATCTCTGCTCAAAAAAAAATTACATAACTTTAAATCTGATTTGATTTTTTTGTTTTTCAATATGTATTTTTCAAAAAATCATTGTAAAAGTATTTTTTTATACTTAGAAATACTATCAGTTTAAATCAAAGCGAGCTATATGTAAGGAACAAAATAAAAAAGCTTTCAATAATATCTCATATAGTTCCTGAAAAAAATGTTCCTAAAGTTAGGTAAATTAACATGGGCCAGATAGAACCATCTGACTCCCCTTAAGTAAACAAAACTCAAATATTCCTGCAAGCAAAATTCTTATCCAGTTTTTCTTGTATACATTTAAATAAGAGAAATTGTAGCTTCAAAATTTAACTTGCAATATATATTTATATAGTATTGTGGTTTAGTAGAAGTATGGTGTAAAACTTTTTCTTATACCAAACTATTTTAATATTTTTAATCATTATTTTACTCATATATTTGTGTACTTGGAAAAGTAGGTGGGGGACACGACCACAACGGACAGCAATCTATTTAAAAGGAGAAAAACCATACATATAAAGAAATTTAAAAAATAACTAGGCAACCATTGATAAATTGACAATATATATATTTCATTCACAATATAATTCCGCATTTTCAATAACTGAATAATCCAGACAGGCATCTTCTTCTGATGCAGATATTAGTAGTTTAGAAATTGCAATTTTGGTCCTTTTCCTCAAAACCTCTGAACTCAAGTGCTTCAGTTCAGAGGCCACATATTGTCCAAAGACTTCATACTGGTCCTCCTCCTTTTCTAAAGCCTTCACAGCTTTAGCCAGAACCTCGTCTTCTAGGCTTTTCAGGTGGCTCTTTTTTGTCTTTTTGGGTGGAGGTCCTGATGGCGATTGCAGGTCACCTGGCTGAAAGGAATAAATATGTTTGTTAACTTTATAAGTAAAGCACACTTGAAAAATAAGACTGGAATAAAAAAAAAGCATAAAGCGTGCCAAAATTTCAGTAACAAGCAATTTTGTAAATTTTTAGGTAACATCTTTACAGATACATCAAATCTCAAACTAACGATGGCTACATTAAACTAAACATTACCGCCTTCAGGCCGGCATAGTACATAAGTTCCTTGTCATCAGAATACTTTTCAGAGTGAATGTGTTAACAATTTTCATATCAACATTTCACATGGGTTCGAGTCCCTGCAAATTTTCAGGATTGGAAAATTATAAGCATGCATGTCATATTATTACATGGCATGTAAAAGATCTCTTGAGTACCCATTTGGCATGGGTTCTCTTAGCAAAATTAACTCTTGGCAACATCTACAGATAGCACATATTCATTTTGATCTGAACATCAAAATCAGTGGGAAGAGCCGCCTATATGGTGCCATTAAAAAGACTCAGTCTGCAAAAGGCCCAATTTGCCAAAAAGCAGCCCCATTGAAAAAAAATCAATATTTCAGTGCAACAAGTCAGAATTACTTAATAAAATACTATGATAGACACTAGGCCCTAATCATTGTCCAGGCGTACGATTTAAGTGGGCCATAAAACTGGCACATTTTGTATCTCAAAAGTTAGAAATTAACAAATTAATCTTATTTTTGAGTTTTTTAAAACAAAACCATCATAATTAGTTTAATATATATTTAATGATGACCTTACATTCACAACTCATAAATTTGTAATACATAAATTACAAAAAGTAAAATGTTGTGTGATGTAGGATTTTAACCAGGGAATATTATCTGCAGAAATGCGCCCTTTCTGTTCTGGCACCATTCCGTAATTTGTACAACGCTCTTTGATCCAAAAGAGCTTTAAAAATATTGAAAACTTCCGTTAATTAGTTTGTTTAAATTTTTGTACATACTTAAACAAATTTTCTCAGTCAATTCAGATGTTTGTAGTTGTAGTAAAATATACATGTTTATGGTAGGTATTGAGTTCTTTAGTCGTGAACTTAATCGTTACTGAAGTCTTGCCTCCGTTACCAGTGTTTTGTATTATGTAATAAAATAATTCTAATTGTAACATAACTAGCAAGGCATCTTTAAGATGGTGGAAAATTTCATTCTTAATAGTTTTTAGTTTATTTCGAGAAGGGGAATGAGCCATCAGCGTCTATGCCCTTATATTTGTATGCCGGGCCTCTATTTTGACAGTAAATCAGGAATTTGCCATATTAATATTAGTAGAATATAAATATAAGAAAAATATTGATCACAAACCTGGTTTTCTTTATCAGTATCAAGGCTCCCTTTCGGCGTGATATATGGCTCCAAGAAAGTCATGGCGCTGAAATATGGCCATTTCGATACATATATTTCTTCCAATCCTTTGCCGCTTGTTTTGGAGTCCTTTATCAGTTTAAGTTGGGCAAGGAACTGGGTTCTCAAATTGTGGATTTTTTTCTTCACCTCTGCCACAGTCAGTTGCAGGGCCGAAGAAATGACTTTCCACCCTCTTTCTTTTGCTAATCTGTCTTTATAATCAACCAGAATTGGATTATATAATTCTGGTTGACATTCATACAATTCAAGAAGATGAAAAGTCATTTTTTGGTCCCACACCAAACCTGTGGCAGAAGGAGAATCTGACGAAAAAGAAGTCGAAGCACTCGAAGCCATGCTGATCCTCTACACGTGCGAGACGACCGAAAAACAAAACAACAAGAACAACCAACTCCACAGCTTGCAAGTAGCTTGCAAGAATTTCCAATCTGTTGGAACCGCGCAAGTTGAGTTGCACAAACCGTCTACACTTCTTCAATTTCTTCCACCTGCAATGTTGCTGAGAATTGCCACTAGGGGACTTGCTGGGTTGTATACACGTGCAAGACTAAGCGAGACCGGTTGAAGCATTGAACTTGCAAGCTACTTGCGCGAGTTTTCTTGCTCGTGGACACTAACCTTTAGTTGCTGAAACCAAAACAACCCAATGTGACGTCACTACGAGATGGATTATGATTGGTTACATTCGTTTCGTTTTCGCTCAGCAGCCTGACGTCACTGGCAAGGTGTCGGTTGAAGGAATAGAAATATGCCACCGGAGTTTAGGGATACTATGATCGCCGGAATTTCGGGACGGTTGGATCGCGGGAGTTTCGGGACAGTAGGATTGCCGAAATTTCGGGATAGTTGGATCGCGGGGGTTTTGGGATAGAAGGATCACCTCTGGTTTGGGATAGTAGAATCGTCAGAGGCTTGCACGATTACGTGCGGTTAAAGTAGTTTTCTGGTAATAAGAATATTTTTAATCTGTTGGTTGAACCTTGACACATCTCAGAAGTTTTGTGTAAACCATTATAAATTTTTAGTTAATCGAAAAAATATTAAATGTGAATTTGGAAGTTATGTAAAAGATATTTAAAAGCAAACTTCACTAACTTTTATGTACATATAGATAAGATACATGCAAAACTTAAAATTATGTTCTTTTAACAAATTAAAATAATTTGGTTAAATACTAATGTAACACATAATTAGCTTACCAAATAAACTGTGTAATACTTCATTGTACAATAAGCTTTTCATTCACAAGTTCAAGAGCCTTAAAAAAAATTGTAGGGAGTAAAAAGGTCATAAAATTAACTTTCAAATAAGCTATTTCATTACTCTTTAACTCACATTGTAGTGATTGTTCAAAATTTTATGATAGTTCTTGTTCCCTTTTGATTAAAAAAATAAATTAACAAAAACACTTAAAATTCAAATGTTTTTTAACGTTTGATTAATTTGACCTGTAACTACTTTATTGAGTATTAACGATGGTAAATCAAACTACATTAGTGATTTTTTTTTAAAAAATCAGTTGTGTTTAAATAACTCTTTTTTTAAATAATACATTACTTTATTGACTTTTGGAAATTGCTAAAATGCTACTTTGATGTTTATATTCTGTGCATAGTAGTGAAAAGAAATTATATCTACCTGATATAATATTTTCATATTTATAAAAAAGTGAAAATGTCTATTATTTTTGTTAACTTGTATGTTTTGTGTTTTGATGGAGAAAGTTTAAAAAAAAATTAAACTAAATATGCAAAAATGCTTTTTTAATTATTAAATTATTTAAGGTAATTCCAAGATGAATTAAGACATAATATTTTAACAAACAGTTCTTTTTTTAAGGGAAACAACATTCTCAGTTGGTCAAGGAAATCAAATTCACATTAGGTATTTACTGTTTAGCAGGGTTCAAAATTTACAGTCGCCTAGTCGCAAAATGCGACCTACTCCTTCAATTTTGAGACAACAAAATAAATGCAAAGTTACGGAGACTAGGTTATCAGAACAGTTAATACTAACTTTTTTCATCGTGATTTTCAACAATCTCGCCAAAAACAATCGGCTTGAACTTGAAAAAAAATTAAGTCTTAAAATCTTACAACTGCAGCGATCTTAAAATTAAGAAACTCTGGCTATTGTAAAATTTGTAAATGGTGATTCCTAAAATTTTTTGAAACTTAAGTTATCGAAACTCTGATGCTTCTATAATCACAAAACTCTAGTGATTCTATAATCTCAAAACTTAGGCGATCGTAAAAATAAAATCTTCCAGTGGGATACAGTAGACATCCAAATATTGCAGATTAATTTTAAAATAAAAACATTTTTTTAGTAAAAAATATTTTTTCCTCAATAATTGTCCTAGATAATGTACATTTGCTTCTAAGTTGCACATATTGCTCCTAAATTTTCTTATCAAATTCCTAGCATTGCTGTTTATTCATTTAAGTTGACATAAATTTTAACATCAACCTTGCTTAAAATCTATCAACTATCATAATCAAAAACTTAAATTGGAAAATGTTCAAATGGTTCACTTTTTTAATTCATTGAACATGTGTTGAACTTCATGCCGAAAAAGTTAAGCAATGAAAGTTAAATAATAAATTTTGCAAAGAGAATTTTAAAAAATTAATAATTATAAGTCTTAATTTTCGATTTTGCGTATAATATTTAAATTTGATGCAACTATTTTTGCTACTATTTTGATAATAAGGAGACTATTTTTGCAACTATTTTGAAAATTCCAGGCAACTAAAGCGACTATTTTTTCCCTAAATTTGACTGGCAACCCTGGAATTCCCTTTGTGATATATTCGACAAAGCAGTTTCATTAATTCTCAAAAGAATTTTAACTGCTTCTGTCAAAGTAATGGAAGTAGATAGGTGGTCTTTTAAGTGGGTGTGATTAGCTTCGACCCTATTGGTCGTTGAATTCATAAGTCATCAAACCTTTTGATAGGCATTGCACCTTTTCTCCTTTATTACCATCCAATTTTCTACAAAATATTTAAAAAAACGGTTCCGATTCTTTATCAAGATTTCTCAGGTACGAGGCAACTTCTTCCACAGATGCACGGACCAGTTTTTTGACTAATATAAGAATTTCTTCTTTTTTTGTCTGGGGGCATGCCAACCAACTTTGCATTTATAGATTTCATCATGTGAAAAAGACAGACATATTTTTGCATCTGGAAAATTTTCTTTTACAGCATTTATTTCTGCAAAATCTTTGTCGATTATAATAACCTTCGTTTTTACCCACGAAGGATTTGCTTCCTTAAACAATTCCAACATAGTTGTAATCGCTTCTTTTTTTAATTTGTTGTGAAACAATATCCTACAACAACACTTAGGGGCATCAAAGTATTGGTAGTTCGATATGTTGCATCCAACTGCAAAACTTCCCCGTAAGCATCATATAATTGTTTTTGTGTTTTAGTTGGAAAGAAAACCATTTCCAGATAATCTCCATTTTCATCTAAAACGAGTGTGAATTTCTCGTCCAACTCCAAGTTTGGGAATTTATAAAGTCCTCACCTACTTTAGCTAGTTTTGCCATTTCTGTACCTTTACTTTTAGCTAGCGTTCGTATATTATGCAGGTCTTTAACGAGAATTAGTTTCGAAGTTTTGTTTTGAAAAACTGTTCTTAAAAGCGAAGGTTTGGCACCTGCTTCAAACATCTCCGTTATTTGTTTCTTGTCTTCTGGACTCAATTTGCGGTTTTCAGAGTAGTGACCATAAAACTCTAGTCCAATTTCATGATTATGTTTATCTTCTTTAGAAGTTATGATGAAACCACAGAGATATCTATCATATCTGAATTTAATGCAGTATTTGCAATCCGATTTCATAACAAACTGCGTTTGCCTAATTCCTTTCCCTCGACTTTTAAATGTTCCATAATGCTTGCATGCGTATGTAATGGACGAATATTTAATTTCACTTGGCAGATGATAAGATGCGTTTTTCAACTGAAAAATGAGTTTAAAATAAGTTAATATTGAAATATACAGTAGGGTGGGCCAAAAAATACTTTTTCGCAAATGTTTAGGGGCACAGAGATAAATAGCTGCCAAATGGTATTATCGCGTTGGTACGAATGATTTACTTGCATGAGAGAGGTTTACGTAGTGATTTATTTAAATTATAAAAGTTAATACAATCTTGGTTAACATGTTATATCAGAAGGTAATCTTGGAAGCGATGCCGTCAGAGACGATCAGCCGGCAGGCGAGATTTCAAAAACATCCGAGAGACAGTCCGAGTTGAGCAGTTGTCAGCTGCTGCTGCACACTCCCCTCCCAGTGTCAACGATAGCGACTGGGAAACTGGACTCTACGTCCAGAGCGTGTGGTGCTGGTTCGCTGGTCAGGCTGTATTGTTGCTGGCAGAGGGAAAGGGGGTGGTTTGTCGTTTTGAATTTCTGATGGCTGCTGGGAGTGGGCTTTCTGGGGGACGGAATCCTCCGCTGGGTTCAGAATGTAGGCAGGCTTAACCCGATCCACTGAGACAGTCACAGAATTGCCTTTGATGTCAAGGGTGAGAGTTGCTGGTGCGAGTCAATACCTTGAAAGGCCCATCGTAAGGCTGTTGGAGGGGACGCTTCACCAGGTCCTTCCGAAGAAAGACATGGGATGATGTGGAGATGTCTTTGGGCACAAACATCTGACGCTTTCCATGGTGCTTAGGTGGGAGTGGGCTCAGCATATTCATGTGGCTCTTTAGCTTGGTCACAAAGTCGGTAACATCACTGCTCGATTTGGTTGGATCCAGGAATTCGCCAGGCAGACGCAAGGGTGTTCCAAAGACGAGTTCAGCTGGGGTGCACTTGAGATCTTCCTTTAGGGCTGTGCGTAGTCCCAGCAGGATTGTTGGTAGTACCTCAGTCCAGTGCTCTGTTGCATGGCATTTTATGGCAGATTTCAGGGGTCGGTGGAACTCATTGCCAGGACATCATTCATGTAAAAGTTGGATCTCAGGACCGGCGCGGCCAAAGGAAAATTCTGTTCTTCATCTCGTGACAGCTGCAGTAGTGTTCTCCAGTCGTATCCTCCATCGTCGTTCGAAGACAGTTCTCGATGGCTACCACTCCACTTATGCAGATGCATACCTCCTTTTTTAACCATACCGGAAAGCTGACTCTTGAGCTCCCTAGCTTCTTCTAAAGACGGTGCGCTGGCCAGGACATCATTCATGTAAAAGTTGGATCTCAGGACCGGCGCGGCCAAAGGAAAATTCTGTTCTTCATCTCGTGACAGCTGCAGTAGTGTTCTTGTTGCTAAGAATTGTGCACTCACTGTTCCATAGGTCACAGTTTTAAGCTCAAAGGTTTTCACAGGATCAGTAGGACTGTCCTTCCACAAAATTCTGAGTAAGGGTTGTTGACTCTCATGCATTAGTATCTGACGGTACATCATCTTGACATCAGCAGTAAAGGCATATGGATGCTCTCTGAATTTCAGCATGATAGCAAACAAGTCCTCTTGAGCTAGTCCTCCATTATACTGCAACGCATTTAAAGAAATTCCGTTGTTTGTCGGGTTACTGGCGTTCAAAACTACACGCATCTTACTGGTTGATTTTTCTGGTTTGTAAATACCATGATGTGGCATATAATAAGTAGTGTTCTCATTGTCCTCAAAGGTGACTTCTTTCATGTGTCCTAACTGTTCGTATTCGATTAAGAAGTCTTTGTAAAGTTTTAGATAATTAGAATATTTCGCTAATCTTATCCACAGTGCATCCAATGTCCCTCGAATCCCCTAAACATTTTGGGTCAGCCTTAAGTGGCATTTTTACCATATACCTGCCCTCAATATCTCTTGAATGCGTCTTCTCGAAGTGTTCCTCACATAAGATAGCCTCTTTACTTTTAGTTCGCTCTACCTCAACATTTTCTATTTCCAAAAAATTCCTTAAAGTATCATTTAAATCTCTTTCATTAATTAATCCACAATGTAACTTAGGTTCGCTATTTGCACAGCTACTACTTCCCGAAGCTACGAAACCAAATACTGTATTTTGGAAAATAAGATTGGAATTTTTACTATAAATTTGCCCACTACGCATTAATTCATAAAAGATTTCTGCACCCAATAAACAATCAATGGGTCCTGGCACATAAAATGTATCATTAGCCAAATTAATATTAATAGGGATTAAACCTTCCACATTTAAATATTGAACTGGGGTTAAATTGGTTATTTTATCCACTACAAGCATATTTAATCCTTTTTTGTAACTTCCATCCGCATTTGAAATTTCTACATTAACACTATTTTTAACACATACGGAGGCGTCATTTAATCCCGTTACTAAAACGTTTATTTTCTCCTTCTTAATTTGCAATTTATTTGCATATTTTTTACTTAATAAATGAGTCATTGAACCGACATCGAGCAAACATCTAATCTCATGGTAAGCATTAAATGCATCTCTAATATAACATTTTACTGTACTCAAAATAACCGTTTTATTTTTTTTCGGTTTTATTTAAGGCGAAAACGGCTGATAGCGTTTTCGAATAATCCAACTCCTGGACTTTGCCCTTGGTTAGGCGCCAGCGTATTTGGTGTGGCGGTTGGATTGAATAACTCAGCATTCGGATCTAGTGACCTCGAATTATTTTCTACACACATAGAATCGTTTTCGATTTTTTTTATTTGTTTTTTCATTCGAAAGGCAAATCAAAACGTTGTCTTTTTTAACATATTCTACAAGGTTTATTTTTGCATTTAGAAACTCCGCAATTTCCTTTCAAACACAAAAAACAAAGATGTAGTTTTTTGACTACCTGAATTCTATCATCCACTGATAGTTGCTTAAATTTAGGGCAAAAATACATAGAATGCCTTTTATTTTGTTCGCATAAAGGACACGATGAATCATTTTTTACATCGGATAAAAATACACTAGCCACATTTTTATGACCGTTATTTTCAATTTTGTTTTTTGCGAATTTGTTTTGTCGAAAGTCATTTTTGTTAGGTTTACTCTTCGAATTTTGATAAATGTCACAATATTTAGCCATCTCTGCAGGCCTATACCACGCTTCACCTTGCAAGACACCAATATGGCTTGTTAAATCTCCATCTAAAGCACTGTATAACTTATCAGAAATCGTCAAATCAAATAACGTTTTAAAATCCTCTACTTTACGTAATTGACAATAATAGTCATATGTTGCGCAAAGTCTAGTAGCAAATTGCGTATAGCTTTCATTAGAAAATTTTGTGCTTTACGGAAGCCAATTAACACTTCTTGTGGTGAACATTGAAATTCCTTTAAGACAATTTCTTTCAGTTTAGGATAATTTTTTAAATCGTCGACACTTAAGTACACCAAAAAATTCGCAGCCTTCTCACCCAAAATATTTAATAATATTTCGGCTTTTAGATTATCGGGCACGTCTTTAGTTAAAAAAGCTCTTTCGAGGCTTTGGAAAAAAAGGTTAAAGCTCTCCGGCCTAGTTGGCAAAGGAATGGATAAAGTTTTAACGCTTCTTATTAAATTTTCCAAATCAAAAGATTCAACTTTGTTAGTGGTTTTTTGTTTATCGACTTCAAGTTGGGTCTCCTCTTGCACACGTTGGGTTTCCAATTCCTCAAGTACCGTTTCTGCAACTATATCGAACTGTTCGCGTTTATTTTTGAAAATATCGCTACTTTCGATAGCCTCTCTAAGCGAATAAATAGTCGGTTTGCCTGACACTGATATATCAAGTTCCTCGGCAATCATTATTAACTCATTCTTTTTATATCTCGGCAAAGCCATTTTAAACGCACGTTAAAATACTAAAAAAAGTCAAAAACAGTTAACACACTATACTAGGAACCCTTAAAACAATTGTAATAAAACACACAGTAACCGAATTTAATTGCCCAACCGAAACCACACAAAAACTATAAAACTCAAAAAATTACTTAAATACATTTAAATTATATTTTTTAAATCTACACTTTCGGGGTTTTTTGGCATATTTAAACCCAATTCCTCATTTTTAAAGACATTTCCAGAGACATTGAGGTGGTATTCCAGTTTTCCACAAAAAAAACTAAACTTTTTTTTTCAAAACAAAACTAACTCGATTTTTCAAAGTAAATCAAGGGACATCCTCTTACCTCTATTTTTTTTTCCTCATGAAATTTCCTCATAAAAAATAGTTATCCTCATTACTTAAAGTTTGAAAATTTTCAAATTCATCGCAACGTATCTCCTTAGGTTTCTTTTTTAAGAACCTGCGCGCAGGCCATCCGGCTCGACGGACCAATGTTAGTCTTCTCATTTATTTTTCCATCAATAGCATACAATTACATAACTCTTGTAATACACAAAACTCTTGACAGATGGCGTGGGCGTCGCAACAAGGTGCATTTTCCTTAAAACTAGCATACAGTTCCACATACTTTTCCTCGGTTCTGGCATAGCATAAAGCTTCCAATTGGGATTTGGCAAAATCCCTCTCTGTTGGGGACACCCCCAACTTATTACAAGTTATCTCGCGTTTAAACGTACGCAAGGTATGAAATCTGCACAGTCTCAACGAACACATTGGCAGGAGATCTGAAATTACAGATCTTTCTACGAAGTCCTTATCGGTGACAGCAACACGGATATTGTCACATTTGTTTTTCTTAATAAAAGTTTCAAAAAACCATTTCATAAATTCCCGATCTTCATTGACAAACAATCCTACTGCCACTACCTCGCTTTCTCCGTTGCCATTCTCCGTCATTAGTACCAATAACGGAAAATTAGTATTCACTAATTTGTAGGTCGAGTCCACAAATATAATTTCCGGGTAGGGATGAAATGTATCTTTCATTATTGAATCTTGGATAAAAATTCCAAGTAATTCTTTATTGGAATTTACTTGCAACTCTATATCACAGTCGTGCATATTTCTAACCATTTCTATAGTTTCTTGAAAAGTTTTACTTGAAGTACCTTAAAAGCAAAAAGATTTTATATTATATTAAATATAGTAATACAGTGTCCTGTGGTTTATTTAGAATACCAAATTATTAGATATAGGAATTTATTAGGATACCAAAGAACCTCCAGCGAACACAAAATAATTCAATTGTTTTTGCTGGAGTATATTTTCATGGAAACTTCTTATCTAAATTCTAAAATTCACCAAATTCAGTCATTGGGAAATCCAAGGAATTGATGCATGAATATATAAACATGACATACAAATCCTCTGAAAACCCGGCTGTAAAGAAATGGCAACAAATTTATGGTTATGTCAATATTACAAATTAGGCAAGCAATAATTACATACAATAAATGTGCAGTACATAATATAATCAATAAATGAAAACAAGTATTCAATATACTAGATGTTAAAAACGTCATATGTAAGCAATTATCAAAAAATTAATTATCAAACAAAGGTTAATTATCGATATATAGAGGACTGTAAAAAAAAGTACAAAAGTCAATTCAAAAGATTTCCTTGCAATTAAGAAATTCAAAATTAATTCCAGCATTATAGAACACCGCTGTAAAGAAATGACAATTAAAATGTTCATTAATACATATACAAGTAACAATTTGATCGTGAAGAAAAAGTACAGACAACGCTTATTTCAAAAAACTATCGTAATCTAGAAAATAACAAACTTTTAAGGTAAACATGGCATGAACAATGATTATCGTAGCTCTGTCTATACTTTCATACTACTTATAAGTCAAATACTTTCTTTGGTTTATGTTCTCTTCTGGACCTTTTCGCGACATATTCATTTCTGATTTCCACAGGAACAACAGAGAGAGATGTTTCCATTTCAGCAGTCTGTTCTTCACTATGAGAATCCAGGGATTGTTCCTGAACATCACATGTCTCTTTTCGCTTGTGTTTAATTTTGGTTGCCTTCTTTTCATCTCTTTTCTGTATGGCCATTAGAATATATTCGGGCTCACGTAGTGGTAGTTTTCTTCTAAATCTTGAATCTAAAATCTCTGGCAGACAGCAATCAATGTAGAATAGTTTCATCTTTGGCACTATCCGAGCCCAGAATGTATGATCTTGATTAATATGAATGCAATAAAAAACAAGAAGTTCATAAAGAACTAAAATAGTCTACTTTCCTGTTACTTAAATACTTACTGAAGTTCTAATCGGGAAAAAACTAGGTTTCTAACAGTAAATATCATCAACAGCCGTTTCTACACTAGATTTATACATATTAGAAAAAAAAATCGAAACACAGCATCCAGCTAATAATTTAAACTTCTAAAAGCCAAAATCAACTATTTTCCTTATTATTATTTCGCAAATCAATTAAACATTATTTATCGTCTGCTCGCGATTTATTTGTAGTTTGAGGAATAATTAAATATTTATTAATAACAAAAGTAATGAAACTCCAAACTGCATTAAAAAAATAAGAAATGTAAATTAAAACTTAGCATAATTGCATGCAAAAGTATGCCTTGCCGCTTTCTTGTTAGATAATTAATGAATAATCAAAGAATCAAATTGTGCTACATTTTATGACGTCATTTCAAACTGATTCATGAAAATATTATTTTGCTTCAAATATGTTTAAATAAATAAAGTTTCTCATGCCATTGTTGATTTTGCAACAGTGATTTAAATGACTCAAAATTGAATTTCAATGCTAATTCAATGGGAAATTCGCCGACAGATAGTAGATTTATGTCCGTCCGGACGTACAGATAGACAGACGGACAAAAAGTATGAAAGTTGGGTATCTGAGGTCATAGCTTTCTAACAAAAAAAGAATTTTTAAGATCCGATGGATAGAACCGATTTTGGAAGGGGGGGGGGGGTACGGACAGACAGACAGACGGACAGACAGACGGAAAGACAGACAGACATACGAACAGACAGACAGATGGACATCAACCGCATTTCAATACCTACAGTGACTTAAATGACTCAAAATTGAATTTCAATGGGAAATTCGCAGACAGATAGTAGATTTATGTCCGTCCGGACGTACAGACAGACGGACAAAAAGTATGAAAGTTGGGTATCTGAGGTCATAGCTTTCTAACAAAAAAGAATTTTTAAGATCCGATGGATAGAACCGATTTTGGAAGGGAGGTACAGACAGACAGACAACGGACAGACAGGCGGACAGACAGACGGACAGACATACGAACAGACAGACAGATGGACAGACAGACAGTTGGACAGACAGACAGTTGGACATCAACCGCATTTCAATACCTACAGTGATTTAAATTACTCAAAATTGAATTTCAATGCTAATTCAATGGGAAATTCGCCGACATATAGTAGATTTATGTCCGTCCGTACGTACAGACAGATGGACAAAAAGTATGAAAGTTGGGTATCTGAGGTCATAGCTTTCTAACAAAAAAAGAATTTTTAAGATCCGATGATTAGAACCGATTTTGGAAGGGGGGTACAGACAGACAGACAAACGGACAGACAGGCGGACAGACAGACAGACGGACAGACATACGAACAGACAGACGGACAGACATACGAACAGACAGACAGATGGACAGACATACAGTTGGACATCAACCGCATTTCAATACCTACAGTGATTTAAATGACTCAAAATTGAATTTCAATGCTAATTCAATGGGAAATTCGCCGACAGATAGTAGATTTATGTCCGTCCGGACGTACAGACAGACGGACAAAAAGTATGAAAGTTGGGTATCTGAGGTTATAGCTTTCTAACAAAAAAAGAATTTTTAAGATCCGATGATTAGAACCGATTTTGGAAGGGGGGTACGGACGGACAGACGGACATCGACCGCATGTCAATACCTACTTTTTCATTTTTTTAATTCTTTCGAATTAAAAAAAGAAAAGTAGGCTAATCATTTGGAGACCAAACAAACAAATCACACGAACTTCTATTACAAATTGCTAGTTGACCTTGAATTTGGTAAAAGTATTTGTGGGATCTTGGTAAATAAAGGGAACCATCATCATTTACTTTAAGTCCAATGTTGTGAGATTTACAAACATCAAGAAGGCTGGTAGAATCTTTTGCTGAATAAGGACATTTAATTTCAACCAATCCTTCTGTGCCAAAAAGGCCATCAGGACTTGTACATATGAATGGATTTTCAGGATCAACAAACATTCCACAGCGTTGGACAGTCACGCATTTTAATTCTTCATAGGCTTTAATGGCTATTGATTCATTGGGTCGACTATATTCAATAGCTTTGGTAGATATTTTATCCCTGTAAACAATTCTTTTCACAAGATTTGCGCTGAGTGTTGTCACCCTCCTTTCCGCAACATTTTTGAACAATGTAGAAGATATTCTTTTGCTTATTTCGTAAAGCCAGTTTTCACTATTTGATTGCTCACGTGTTTTTTCTTCCAATTCATCATTTGTCTGTACAGCGATAGATGCCAAATGTTCAACTGTCTTCAAGGCAATGATTTCAGGAGTCAAATCTGGAACAATAGGTTCATCGCCATAATTTCCATCACCCCCACGAGGTATGTGTTTCATTGTTCTTTTTCTTTTGAACAATTGACGCCGTTTCATTTGTTTTAAATAAATCTTCTGTCTTCGCTTGATAAATTTGGCAAGAGGTGTTCCTGGGCTCCTTCCAGTCAATGCTTTATTAGTACCATGCTGCCACTTTTGACCAGGGCTCCGAAAAGCTAATGCAGCAATGTTAGCTCGTCTTTCAACAGAACCACCTTTGGCAAAATCGATTCTTTTTCCTCCAATGGCTTTACTCAGTTAACTCGTATAAATTTCTGCAAGGTTATTTGTTAAGTTGTAAACAAGAGTATGGCAGCATGATACGAGGACCCTTCTGATCTCTTCCATAATTGCTGAATACATGCCAGTATCTTGCATTAAATCAAAAACAGATTTTTCCGAAACACCCTTTCTCTTGCAGAAACTACCACAGTCTTCATGCTTACCAAATACATGGGCTGGTCCATTTAATATTTCTGAAATCAGCTTTTGTACACTTTTTTCATTTGGCTTGGAAAGATTTGGCACTGCATTATTTTTTATGGCTTCTCTAGCACCTTTAACTAATAGAGACATACGTTCCAATAAAACTTTTCTTGCCAGAAAATTTGGATGTGTTTTTCTGCAATTTTTCTAGTGCTCGGAAATAACGTCGTACAGCATGGTTTGCACATTCTATTTTTAGAACCCATCCGCCATATGACACACTGTCTAGAATATTAGTCATCAAATTTGTATCTCCATCTCCGATGATCTTTGTACAACGTATGTTATGATTCTCTTCCAGATATTTCATGCCTTCAATAATGATGTCGCTTTCCATGGCAGTTGAAGGCCCTGACCAATTTTTGAAACATAAATGCTTCTTATCAGGAATTCTGCCATCATCAATAGCAATGCATACTAAACTAATTTTATTTCTGACACTAATAAATAAAAATTGGGTTATTGCACCTATAATAACTGCAACTCCACTAGATGAATTATAACCATGCCCATAAGATCTCTTTACACAACCCCCATCAACAATTGCACATATATTTGAAAAACCATCCTTGTCCACGTCACCTCTTTCCTCAGCTAAAGACTTTTCTGCATTTATCGCTTCATTAATCTTTTCTTTAGAATGAGCAGCAATAACGTTGCCAGCAATTTTTTCACAACTGGAATATGTGTTTTTGCTCATAAATGACATATTCATTGTGCTAAATACCTGTTCTTCTTGGGAAAAGCCATTGCCAACAGACATTGCTCCTAATACAACTAGTTGATTCAAAGCTTTTTTCCCTGTCTGTTAATATTTGCTCTTTATGCCCACATAGCTTTTGGTTACAAATGAAATGATAAGTATGTACAAGGCCTAAACGAGTAACTCTGTTGAAAATCTTCTCCCCACTAAAATTGCAATGAAAAGAATGACGTTCAAGCTGCCGTGCCTGAGTCAACACAAACTCTACATCACAAATAACTCTGCTTGGAGGTTCTGCTGATAAAGGTTATATATACACATAGATTTTTATCAATTATAAGTAACCTACCATATTATTTTAGTTGTATTATTCATAATTTTTTGTTTGACAAAAAAAAAAATATTTATCGGAAATTCATAAAAGCCCGGGCATTTGCCCCAAATTATAAATGCATGGGTCATCACTAATTAAAAATAAGATAAAGATCAGCAAATGCTGTCCATAGAAGCAGCAGGAAGAATAAAAATAAGAAGGCGTGGTTCTAAAATTTCTGTTTCTTTCAATGTTTATTGAATTTCGAAATTTAGTTACTATGGAAGATTCCAAAACTTAATAACTTTAACACCATTAACAGATGTAGGTAGTTGGATGCGGTTAAAGTATACATCAGCGCCCGGGTTTGCAAACAAGTCAAAATAGTCGCCAAGTCGAAATTACAACAAACTTGGTGCTAGCCAAATCCGTTGCCATCTTGAAATGACAACAAATACTTACCAAATATATTGCAGAGACCAAAAATATCCGCCAAAAAGACCCAGGAAAGTGTAATTAATTAATGCTATGGCATTAATGATCAAAATGAAGCTTTAACAAAAAAAAAAACGGAATTGAACAGTTTGTTTCACGATCAACAAATTAAAAAATAATCATCTATAACACGTTCTAAAACATTATATGATTACTATTTTAAATAATATTAATGAGATTTAAGTAAGAATTAAATAAGGAAAACATGTGCGAATTTACGATTAATTGATCATCTAGTGGAAAAAGTTTCTGTAGCAAAAAAATATTTTTCAAACAGTATTTAAAAACAATCCTTTTGAAAACTAAAACATTTTTTGCATACCAGGAAAAATAAGCAAATTCCACCACGATAATAAAAAACATGGATTGTAATACAAGTGCTAATTAAAAATAATCATTTTTAATAGTTAATCATCGAATTAAAAATCAATCTGCCAAAAAAAAATTATTGAAATTGGCGAATTTTGCAATTTGGCCGTTCCGCCAAATTTTCGTCGCCAAGGGTTGCCGTAAAATACTTTGATGTATACTTCAGCCGTTGGTTGCAAATATATAATTTAGATATATTTAAAATAACTTTAGAATTCAAAACAAACCTTTTCGAGCTAAATTTGAAAGGTTTCTAAGGGTTACAATTTTGTTCGTTTCCCTCATGACTTTATGTTGAACAAGCTTCTTGTTTGCCTGAAGATGTAAAAGAGACGCGACTTCGTTTTGAACATCCTCAGGTAGGCGCCTTTGTTTCGGAAGCTGCATGTATAATAGCTAAGTTGTCTCGTGGTTATGCTCCTCGTTCATCTTGGAAACTTCCAAGAACATACAGTCACTTGAAAGTGTAACTTGTATAGAAAATGGGCAGTCTTTTTTAAATGCCCTAAAATAAAAAGAAAAGGTGATAAAAAATAGAATGATATTTTAAAAACTCTGATAACAGCACATGAAATCAAAGCTCTAGCAAAGTCTTTGGTGTTTCCAAAATTCCTACGCATACGTCTTTATAGTTTAGTTTGAACAAGAGCTACTTGAGGCCGATTGGTGATGGGCCTAGTAATTTAGAACCACAGTCAAGTGATGAGCCGATACCTGAGTAGGCACCCAACGCAACCGTTAAGGAGCATTGCAACATTGTACGCAGTGTTGGGACTTTAGAGCACATTTAACATGCACTCCCTTTACATGGAGTATTATTAATCAAACTTTTTGGCTTAAATGTGTAAATATTGCAAATTAATACGAATTGTGGGATGTATTAAAAATTAACTCAAAATGTTGTCTTCGATTAGTCACTTTTTATGGTTAAAGCGATTTGAACGGTATAAATATAACCAGTAAATTTTACAGCAAAAAAATCTAATCCATGACAAAACAAATAAGAAACTTACTCGGATTTTCTAATGTCGGCTCTTCTTTTTCGTTTAGTCCCACCATGGATACACCGGTAATCCAGGGAATAGTATATTAGCTCTGGTTTGGCCTTTTCTGCCCTTGTCGGGCATTTTTTTTGGCTGCATTAATAGTTCTCGATTTGTTTACATGGATGTCAACATTTTTTTTTCTTCACTATATTTTAAAACAGCACATTTTAGTTCTTCAAAAGAAGAAAACTTCGTACCAAATGCTAACGCTCCCGCCATTTTGGTCAACAAAATAACAAATAGTAAATACCAAAAGGTACGCGAGTTGATCACGTGATCAATGTTTGGGTCACGTGATCAACTCGCGTACCTTTAATAAAGGTACGGGTGACGTACCTCTATACACTCCGAATAATAAACGCAAAAACCATAGATATAGAAAGAGTAGCAGATCTGCCCCTATGGGAAAAGGTGAAGCCACTTTTCCACCAGTATCCCACAAGGCAGTTCGCAAGCCAAAACATCCCGCTCGCCCATGGCGTGCCATAAGCCACCAGATGGCACCATGAGATAAATTCGACTAATAAAAAATTTATATTTAATATTAACTAGTTAAAACTTTTTGCCAGTTTTTCTAGTATAAGTTTGTCACTGGATATGTTTTGATAATTTCTGGTAGATATGAGGTATTTATTCATAAAAGAAGCATTTTAAAAATGCGATTTTTATTGCATGTAACTCTTCGGCAAAAGTTGTTTTTTGCCAGCCAGTATCCCGTGATGCATTGCGAAAACGGCGAAAAGCGGATTCATCACACAATCGCGGGATTTGTATTGCGTTGTACGGGGATTGCGCAATCGATGGGCATATCTGCTACACTTTCTATATCTATGGCAAAAACCGCCAAAACACAGCAACAACTATTTTATAAATTAGTTTAATTCCGTTTAAATTTTATTTGCTCAGCAACTTTATCTAAAAACATGTAGCGCAGAACTGTTGCCACATGTTTTTAGATAAAGTTGCTGAGCAAATAAAATTTAAACGGAATTAAACTAATTTATAAAATATGACTATTTATTCCTCAAAAATGTAATAATAATATTTTCGGAACATGGCACCATTTTTCGTAAAACAAGTTTAGAACCCTAGGGTTGCAAGTTCAGGTGCCGACTCGCCATTTGTCCATGGTTCAAAAATACGAGATGTTTGGTAGTTGCGATGAGCTCGAAAGAGGACAGAAAAAGACAGTAGGAACCGTAACAATTCCTTTCTCCCTTCCTCTAAGAGTGTTTACATTTGCATTCACCGTTTAAGCTACCTGATTTCGTATTCGTTAGATGATTCAGTGATCTAATTTTAACTAAGAAATGCCGCAATTAGTCAATTGCAATATTTGCAGCCACAAATTTCACAGAATTTCAAAATTACTGCAGTATCTCAGAGTGAGTCACAGAAATGATCGAACAATTTCTTTAAAATGCAATTTTTGTGGTGTTACAATCAAAACAATTCGGGGTTTTTACAAACATCTTAACAAGTTTTATAAGAATATGCTTCAAGACACGGGAGGTGAAATCCTAAATGAAGAGCCCTCTGTAACAATACCTCGTCAGTTTTTATAAGAGCAGGTGCATTTATTAACTAGAGGGAGGGCCGGGGGGCAGAGGATGACTTTGAAATGTAGCTGGAAATAAAAAAAAAGTTGACACCCCCCTCTCCTTAAGAAACTAGAGGTGACTAGAGAAAAACTAGAGACCTCTAAACTTAAACATGAAAAGGCTGACCCCCACTCATTGGTATAAATAATTTAAAACCAGAACCCCCCCCCCCCCCTTTCAAGGACAAAATTTAATCATAACTCCCCGCCCCCCTCCCCATAATGCTCCAGCGCACCCCCCCCCCCCCTAACTAATTAATGCATCTGCCCCAATTGAGATTTTGTTTTAGAAAAAAATAAAAATAGCACCTGAAAATTTTCAGTATTTAGAAATTAAACTGATTTATTTATTTTCCTTTATTTCAGAAATTTCCGAATTAGGTCTTCAGTATGAAGCAGCAAAAAGTCTTCAGGAGTGTTGGGATGTAAATCAATGAATATATAAGAATATGGATTTTTTGTAGCGTCTTCAAACACCTCTTAGAAAAGTTTCACATGTCTTGGAAATATTTGTCTTCCTAGATGACCCACTTGACTCATATCTCGCCGGTTTTTATTGAGTAGGAGATAATGGGCATTCAATGTAATATCACGCATTTCTTTTCCCTTATAGAAAAATTTTGAGTAACAAAATTAACACTCAAGTTCCAATGATGAGTCGCTTAGCGTTAGAAGAATGCATGAGAACATCTATGATAAAAAGTGTGCTCTTTCCTAAATAGTCTTTTAAAGTCTGTAGGTAAACCTTCTACGAACGTGACGTCTTCAATTTCATCGTATAAGGGTTGATGAATGCCGTAAAACCATACGATTTTATTGGGTACAGGCATGAGAGTGGGTAAAGAGCAAAAAGTCTGAAAAGCGCGTAAGCTAAATTTTTGCAAAAAAACAAAAAACACGCGAAACCGACTTTCAAACATAAAAAATTTGTCATCATCAAACTACATCTAAAATCAGTTTTAAAAATAGTAATGCAATAATTGCACAACACTGTATAATGCATTAGAATTTTTTTATTACAACATATTTCTAAAATTTAGTTTACAATACCATATTTACAACTCCAACAAATTACCATATTTACAACTCCAACAAATTACATTAACTGTAAGCATTACTTTTTCTGCAATTTTTTGAACATATCAATAATGGTGTGGTTTCTTTTTAAAACAGTTACAGTTTTTTTTACTTTAGCTGATTTACCATTTTCAGTATCTTTATCAGAAGAGAGTTTCCTTTTATGTGTCAATTTATTTTCCTTAACTTTTTTTGCAGTAGAGCTAACTTTTGAAGTTTGCACTTTTGAAGCAGTAAAGTTTTTTTTCAATTCTGGAATTTCTTTCACTAGTTTGCTTTTCATCAGAAGAAAGTCCTGCATTATGTGTCACCTTTATTTCAAGTTCTTTGACGCTACCATTTTGTACTGGTAGTAGTTGGATTTGTTCGCTTGTGGTTTTTGATTGGGGATTACATTTAGATTTTTTGGTTATTTTTTTTTTATGTTTTAATCTCTGTGTCTTGGCTGCTTCAAGGGTCAGTTTTTTTGCAGTCAACTTAGAAATTTTAACCAACTTAACATTATGAAGTTGTTGTTCCTTTTTTTCTTTCAGGGATCTGTTCTTTGACTGCTCCTCCTTATAAGAATTAAAAGAAGATCTCATGTTCTTACATAATTTTCTGTCAACACGTTCTCTAAGATAATCCTTTTTAGCAAAACAAGACACTGCAGATTTCTTTTGAGAGGACAGTTCATATTTCACAGTTTGAAAAGCACTGAATGTTGGCACATTCATCCGACTGGAATTTGATGTAACAATATTATTCATAAGGCTGAAACTTGCTTCCACTTTTGGCCCATGGAAACATGTCAACAAAGCAAACACAAGTTTGCTTAATAGTGGATACTTTTTATTATCCACAACTTCTCCCCACCATTCATCAATGCCTTCATTTTCCCCTTGTGGTCTTAAATTATCATTTTGAAACCTAACGACCTCTAAATCATATAGCTCCTTTTCTTCTGATTTTATGACGTTAGATGAAAAATCTGGGAGTTGTTTCATGTACTTTAAAGACAATGAACTCTGTCGACATGCAGGATCAATACTGGATACAGCTTTTAGAAATGGATTTGTTATTGGCATTTTTGCCAGTAACATTTTGCCACAACCAGCAAATGCTTCCATGGTGCAAGATTGAAATTTTTTAATGGTATCACACTGTGACTTAGGTGAAACAGAAATTAACTTTTTGGCCATCTCTCCAATAAACACAGACTTAAATGGTAAATAATGAACCATTTCCAATTTAAGATTCTTTACATGTCTTCCTTTGATTTTTTTTAAAACTTCTGGTTTCACAAAACACCCCAAGAAATTTTTTTAAAGTTCCATCTGCTTATCATGTAATGTGTGAATTAATGGTGTGGCATGCTCAAACATCAGTACATATTATTTTAACATAGGCAATACTGCAATGAAAACACCCATGATTAACTTTGTCAAAAGCTGTTTTCCAAAAAGCTTTTGAGTGATGCGAGTTTTGCGTTGAATTCCGAGTTCGGTCATATTTTTCTCCCCAATCTTTCGTTGAAGATTTCGAATAGAATCTCTAGAAAGGTCATTGATGTTGTAGTTTTTTATACACTTTAACAATTATGTGCAAAAAGTCCATCTTCTCTTGCTTAGACAAGAAGGAAAAATAGAATAATGTCAATGGCCCAATCAATCGTTTTAAATCAACTGCGCAATCGTATGCCGACAACCACCTGTAACTTACGAAACATTGTGGCATCGTAAATTTCACACCAATTGTGTCACATATTTCAGCTAATGCTGCTCGCAAATCAGGTGAGTATTTTATATCATTATGGATGTCTGCAAATAAAGATTCCAGGTAATGATCGAAGGGTTTGCAAAACTTTTTTGCACAATTATGTGCATGGTGACATGTATCGCCGTCTATGTCTAGTAAATTGGGACACTTGAGACGGATTCGTGTCTCTAAACCTGTTTTCTTACCTCTCATAACATTACAGGAATCTAGCAACACAGAAACTAGATTTTCCCAAGGGAGATCATTGGTTTCAAAGATGTCACAAATGCCTTTGAATAAGGATGCACTGTCAACTGTTTTGACAGAGAATGAAGAAAGATGCTTTGTGACTATTCTTTTGTTCTCATCTTTTAAATTTACTAAAACAGACACAATTTTCTCATGATTTTTACTCGTGCTTTCATCCATGTTCAATGAAAAGAAGGACGTCTTTAAATCTTCAAACAGTTTTTCTTTAAAAGTTTTTGCTACTCCATATTGCAATTTGTAAGAAGCAGCTGTACGATGCATAGACAGTTTATCGAGAGCCTTTTTGTCTGTTGCTAGCGCTTTTGCCAACTCAATTATATCAGGTGCTATTGAGAAGGCCAGAGATTTTTCTGCTATAAATGAAATCACCATTGCTTGGGAGTTTGTAACACGGTCGGCCAGAGGTGTCAAAGATTCAGGTGCGGTTTTCGTAGCTGCAACTTTCATTGAATGGAACATAGGATGCAATCCATATTCGGAATTCTTTTCGTCGTTTTCAAGATTACTACTTCCAGGTAATAAAAAATTGTTCTGCCTTACCTTGAGGAGAGATGTATGCTTTGTGGATTTCAAATGATTTGATATGCATAGAAAACCTCTATTGCCATAGAGGATGTCTTTATTGCATATGATGCAATAAGCTGTTCCAGGCAGTTTCACTTTTCGAATCACGTCCCGAACATACACTCCATCCACCTGCTTCTCTAACCAATTCCAACACCACGAATTTCTAACTCCTTTATCAATCCCTTGAGTGCTACAATCATCATCTCTGTTGACAATGTCTCTTCGAATAGCCGCCATTGTCTGGCCGATTTAAAACGACTGGAAAAAAAAAGTAAAACCTTGTAATGACACACAAATAAAATAATTGTAATGATCTTGGAAACAGATTGAAGATCATAACAATGTGCTAAGTTTATTTCGCATAGGAACAAAAATCGGACATTTGGAAATATTTTAACGTATATTCTAAAAATAATCATGTATTCTTTAAATGTAAGGAATACTAATGGCGGTCTTTAATTAAAACTCGGCAAGAAGACAAAATTTAAATGAGATGCATTAAGATTGACTACCCCCCCCCAGTGTGCAGATTCGGGTTCAAATTAAACTTGTTCCCATCAAAATTCAAGTTCATAATCAACCTTGAAAACAAAAGTTAATTTTTTTCCAAGTATTATTTTAAAACACGACTGGACTGCCATGAATAATATGTTTTGATACTATTCTAAAGGCAATTAGCAGCTTGAAGTCCTCGCGATTATTACGGTGGCATCGGCGTGTCGTGTGGGTAATAAGAAAGCGCAAAAACTCCATAAAATCCATTATATTTTAAAACTATTTAATTAAATATATATTAAAATACACATTATATTTTTAACTTTTTAATTTATTTAAAATTCCTAATTACCGAAAAATTAAACCTACGTACAAAAATAAAAAAAAATCAACTCGCGGTAATGTTTCCGTAATATAGATCGCGGAAATCGGCATAATATTATCCTTATATCATGCATTGCATAAAATTGCAAAAACCTTAGATTATCATATTAATTACTAATTAACTTAAAATATTTCATACATACCTTATACTTTGATCTTGAATACCAAATTCACATCTTCTGATTTCTACAAACTATAAAAAACACGCGTACCATGCGGTACCATTTGCCAATATTCTAAACAACAAGAACAACGATACGAGTTGAGTGAACAAGAAGCAGGTACGTTACAAATGATAAGGACAACAAGTGAGTAGTGTTGGTTTGGATGATAGTCCTAACACCCCCACTTCAGACAAGTCCACATAGCTTGTTGAACTTTTGTAACTGTTCTGTTGACACGGCCTCCAGTCAGATCTCAGCTTGGCGAGATATGTCTTGTTTGGCGCGTTATCTTTTTTTGTTTTCCTAGAAAAAAATCGGAATTTTTCACAATTTTTTTTTTAAATGTCGGAAACTGATGAAATTTAAGAAAAGTCGGAAATTCCGACAAAAGTCGGCAGAATCTCATGCCTGTCTACAATGTCTCTCCCTGCTGATTTGGATATTGAAATTATTTTAAACTTTTACAGTTTAGTACACTGTGAACAACTCTTTAGAGAACTTCAAGACTACAAATTTCAAGATTTTAACCTGTGTTTCAATGGTAAAAGCTACACGCCTTGACGAAAAGTATTGGGCTTTGTTGACTCTGGACTTTCCTATGCCTTTTCCGGAACTAGCGTACCTGCTCTCCCATGGACCCCTACGCTGCTGGATATTAAGAAAGACGTGGAAAACAAGACAGGGCAGGAATACAATTATGTGTTTCTCAACTTTTATCCGGACGGCTTTTCTAGGATGGATGAATGTTTGGGTTTTATGGCGCAAGGGCATCTAAGGCCATACACGGCTTTTCTAGAATAGGGGCTCATCGTGATGACGAATCATGCCTGGATCCGGAGTCTGTGATCCCAACACTGAGATTTGGAGCCACCAGGACGATGCAGTTTACCCGAAAAGGATTCCCACCCCACCAGACGCCTTTGAAAAATGGATCTCTTCTTCTGATGCGCCCGCCCACGAATCATTTCTTCTCTCACGAGATTATCGCCGACCCCTCCGTGCAACTACCAAGAATCTCTCTCACGTTTCGCAAGATTGCTATATCATCGCGGAAGCGAACTTTGGAAGATTGTTTTTCCTCCCAAGATTCGAAACGTAGTAGTACCTTTCGACAAATTTCCTCTCAAGACCCTCTACCAGACAATGACTGGCTAACAAAGTTATACATAGATGAAAGGTCCTCTCCCCTGAAGAAGAGCGTGTGTCTTAAGGAATGGTACTTAGACTATGGATTCATTGTATCGGTACAGCAACAGGGTATTGTCATGAACACTCAAACGTTTCAACAATTTTATGCAAAAATTCATAGAGTGAACACCGTATACAAAAGTTCCAGCGTAATCTGCAACAACCAACTTGCTATCTTCAGTAACGAGGGTGAGTTAGTTTTTTTTCTCAGATTTACCATTTTGAAGAGTTTAAGCTTAAAAGCTCCTCTATTAAAATAAACTGTGAATATTTCGCTCAAATTAAAGAGCTTATTTTCGACATAAGAGAAATTATGTGAATTAACCCTTTTAAACACGATATTACCCGCAAAGATTCTCGAAGAGTCATCTGACCAAAAACTAGCTAGCTCTCTTCTCACTGAATATCTATATGCCTTACACAACGAAGTAAGCTCAAATACTTATAGCTTATTGGAATGCGAAGGTTGTAAGATTAATGATCCATCGGTATTTAGTCCCGATTGCATGACCATGAGTTCTGAAGACGTACGTTCCCGTGTGGGGGAAGACGCTCTCCTGATACTAAATGTAAAACGGATAGTTGAAAGCCTGCGTGCCAAAAATATTTTACAACACTTTAATGCTGCATTTTTTGATTCGCTCATTTATGAGGATGTAAAAGATAAATTGTTCCCCTGAATAAATAGTTGTATTATTGGAATTTGTGTTTGTGTGATTTTTGAAATAATACTAACAATTATATAGTATAATAATTTTTATTTAATAAGTTTCCCACTTTAAACACTGCAAACAAAAATGTCTTGATTTCAGACAAAAAAGCGTCTGAAACAGGGTGCACATTATTCAGACACCAAATGGCGTCTTAATTTTTTCAGACATATAATGTGTCTAAAATTTCGACACATATGCAACAGAACTTCATGCATCTGAAATTATTGTGGACCCACACCAGATCTGTTTTTATATCTACAGACAATACAAATTCCAACATTTCAATTTGAATAGTTGGCAGATATTAAAGATTATAGTACATTACAAATACTAATTTTTAAATACTTTAAAAAGCTTGGTAAAAATAATTTGGATATATATTAAAAATTAAGCAATTGAAAAAAAATTAATTTTCCTACATGCAATGCATTTTAATGTTTATTAGGAAATAAAACACATAACAAAAAGAATTCAATATTTATTGCTTTCAAAACTTTTTCAAAAATTTCAGTAGTTTTGTATGTTTTGCTGCAGATTGATGCAGTTTTCCTTTCATCATTGAAAACTCAAGAAAAGATTAAAAAAAAAAAAAGCTGCATACCCTTGCGGGTATTGGTAGTCAAATATAAAATACACTGCCAGCAGGCACTCAAAAACATTAAAAATTGTTGGTGTGTCAATGTGACAGATTTACTTTATTTTGCCCAAAAATAGTTGCTGCCTCAAGCTCTCCTCCATCAGTATAAATCACTAAATAGGGAGCATGTGCTGCTCCACAAGTAGTGATGGGTGGGTCACCAATCTATAAAATAAAAGTATTATACATTAAAAAGTAAAAAATGCATTATATGCAAAGATGGCTGAGTGGGTACTACTTACAAAAACCTGTATTATTTTTCTTAATAGACCTGAAGACCATTAATTGTTAAACGAAAAAATGTTATCTCTGCAAATACAAATTATAACACGAAACTGTCATATATAATATGGTAAAAATACGGTTAATTCCTAGTTTCGGTATACGGCGACTTTTGGCGACAAAAAAAGCGATAAATAATTCCAATCTGGCAACCATGTACTACTATACTCCCGCGCAAGGTTTATGGCAACCCTAAAAACAAGGGAAGCCGCAAAAAACGGGGATGACACTGGGATGGACAGGATGGCACCTTTTCTTGTCAAAGCTTGTCACTTTTGCGTCAGCTACCGTTGCGATCGGTTTGTTTTTTCTGACCTCATTGCTTTGATACGAACGATTTGTTTTCAATGGATTTCGAATGGAATACCGAATTGATTTTGAAGAAAACGTGGGATGATCGGAAAGCGATATTGGATTTTTTTATACTGATCGGGATATTTTCGGATGTTTCACCGAAATGCGACCGGGATATGGCCCTGAAGCCCTTTGATAACAAAGGGAAAGGAGACGGCTTCCACTGGATGTGCCGTACGGCAGACCACACCTGAAAGCGTTCCATCAGGAAAGATATGTGGATGGAAGGTAGCCATCTCCCCAGCATGACCATCATCCGGCTCAAATACGAGTGGATCCGGAGGGTACCTGCTCAAGGCGTCCTCGACGATCTCGGCCTGGCCAAGCAGACCGTTACGGATTGGTTCTCCTTTTGCCGAGAGGTCTGCTTCCTGGACCTGATGCGGAATCCCCAAGTCATCGGTGGACCGGACGTTTTGGCCGAAATCGAAGTTCGGAAAACGGAAATATAACCGCGGCAAACGTGTGGAAGGGGAATGGGTTTTTGGAGGGATCGAGCATGGGACGAATAAATGTTTCATGGTTGTTGTACCTGACTGTACATCTGCTTCCCTTGTCTCGGCCCTTCAAGAATACGTTTTACCCGGATCCCATATTGCCTCGGATTTATGGAAGTCGTACGATTGCTTGGGTTCGCTCGGTTACGTCCATTGGACGGTCAACCACAGCAAAACCTTCAAGGATCCCGTCACCGGATGCCATACCAACTCGAATGAAGGGACTTGGGGAGCCTGCAAGCGTCAGATTCCGGGGACGATAAGACCGTGCCCACGATACCGTGTCCACGACGCCACCGACAGCTACCTTCATGAATACATTTGGAGGAGACTACGAAATGGAAAATCAACGTCCTAGAAGATGAAGGATTTCATGCGGGCCGTCATTGCTGTCTACGATCCGTCACCGAAGACCAAAACCGCCGATAATAGCTTCTAATGAATTACCTGCCTATTTCTACTTTTTTGCCTTTTCGTGCTGTGAGAAATTTTATTTTACACATGTACAATTTTTGAAATGGGTTGATTTCACTTGTGGAATCGACCCTAAAAATCTAACATGAGAATCACTAAATATACACGCACTTTATCTCACAAGCATGCCTAAAATCTTATTTTTATTATAAATTTCCTTTTTTTTTATTAATTTACAGCCGTATATTTGCATGCAATTTTTATCGGCTATGGTTAAACATCGCATTTTATAATGCTGATGCAATGACCTCCACAGATTTTCCAGACGCCATCCCAGCCTTCCAGAACATTTCGTTCAAAAAGTTTCGGTTCGGACTTTTGTCGATCACGTGACGAAGGTTCAAATTCGTATTTTCAGCGATGAGTCATCGTCACGTCATCGACCGTTCTTTACTTCGTCTTTTGGGATAGCGTCTCGGAAAATCCCGCGTGATCACGTGGGGTCGCCAAATCTTGGCGACCGAAACTAGGAATTAACCTCAAAATCAACAACAAAAAAATAGAATATGACACTCATGTTCATAGATTTTGTTGAAATTTGGCATGTTTGGACCGCTAGTATATTTAAGAAAGCATGTAAAATATTTGGGCGTGATATTAATTTCGCATTTTTTGTGGATTTAATTAGGTACATACAACAAGGCCTACCATAAAAATTCCATTAAGGAAATGTAATTTGCCTTAAAATGTATTAAAAACGTTTTAGATGGGCCAAACCAAATAGATGTTTTCCTTAAATATTAGGGCCAAACCAAATGGATGTTTCCCTTAAATATTACTTTTACTGCATCTAAACAAAAAATATTTGAAAATAAAATTCAAAGTTTATCATTGTGTTACCCATTACTGTTAAGAATTTAAAAAAAAATTAAAATAGGACTTTAAAATAAAACTACAGTACTTTACTGGGATTAAAGATAACATTTTTTAAAAATCACATTCAGATTAGCAAGATGCTGCAAAAAAAAAAGACTTTTGCTAACATTTTATTATCTTAGTATGTATACCTGCTTTTCTACTAAGATATCAACTGTGTTTAGAATATCTGCGACTACTTTGCAGCCGTTCTTTTTTTTTCCTGTTTGGTGTCATAGTACTTGGCATTCCTTATTGATTGAGACATCATTTTCTTGAAGCTATATCTAAAAAAAGAACCAAAAATGATATACATGCTACAGAATATTGATTAATCGGTTATTAATTAATAACTAGCTGTGTTGCAACCTGATGAGTTGGGATTCTTTGCAATTACATAGTACCATTTACAGGCCTCGCAATGACTTTGATCAAAAATATAATAGAAAATATAGGAATTTTTAAAGAAAATATAGGGATTTATAGGAATATTTTCAAGTCGATATATTAACTTTTCTGGAGTAAATATATCGATAAAATGAATGACAATGAGCCAATTGTTTTAACCATGATTAAAAATTATACCGTCAGTGCGGGTAACTTTGGCCAAAATCATTGTTTTTTTTACAAAAGAAGAAAATATAAACTACAAAACCGATTTAAACACTTTAAAATCACTATGCATTTTAAGTATTGTACTTTTAGGAATAATTTGCAGGCATTTTTGTTACATTTTATAAGTTTAAAAAAAAAATAGTACTATGTAGTTTAAAAAATTAGGATACGATTCGAGTCCAGGAGGGTAACTTTGGCCACAAGCACCAAACGTACCATTTACTGCTTTTTTGGCTGTCTAATAGATATAAATTGCAATAGTAAAACTACTTAACATTAGAATTATTAGTTTTTAAAGTTTATTAGGCGATTTCAGGATAAATACAAGAATTTTTTTTATTTGTTTCAGTTTATGCTGCATCGCCCAATGATTTAGCCGCAATACTTTAGAACACTTTTAGCTGACATTTTTAAAAATTAATTTACAGTTCTAATAAGAAAATCAACTAATGTATTTTTGAAAACCAAATTAAATTATAATTATTTTCATAATCAAAACGCAAATGATATTATAATGAAAAGAAAATAACATATTAGTAATTTGGAATTCTAAAAAGTTTACATTTCTAGCATTAGCAATTTTAAATGTCGTTCTATATTATGCTTAAACAGTTTTAAAAAGACATAATAATATAGAATCCATAAGAATAAGATTAAAATGTATTATTTAAAATTAGTTAAAAAGAATCTCGCTTTTCGTTTATTTTTTAAAGTGTAATGTAGCATAAGGAAATCATTTTATCTATGGCCAAAGTTAGCCGCATTCGTGGTCAAAAGTTTCCCGGTGACCAACAATTAAATACAGCTTTCGAAATATTCAACATAGAATAAAATAAATGGTGGGATATTATTCCCAATAGATTAAAGAATCGCATAGAGTATTTACTTGCTCAATTTTCAATAATTTTCGAACAATTCTAAATGAAAGTTTACTGAAGTAGTTTTTTGTTCTTCAACGCTTGCAGAAATAACACTTTTTTGGTGTTGGCAAAACTAAAATAGAAAAAAGATCTTATATTAAATTAAAGCCAATGCAGGGGTGAAAGAGCTGCGCCAAGGTGCGCCAAACTTGGTAGCCTGCGCCAAACTGCTCCAAAGGCCTTTTTTGAGTAAAAATTGCGCCGAACTGCGCCAAAAGTACTACTTGGCGACATTTTTTAATAGAAATTATCCAAAATCACTCAATGAATGTCGCCAACAAAGCGATGATGTCGCCAACCAATCGATTGGACAAAGACTTTTACTGAAGAGGCGGTAGAAATGGTTATCCAATGAGCGAAGCTTTGTTTAAGTTAGTAGTAACGATTTTCCCCGCTTCACTCGAGTAGCGCTTCGGAACGTACAGAACCGTCCAATCAAGTTATCAAGTACAGATGCTCGAAACAGTTTGGCCCTGATTTTGCCGTTCTGAGTCGTACTACGAACAAAAACACGCCAAGTATGGAATAAGCAGTCGTTGTGATATATTTTATTTTTATGAACGATTTAATTAGAACGTGGCCATAAATAGTAAGTACATTTTAATTATATACACGGTTTGCATTGATTATGTATTGGGTAGAAACTTTTTGTTTTATGTATATTTTTTTAACAATTTTTGCCGTTTAAGAATCGCAAAAAAGTTTCTCGAATACTCAGGAACACGTGGTATTCTGCGTTATTTGTTGCAGTGTTGTTATTAATTTTACCTTAATGATTAATATAAAGATTTGTTAAAACTTAAAATAATTTTATCATTTTGTGAGTTGACTCACGGATTATTAAGGTTACGTACTGTCGTGTTGTCTTAGATATTTGACAACTAGAAAATTAAACTTGCCGCTGTTTCGGTGCCGAATTGTTGAGTTGGGATGAAATTGAATTTTTCTCTTCGATTTTTGTTTTTGTATTTTATGCCTCTATGTTTTTATGCTTTGATAGTTGACTCGCATACGGGAACCCTACTACGGGTTGCGCACTATGGAATGGACTTAGATATTTGGAAACCAGAAAATAAAACTCAATCTCGGAACAACTTTAATTGGCGATTTTTTGTTTCATCTCTAAAAAAAATAGGAAGAGACGTCAAATGTGTTTTGTTCTAAAAAATAAATTTTGAATTTTCGATTTTTTTTCATTTTATTCTAAAATATAAATTTTAGATTTTTTCATTTTGTTTTAAAAATAAATTTTGAATTTTAGATTTTTTTAATTTTGTTCTAAAAAATAAATTTTGGATTTTTTTTCATTTTGTTTTAAAAAATAAATTTTGAATTTTAGATTTTTTTTCATTTTGTTCTAAAAAATAAATTTTGAATTTTAGATTTTTTTTTCATTTTGTTCTAAAAAATAAATTTTGAATTTTAGATTTTTTTTTTCATTTTGTTTTAAAAAAACAAGTTTTGAATTTTAGATTTTTTTTCATTTTGTTCTAAAAAATAAATTTTGAATTTTAGATTTTTTTTCATTTTGTTTTAAAAAATAAATTTTGAATTTTAGATTTTTTTTCATTTTGTTCTAAAAAATAAATTTTGAATTTTAGATTTTTTTTCATTTTGTTCTAAAAAATAAATTTTGAATTTTAGATTTTTTTTTTCATTTTGTTCTAAAAAATAACATTTTAAAATTTAATTTTTTTGATTTTTTTTTTTAGAATTTTAGTATTAAGGTGTAGGAATTTTAAATTTTATTGCTTATTGTTAAACTTTTGTTCTAAAGGGTTAATTTGAATAGTTTTTCTGCTTTATAATATTTATCTCATTAAAGAATGAGTTCTCTTGCAAAAAAGATTAATTTACCAAAAGTTTATATTGTAAAAGGCTGAATATATCTTATTTTGTTTACATTAATGTTAAATTGGGGCGGTTTATATAAAGATTTCTTGATTTGGTAAATGTAAAATGGGCCCAACTTTGTGTTGTGTAACTGTGCAAGCACAAAATATGAAATGGTTATTTATTATTGTCACAATTGATTTAGGTGAAAGGTGCAGCAAGTTTAACCCTCAGGTTTTAAAGGAAGTTGATGATAATGGAGACTTGATATCAACCTGGTGCATTGCTGGTTCTGCACCTGATAAAGCCATTTGTACATTCTGCAATGTGACAATAAATTGTAAGCATCATGGGTCTGCTGCTGTAAAAAGACATGCAAAAAATGCCACACACATTGCAGGTTGCAATAAAAGACGAAATAAGGATGGCATCCTCCTGGCAGCTACACAGAGAAGAATTGACCTTTCTAAACCTGGGATTATTACCTCCTTTAGCCATAATGATAAGGTGTTGTCTTCTGAGATACAGTTCGTCGTTTCCTTAGCTGTAAATAATGTTCCTTATGCCTTTAGTGATGCTGCTTCAATAGTATTGCCACAGATGTTTTCTGACTCTCAAATAGCCAAGGATTTTAAATGTTCCAGAATAAAAACTTCTTACCTTATTTCTGATGGAATTGGACCCTACTTGCGAGAACAACTATTGAAGGAAATTAGAGATTCAGCTGTATTTTTTTCTATTACTGTAGATGAAACTCCTCTACCAGAAAAGCGTTATCAACAGATGGATGTCCTTATAAGATTTTACAGTGAAAAGTGTGAACAGGTGACTGTGCAGCACTTGCAAAGTTTTCACATTGGTCATGCAACTGCTGAAGACTTGTTTAATTGTTTGTCTGAGGTTTTGGAAGAACTCCCAAGATTAAACCTTTTGTGTTTCTTCAGTGATGGGCCGAATGTTATGAAGTCATTGAAGAAAAAAGTTTTAACTTTAAACCCACAGTTATTAGACATATCGACATGCTCATTGCATAAAGTGCATAATTGTTTTTCAAAAGCTTTGAATGTTTTTGGAGGTGATGTAGAGACATTTTTGATAGACCTTTACTACTACTTCAAACACTCAGCAGCAAAAAGTGAAGATCTACGAACGCTTCAAAGCCAGATGGGTTTTGAAGCTGAAAAGGTACTTTTGAGGCATGTGAATAGTCGTTGGCTAACACTTCAGTGCTCTTTAAAACGTTTTATAGAGTTGTATGACGTTATTGCAGCTTTCTTTAAGAAGAACAAAGACTCAAAAACAAGGGACACTATTCGTCACAAACGTATTTCTTTAGCCTTGCAAGATAAATCGCTATTAGCAAAGGCTCTGTTTTTGGAAAATATCTCTCTGATTTTAAATCAATTTTTATCACTTTTTCAAACTGAAGCTCCTTTGATACACATTTTGTATGATGAAATGGAATCCCTAGTTAAAAAAGTGATGGGTCGGTTCCTGAAGAGAGAAAGTTATCAGGATTTATCGGGTGAAAAATTGAAATCATTCAATGTAGATAACGCAGAGTATTGGAAAAAAACTGCATCTATTGAAATAGGATTGGACACATTAAGGTGGTTTCTGCTTTACCCCCTAATGACAAAAAAACATTACTTTTAGGTGCACGGTCTTTCTACTTGGAATGTGCAAAACGTTTACTTAAAACATTGCCCTTGGAAAACAAACTACTGCAGCATTTGCAAGTCCTTCACCCATCAATGATAAGCAAAGACAGTTCTGTAAGATCCATCAGGTATTTAGCAGGTATGGTGCCGAATGTTATAAAAGCAGAGAATGTTGCATTGTTGGTGGATGAGTGGATAAGGTTACAGGCCGAACCTTTCGATGAAAGTTGGATACAACCAGATTCAAGTACGCAAGAAACCGACGAGGAAGATGATATAGATATTCCATCAGACAGTGTCAAAAAGAAGCACACCCGCCTAGACTTCTATTGGAAAAATATTTTTGCCATAAAAGATAATGATGGAAATGTAAAGTATCCTCTGTTGTCCATTGTTATCAAAGCATACCTGAGCTTGCCACATGGAAATGCAGATGTGGAGAGAGGTTTTAGTCAAAATAAGAGACTGATGCAAAGCCGGTCAAGTTTAAATATTCATAGTGTAAATGGCTTAAGACAAGTGAAGTCCCATGTTGAACAGCTAGGGGGTTTGGAAAAATTTAAGGTTACAGTAGAGATGTTAAGAGCTGCACGAGGGGCTTACAAGAAATATTCTAACAGGATGGAAGAGCAGAAAAAAATGTCATTAAGCGAAAAGTGGAAGCTGAATCTGTTACAGAAGAAATGAAGTTGAAAGCTGAAGAAAAAGATATTCAGCAAAAATTAAATGCGTCGCAACAAATGTTGAACAATGCTGAAAGAAATATTGAAGAAGGAATAAAAAAGAATGCTATGACCCTCGTAGAAAGTGGGCAGGTATTGCTGAGAGAAGCCAAATCAAGAATTAGCTTGTATATTAAAAACCTTGAAGATAATAGAAAGAAACAAGCTTCTTTACCATCGCATTCCTCCAAAAAGAAGAAGAAATAAACTTATATTTTCTTTCTTTAAATTGACTTGGATTTATTTCATTTTAAATAACAGAATCCTATCTTTATTTTTTTTCACAGGGACTTTTTTCTTAATTGAAATACAATTTACTTTTATCTTTTTTCTTATAACGTTTTAGTTTTCTTAATAATTGGCTTTTGTAAATTTAACTTCTAGAATTATCAATTCTATTTAAAATCATTAAATAATGTGTAAAGAAATATGTAATTTTTACACTAAAATTACTACTTTGCTCTGGTCTACATATAAACTTCCTATCAACTGCTTAAATTCAGCTTATTTTTCTGCTTTAATTATTGTAAAATAGGTTAAAAGTTTTTTTCCCTGGTTATATTTGAATACAAAAAAAGGCATATGAAGTGTCTTGTCAAAATATGATTGCTTTTCCTTTACATTATATTTTTTTTAAAAATGCCCCTAATGTAAATTATCTTAAAATGTATTTATATAAACAACTAGCTACTTTTATTTCCTTTATTAAATTACTTGGTAAAAACTATATTTTTGCTGAATATTATAAATCAAATCTCCAATGTTTGGTGTATCTCGAAATGTAATGTAATAATATTTTATTGCTTCAACTTGCATTTTACTGCTCCAAAATCATTATATTACTAAAATACACATGGGTGCTAATGCACCCCTCTTCCTTAGAAATAAGGACACAAAACTAAAATGCATTATAAGCCAAAATATCCAATATTTGATGTATCTTGAAATTTAATGTAATATTTTTACTGCTCCAAAACTACATTTAACTGCTCCAAAATCATATTTTTTCTGCTCCAAAGCTGCTCCAAAATCACATTTTGGCACTTTCAGGCCTGCCAATGTTGCCACCTTTCTAAAAATGCTAACTAATTTAAAGTCTGATGATTTTGAGCAGCGAAATTTTAGAACAAATCTTTTTCCGACGCGTTGGCCAAAGTTACCCTCCATGACCAAAGATACCCGCTTTGACGGGATCTTTGATATATTAATATTTTTTAGTTTTGTATTACTAATATTCGATAGGGATCGGACCTAATATCTGATATAACTCCAGCAATCCGATAGGGGTTGCAGCCCTACCAGAGGACCTGAAACATCCTTAATTTCCAATAAATCTCACTAGGTTATAATCGGCGAGTAAAGTGATCCTACATCACTAAATAAAACTATTGTTGAAGCCGATTCCCGAGAGAGGTCGCTATACCTGCGGTCACTGAAATGTTGTGTGTTGCGATGGCAACAGATTCTAAAAATGTGTGTGAGGTGGCTTTTGGCAGCTATAGTTGACCGTTTTTCCTGGTGAGCAGAGTTGACCTCTGTTTTTTAGTGAACTTTTATGTGAGGTTTTGTTATCGGCTTTCTTCTCCCGTCGTTGGTATTAGTAATAGTTTGTGTTTTAGTCAACCCTGCGTTGGATAACAGTATGTATGAATGTGAACCAACCTTTAATAAACATTGTGACTTTAAGATATGTGATCTCCTTTCTTGCATTGCCAAGGGCGAATTAGCCTTGTCTAGATTTGTACGGTCCGTCGAGTGATTCAGAGTAAAATTATTGGTCCGTCGAGCCGGCACGTTTCTGGTGTCTTTGGATTATATTAAGCGAGTTGTGATACAGCTGTGTTGGTTCGTCTTTGCATGCGGAGAAAGGTTAGTGGTTGAGTTTACTTTGCGGGATGTTCTTGTTTGTAGTTAATGGGGAGCTGAATTTTTATCGTTGTGAGTTATACATTTTAAATTGTTTAGTTTTAAACGTGATGTTTTATTGTATTGTTTTAAAACAGCGTTTGATATTGTGTTGCGATTAGTTGGTTTGTTGTTCAGATATGAGTAATAAGTTTCCAGTTTTAAATGTGGTTTTTTTGTAGCGTTTTTTAATGCAAGAAACCCAAGAAATAGAAGATATACAATAATTTTAAGTAACTTTTAATACGTACTTTTAGAATTCGTTTGGCAACATTTCATTTCAAAATCTGAAAAAGTAAGTATTTGGAAGGAGCTTGGATGGCCTAGTAAGTTTAATCGCAGCCCATTACGCTTACAGTCTGTGCACTGTATCAGTTCACGGCTTAACTGTATTACTGACTACCCAGCGTTGACAAAGCGGCAAAGTTCAAAGGACAACCGAGAACGCATGTAGTAAGCATTTTGGCCGTTAGGTGGCACTGTAGTTACTAGGCATATTTTCAAATTGTTTACGTTGACTTCTACGAGCGTTTTCGATGTTTTAAGTAAAAAGATAGTTAATTTTACTATAAAAGAAAGTAGTTTTTTTAGAAAATGCCTATATATTGCTGTGTTCCACATTGCAAATCCGATAGTAGAAAAATAAGTGTTTCTTTTCACGAATTTCCGGTAAATGAAGAGCTTAAAAATGCATGGCTGAAAGCCATTTCACGTAAGGATTTTGTTCCAAATGATAAGTCATGTTCTTCAAAGGTATGTGGCTTTCATTTTAAGAGCACCGACTTTATCGAAAATCGGAAAAGAAGATGCCTTAAGAAAGATGCTGCTCCTACGGTTTTTGTAGGATATCCTTCGTACAAGATTCCTTCCCAAAAGAAAGATCGTAGATTGCTGAAACGCAAGATCGATGAGACCGATTGCTCTATCATTTCCAGTAAACAAATAAAAGTTGCTGCGACTTCGGATTGTCAAAATTTAAATGCATCTTATGATTGTCAAAATTCCAATTTATTAGTGCTTGCTCAAGCCTGTTCTGAAGCAAAACAAATCGATATTGTCAAAGATGAAATACTCAAATCTCAGGGAACCCAAACTAAAATTCAGGGTAGTATTTATCTGAAGCAGTTCGCAGAAATTCGGCGTCTACGAAAATTATTGACAAAAAGAAATAAAAAATTGAATCTCTACAAAGAAAATTGGAACAAAACGCAAAGAAAATAGAATACTTTGAAAAGGATGTTATAGCACAAAATGTCGAAAAAATGCGAGTGCTGAATGATGAGGGATATGTAAGCAGGCAAATTGAATTCACTTTATCCCAAATTTCGAATTTTGGCAAAAAAAATCCTAGATGGCCGGATTCTGTTGTACGTGAATGTGTACTTCTACACGCAGCTTCTCCAAAAGGCTATGATGCAATCCAAAACAGAAAGTTACTTTTACTTCCAAGCACAAGAACATTACAAAGATTTACTAAGATTTACTGGCCCTGTAAATGGACAAGTGGGCTTCACCCAGCTTATTAAGGCTAGAGTTATAGATGAAGCACAAAAATTGAAGCCAGAAGAAAAATTTGCATCTCTTGTTGTTGACGAGATGGCAATTAAGCCCCAATGCATATACGATTCCAAACTCGACTGCTTCTTTTGCGCCAAATCAGAAAGCATAAAAACTGCAAGGGAGGAATATGACAATGCCAATCGGCTATTATGCTTCATTCTATATGGTTTGTCAACCAAGTATTGCATCCGTTGTGGATATTATTTTACCAAACAACTGACTGCCAAAGAGCTCTACGCTTATACCAGTAGCATAATCAAAGATGTTGAAGAATGCAGTTTCGTAATTGTCCGTGTTGTCACCGACAATTTGGCTGTAAATGCAGCAATGTTCAAGGAGTTTGGTGGGGGAGAATTAAAAATCAGCATTCCTCATCCATGTGATCCTGGAAGAAAGCTGTTTTTTGCCTTTGACCAAAATCACATTGTAAAGAACATACGTTCCTTATTCCTTGACAAGGATATGTCTAACGGTCAAGAAATTATCAGTGGGAAATACTTAAGGCTATTGTACAGAATTAAAAAAAAATGAGAAGATTAAGCCGGTAAGAAATTTGACGTGTAAGCATGTTTCGCCCTCAAATTTAGAAAAAATGAATGTTGGTAGAGCAGTTTTGGTATGTTCTCCTCCAGTTGTTGCTGCCATTAAGTTCTTAAAGGAGAATTCAAGTAGGCATCCATCAGCCTTTGAATTTAAAAATGCTGGGGCAACAATTGAGTTTCTAGAAAATGTCTATAAATGGTTCTCTATTCATGATGTCTGCAACAAAACCCAGCACATCTACTCCAGAAACCCCAACAAGGAACATTTCTATTCAGTTGATGACCAACATCTAGACTGGCTGATAAATGATTTCTTGCAATATTTAAATGCTATCAAACAAGCTTGTTCAGAGCATGATCCACCTTTACATTTTTTGAGTGACCAGACACATGAGGCTATTGAGCTGACCACAAGATCTACAGTTGAATGTATTCGATATTTGTTAGATAATGGTTTTTATTACGTTCTTACTAGATCATTCAACAGTGACAGCGTTGAATCGTTTTTTAGTGCACTGAGGCAGATGAATGGAGGCAACGATATGATGGATGTTAGGGCTACAACTTTTGCATTGGAGAAAATACTTAAAGTGGGAATCATTAAGAGTTCAAAATATTCTAATGTCCAAGACTTTCATATGCAAATCTCCGACAAAGCTTCATTTTTAAGTTTGACTGAGCCATCACACTCAACAGAATCAAATGCAGAAGGAGTGAAAGTACCAGAAGAGATTGAGAGCATTCTTGAAAAAATGTTGATAAATCAGGAAGTTCCACACACATCTTTAAAAAATTGCAGTATTGGTTACGTAGCTGGGTATTTGTTGAGAAAGTTGGAACTCCAAATTGATTGTGATTTTTGTATTGCACCTTTCAGAATAGCACAATCCAACTCTCTTATTCTTTCATTAATTAAATTTCAAGATCGTGGTGGGTTATTCTATCCTTCGCCAAAGTTCATTATGTATTTGATAATTATTCAAGAATTTGTTGAAGCTGCTGTTAAAATTTTACCCAGGATTAACATTAAAAAAAATTTGTCAGCCCTAATTTTACCCAAGATGGTTCAGATACCAATTCTCACCTGCAATATTGAAAATTATCAAGAACATATTTGCAACAGCATTTAGTGTTATGTGTGCCGGACCCCATCTTACAAAAGATTGTTTACACAAGACAAAAATGTTAACTCCAAAGTGCGCCTTATGCTCCGGACCCCACACCGTGAATTTTCGACTTTGCCATAAACGGCCACTCACAGCTTCATAACGTGACCAACGACCTGAACAGATCACTCCATCTGCAGCCCAACAGCTCCACTCACAACCCAGCAAACCCCACCTCCACCCTCTGTCACCCAACAGACCTACACACCACCCACCTCAGTCAACCCTCCTGCTCTCCCACTAAGAAACGTCTGGAACTGACCAGCACGACACCCCACCATCCCAGGCCAGACACCACGACTTCCCCTCCAACGGAAGGAAAAGGAGAGAGGTAGACAATCTGATTGTGTAAAAGAACTACCAAGCGCTACAGACCTTTTCGCTGCATCACAAGTTCCAAAGAAGTGTGTTTTTTGTTCCCTTCCTCATCTGTCTGCAGATTGCTTGAAAGCTAGGAAAATGAAGTTGAAGGAAAGTTTGAAGAAGTGTTTTGGGTTGTGCTTCATTAAGTTATGAAGAGGTGGTGACCATTCTTTGTGATTGTGAATCAATTGTTAACTTATGCCCCTTAACATATGTGTCAGAGAATGAAAGCGAGCTTATATCTTAGTCCGAACTTGTTTTTCCAAGACTTGAAAACCTCAGGTCTCTCTGATATTGTAGAGGTTGATCACCAGAGCCTTAACAAGTGGTTGATATACCGAAGAAATCTACGAAGTGATTTGAGAAAAAGATTTCGATCAGAGTACTTAGGAGCTTTAATTCAAAGATCAGAGAGAAAGAGAACATCCAATGTGTCTGTAGGAGATGTAGTATTGATAGGAAGTGATCTAACATCTACTGGTCAATTGCTAAGATCAATTCAGAGGCTTTTATCCCTACCCCCTGGAGATCACTTCTGAGTCGGGTAAAAATATCAGACAAAATGAAAGTGGTGAAAGATCAATCCAAAGTGTCCCAGTCACTGATTGTAAGTGATGTAAACTGTGACAACTAGGTATGGAAGAATAATTCAGATTCCAAAAAGACTTGACTTGTAATTTTAATTATTTAGATTTGAGAGTTTTAATAATAATCTTGGAAAATGTTTTAAAATTTAATAAGTTTTATATACAGTTATACAGTTTTATTAAAAATAATTATTATTTCTTAAATCTATGTGGTACTGCTTGTTCGTTTGAAAATAGTCAATAAGCAAAAGTCATGGCCCGATATTTTGTTTTGATTTTATAGTTCAAGATCTTTTCTTACTGCTATTAAGACAATTTAGTAATTCTATAAGTAGTTACTCTGTGAACATAAAATTCTATTATGCTTTTATCAATCAACGAAATACATTTTTATTAAAAAAATAATTATTATTTCTTAAATAAATCTATGTGGTACTGCTTGTTCGTTTGAAAATAGTAAACAAGCAAAAGCCATAGCCCGATGTTTTGATTTTATGGTTCAAGATCTTTTCTACTGCTATTAAGACAATTTAGTAATTCTATAACTAGTAGTTCCTTTGTGAACATAAAATTCTGTTATGCTTTTATCAATTAACAAAAAGTTCGTTCAATTAACAACAGTGAACTGTTCGTTTGAAAATAGTAAACAAGCAAAAGCCATGGGTCGATGTTTTGTTTTGATTTCATAGTTCCGTTCCATAGCCTATAGGTGGCGCTGCCTTACTAGGGCGTTTGGGTGCGGGTTTGGGTACCAGTGAAAAGAACGTTCGTCAAAGCCTTCTTCCCCACGCAGCGCTGATACAGTTAAGCCTTGATCAGTTGCGGGTTCAATTTCTGTCGCTTACTAGTGCTCTGAACTCTGATCAAGCACACAAACCGAAAAATACATGTACCAACCTACCTATCTGAGTGTTTTGAAGCAACGTGGAAACATATTTGCTCAACATTTCTGAGTGAAGCAGATTTTTACAATTAAATTTACCGTATTTTTTAAGATAAAAAAACCAATATGGCTAAGGTCAAACATCGACGATATAATCGATTTTTGAGTTTTAATGAAAATCTGCCTCGGTCAACGCTTTGGCGACGCAATAAAGAAGCTTTGCTTGCAAGTACTATTGACATTGAGAATGATACCCCTGCACCTGCAGTTCCTATGGATACATCTGAAAATGATCCTGAATTAGAACTTGAATGTGAAAGCAATACCGTTGACAATCCAGATCCAAAAGACGATCCAGATCCAAAAAACGACCCAGATCCAGAAGACGATGCAGCAGATCCAGAAGACGATACCGATGAAGACGATTCAACGAGAAACCACCCCCAATTGAATGCCAAATTTACAACTCTTAAATTCAGCAACAACAGCGATCCATTGTATGTTTCTTCTGATGTGACCACTTTGGAAGCATATATCACCATTCTGGCATTTTATTTTCGCTTTAATTTGTCACGCACATGATTACATGAATTATTGCAATTGCTTGAGGTACTTCTTCCCCCAAACAATCTTCCTTCAACAGCACACAGTTTTTATCAAAAGATGGAATCTGCTTTTGACAACACTTGCGAAGCACACCTATACTGCATTAATTGCAAGTCATATATCTGTATGTTATCTACAGTTGAAAAGCCAGATGTATGTGATTGTTGTAATGAGGTTTTTGACCAAGATGAATGTATGAAGCAAGGGTCTTTCTTTTTGTACATGCCTTTGAAACCTCAATTGAAGGTGAAGTTTGAAAGGCAAAACCTTATGGAAGCCATAAATAACTATGTTTCAAATTTCAAAGGGGGTTTTGGTGAAAACTACAGGGACATTTTAGACGGTGATGCATATCGTTGTGCAAGTGCATATTTCACTACAACCGACATCTCCCTACAATTCAACGTGGATGGTATTCCACTTTACCACAAGTCGCAGTACAGCATCTGGCCGATTCAATGCACCATTAATGAATTGTCGCCGTCAAAACGGAAGGAGCATCTGATGATGTGTGGCCTCTGGTTTGGAGCATCCAAACCAGAAATGAATGAGATGTTTTTGAAACCATTTGCCAACGAGTTGCTACAGCTAGCCAAAAATGGATTTATTTGGCATAATCAAGATAATCAGGTTTTGACCAAAGTGTTTCCCCATATTTGCTCGAGTGATGCTCCGGCTTGGGCAATGTTGCAGAATTTTACACAGTTCAACGGAAGACATGGTTGTGGTTTTTGTGAAGCTGAAGGAGAAAGAACCGAAAAAGGGAAGGGTTTCTGCCGAGCCTATCCTGTTGGAGACACTCAACCCCCAATGAGGACTCATGGAAAAAACAATTCAGTGTGCTGAAATTGCTCATGATCAAAATAAAGCCTATCTGGGTGTCAAAGGCCCTTCCACATTGATGAGGCTCTATCCATATTTCGACATGGTAAAGGGTTTTGTGCCTGATTATATGCACTCAGTGCTGCTTGGAGTCGCAAGACAGTTTACTTGCATTTGGGTAGATTATACAGGTTGTGTATATTCATTAAGTAAGAAATCTATTTCTATCCTTGATGATCGAATAAAAAATGCCAAATTAACACGCGAAACAACTCGCAAGTTACGTCCAACCAAAGATATAATGTTCTGGAAGGCCTCTGAGTGGCAAATCTTTCTACTTTTGTCTCCTGTTTTGCTAAAAACATTACTCAATAAAAAAGTGTACAACCATTGGCTTCTACTAGTACATGGTATAACACTATTGTCAAGTGAAAGAGTTTCAAGCGAAGACTTGACAATAGCTGAAATAGCATTGAGAAAGTTTGTTACGGAAGTTAGCAATATTTACGGGCTCTCAGAGCAGTCGTACAATGTTCACCTACTCTTGCATTTGCCATATGCTGTGAGGTCATGGGGACCTTTGTGGGCCCATTCTTGTTTTGTTTACGAAGATTCTCTAGGAAAGCTAAAAACTTTTCACCATGGTACAAATGGTGTTCCGTCCCAGATACTGACATCATATATTCATAGAGTAAACTTAAAGATGTTGATAGATGTAAATAATATGCCAAATCCCAAAGTTCAAGCCTTTGTCGACGCCATGCAAAATGGTCAGAGGCAAACTCAAAAGGTCTTGCATGTCTGTAAATGTCTATTATTTGGTTGTCCCAAACCTGTAAAGTTAACCAGAGTAGAATATAACACAATTGTAAAGTGCTTGAACAAAAATATATGCGTACAAAATGTAAATTCATACAACAGGTTGTTGTATGAGGGGAAGATTTATATTACAAAAGACTACAGTTCTCCTTTTACACGAGCAGATTATATTGTCTCAATAATGTTATGTGGTAACTTAGAGTTAAAAATTGAAATCAACAAAATTATTGTATTAGATGGTAAAGTGTTACTTATTGGTCATAAACTATCTTGCGCTCGATATAGAAACCAAGACAGAGATGTAGGCATGTTATGTTCTAATATTTATATTCTATCATCCTACATTGATAATGACATTGTTGATTCTAGAAATGTAGTGGCATTTCAGCCATCAAATATCAAAGAGAAATATATAATTTCAGTAATACAGGATGATATGTATTTCATTCCTTTAATAAATGCTTGCCAGCAATAAATAAATCAAGTAAGTATTCCATTTCAAATAAACAATGTCCAAAACTTTACCATTTGTAATTTGCATAAAATTTTTCAATATATAAAAACCATAAAAAAAATCACTTTTTCAAATATTACATTTCTAGAATCAACAATGTCATTAATCTCAATTTACTTGTTTGTTAAAAAAAACACCCAATCTCATTTTGAGATTAGCGGGCGGAACGACCGTTCCGTCTTATTATACAAAGTTTTGTGTCATATTTTATTTAACATTTTCCCGTTAAAAATGAAAAAAAATCCTACAAGGGTTTGTAAAAAAATTCTTTGTAGCTAATTATTTGTTTAAAAAAAATGTGAGAAATATGTTTTAAAACCCATTTAATACAATCATAAAATTGAGTGAGATCTTATGGTTATCAGCTGTATTCTGTATATGGTTTTCTTTTTTAAATTCCTAAAATTTAATTTTTACAAAATTTTAGAAAATTATTAGTATAAATGTTATAATTCTTGAAAGTTTTTCAAAAATTGGATGTAGCTAGAGCTTTTTTCTTATATCATGTGGAATGAAAAAGTATTGTTTTTGTATTTTATATTGAGATTTGTTTAATTTTTTGTTAAAAAGAAAGCCAAAACTGAATTTTTAACTTATGTATAACTAAAATTAAAAGTATATATTTATCAATTATTTTTTCATACATCTTATTAAAAATAATTATGGCTCAAAATCTTGTGTTTTGTTATTTTCTTCGAAACCGAGACAGTCTCTTTGCTGTCCGGGCGTAATTTTCTTCCCCAGTGAAATTAATCTTCAATTATTTAATTGTTGATTTCAATTTACAATGAAAAAAAAAGATTTACTAGTGATTGATTAAAGATGTACTGTTTCTGAGTGTTTTGTTTTGCAGCTTAAACGCTATACCAACCTATAACTAAGTGATTTTTTTTAAAATAGTGATATAATTTAAAATTTAATCTATGTTTTTAAAAAATATTAAACTATATAAATGGTTCATAAAAACTAGTTCTGATGTTTGTCATAAGTAAAGAATTTGATAAAGATTTTGAGTGATTTTTCTCCAGAAATAAGATTTAAGTCCTTCAAAAAAGTGGCAGTTTTTTGAAATTTTTTTATTTTTTAAAGTGTTGACATGATTTCAGATTGTTTGCAATATATTAGAGCAGAAAAACTTCAAAATCATTTGTTAGACTTCACATTTCTATTGCTTAAAAAAAACTGCAGTTATTTTGAAACTGTTGAAATGATTTCAGTTTAGTAACAAAATTTCTACTGAAAAACTGCAGAAAGAATCAATAACAGAATTCACTTTTCTGTTGCTTCAAAATAACTGCAGTTTTTGTGAAAAATTGCTACCGAAAAACTGCAGAATCATCCGCTGATGGACTTAAATTTCCCGTTGCTTCAAAACAACTGAAGTTTTTGTGAAGCAATTGAAATGACTTCAGATTAGTTACAAAATTGCTACAGAAAAACTGCAGATGCACCTGCGGTGAGAATTCACTTTTATGTTGCTTCAAAATAAGTGCAGTTTTTGTGAAGCTGCCGAAATGACTTCAGATTGATTGCAAAATTGCTACAGAAAAACTGCAGATGCACCTGCGGTGAGAATTCACTTTTATGTTGCTTCAAAATAAGTGCAGTTTTTGTGAAGCTGCCGAAATGACTTCAGATTGATTGCAAAATTGCTATAGAAAAACTGCAGATGCACCTGCGGTGAGAATTCACTTTTATGTTGCTTCAAAATAACTGCAGTTTTTGTGAAACTGCCAAAATGACTTCAGATTGATTGCAAAATTGCTACAGAAAAACTGCAGAATCATCCGCTGATAAACTTAAATTTCGTGTTACTTCAAAATAACTGCAGTTTTGGTGAAGCTGCCGAAATGACTTCAGATTAGTTGCAAAATCGCTACAGAAAAACTGCAGAATTATCCTCTGATAGACTTAAATTTCCTGTTGCTTCAAAATAACTGCAGACTTCTTAAAGAAGACTGCAAGATCGAAATTTTTTTGAAGCAATTCTGCAGAATTTTTTGGCTGGGTTGTACCACTTCTACTGTGGTGGATGTTTGCCTGAAGGCCTTTTATCACCATCAGGCTTTGTGGTTTTGTCCAGGACTTTGGCTTGAACTTGGTGAAGTCCGATATAAAATTTATATCCCCTTCTTCCAAGAGTAGCCGCATCCAATTCTGGAATGTTGAAGACTATAGTTATACCCGAGGGTTCACGCTTCAAGTTCAGAATGCTCCATTCTGTAGAAGTTAGCCCCCCCGTTCTGAGTCAATTTTTTTCAGGATGACATTAGTATCCAGTTTAGTGAAAACTTTTGGAAGTTTTGCAATGACTTTAGTGGTTCTGACAAGTTTATTTGCCTCACCCACTAGAAGTGTTTGGTCTTGCCATGGGTTTAACTCACTGACAGTCTGTTCCAGCCACTTAGAGCTCTCCAGATCTGCACAGTTGATGATAACAGCCCCATTGTCAAGTCTGCAAGATAGAAATGTAGGGGCAGGATTCTCCTTTTTTCTATCTTGGTCATAATCAAGAGTTCCATGTCTGTAGCCTGTTCCTCTGAGGCGTTTTTCAGGATGTCCCTCTAAGTATGGACATTTTTACCGCCGTGAGAGCCTCCCTGTAGGTTTCACCCGAGGGTCTGTCTCTCTTAGAGGTCTTTTTGACCGCCTCCTGCTGTACCCTGTCGCTTTGACGTTGTTTGCCCTTTCCCTTGGGTTTATCTACCCAGGTCCCGGCTGCAATTTTCCTTTCTCTGGTCATTTTTTTTCTTTTGAGCCCCCAGAAAGTTTAAGTTTAACCTTATCGAGAGTGTCAGTCATGCTGTTAATAGCTTCCTGCTGTGCTCCAGAAGTTGACGGTTGGGTGGAGGTCATTTCTACCTCGTTTGAAGTATCCATTTCTGCACTTTCAATGAATGTCTACTCGGTTACCTCGTCTTTATACGGTTCTACCTCAGAAGTGTTGCCTGTAAAAACAGAGGTTTTGCTTTTTTATGTTCGTTTATTTCCATAATTTTTCAAAAATAAACCCCAGGAAAAACAGTCCACCCAGCATTGCCTTAGGATACTGGGTAAGGCAGCTTATTCTAGCAGTTTGCCAGTCATACTAGAGGCTCCGTTAAGACACATACACCGCTGCTTCATTCACCCTAGGCACGGATCGCATAACACCAGGGTTACGGGAGTTGGTTCCTTTACCTCTTATTGGTTATTCGAGGCTGTCCTGTCACTGGGCAGGATATTCGGCGATTCACCACCTGCCGAACGTGCCATGGTAGCCACTCAAGCCCCAGGAATCACACAGTTAAACCCATACTCATTTAAAAATAAACAAACTACAAAAGAGAAATATTTTTAGAATTTATAGAACAGTAAAATATTACCTTGGATGAACACTTCCTTTTCAAATTTGTTGAAGTGCTGGGGGTGGCAGATCACAATTATTGTGGAAATCAGTTGTATCATGTATCACATTTTCTGGTTCTGAACAGTTATTAAAGAAATCAGTTGTACTTGGATTGCTTCATTCTCATGCTTAAATTCTGCGACTTCCGGAATAACAATTTGATCAATTGCAAGCGTATTAACCACGTGCACTTCAATAACACTCGCGTTTCTTATTACATCACTGTGAGTCACTTCAACATAACAAAGAAAGACGTCATCATGCTGTGTAAAAAATAAGGCTATTTTCGCTTCCACATAATTCTTTTAGAGAAGAATCAGTGGCTAGCAGTTTACTTACAGCCTGTTTCAGTTTAAGAGTGGTGCTCATAGTCATTATTTAGAATGACTCTAAAATTCCGATCTTGCGGAAACTTAAGGAGGATTGTTATTGTATATCACACAAAACTTAAAAATTTTTAAACAGCACAGCGGAACATAATAATAATCGCAAAAACCGCCAAAACACAGCAACAACAGCATAGAACTGTTGCCACATGTTTTTAGATAAAGTTGCTGAGCAAATAAAATTTAAACAGAATAAATAAAACTAATTTATAAAATATGACTATTTATTCCTTCCCTCCCTTCCTCTAAGAGTGTTTACATTTGCTTTCAGCGTTTCAGCTACCTGATTTCGTATTCGTTAGATGATTTAGTGATCTACCCCCAGTGACCGAACTCGGGAACGACATACATGGCCAACAAAATAATATAATTAAAAATCGCAAATTAACAATAATTTCCATTTAACACAATAAATTTCAATAGCTAATCACAAAGCAAATTAACAAATTATTTATCATTTTTAACACAATAAAATTAACTAATTATGGTTGCTAGATGTTTCGGAAAATGCACCCGTCTGCCTGATCCGGTAACAATAACTATCTCTCCCCGAATCTCCGAGCAGAGTGTCCTTATTTGACGGAATGTTTTTATCAGTAAGTTGCACTGCACCGTCCGACATCAAGTATGCAGGTCTGTCAATTGACACTGTGGACTTTTTACCCTTAAGTTCTATACACACTGTTTTGTTCGACCGTTTAACGATTTTATGTGGTCCCATATAGGGCTGTCGCAAAGGGGGCCTAACACTATCACGTCCGGGTCACCAATCTTTAGTTGCTACTGTTCATGGGTACCGTGACCCATGCTGACAGACAAGAACTCGGAGACTAGTTCACTTGGCAAGCCAATATTTATTCAGCAACGACAATCACATACTGATATCTAAGTTAAGCGCCCGCGCTCGGCACAACTGGAGTTTATATATTGCTGGCCCTCTGGCGATCGAATCTAGCCACACTCAGTGCTGCCAGACCCAACCGCCACAATCTCATAGTGAGTCACAGAAATGATCGAACACTCGTCCATTCTGCTATTTGACGTTTCATATCCAGCCACACATATCTTGAACATATCAGCTTAGTGGTTGCTGCAATTCCAGGATGTGAAATATTATGCAAATGCTCGTACACCAATCTACGAAAAGCTGCTGGTACAAACGGCCGGGATACACCAGTTGAGGTATCACACCACACATCGGAGCACGATAATTGACATGGTCTACACTCCAACTTAAGTGATGTAGAACTGTTTCCTTGCAACAGCTTTTGTAATTCTGTGTCATCTTTTTGACCGGCTGCTAACTCATCTAATTTTAGAAATTCAGAGTTAGTTATAGAGTTTATTTCTATCCTAGAAAGTGCATCCGCTACCACGTTTTCCGAACCTCGCACATGCCTAATATCGGTCAAATATTGCGATATATAGTCTAAATGGAGCAATTGCCTTGGGGAACATCTATCAGGGTTTTGTTTCAATGCGTCTATCAAAGGTTTTTGATCTGTGAATATCTGGAGCTCTTGTCCTTCCAACTTGTTTAAATTTCCTGATCGACGAATATATTGCGAACAATTCCCTGTCATACGTCGACCATTTCAGTTTTTGTCTTATTTAACTTCATTGAAAAAAAAAGCGAGAGGTTCCCATTTACCTTGCGAATTTTGCATCAACGTGCCTCCTACGGCGAAGTCGGAAGCGTCTACCCAAACGCTCAATTTTGCCCACGGTATCGGATGTCTCAAGAGAGTTGCCTGTGCGATAGCTTGTTTGGCTTCCTGGAAGGCTTTTTCTTCATGTGACGCGTCAAATCTGAATTTCGTGTGAAACTCTTATCGCACTGAGTGCATGCAAAGGCCTTCTTATCAGTGTGGGTCTTCATATGGCGCGTTAAGTTGCGCTTCTCTGTGAAGCTTTTGTTACATTGGATGCAAACCTGAAAAATATGAGTTCTTTTTAAAATTAAGTATCTTTATATCGGATTCCAGCTAATTCAGTCCAACACATGAATATGAAAAATCACTTACATGAGTTGTGTCCTTAGTGATTGAGCTTGGAACTACAACCGACCCTCCAGAAGTGGAAGCTCCCAGATTCACAGCAAACTGAAAAGTAACAATTTAGAAACATAGGAGCATATAAGACTAAGTTAAACAGTTAAAAAAAATGGTTAAATGATACGTAAACACCGCCTATTTTTAATGTTAAAATTCAACTAAAATAAAATAAGTTCAAATAATTAGTACAAGTAGGGTTAAACAATTAAAAAGGCTTTGTAACGCCTAGATTCTACTTTTAGGAATTGATATTTCAAATAAAACAAAAATGCATTACAGACTCAAGAAGATTGTACATTTTAATAAGTTACTTACATGCTTTCGCTTTCCAACACCGATTTGCAGTCTTTTACTATTTGCACAATTAGCTTCATCAACATTGGAGAAAAAATATTCATCCATAAGATTGGATACAGCTTGTGTTTCCCCACACATTTCAAATGCATCAGTTATGTCTTCAGAAAACGGAAAAGGCTCCTCATCAAACTGTTTAAAGAAAAATTTAAAGGTTGTTATATATGAATGAAAAAATTGTTAAGGAGGTCTTAGACTACTGTATATTTTAAGAAACACATTTCAAAAAATATATTTAAATAAAATTGTTAGGGAGGTCTTAGATTAGTGTATATTTTAAGAATGACGTTTCAAATGTTAAACATAAATAAATTTGGTAAGAAGGTCTTAGATTAGTGGGTATTTTAAGAATGACATTTTAAAAGTTATATATAAATAAAAATGTTAGGGAGGTCTTAGATCTGTGGGTATTTTAAGAAACACATTTAAGTTATATATGAATGAAAAAACAAAACAATTATAGAACACATTTCGAACTTCTACAGTTTAAACAGGATAAAGCGCATAACTTTATGACAACTTATTGAATATTAAGGCAGCTAGAAAGTAAATAAATATTTGGCGTGGTTTGTAGGGTAATAACTTATGTAAATGTACACTTTTTAATGTCATTAATATTTACATACAATTTTAAAAAACTTACCATATCTAATAGTGTTGTATGGTCTATATTACATCCTAACGCTGGTTGCAAATCAGATTCGTTGGCATGATTTTCGGGAGAATAATCCTGGTGCCTTTCGGTAAGACTAGCAGGCGAGGTGCCTAAAATATAAATGAGCAATCTTATTTTTAGTATAAATAAATTTAAATTTCTAAAATAATTAATATCAAAGTCATTATTAAGTATTTCTATTTATTCGATATAAAATATTAATTTATAAGTGTAAATATATATTACAAATTTATTATTGAATCGAAATAAACTCTTGAATTCATAAGGTTAAGAATTAATTTACTATAAAGCCATATTATTGATGAATTAGATTGTATATTAAAACATACATTGGAATACTCAAATGTAAATACACTAAAAAAATAACATACCTTGTTATTCAAATTCATAATGACAACAAATTCCCTCAACCTATGTTTTACAAAAATAGATATATTAAAACGATATAATTTTTTTTTATTAAATACAACTATTATATATCGTTTTAGTACAACCTTAGCAGCGAAAAATGAAACGTAATGATTATCTGTGTGAGTCACTTGAACAAGAAATCTCTTTATATCTTGCAATAAAAGTGCAACTCTTGCCAAGCAGAGCTGATAAGTGAATCACCACCTCACCGATAGTGACCACTAAATTACAGACATAATGTACATACTTAATAATATTTAAAAAAGGAAATATTTAAACAATCATTGATTTACATAGGGATGAAAAAAAGATTATTTAATATATTACTAGTTAACTCTTAAGTATAATGTATTAATTAAATGGTTAAGTAAATAAGAATTATAGCAAATTTTCAATTATTAATATATATCACGTTACATTTTACCAACATTTAAAAAGCAATAGAGTGACTTTTAATATTAATTTAGAAAAAATATAGTATCGAATTTTCAATGGAAATTATGCGCTAAATTAAATACTATGTAATCATATAATATGCTGCACTTATTGATGTTTAATTTATTTTAAACTCGTAAGATTTGGAATATTGTATTAATGAATTAAGCGTTATTTAAATAAGTATTATAACAATTTTTCAATGATAAATATATCACGTTGCATTTTAATGACATTTAATTCCTTATTAAATAGAAATATATAATTTTAATTTATTTAGTGCTTAATTAAATACCCTAAGATAGTTACATTTAATTAAAATAATAATAATGAAAAAAAGTACTTACGTAATAGGTTCTACACTATAAAGTCTTGTTCTCGAACATGACACATTAATTCGTGATAATTAGTAGGTCCCGGTTATGGTAGTCTGTGAGTCTAAGTCATGCGAGACACGTGAGACTGAGTCAGCTGATTAGACCTGTGTTACAAGACTGAACATGTGGTCGCTGGATTGTCAGATAAGGGAACCAATGATAGGACTGAGATATATCTTTAACCAATAAAAAGTGTTGATAGATAGCGATAGGGGGATACAGATGTAGGGGGCGCTTTACAACTCTATTTCTTGCACCACAGATGTAGCACGTCATTCTCACTTTGTTTTTGCTATACTACTGTGTTCACTGTCTATCTACAATGTCCTTCCCTGCTGATTTGGATATTGAAATTATTTTAAACTTTTACAGTTTAGTACACTGTGAACAACTCTTTAGAGAACTTCAAGACTACAAATTTCAAGATTTTAACCTGTGTTTCAATGGTAAAAGCTACACGCCTTGACGAAAAGTATTGGGCTTTGTTGACTCTGGACTTTCCTATGCCTTTTCCGGAACTAGCGTACCTGCTCTCCCATGGACCCCTACGCTGCTGGATATTAAGAAAGACGTGGAAAACAAGACAGGGCAGGAATACAATTATGTGTTTCTCAACTTCTATCCGGACGGCTTTTCTAGGATGGATGGATGTTTGGGTTTTATGGCGCAAGGGCATCTAAGGCCATACACGGCTTTTCTAGAATAGGGGCTCATCGTGATGACGAATCATGCCTGGATCCGGAGTCTGTGATCCCAACACTGAGATTTGGAGCCACCAGGACGATGCAGTTTACCCGAAAAGGATTCCCACCCCACCAGACGCCTTTGAAAAATGGATCTCTTCTTCTGATGCGCCCGCCCACGAATCATTTCTTCTCTCACGAGATTATCGCCGACCCCTCCGTGCAACTACCAAGAATCTCTCTCACGTTTCGCAAGATTGCTATATCATCGCGGAAGCAAACTTTGGAAGATTGTGTTTCCTCCCAAGATTCGAAACGTAGTAGGACCTCTCGACAAATTTCCTCTCAAGACCCTCTACCAGACAATGACTGTCTAACAAAGTTATACATAGATGAAAGGTCCTCTCCCCGAAGAAGAGCGTGTGTCTTAAGGCTTTTTCAGACTTTTCCTCCTATTGTAATTGCTCAGTAGCTTTCCGTTTGGCAGCTTTCCGCCCTTCTAAAAACTTGACCAAAGGCGCAAGAATATGGGCAGCTCTGGGTACAAATCGTCGGTAAAAATTAAATAACCTTAAGAACTTCCTCAATTGGGTTAACGTCTTAGGTTGGGGGTGATCGATGACACACTTAACCCTGTCGGAAAGTGGTTCTATACCCTCCCCAGAAAGTTTGAAACCCAAAAACTCAATTTCAGTTTTACCAAAACTACATTTTTCGACCCCGATACAAAGTCCGTAATCCTCAAGTCTTTGGAACAAAGCCCTTAAATGCTCTAGGTGCTGGTCCAAATTCTTAGATGCAATTAAAATATCGTCTACAAAAGCGTATACCCCTGATAACCCTCGAGTGACTTCATCTATAAAAAGTTGAAATGTTGACGCCGCGTTGCACAACCCGAATTGCATACGGGTGCTCTCGAAAAGCCCAAAGGGTGTGCAAATCGCAGTTTTGTGAATGTCATCCTCGTTAATAGGGATTTGGTGGTACGCCTTTACTAGATCTACGTGGCTAAATATTTTGGAACCGTGTAACTCTGCAGTAAAGTCAGATATGCATGGGATTGGGTACTTTTTCTTTACCGTCTGTGCGTTTAAAGCTCGAAAATCCCCAACAGGTCTCCATTCTAAAGTCCCCTTTTTGAGAACCATGAGCAGTGGGGACGCATAGTTACTTTTAGATGGTCTCATATGACCCAATGCCATCATATTCTGAAATTCTGCCCTCGCAATTTTTAACCTATCTGGAGCTAATCTTCTAGGCTTTGCCACTACCGGAGGACCTCTCGTGTTAATAAAATGCACAGTATTGTGCTTAACCGGTTGGTTCGGGTCTGGTAATTTGGTAATCGAAGGATAATTCGACAGTAACTTATAATAATTTGAGTCCGAATTATTATACACCGTTTTTACCGAATGAATACCTGCCCTTTTTATTTGACCTTCAACCTGAAACTTTGTTTTAAGATCGACGAGACATTTGCTCCGAAGATCTGGTACCAACTCAAAATTATGGAGGAAATCCGCTCCAATAATTGCAGGTATGTTGCACTTGCGCCAAACGGCGCCAAATCTATTACCCTGATACAAATTGCGCCAATTTTCGGTTTTTCGTTTATTTTGCGCCAACTTGCGCCAAAATCTTGAAATTCGCTTAAAATTAATATGGCAATTGAAAAAAAAATTGGCCGCGCAAACTTCCGAAACTCTTCGCAATTTTGTTAGCACTATCATACAAGCCCCACTCTCTGTACGCTCATTTGTTGTCCGCGCTATCTTGTTTTGTGACAACAACTCAACTCGTATTCTTGTTCGTGAATCGTATAGGGAAAGGGCATGTTTACAAACAGTAACCGCCAGCTGAAAATCGAAAGGCAAAACATTGGACGCCTTTTGAATCTTTAACATGGCGTTTCGCGACCATTCTTACGATTCTGTTAAATTATCCTTATCCAATTACGCTTTGAGCCTTAATGAGGCGATGAGAAGTGAATATGTTGAAAAGTTGAAGTATGAGAAGGATGATTTTTGCTTTTATTTTCCTGATCCGTATGAGATTTCTGCAGACAAGTGGCTGAATGATGTGACAAAATGGCCGAAGATCGAGTATCCCGATCTCTTCAACTATTTAGTTAATTCGAAAGGTTCATTTGATGCCAAGTGCCTAAAGAACTACAAATCCTTAGCTGCTTACGAATATGTTATTTCAGGTATATATATTTTCTCATTCTTTTATTTCTGTTTCATTGAAATTTTAAAGAAACTGTTTAGTGTGTCTATTCATGAGCTTAACAGACTATATGTATATTTACATCTCTTTTAATACTTAATTGTCAACTGAAGTATATATTAAGTATTATATGAAATTTAAGGGGACATGAATTTCCGAAAACGAAACTAACTTCCTCAATGTTAATCTATGGTTTCTGATCACAGAAACGTTTATATGCAATAAAATACTAAGTAATTGCATTTGAAAGTAACTACATTTAATTAATGTGTAGTACAATTTTTTAGCATTGAACATTCATAAACTGTAGTGTTTAAAAAGTTTTTTTCAAGCAAAAATACAACAATATGCAAAGTAGACTATTTTATCTGTTCTAGAGAAAATTGAGCAGCAAAGTACATGCCTGGGATGCTTGATATTTTTTAAATGTTGGGCTTTTTAGAAATGTTAATGTTAAATTATAATAAGTTTTGCTCCATGTGCCTTTGAGTAATCATTCCCTGGTAGTTGTTTGTTCAGTGTTGAAGCTTGAACACAACACAAAACTTATATAATTAATATTTAGTGGCTACCTATTATTTTGATTTTAATTTTAGTTTATTGTTTGCAATTTATGCATCAAAAGTGCTTATGGACAAATAGTATTAGCACCTTGTTAATAGCCTATGTTTAAATAACATTCTTAATAATAATAATAAAAAAAGAATACCATAGTTTTTTTTAAAGGTATTGGATCATGCAGCTATTGAACTTTAATTCAGTAATCATTAACTGTTTTTACTTTTTACATAATAGACTTTTTGAATATCCATGTTTACTGAAGGTATTATTGTTTTTAGGAAAAGTTCAGCAAGTATATGTGTATTGTCCTGACAGTCCCTTGCAAAAGTTTCGGATTCTTGGAGCTGATGTACAGCCTTCTCAAAGGATTCGAAATGAAGTTCTGAAAACATGGGTGATTGCTACCAATGAGGGAACTGTTCAGATGGCCCATTGTACCTGCATGGCTGGGTAACATATGTTTTGTGATTTACATTTTATTTTTTCTGTAAGCTATTTAATAAGTAAAATCTAAACTTTGGATTCGTAAATATTCAATTTAAAATTATTGTTATTATTCATAGACAGTTGAAATGTTATGTTGAAAGTTATATCTATTAAGTACCAATTCCTAAACTATATGACACACTTGAGAGGAAAGGGAGGCCCTTAACAGTATCACTTCAATATGTGTTTGGAGGCCTTAAAATAAGTTATAATAGGTTATAAATTGCTTTGATAATTTCACATATAAGTGTATAAGTCTGCTAGATTGATCCATATTCGTGATCTGTTTGCATAATTCTATATATTTAGTCAGTTATATATTTTTTTATAGATTTGGAGAAACATGTAGCCATGTAGCAGCAGTGCTCTTTAAGATAGAGCTTGTTGTCAGAACAGGTGCTACAAGACAAGGTCCCACTGAAGCACTCTGCACTTGGAATAATAAATTTTCAAATAATGTAAGTGAATACATTTTATTTCCAAACTAATGTGCATTTTACTTTTTATGTGTTACATTAGATAATAATCAATTATGCTATTTTTTAGTGTAATTAAGTTCACTCATCTGTAGAATGAATATTTACTATGCTTTATACTAACGAATCCAATTAAGAGTTGGAGAGAAAATCACCATTTTTCAACCTATTACTTGCATGTATAGTGTATACCATGACAGTACTTCTCACAATTACTGTAATACATAACTGTGAACAGCATTTACTGTAATTAAATTTTGATTACAATTAATAATACATTTTCCTTAACGTTAAGCTCATGTTCAGAAAAGTGGGGAAAATAAAAATGCTGTAACACATTTAATATTGATATATTTTTTACTCATTACTTTTCTAATGTTGTTCGTTGTAGTATCGGTTTTCTATATCAGCTTTTGATATGCAAATGTTTTTATACTTTTCTACGTTATTGTTTTATTAAGTTGGCAGATTATAATTTTAGGTCACATCTCTACCCATGACTGAAATCGACTTAAGAAAGAGGAAATGGGATACTGTTGAAAAGGCCAGAAAAGTCAACGTTCTACCCAGAAAAAAGGTCCCTCCATTATCTAAAAAGGATATTGCAGATATTAGAGCGGTCCAGCCAAATGCTGTTTTCTTCACATCATATGTTTCGGATAGCAGCGAAACAGACTCTGCATCTGATGATGAAGTAAATTTACCCCTGACTTTAGTGGACCTCTTCAAGTCCTCTGCTTCTGTCATTACCTCTGACAGCATTAAGGTGCATTTTTCTGCGCAAAATTGCAAAAGTCTTGAAGAGGCCACGAAAAGTCAGGAATCACTCTGGAAACAGCACAAAGCAGGTAGATTGACGTCTTCAAACTTTGGAGTTGTTTTGAAGAGAAAAAAATGGTCGGACGAATTTGCTGACTCTGTGTTATTTCCTAAAGAAATTTCCAACGTCCCTGCAATCAAATGGGGCAAGACGAAAGAAAATATTGCTGTACAATGCTATGTAGAATCTACAAAAAGTAATCATGTAGATTTTGAATATGAGCCGGCTGGGTTACATATTGCCCCAAATGATCCTCATTTGGGAGCTTCTCCCGATGGCAAAATAAATTGTAGTTGTTGTGGCAAGGGTGTCATTGAAGTGAAATGTCCTTTTAAACATAAGGAATGTGATCCTAAGTTGATTTCAACTGTGGATCGAACATTCTGCTTAGATGAGAATAATGAACTGAAGGTCACCCACAATTATTATTATCAGGTGCAAGGGCAAATGTTCCTGTGTGACGCAACTTATTGCGATTTTGTAATTTGGACCAAAAAAGGTTTTATTGTCCACAGAGTTTATAAGGATTTGGAATTTTGGGAAGCAAATAAGCCAATTTTGGACAATATTTACTATAACATGTGTGTACCATTTCTAGTGAAAAAATTTAAGGCATAACAAATGTGTGATTTTAGTGATATAATACATATATGACATATCATAACTTAACCCCCTCAATATAACTTAAATCTTATATTTTGTACCCCAATTAAACTTAATAACTTAAATTATCTTTCTCATATATCCTTAATATCACTTAGTACTTTAACATCCCAACCACACCCTGTCGGCAACAAACAGTCGCCTAGATCAATTCGTTCCCACAGAAACTGTGCTGACAAGTTTATTTTTGAAGAAAACACAGTTTTTCTTTGAACTTTTTAAATTTCTTTTTAAGAATGCACGTTTTATGTTTCAAATCTGAAACTTTTTCAAGTTTTAATATTTTTTATATTGTATGGCAAATATGTGTTACCTTTGTTTCTGTTTACACATTTTAATATATTGTATTTTAGGAGTGTTGCCTTTGTTTATTTTTACATATTTTTGGTATTTGATATATTGTACTTTAATGAAAGCCTAATTTCCAGTATTTTCTTCATGTTTATATTCTGTGGCATTTAAAAATTTTTGAGATGTTACTTTTACTTCCTCATTTAATGTTTTATTTTTGTATTTTACAGAATTAAGTGTCAATTTTAGTATTATTTTGCAATGTTTCTCATCTAATGATACATTTTTACCTTCTGCTGCTCTTTTCGGTGATCAATTAGACGTTTTATTTTTTGTCCTTTTCACTGACATTTACAATAACTTTGAACTTGTCTTCCTTAGTCGAGAGGTGCGCAACTCTCGGTTTTGTGAATCAAGTTTTCTCCTTTTTTTTTTTGTCCCTCGTTCCCCGTCCGAGCCGACTTGCTGGGGGGGGAGGGGGATATGACATATAACTTAACCCCCTCTCAATATAACTTAAATCTTATATTTTGTACCCCAATTAAACTTAATAACTTAAATTATCTTTTTCATATATCCTTAATATCACTTAGTACTTTAACATCCCAACCACACCCTGTCAGCGACAAACAGTCGCCTAGATCAATTCGTTCCCACAGAAACTGTTTAGTCAGCACATATTTTTAATTGATCTTTCAACTCTCCCATGGCTGTAATTGGTCAGTGAAACAGAGCTCGGAAGTTTTCGCCATTTTTTGTAGACATTCGATCACACTCTTTCGTCGGCTGCAGAAGTAAAATCAATCTCTTCCTGAATCCTGATGAATAAGTCTTAATAAAAGATCTTTAATTTCTACAAAGTTTCCCTGTCGACTTATTTGACATATATATAGTAGCAGGATGCCCAATCTTTGCACATAATTTTTTTTATTAATAGCCATATTTAAACAATTCCAATTTAATTTTTTTTACTTTACTTTCATTGCCTTTTATGTTACAATATCTTAAGGTGCAAATAGGTTAGCAAATTTAACTTTCTAACAAATTTATGTAGCACTATGGTATGTAACTTTAGTGTTAAATTAATTACATAAAATCCATAATTGTTTTGACACAAATTATTTTTTAAAAAGTTTAATATTTCATGTATTATTTATTATGTATTGGCAGTGCTCTTTTAATAAAATTTCTCTATCAACCGGGTGTTCCATGGACTTTGGACATTTGAAATTACAAAAATCATTCAATTTCTTTGGGACTCCCTGTAAAATTAATGGTTAGGAGTATTAAAGATGTCTGCTGAAGGGATAAGCTGCTGAGTTAGATGTGAACACATGTATTTTAAAACATGATGTATGTTTGGTTCATGAAACAAAATACATAAAATATCAACCATCATACTTTATTAGCTACACAAGATAGATTTACAAATGTTAAACAGATAAAGCAAAATCACTGAGTGAACATTAATTTATTCATAAAATGGGCTTGAACACACGTACACTGAATAACCTGGGGCTTCATGAGAGAATACGAGGATATCTGAAAAGGTAATAAAAAAAATTAAAAAATGACTTGAATCACCCAAAGAAGTTTTTGTGGTGAAATTACTTTTAACCCTTAACTCAGTTTTTAGTCAAAACAGAGTGGAAACAAATTTGACATTTTAATAGAATTAAAAATAGCTCTCCTTAAAAAATGTTTTTCGTTATGACTTTCTGGAAATTAAAGCATATTTCCTTTGAAAATAGTCAATAAAAGAGAAAGGACAGTAATTTTTACGAGCAGCCTAAATAGAAAATAATTCATGCTTGAGCGCACTTAGGAACTTCCCCTAAGGCCCTGCACATGCCATATTTTTTGTCCGTAGACAGGGGCTAGGAGTTAGTTGCCCATAGTTACCACATCATTTATGACAGGCATCAATTATTCTTACATCTTCAAGTGAAGTTTTAAAAAAAGCTATCACATTGGTTTCAAAACCTGAAAAAAAAAACTATGCGAGTTAAAACAACTTTACATAAGATATCTGTCAAACAATTAAGCTTGAAAAATGGCATGGAAAGATATGGTTCAACGATTTTAAAATCAGCATGGCATAATAAATAGTAATTTAACTTCCTTAACACCTGTTAATTTAAAAATAAAAGCATTACAATCTATCAGGGGCATAGCCAGCTGAGGGAGCTGCAGCCCCTTCCCAAATCCAAAATTGTACCCCAAAAAAAATATTTTTAGTATGTAATAGTAAAAGTATATATTTTAAATATATATATTTTATAATAGTTTTTGAACTAAAATTTTGAAGGGCTCATCCTCCTCCGACAAGAAGTTCTGGCTACGCCCATGCACTCTATTTATTTAACAATTGATTCGCTTAGATTACATATAGCGGCACAAATAATAACAATACTATCAACATATTTTAAAAAAGTTACAGGCATAATGGTTTTCAAGACTCTAAATTTTTTAATTTGGCCAATCACTCTTTCCACGTGAATTCGAACATTCGATACTCTAGCGGACTGCAGAACCTCAAGTTTGGACAGTTGTTTTTTCCCTCTTGTAAATGTCGGCACAACAAGTTTCGCTCCACGTTCCGCAAACAGATCTTCGATCGTAAATCCACGATCTGCCAGCACCAAATCACCTGGGTTAATTTTATCTAACAGTCCACAGGCAGCTGTTACTTCTCGGTCGGATGATCTGCCTCCCCAGGCATCTGAAACAAAGCAAACTTTACCAGACGGTGTAGTAGCTATAAGGAATTTCACCGTCTGGTGGTGTTTATAATTGGACCAGGTTTGAGACTTTGAACTTTGGCGACTTGGCCTTTGAATGAACACTTCTGTACAATCAATAATACACACACAATCCTTATAGTTAGACACTTTAAATGCATTTGGACAGTTTTTTTTAAGTACTTTCAGAGTCGGCCAATGAATCAAACTTTCCAGCCTTCCTGATAAGGAAGGAATCCATTCATCCAAAATTCTTTGAACAGTTCGCCTGGAAACTTTGAAACGATATGCCAGATCTGTATTTAAGAGATTCAACTTTAACTTGATGAGAACAATTAAAAGTTGATTCTTAGCACTAAGTTTACAATTTTCACCACAATTAACAATACCAGACATTTTCTCAAGAATTACTTGGAATAACTCAGAAGAAGGTAGACCAGTGTAAAAGGATACTTTTTTCGGACTACTTAGCATATCGACACCAGGATCCTCTTCATTTTTAAGAAGTTCAACCTGTTGTTTCAGATCCTTCACTTCATCCCTCAAATAATCAATTTCTCTATACAATTTCTTTATCAATTCCTTATCTGATAAGGGTTGCTCTGAAAATATAAACACACAACAAATGGAAATTAAATCTAAGTTATAAAACTGTTGTAAGTGGACAGTGACTAACAAACAGTGATTCTCAAACATTGGGCTTCACTAATTAAAAATGTCTCAAAACAAAAAAAATTAGATTACATGACTTGGCTATATTTCTAATCGTTCGGGAGTTGGTGTTGTGTTGGCGGAGTTGGTGTTGTATACACACATGGTATAAAAAGACACTTCACGAAATTATTTTTTATTGTGTCATTTCATAAACTGCCCAAACTTTCATAAAGCAAATTTTAAAATGCATATATTTTTTAATTATTTATTTCATGAAGTTAATTTGCTGTTTGTGTTGCCTCCGAATAAGAACGCACAGCAAGATAAATAGGTACTCTTTGAAATGTTATGTGTTGAATGTTTTAGATTTCACAAAAGCAGTAAATTTAATTTAAAGTAAAAAAATTCAATGAAACATTTTAAACATCAACTATTCTCTGCATTAGGACAAAAAATTATATACAACTCAAAATTAAAAATACAATTTATTTTGTAATTAAAAGGCACTTGGTTTAATAGTTTAAAATCAAAACATAACGAGAAATTCAAAAATTTTAACAGAAAAATTATATATATACCATACATAAATTAAACTCGTAACTGTCGCAATTATTTTTTTGCTTTAAGCAGGCTTTGAAAGAAAGTATTATAAGTTATGAAAATGGGACAATTTTATATAGAGAAATTTCATTGCTTAAACAAAAATAGAATTATTTAGCAATACAGTACAAAAATTATGAAATATGAAGTGTATCAATATCGTGAGGTCTGTTGATAAAACCACGAGTGTGCAAAAGCATAGAGATGGAAAACCAGAAACTGATAAACCAACAATTTTCAAAAAACACCCCTCCCTAGAATTTGCACATTCGTGGTTTTGTCAAAAGAGTGACGGTACCAGAAGTGTAATATTAATGTTTGGACCATGTTTTTGTACATACAATTAAACAAGAATTAATATTTTCTATTTTTTTAATGAGCAGTGTCAAAAATAAATATAGTTTCACTGGGCGATTAAAGTGTCGCCTGGTCCTATTTTAAAATACGATCTGGCCTCAAAGACCCAGTGTGAAAACAAATAAAATTTACCTTGTTCACAAACTTTAGATGGGAAAAGCAATAATGCATCTGCAGCATCATTTTCTGCTTCTGTCCTATCTTCTTGGATAACTGAGGTTTCAGCAATAACGCTCCGCTTCTTCAATACTTTCTGTCTTCTGTTAAATGACATTAAACTTGTCGAGGGCTTTGCGAACATAAATATGTTAGGCACAAAATCAGGATGATTTTCATCAGAATTTGGTTTACCTACAATATTAAATAATATGGTAATTATGATAAATATAATTATCAGAAACATAGTGTACTTATGCATTCATATACCCTTGCTAAATTGTTTTAAAAATTAGTTAAAACAACATTCACCTGTCGATTGTAATTTTAACGCCTTGCTCACAAAACAAAGTACCTGCATTTCAAACACTTTAGGATAATTACTTGAAAGTATTTTATTATTACATAAATGATCTGGAATAGTTAATAATTAGCGTAATTATCCTTCTAACTTTATATTAACAAAGTTACAGATGTATGTAAGAAACTTAAAATGCACATGTTTTACTCTTAGTGATCTGCCATAAAGTTTCTGTTTGCAGTATAAATACTATTTGTATACACGTTTTTTTGTCGTTATATAAAACTATTAAATATTAACTGCGCTATTTTATCAGAAAAAATAAGAGAAAAGTATAGTTTACCGGATTGAAAATGTTGTCCACAAATTTTCGAAGCCGACGTCGGCGTCCAATTAGTTCTACGTAGAGCCTTTAGCCATTTATCCAATCTGCTTTTATTCTTCAATGGAAAACGAAAAAAACCTATATTGTCGCCTTTCTTATACCTTTTGGTACATCCAAATGCACAACAACTGCTCACCATTATAATATTTTAGATCAAGCGAAAGTTAAAGCTGTCGAATATGTAGACAAACACGTCTAAACGCGCACTGAAATACTGAAAATCTGTGCCAATGTTTTGCCTTTCGCGATGTCACGTGCTTTTTGTGTGACGTAGCACTGCCCTTTCCCTATTGTTGTGAGCGTAGGTTATCTCTATTCCTTTGACTTATCTTATTTCTGTTTGCTTGCTTAGCGGATTTGCAGTGTAATTTATTGCAATAATTTTTATTGTTTTGAAATCGATCACCTTAAGCAGGCAATCCACAGCTTGAAGCCGGGATTGGGAATCTGGAGCTGAATTTCTGAATCGCTTTCAAAGCGATTTGTGTTGCATATTTTTGAAATCTGGTACATGCTGTAGCACTCAACCAAGAATGAATAAAAATGGTAAGTACATACATATATTTTTTTGCTTAATGTACTTTTTTTTCCAAGGTCATTCTGCATTTCACTCACGTGCTTGCTCTTAGGGATGTTCGGTTTTTAGAAAAAAAACGTTCTTTCATTTCCAGTTTATCTGGTATCAGTTAAACCGTCACCGAAAACTGATTACGGTTATTTTAATTTTGAATGTATGTTTTCATAGATTGCCAATGAGAAAAACAACATTTTTTTCTAGAAATGGAATAAATGCAAAATTAAAAAAAAAAAAAAAGGTTCCGGTTTTCAAATAAAAAAAACAGGTTCCGACTAAAAACCGGTTTTCGCCAGTTTAACCGAAAATCGGTTTTTCGGTGTAATGCCATGTAATAATATGACATGCATGCTTATAATTTTCCAATCCTGAAAATTTGCAGGGACTCGAACCCATGTGAAATGTTGATATGAAAATTGTTAACACATTCACTCTGAAAAGTATTCTGATGACAAGGAACTTATGTACTATGCCGGCCTGAAGGCGGTAATGTTTAGTTTAATGTAGCCATCGTTAGTTTGAGATTTGATGTATCTCTAAAGATGTTACCTAAAAATTTACAAAATTGCTTGTTACTGAAATTTTGGCACGCTTTATGCTTTTTTTTATTCCAGTCTTATTTTTCAAGTGTGCTTTACTTATAAAGTTAACAAACATATTTATTCCTTTCAGCCAGGTGACCTGCAATCGCCATCAGGACCTCCACCCAAAAAGACAAAAAAGAGCCACCTGAAAAGCCTAGAAGACGAGGTTCTGGCTAAAGCTGTGAAGGCTTTAGAAAAGGAGGAGGACCAGTATGAAGTCTTTGGACAATATGTGGCCTCTGAACTGAAGCACTTGAGTTCAGAGGTTTTGAGGAAAAGGACCAAAATTGCAATTTCTAAACTACTAATATCTGCATCAGAAGAAGATGCCTGTCTGGATTATTCAGTTATTGAAAATGCGGAATTATATTGTGAATGAAATATATATATTGAAAATTTACCCAATGGTTGCCTATTTTTTTTTAAATTTTCTTTTTTTAGGGTTTTTTCTCCTTTTAAATGATGCTGTGGGTTGTGGTCGTTTTCCCCCCACCTATTTTTTTAAACAAAAATATATAGTAAAAAAATAAAAAAAAATTTATTAAAATTTTTTGGTTAGAAAAAAGTTTTACACCATACTTTACAAAACCACAATACTATATAAAATAAAATATTGCAATTTTAAAATTTTGAAGTTAAAATTTTCCCCTTTTATTAAATGTATACAAGAAAACGGGATAAAAAATTTTTGCTTGCGGGAAAATATTTGATTTTTGTTTGAAAAAAATACTTTTTCAATCCTCTCGCCCCCCTCTTAGCCGAAAAAAGGAAGGGTTTTAGGGCCTTTTGCAGGCTCGATAGGAAACGGGGGCTTCGGGCAGGGCCTTCTTTTCCATGACCATTCTCAATTTTTTCCCGGGAAAAAATTTAAAGGGGAAACCCTTTTTTTAAAAAAAGGGAAAAAATTTTTCGTTTTTTTAAAAAAAAACCCAAAAATTTTAAAAAAAATTTTTTTTTTTTCCCCGCGTGCTCTTTAAAAAAAAACCCTTCAACGGGGGTTTTTTTTGGGGGGTTTTTTAATTTTTTAAGGAAAATTTTTTTCCCCCCGGGGGGGGGTTTTTTCCCCGGGGGGGGGCCCTTTCCCAAAAGTTCCAGTTCCCAAGGGGGCCGGGGGTTCCAAAAACCCCCCCCCCGGGGGACCCAAGTTGCAAAAAAATTTTTTTCCCCCCAAACAAAAAATTTGGGGGGTTTTTTTTTAAAAAAAACCCCCCATTTTTGGGGGGGAAACAACCCCCCCGGGGGGGAAAAAGGGGGGGGAAATTTAAAAAAAGGGGAAATTTTCCCAAATTTTTTTTTTCCGGGGGTTTTGGGAAAAAATTTCCTTTTTGGGGGGAAAAAAAAATTTTTTGGGGCCCTTTTTGGGGGGGGAAAATTTTAATTTTTTGGGTTTTTTTTTTTTAAAGGGGGTTTTGGGGGGGGTTTTTTTTTAAATTTTTCCCCCCCTTTTTTCCCCCCAAAAAACCCCCCCCCCCGGGAAAATTTTTTAAAAAAAAAAATTTTTTTAAAAAAAAATTTTTTTTTTTCCCCCCCCCCTTTTTTTTGGGGGTTTTTTTTTTAAAAAATTTTTTCCAAAAAAAAATTTTTTTTTAATTTTTTTTAAAAAAAAAAAAAACCCCCCCAAAATTTTTTTCCCCCCCCCCCTTTTTCCCCCTTTTTTAATTTTTTTAAAAAAAAAAAAAGGGGGTTTTTTTTTAAAAAAAAATGCCCCCCCAAAAAAAAAAAAAAAAATTTTTTTTCCCCCCCCTTTGGGTTTTTTTTTTTTGGGGGAAAAAAAATTTTTTTGGGGGGGGCCCCCCCCCCAAAAAAAAATTTTTTTTTTAAAAAAAAAAAAAAAAAGGGGGGGAAAAATTTTTTTCCCTTTTTAAAAAAAAAAAACTTTAAAAAAAAACCCCTTTTCCCCTTTAAAAACCCCAAAAAAAAAAAAATTTTTGGGGGAAAAAGGAAAAAAAAAAAATTTAAAAATAAAAATTTTAAAAAAAAAATTTTTTTAAAAAAAAAACCCCCCCCGGTTTTTAAAAAATTTTTTGGGGGAAAAAATTTGGAAAGGGGGGGGGGGGTTTTTTTTTTTGGGCCCCCCTTCCCACCCCAAAAAAAAAAAATTTTTCCCTTTTTTCCCCTTTTTTTTTTTTTTTTTTAAAAAACCAAAAAAACCTTTTTAAAAATTTTTTGGCCCCAGGGTTTTGGGGGTTTTTGGGTTTTTTAAAAAAAAATTTTTTTTTTCCCCAAAAAAATTTTTTAATTGGGGGTTTTTCCCCCCCTTTTTTTGGAAAAAAAAAAAGGGGGGAAAAAAAACCCCCCTTTTTCCCCCCCCCCCCCCCCCCCAAAAAAAATTTTTAAAAAAAAATTTAAAAAAATTTTCCCCTTTTTGGGCCCCCCCCCGGGTTTTGGGGAAAGGGGCCCCCTTTTTTTAAAAAAAAATTTAAAAAAACAAGGAAAAACCCCAAAAAATTTTTTAAAAATTTTCCAATTTTTTTGGGGGCCCCCCCCAAAAATTTTTTTAAAAAAACCCCAAAAAATTTTTTTTTTTTTTTTTTTTTAAAAAATTTGGGGAAAAATTTTTTTTTTTTTTAAAACCCTTTTAAAATTTTTTTTGGGGGAAAAAATTTTTTTTTTTTAAATTCCCCCCGGGCCCCCCCCTTTTTTTTTTTTTAAAATTTTTCCGGGGGGGAAAAAAAAAAAATTTAAAACCCCCGTTTATTTTTAAAAAAAAAATTTTTTTAAAAAAAAAAAACCCCCAAAAAAAAAAAAATTTTTTTTAAAAACCCCCAAAAAAAAACCCCCCGGGGAAAAAAAGGGGTTTTTTAAAAAAATTTAAAATTTTTCCCCTTTTTTAAAAAAAAAATTTTTTTCCCCCCCCCCCAAAAAAAAAAATTTTTTTTTTTTGGGGGCCCCCTTTTTAAAAAAATTTTTTTTAAAAAAGGGGGTTTTTAAAAAAAAAAAAGGTTTTTGGAAAAAAAAAATTTTTTTAAAAATTTTAAAAAAAAAAAAAAAAATTTTTTTTTTTTTTAAAAAAAAAAAAAATTTTAATTTTTCCCCCCCCCCCTTTTTTTTTTTTTTTAAAAAAAAAAAAAACCAAAAAAAGGGAAAAAAAAAAATTTTTTTTTAACCCCAAAATTGGCCCTTTAAAAAAATTTTTTTCCTTTTTAAAATTTTTTTTAAAAAAAAAATTTTTTTTTTAAAAAAAACCCCCCCAAAAAAAATTTTTTAAAAAAAATTTAAAATTTTTTTAAAAATTTTTTTTAAAATTTTAAAAAAATTTTGAAAAAAAGGGGAAAAAAATTTTTTTTTAAAAATTTTTTTTTCCAAAACCCCAAAAAAAAAATTTTTTGGGGAAAATTTTTTTGGGCCTTTTTCCCCCCAAAATTTTTTTTTTAAAAAAATTTCCCGGGAAAAACCCGAAAACCAAAATTTTTTTTTTTTTTTTTTTGGGGTTTTTTTGGGTTTTTAAGGGTTTTAAATTTTGGGAAAAAAAATTTTTTTTTTTTTTTAAAAATTTTTTCCCCCCAAAAAGGGTTTTAAAGGGAAAAATTTTTTTTTTTTTTAAAAGGGCCTTTTTTGGCCTTCCCCCCCCCCCCAAAAAAAAAAGGCCCAAAAAAACCCCCCCCAAAAAAAAAAAAAATTTTAAAAAAAAAATTTTTTTTTACCAAATTTTTTTTCCCCGGGGGTTAAAAAAAAAAAACCCAAAAATTTAAAAAAAAAAAGGGGAGGGGTTTTTTTAAAAAAATTTTGGGTTAAAAGGGAAAATTTTTTAAAAAAATTTTTTTTTTAAAGGGGAAAAAAAATTATTTTTTAAAAACCCTTTTTAAAAAAAGGGGGGAATTTTAAAAAAAAAAAAAGGGTTTTTGTTTAAAAGGGGGGCCCCTTTTTTCCCCCAAAAAAAATTTTTTTTGGGGGGTTTTTAAAAATTTTTTCAATTTTTCCCCCCTTTTTTTTTTAAAAAATTTTTTTTAAAAAAGGGGTTTTTTTTTTTGGAAAAAGGGGGAAAAAAAATTTTTTTTTCCCCCCCCAATTTTTCAGAAAACAGTACTGCATTGTTGAATTCTGCGAAGAGAAGTGTCTGTTCGTAGTGCCCAAGCCCGGATTCTTTCGGGAGAACAAAAAAAAATTATGGTACATGTTGGGGCCACCTTTAAAAGGGGGGAAAAAAAAATTGACGCTTTAGTTCAAGCCAAAAGACACCCTTTGATGCTGGAGGGGTTTGGACATTCCAAAGTCGGGATATTATACCAGTCAAGTAAGTAAAAAATTTTTTCAAAGGTTTTAAATTTTTCATTTATTTACTACTTGATTTCTATTTGTGTGAGATCCAATGTAATTTGAAAAAAGACTGTATATAGGAAGATACTTAAACCAAAGGTATATTTTAGACTTTTAAAATATATAAATAGCAACTTTTTTTTAAAATTTGAATTCATGCTGATACTAAATTAAATTTATTATTTTTTCCCACACATCTATCTAACCCAAGTAAAACCCTTTAAAAATTTAAGTTGTCTCAGTTTTTAAACTTACAAATTTAGGATTTTTATTTAGCTTTCTTATTCTCGCATTATAACTTTTTTTCCCGGATCATACGATAATGCAAATTCGAAACTTCGAAGTTGGGGAAGAGCTAAGATGAGGAAAACGTTTTGTGCCCCACTGATGAATCTAATGTTTAAATAAATTTTGTCAATAAATAGTTTTTCTTCGGCACTTTTGTTTCGGATATCTGTTCATTCCTTCATGTGTTTTTCCTAATAAGTTTTAATTTTTGAAGGCCTTTTATCTTTTATTTTTGTGAGATCCCAAAGTGATTTTCAGTAAACTGTATATAGGAAGATTTCTTTACCAGATGTAAAAATTTACAACTTTTTAAAAATATTTTTAGCAACAGATTATTTTAATTCGTGCTGTTTCTGATACTGAATTACTTATTTTTCACCATAGCTATCTAATCATTTGCTAACCAGGGGAAAATTTAAATTGTGCTCAGATTTTTCCCCATCAACAGATAAAAGGATTTTTCTTGCATTATTATTTTTGCAGGAACATACGAAAAGGCAAACTCAAAACTTCCATATTTTGAAATGGCTTCATCTTTTTTGAAGTTAAGGGGGTATCATAAATTTCCGATTTCCCTAAAAAAAACACCAATATTAACACACTCAAGCACCAACAAAACAAGCTGCTTTAAAAATTTCTTGGGGAAAAAAGTGGTATATACTCTTATACTTGGCCTTAGTAGATTAGTATTTTAGTATATTTTTATTTAATCTCAGAAATAGCATTGATTTTAATTAATAAGTTATCTTAAATGTAATCAGTACGCAAGTCAGTTAATTAAATTTTGTGTTTCTTTGCAATGCTAGAAGTATTGGAAACAAAATGGATGAGTTGAGGGGAATCATTGCAATGGAAGATCTTGACATTATTGGTATTACAGAAAGCTGGGCAAATACTGATGATGTATCTGATTTTTTCACCATTAAAGGTTTCGATCTTTACCGGCGTGATACACTCAACGAAAAAGGGGGTGGGGTGTCGTTGTATGTTAGAAGCGACTTGAACTGCATAGAGTTGAACTTCAAGTGTAATACTCAATGTATTGACTCTGTATGGGTTAAGTTGACTAATGTGTATAGACCACCCAACAGCAATGTGGAGCATGATACCATGCTGTATAACCTCATAAGAGAGATTTGTCACAATAATGAGGTTGTATCATGGGAGATTTCAATTTTCCCAACATTGACTGGGACAATGCGATTGTAAAAGGACAGGGTTTAGATTTTCTGGATGTTTTAGATGATTGCTTTTTGTATCAGTTAGTTAGAGAGTGTACTAGAGGTAATGCTATTCTGGATTTAGTTTTAAGTAGCTGTGAAAATAGAGTTCATAACCTTATTGTCAGTGATCACTTAGGGGAGAGTGATCATAATAGTATTAAATTTGATATTATTTTTCAGGTTATACAGATTAATAGTGAAAGAGTCATCCCATGTTTCAGATATGTTAATTTTGACAACTTGAGACATGATGTAGCTTTAGCTTTTGATAAAGGACTGGTAGGTACCCATACTCTTGAGCTATGGGATGAGTTCAAGGAAAAACTAAATGATGTGGTGAAAAAGCATGTTAAATTCAAACGTAAAAGTTCACAAAGGAAATTGTATCCTATGTGGTTTTCCAAGGATATTAAAAAGTCCCTTAGGTCAGAGCAAAAGGCTTACAAATATGCTAAGCAAACTGGTAGAGAGGTTGATCAGGAAGCTTACAGAGTTGCCAGGAGAGAATTTAAGAATCTTAGTAGAAAACACAAATCTGCATTAGAGGAGAATCTAGCTAGGGGTATTAAGGATAACCCTAAGGATTTTTTTGCTTATGCTAGAGGTAATGTAAAACAGGGTAGCTCCATTGGACCATTTAAAGATAGTCAAGGACAGTTAATCCATGACGACATGAAAATGGCTAATCTTTTGAATAACTTTTTTATTAGTGTTTTTAGTAATGATTTTAAAAATGTGCATGTTTCAGGGGAAGTAACTGAAGAACTGGATTGTATTGAGTGTGATTTTTCTAAGGAGGAGATTATTCGTCTATTAAAAACTATGAAACCTAACAAAGCACCTGGCCCTGATGATATGTATCCTAAAATTTTAGTTGAATGTGCAGAAGAGTTGGGGGATGCAATTCTGACTATTTTTAGGTCATCATTTATTTCTGGACAGGTGCCAGCAGACTGGAAATTGGCGAATGTTACTCCATTGTACAAGAAAGGGCCTAAATCTGATCCGGGTAATTACAGACTAGTTAGTCTTACATCTGTTTTAGGTAAAGTTTTTGAGACATTGTTGAAAATGCATATAATGACTTTTTTGGAAACTAATAATTTACTTTCAGATAATCAATATGGCTTTAGAAAAGGTAGGTCTTGTACAACTAATCTTTTAAAATTTTATGATACTGTTACAGAAGAGATTGATAAAGGCAATATGGTTGATGTTATTTACATCGATTTCCAAAAAGGCTTTTGATAAAGTTCCTCATGAAGCTTTGTTATTTAAGTTGAAAAGATTTGGGTTAGGGACTGCTGTGGTCCGTTTTATTAAAAATTGGTTGACCAATAGAAAACAACAGGTTCACATTAATGGTAAGTACTCTGATTGGAATGAGGTTGTAAGTGGAGTGCCTCAGGGCTCTGTACTAGGACCAATTTATTTATTATGTTTATTGATGATATCAGCTGGGGGTTGAATAGCAAGTTAAGTATTTTTGCAGATGACTTAAAAGTGACGAGTACAGTAAATTCTGTTGAGCATATTGAGCAGTTACAAAATGATCTTACGAAAATTACTGAATGGGCTTCATGCTGGGGCATGTCGTTCAGTGTTAACAAATGTCAAACCTTGCATTTGGGTAAGAACAATGTTAATCATTCTTATGTTTTACAGGGAGAAAGTATCCAAGGTAGTGAGTTCGTTAGAGATTTAGGAGTTTTGGTGAGCAATGATTTCAAAATGAGTAAGCAGTGTGTTGAGGCAAGTAAGAAAGCCAATCGAATGTTGGGATATATTAGAAAAAGTATCACTTCTAAATCTAAGGAGATTATTTTGCCATTGTATAGGGGATTGGTAAGGCCACATCTGGAATATGCTGTTTAGTTTTGGTCTCCCTTCCTCAGAAAAGATATAGAGTTGCTTGAAAAAGTTCAACATAGGGCTACAAAAATGATTAAGGGTCTATCTGGTATTGATTAAGATCTTTAAACATGTATTCCCTGGAAAACAGGAGAGCTATGGGTGATTTAATACAGTTATTCAAGTTCATAAAACAGGGAGACATGGAAGGCTTAGGTTTTACCTTAAATAGCCGGACCAGAGGTCATGATCAGAAATTGAATAAATCGAGCTTTAGAAAGGAGGTAAGAAAACATTATTTTTACAATAGATTTGTCAATGAGTGGAATGCTTTACCAGATTATGTTGTGCATTCGTAGAGAGTAGAAGATTTTAAGAAGAAACTTGGACATTGGAAACTGGTAATGTATTAGATTTATTTTGGACCAACCTTGCTGGGCCTCTGGCCTGTTGTTGGTCGACAATTTTTGTATTTGTATATTTAGTTCAAAAGTAGGAAAAAATACGTTTAAAATTAGTTTTATTAGCAAAGAGGGGTTATATCCAAAAAGCTATCATAGGAGCGGAAATAATCGTTTTAAGAACTAAAGATTTATTAAAATTAGATAATTTAAATTATGGCGTAAATTTTATTAGCAATGTGGCAAATGGTTATTAACCAGCACAACCTAAATCTAAAAAGTAATTTCAATTTGATTGATGCTCAGTATTTCGCCTTTACACCTCAAATTATACTATATAGCTTCAAAATATAATAAAGTATTTGCACATGCATTTTCTAAATTATACTGTAAAGAACATAAGTTTTTTTTTTTGTTGATTAATATTTATATTTTAGCTGCATTGAGAGTAGTACTCACAAAACTTCAGGGTATTGGAGAGAAACAAGCACAGGTATTGAGTTTGTTACGACAACAGGCACAAGATGTGTGCCTGCCTGTAACTTCAGATGACTTGCCAGTGCATTTTATGGAGGATTTAAAACTTCTAGATGAAAAACTGGCTGATGATGCAGAGTTTGCTAAACTGGTAACTATTTAAAATTTATTATACACATCACGAAAATAAATGTATTCGATTAGCATTAATCCTGTTTTACGATAAATAAATCCGTCGCTGATTATGTATTTAGCTTTTCCCCTTAGGTACAGGGATCTTAACCTGGCAGGGACATGGATGTTCGCTGATATTCAGAATCTACATTTAAGCAATAGGTCTCCAGTCTGTTGTTATAGTGCAAAAATTTGGGTTGTTAAGCATATTAAGTAACTCTAATTCCAATGCTGGTTTCATACCTCGCTTGGAACTCCTTACTTTTTTCAAAGGTTTTGGGCTTCTAAATGTAAAATATTCTAATGACAGATGCATAATTTCCAATGCAACAACTTTTGAGTAAAGTTATTGAACAATAAGCAACTAATTTTAAAAAATAAATGAATCATGGGCAAAATTTAAAAGTTTTATTTAAATGCCGAATTATTTTGATTTATTACCAAAAGAATCTGTCTTTACATAACAAAACACAGATGTATAATTATTTTTTTCATTGATTTTTTTCTAGGTTAAAATCCTAGGATTCAGAGGAAGAAAGGACATTGCGGATTCAACCCGAAAAGTTTTGAGTGGTCTGATGGCGACGGGTCTGGCAAGACAACTTAACTGGAGAGGAGGGCAGCTTAAAACCTCAATAACTGACACTCCACTAGTTTTGCAGCTAATATTTGATAAGTAATCCTTTTAATATATATAAATACTAGCAAATAACTTAAAGGGCTGATATGATTTCTTTACACTGCCAATTTTCTAATAAACAAGCTCGTATTGCTGTTAACAATGACCGAGGTGTTTGGATTATTTGAGGGCACATGGCATGAACAAGCAAAAAATGAACATCATTACGTTGTTTGTTGCATTTTTATATTAATTCATAATGATGCGAAACTTGAACAAAAGAGGCTTTCTTTAGAGACTCGTGTTCCTTATTTCATTAGGAATTAATTCTATTTATAAAGAAATAATTAAATGTTTTTTTATTTTTAATAATGATGACAATGGTTTTTTTTTTTAAAGTATCTATAACGTATTTTAAAATGTGTTTTTTTTCTAGTGTCAGTTCGACAAAATAAAGAATTTCAGAGAGCGACGCAGGAAGAGATGGAAGGAACCATAAAGACGTGGCTGAGGTCTGCTTGCGACAGAGATGGCGGAAGAGCCAAAAGAAGAAAAACGATTTTGTGTCCACCTAAAGAATCTGATAAAAAAATTTCAATAAAAAAGCTTTTTCTTCAGATGTCTGTTCATTCCTTCATGTTGTGTTTTCTTATTAAGTTAAATCAAAATGCCTTCTTAGTAAGGTAATAAAATTTTAGTAGTTTATAACTCAAGAATATATTTAAAAGCTAATTCATAATTTGAGAATATATTTAAGCTTTTCTTAATTTCTTTTATATTTTAATTGTTTAAAAGTTAAGTTTCAGAAATATTTAGCACAATTGCTGCGATTCCAATATAAGCAGTCCGTGATTAATATGCCGTGATTAAAGTATAAACATCACTGGCATAACTGGTTCTGTGAATCAATATAATTTAATGGCTGAGTAGTGGGCTAACACAGTTAAGCCGAATTTCCAAATAAGAACTACTGGCAGAATGCTGGGCTAGTACTGCCCAGCCAAATATTTTAACTATACTGGCGGAATGCTGGCCCAACGCCGAAATTTCCATGAATCCCGGATTGCAAGTATTGGCATGGTACTGGCCCGTAACATTGGGCCAGTGCTGGCAAGGGCGGACACGTTTGTGACGACCGACGCCATTACGGCCACCGTACATTGGGCCAATACTGGAGATGCCGGCAATTCAGTATTTGCCCAGTAATGGGCGAGTAGAGTATTATATGCTGGGATATTTATATTTTCTTTTTGTTTCAGTTGCAGTTCGCCAAACTCACAAAGAAGCTAAACAAGTAGAAGTTGAAACTATCATTAAGAAATGGTTGAGGACGGCACTTGACCGAGCTGGATGTCGGAAAAGAAAATGTACCGAAAATAATAACGAAAGGTGTTAAAAATAAAGATTTTTCAATGTAGATTTGACTCTTGTGTTTAGTTTTATTTTAGTTAATGTTATCACAATATAATTTTTTTTAAATAATTTTATTGTTACTTTGAAATTAATATTTTCCATTATCGATATAAAATTTATATATATTTATAGATTATAAATAATATTGTCCGTTATAACTGCAATAAGAAATTTAAAAATTAATGATAATAATGATAATATTTTGGCAGGCTACGGGGAGGGGGGGGGGGGGGGCTGCTTAATTCTGTAATATTGCTGCTGTCATTTGGCAGCTTTCTTAAAAGATTGCAGGAAAATAACTGCTGACTAGTGAATTACTGCATTATTGCTACTGCTATATTGCAGTTTCCTGGTAAGGCTGTTGGAAATAACTGTTGAATTACCGCAATATTGATGTCGTCAATACAGCAGTATCCTGCTGGGCGGCTTACTAGAAAAGTGCTGGTAATCGCACTCGCTGCTGGGCCGCTGCTAAATTGCCGCTGGAATACAGCAGTAATTGTTGGGTAACTGCCGTTTCACTGCTTGAGAAAATGCAGCTGTCTGGAAATAAGTGATGGATCGCTGTTGGCCAGCACTGCTGGACAGTCATTTTTCCCGCGGACACTTTATTGACTTTTAAGTACACTTTTTCCCGGCACCGATTCAGCAGTTCGGCTGCTGGAAGACAGCAGTTTCCCGTTGCTGTCCCAGCAATTTTTTTATTGGGAACACAAAATTGTGTATTATAGCCCTCTTTTAAACAATACTTTTTTTTCATTTTTGCTGTTTGAATGCAATTTTTTTCTGTGTTTCGTGAATGTGTTTCATGATAAAAATTTCATGCGAAATTTACCTCAACTAAAATTTAAAAAAAAAGATTATTTAAAGATTTTTTATTCAATTTTTAAAGACGTGTATTCCATTCTTAGGAAAAAGGACAATTTACATTATATGTTTTAATAATTAATCGTGCTCGTATAATTTAATGCAAAAGTATGTTAATAGCAAAATTTTAGCTCTTGGTGATTTGTTTTTTTTTTAATTCGTTTGAAATAAGAGAAAAACTGAAATATAATAAACTGTTTTTATGACCTATTCAATTTGTTACAAATAGGTATATAGCAACATTAATGCAACAAGAATATTAACAAAATACATTAATTTTTAAAGCAATATATTTAATTAAAAATGTCCGGTTGGCCACATTTTAGTTGACTCTGTAAAACTAAAAGAAAACGCTGGTTTCTTCTGGGGAGGATAAGCGTTTATTTTTTGAAAGCAACAACGAATGAGTAAGGAGATTTTGTTTCCTTCAGCATGGATTCACCCCGAGGCCTTGGTCGTACTCTTTCTCGGAACGTAGAAGGGGGCAAAAGTGCTGGGGGTCTTCGGTTTTATGGCCTGTACCATCTCAATCGGCACAAAACTAAGGTTCGAGCCTCAAGTTCCCGTCTTGTTTTACGTGGAATCTTTTTGTTGGGGGTGCGGCCCCTCCCCCCCTTACTTAACCAGTAGACCAGTCTCTCTGTGACTAACTAGAAATCGCGTGGGATTTTTTGGAAGCTAAACACATATACAAGGCACTAGGCAGCTCGTTCTGTAGAGTCAGTCATTCTTGCACCTTGAAGCCCTAGAAAACTACAATAGTTTAAAGCGCATTTCACCTCTATTTTTATCAAATAAATGATAATTTAATTTTAAAATAAATTAATGTAACCAAAAATTACTCAATTCTTGCAAAATAAATCGCGGACCTCGATTAGGAAAGTCTTCACGAATCATGATATAAGATGTAAGTGACGATTTGTTACATTTAATGTAATTCAGATTTATTATTTGCATTTGTTTTATTACCATTTATGCATGTAATTTGTAGCAGCTATATGATACAAAGCTTGTTTGTTAATTATCATTTTTTTGGCCTTAGATTTTCTTAAAACGTGAAATTTTTGTTAACTTATAATAAATCACTGACCCTGAAATAAGGGTTTAAAAGTGTTTATTATTAGTTACTCGTTAAGGAAGGTTAGGTTAGTTTGAATTATCGTCGCACTAGAGCTACACGAGGGCTATTGGCGACGGGCGTCGTATTTTAGAACCACAGTCAAGTGACGAGCCGACACCTGAGTAGGCACCCAACGCAACCGTTAAGGGCGACATCGTACGCCGCGTTAGGACTTTGAAGGATATTTAACGTGCACTCCCGCCACACGGGGTATTATTTTTGGCTGCACGGGCCGTTTATAGGTCGGCAGTTATTTTGGCGATGCCCGGACCCGAACCTGGGACCTTCCGCATGCTAGGCGAATGCCTAACCGACTGGGCTCCCCAGCCCCCTCGTTAAGGAAGAAATTTGTCTTCCTATGATGACATTAATTTTATTTGTAATAATTTATTTAATTGTTTATTAATTTTAATTAATAATATTCATTAATTAGTATTTTCAGTAACCAACTAAATTAATTATAATTAAGTTTCCTTTAAACCGAGTAGGTAACTTCAAGCTTTCGTCTTTTTTATTAGCAGCGAAAGTCGTCGTATTTTTTCTAAAATTTACGTGCTTTTACCTTGCATTTCAGCATTTTTTTTTATGTTAATTAGTATTTGACCGTTTCAAAAAAAATGTTGAAAACTACAGGAAGTGCAAATGATAGAGGAACATTTGAGTTTTATGAAAACATAGAAAAATGCTTTATGAAAATGGTTTGTGTAATTTTTATTCATTCATAACGTAATTTTTTTATTGACACACACACATTAATTTTTTAATTCACACCTAAGTCTAAGGGACGCTTTTGTTCTCCCGAATTATATAGAAACGATATGTAAATTGCAGGCAATAAAAATAATTATATAAAAGCTAATAATTAAATTAATTAAACATTAATTCAAAAATTATTGATAATCATAAATAATTATATAAAAGCAATTAAATTTTTATAAAAAGTAATTAATAATCTTCAATTAATATAAGTTTAATTCCAAGTAATTAATAATTTTTATTGTTGTAATATCCTAGTGTTGAACGAAATTAAAAGTAATTATATTTTAATTTTTTTAATCTATTAAAATAAAAAATAATTAATATTTTATTCGGCATAAGTGGCAATGTAGCTCCTGCAAAAATAATGCAGTAGGATACAATGACTATCGGCCAAATGCGAACATAACTTACATGAAGTGAAATACAGTAAAAGAAAAATTCACAGATAAGAGATCAAGAAAAAATTTGTAAGAAATCTAAGAGAAATTGAAACTACTTTTGGTCAGACTGTTACAAGTCTTGAAGCCTATTTACCTAAATACAGGGAACATATAGCAACTCAAATTCACCAGCATAATGAATTGAAGCAACTAAAAATCAATATGAAATCGAACGAAATCTTAATCCACGTTGATTTTCGTGAGAATTACGCGTGCAAGTATGCTAACGAAATTCAGACCATCCATTTTGTAGGGGGACAACAAATCACTCTTCACACTGGCATGCTATATTGGAAGGATGAGAGTGATGTGATCATACCTGAATCATTTTGTACCCTTTCCGATTCCTTGGGACACAATGCTGCTGCTATTTGGGCTCACTTACACCCTGTTATCCAGAATCACTTGAAAGCACATCCTAATGTAGACACCATTCATGGAATGAGTGACAGTCCGTCAAACCAGTATAGGAATAAAACAATGTTCTACATAATCAGCACTGTTCTAAAGGAAGACATTCCACGCATAAAAAGGGTTACTTGGAATTATACCGAAGCAGGGCATGGAAAAGGAGCGCCTGATGGGATTGGTGGAGTATTAAAACGAACTGCGGACAGAATTGTGGCTCAAGGCGCAGATTTAGCCAACTACCACACCTTATTTGAGGCACTGTAGAAAGAATTGGTTGGTGTGAAACTAACTGCTGTTACAAAGGATGAGATAATAAAATGTGATGGTTTATTGTATGGGAAACCAATCTATCCATTTAAAGGGACTGCTAAGGTTCACCAAGTAACCTGGTCTGAAGAAGCATTAAAAACCAGTTACAGAAAGTTGAGTTGTTTCGATTGTCGTCCAGGCAAGTGCTGTAAGCATTATGAAATTAAGCCAGCTACCAAGCGAAGCCGATGTCAAGGGGCACCCACCTCAGACTAGTGACCATTATACAAATAAAACTAACACTAGCAACTTGGAAAATTTACATTATCGGTGATTGGGTTGTTGTGATCTACGACAGTCATCTTTATCCTGGTGAAATGACCAACATTGTGGGAAGTGAATGTGAAATAAACGCAATGGAACATACAAGAAAATGAGTGTTCAAGTGGCCAATCAAGAGTGATGTATGCATGTATCATCAAGATGACATAAAATCAAAAATATCTGCACCATTGCCATGCAAAAAACAATCAGGATCCCTAACCACTAAATGTTATTTTCAAGATCATCCTTAATTTCCAAAAATTTTGAAATAAAATTGATTTGATTTATGTTCACTCATGTAGTAATTTGTATTGCAATCTTCCTTTACTTTGTTGTCATTCTCCTGTGTGTTGATGTCATTCTCCTGTGTGGTCAAAATTTAAAAAAAATTCATGTGCTAATTTTTGAATTTGTTTTGTTGCTGATAGGATAGTCATCTTTCTGTATATATTGGATTGCCAAAAACATATTTTAAATTTTTTAAAAAGAAACTAGTTTTATTTTAATTTTTTGCTGAAAAGTCCCATTTAAGGCAAATGACCCACATAGAATCTAAAGGATCTCTAAACTATCAAACTGCTTTAAGAACTAAAAAATTTTTAAACGAAATTAAATTTTAACCTAAAAATTAGGGTGCGAGAGTGAACGAACAAATGTTTGCCGTAAAATACAAAGGCCCTACATGGCTTTCCACAAGTATTTGCTAAACAAATGTGGGAATGATGTCTTACGCCATGCTCAATGCTTGCAACCAAGCGAAATTTCGTTTACCAAGAGCTTAAAAAGGATATCACAGCTTGCAGAAGAATTTTCTTTCACTGGCGTCAATGTCACGCGGAAAAACGTAGATATTTGCCCCGGCGTGAACGTATTAAGCTAGTGACTGAGGCTTCAAATAAAGTGTGTGGACACAGTTCCAAAGACTGATATATCAGGGCCACATTACTATCACGCTCGGCGATGCCCAACTTTTCATACAAAACAGAATTTTGGTGTTTATCAATAGATGAAAACTAGAAATGAAACCAAAAGAGGGATAAAACGAAATAAATTTGCACATATTGTACATGAAACACCCTATATTAGATGGTTAGTAGGGTAGTGGTGAGTTCTGGGTCATTTTTGTAACAAAAATGAGCGAAGAGCTGCTCCAATAATTAAACCAAAAAAAAGTGACAAATTCATTTACTTAAGGAAGAAAGCATTTAAAATATTCCATAATTTAAGGATTTTCGCTGTCAGGGCCGTCATGTGGGTAGGGAGAGGAGCGGTACGTTCACAAAGGAGTGATCTTTTTTTTTTATGGCAAAAGCGGTCGCTATGAGTCATACAGGGACCAACGTGTTGCTCAACCCCCTCCCCCACAATAGTTAATGGTTACTGCCTTGGGTTAATGTAAACAAAAGTTCCGTTTCTTGCTTATGGGAATGAGAGAATGATGGTTAATCCTCTTTAACTGCTCAGTTGACGTTGTCACGCTTTAAGAAAGCTGGATGTTTTCATTTGAAATAGACGGTTCCAAACCTTCGAATGAGTTTCGGACATTTTGTAATTGGTTTATACTTAGTTAGATGCAGTGAATTATATTCCGTATTTATAAATATATTTTTCAGTTATATCCATCAAAATATTTATTTTTAGGAATTTATGATCAATTTTGAAAAGAAAGAACTTGTAAAAACTTTCGATTTTACCGTTACACAATTTCAAGCATTCCTTAGAAAAGATAAGTTGCTGTAACGATCATTTTTTTTTATAATTCAATAGCTTTAATATTGAAGAAAGCAGGATGTTCTTTTTATTTTACAAGATCTCTTTGCAAAATTTATTGATAATTTATAGGTGTTTCTAACTTGCCAAAATTAATTTATCTATACAGTAAAAATTAAAGTGATGATAAAATTATCAATAAATTGAGCAAACATATTTCCCATATTAAAAAAAATGACAAAATGCAATAGTTTATGCATCATATAATAATAGGCGAGTCTAAACATATATTTTGGGACTTTTCTTAAAATAAATCCTTAGAATTTTATTAAGATAAACAATATATTACAAATATATTACAGTAAAAAGTAAAGAAAAACAGTATACATCTTTAATAACTTAAGGTTTGCTCGCTACCTTGAAAAGTAAAAAAATTAAATCCTTTAAATAAGCGATTTTTTTTATGGAGTTATAATGCTAAATAGCAAAAAAATTCAAACCTCCTTCATAATAAAAAAAAAATAATTAATTTCAAAAGTTCTATGAAAATCACAATAAAACAAAATATGCTAAGTCAGAAAACAGCCAGTCTGTTGTTTTTATCTTTGAGATATTAGCTTATCATACCTTTGCAAACGTTTTGAATTCCTAATATTAAGGCAATAAGAAAGAATCATTGTCAAAAATACTTAATGGTGTTAAAACCTAATCTAAATACTTCATCACCATATTTTAATTACTCTTTGAGATATCATGGTTTGCAATTATTTTTACTAAAAATTCTCTTTTGGAATTTCACATACCTTACATCCTCTAAAACTATGCTATAAGCTTCTGTTTAAATTATCAGACTTAAAAAAGCAAACTTAATTGGTTTTTATTTTATTATTTTAATAAGGAACTTTATTAAAACTATAAAATAAAAAGTTAATTTTCTAAAACTTTAGCATTTTTAAGGAAGGGGGAACCTTTCTTATTAAATTATTAATTGTATTTATAAATTTAATTTATCAAAAAAAAGTTTGACGTTTATATTTTCCTACGTTTTTTTTTTAAATCAATATTCGGCTACATCAATTGGTATGAAATATGTGATGCTGCTTTCAGTTAAGGGCAAAATTACATATTTACTTATAACATCAATTAGTCTAAATGCTATGGTTTGGCCTCTTCGCTTTGATCATCATGTGTCATTATATTCGTGCAGAGAGGTCCTATATGAGGTAAACACATTAAAAACTTAGATACAGGAAGGACCTCACCTAAGAAAAAAACATCATTTAAGACTACAATATCATGTATTTCTACACATTTTTTGTTACGCAGATACTGCATAGTCAGCATAAATAAATTTTGTGCAGTAACTCTTTGTACTATAAATTTTTCCTGAATAGCTCAACCTTTTGAAAAACTGTATACTGGTTGGCAAAACTTGGTTTGCTAATATCTTTTTAAAAGCTTCTTCTTGTGTTCTTAACAATTTGCTACGGTTAGGTTTTCCATATAACAAACATCCATTTATGTTACTAACTCTTTTTGTTTCAGTACGTTTTGTGTTCATTTCTTCAACATAATTCACAATCCGGTGATTTTTTTATATCTGGTAAAAGAGCTCCAAGAAGGGACTTGCTAGTATATGTTGACGCAATTTGCATCGGAACTGATTTTGTCCCATGATGAAGCGTTTTCAATTTTCTAATGGAATCTTCAAATATGAAGCATGAAGTTGCCCACAGGGGACCCCAAGCCTTCACACATGCACTTAGATGAAGCAGAAGATGAATGTTATATGATTGTTCTTCAATTCCATAAATATCTTTAACCTCTGACACAAATTTAATTAAACAATTATCTGCTTTCAGAATATCTTCTTTTGTTATATTTGAGCCCAAAAGTAAGGTTACACCATGAACGAAAAGTAGCCAATGTTTATATACATTATAGTTGAACTTATTCTTCAGGAGTGCAGGTGATATTAGCAAAAATATTCGCCTTTCAGAGGCTTTCCAAAATGAAATGTCCTGGGTTGTTCTTAGTTTACGAGTGGCTTCATGTGAAAGCTTTAGATTTTTTATTTGTTCGTCTAGATTTCGATTTTTTTTCGGCACTTATAGAATAAGAACATCCAGAACTCTCTATAAAGAGGGACACAAGTTGGAGAGTTACACCAAGGAGTACACAGTGCATATAGTCTGGAAGGTTTGGGGACAAAATATCGCGGCCGAAATATCGCGGGCCGAAATATCGCGTGCCCATAATGTCGCGACAAAATATCGCGTGCCCATAATATCGCATGGACAAAATATCGCGTAAAGTAAAAATTGAGTGGATTTAATGGATTTTATGGTGGTTGGCAGTGGGAGAGAGTTCGATGGTAAAATGGTATTGCACTACTTACTTATACTTACTTATCCAGTAATTTGTCATGAAGTTCGGTTTTACTTATTAGGGGGCCTGAATTTTTATAAAAATGTATTTTAAGTCATGCATTTTTTGTTATAACCATTTAGTCACGAGGTAGGTTTAATGGGTTAAGGTTTTATATTTGAACTTGATTTTTATAAATCCCATTAAATTTTACCAAAATATCGCGTCGACTAAAATAAATGGATTCGTATGTGATTTTCAAGGTAGTTATGAAATGGTAAAATTGTATAGTGCTTTGTACAAACGTGCGTATATAAATATTATATATATTGTATGGTATGTGGTGGGTATGGTATGTATGGTACGGTATGTATAGTGTGGTACGTATGGTTTGTTTGATACGATATGTGTGGTCTGTATGTAAGTATTTATTATTGATAGATTTACAATTAAGGTTGAAACATATATTTAAAAAAATTTATTGATTAAAAATTATTTTTAATGTTTGTTCATTTGGGTTAAAATGAATAAAATATCTTATTTTGTAAATTCGCGATTCCTTTATAAAAATCGTAAGCGTTGTCTGATGTGCGGCTTATTCGTGCTAGGATAACATAATTTTGTTTTCAAATATGAGGATTGTCTAAGTCTATTTTTGGATGAATTTCAAGGTTGTTTCTGAGCATTTGAATTATATAGTATTATATTTTCAATTAATTTATTATTTCAGATTGGACAAAATAGTTACCAATAGTAGAATCTGGTTGTAAGAAATTTTATGGCGACTTAAGTGATGTTCGATGCATTGATTCAATTTGATTATTTTCACAAAATAAATAAATTCATTTTTATTTTCACATTATTTTATATGTACACTTTTATCAAGTTGGGTAATTGAAATGTTTCTATACGTTTTGAACTCTATGACCATTTAGTAAAGGAAAACATGAACATCAATTTTCCTTCAAAAACTCATCATTAAAGTTGACACGGTTTTAAGTGTTCTTCAAAGGGTGTTTTTTTAAAGTTTCAATAGTGTATCAATTACCACTATCAAATAACTCTCCGTTAAATTTGTTTTAAAAATCGCCTATGGTTTAAGTAGCAAGTTAAGTAATTCTTATTATGCTAAAAATAGTTTAACACTTTTTTTTAACATCACTAACCTAACGACAGTTAGTGATCGCAATTTATACCTAAGCAAAACTATGGAAGGAAAACACAGACACACAGGCATGGAATCAGGGGGGGGGGGGGGATGAAAGGGTCAACCCCTCTGTCGTTTCGACAAAGGAACTTTTCTTTAACCCCCCTCTGAGAGACCCTCAATAATGGATGTCTGCTTCTTTGTGTTGAGTATTCGGAATCCCGTAGAGCCTAGAGATTATTATAGGTTACCTCCCCTCTTCCACACATGGACATATTTGCTAAAGCCGGCTAAAAAGGTTTGTTTACACGTGCATTCAAAGTCGAGTTCATGCTCAATTGTATCATTTTGTCATACACGGCTGATAGCGTACGATTTAGACAAAGTTTTTTTATTTGCATTTTGGCTTAAAGGAAGACTTTTCTTTAAAAATGATTGTATTAGTGAGCTGAAGAATATACCGCTCTTCTTTCTTGATCGTCCAGTGTCAGTGACAGTGACTAATATGATCTTTAAGTAACCCTATAATATGGGCCAAAGATTTCGAATTGGAAGATGACACTCTGCACCTCCTTCACATCAAAATGATTTTTGAGGATTTTTGTTGGTCAGGGCAACGGGGTGGGTCTTGTAGTATTGTTGGAGTGATGAATATGTTTCCTGAAATGTGCTGTTCAGCTTTTGATAATTGTCCTCCATTTACTGGAGTAAAGCAAAACAACTTCTTTTATTGACCGTCTCAACTATGACAAGGGGGGGATTCGTCATTTGTGTTTTGGGAAAAATGGATTTTGTGTGCTCCTAGACAAGAGGGCTGTTGTAGAAATATTTTACCCAGCAAATCAATCTGATTGGTTTTCAAACAACCAATAACATTCTTGCAAGACCGGTTCAGCTCAGTTTTAGGTTTTATAAGTCGCTATAGTAATTGCAAGTTTAAACCATTAAAAACGCTTAGGTGATCAACTATGCTATCGTTTGTAAAGAGCCAAAAAGGCGGATTACTGTTAAGTCACGAAGGCTATGTCTATAGCCGAGAGAAGTCCACGGGAAGATTTCCTTATCGGGTTCTGTTTGGCGACATAGAGAATTAGTAACTAAACGCTAGCGAGTCATCGCCTAAACTGGTGTCGGAGAACCGGTTTCTCCTCTGTTTCTTCATCTCGCGTTTCGGACGTGGGATTCGTGATCTCCCGTTAGTAAAAGAATCGAAGTTAGTAAAGAATCGATTCTTTTTGCGATAGAGTTTTCCTTTCATTTAATACATGAAGAAAAGGTGCTAGTTGGAGAGGAGGAGCTTGAAGCGTCAACGTCGAAATTATAAATGTAATATATTTATAAACACTTTAGAATGCACATTTTGTATTATCTATAAGATAAAAAAGTTTTAAACGACAGGTTATTTTTACTTTTTCCCCCTAAAAACTTTTATCGTATAATACGAAAAATAAAATAATTAAAAATTCACAAAAAAAAAACTTTCTTCCAGATGTTTAAAACTTACCTATTTGTAATGACCACTTCGATCTTTTCAAACAGAACTAGACACTTTAAAATCAGCTATACAATTAATTAAATTAAAATTGGTTGTTAAGCTCCACAACTCACAACTGGGTAACAAATGAAGAGGGTTCCTTCTATTGAGTATATATATGTTTTCTATATTTATTGACTTGATAAATCTTGATAAGTTAATTACTATGAATATTATATTAAGTTTAAATAATAATTAAATATTACTATAAAAATCGGTGAGAAATTAATAGTTGAAAAATAAATATTTCACAGCATTGGGAAGAGAATGGTATATCTCTTATTCTCATGTAAACAGTGGTAGAAGTGGAGAACAACGGGGGGCGTCTATAAATCGGCTGCAAGTACCCCCCGCTCCCACACACCCAGTCTGATATGTAATAACTTTTTTCTACTTTGCTAAAAACTTTCTACTTTAATAAAAAAAATTTAATTAGGATAATATACAAATACAAAAATTGTCAACCAACAACAAGCCAGAAGCCCAGCAAGGTTGGTCCAAAATATATCTAATTCCTTACCAGTTTCCAATAACTATATCGATATTCTTCTTAAAATCTTCCTCTCTATTCGAATACACAACATAATGTGGTAAAGCATTCCACTCATTGTCGACTCTATTGTAAAAATAATGTTTTCTTACCTCCCTTGTTCTAAAGCATGATTTATTCAATTTCTGATCATGTCCTCTGGTCCGGCTAAAACGATAAGCCCTCCATGTCTCCCTGTTTTATGAACTTGAATAACTGAATTAATATAATATAGTAAGCGAAATGAACACTATAAAAGAAGAAATGTTCAAAGTTTTCATTCAGAAAATACGATTGCTACAATAAATCAAACCAATAATCACATCGTAGAAGAAATAATAAACATGCGGAAGCAATTTTATAAACATACGTGTGATTTCATCCTTTTATGTAACATTCCTATCCAACCAAACTTATGTTTCTGATTTTTAAAAAAAAATATTTTTCACATTGTGTATTCTTGAATAAATTGTGTCTTGAAATAAACCATCTTGTATATCTTTATTGCCAACAAATTTAATTTTTTATATGAATAAAAAATCATACAATATTAGTTTTCATGAAATACAATTTTTTAATAAATACTACGTAATTATTCAATATCGCATAATTGAAAAAGAATAAAAAAAATTCCTTAGAATTATTAGATTTTGAGTATAGGTTTCATACACTTATAATAATATCTATATATATAAAAGGCAAAGTCCTGACTGACTCGCGTATCAACGCCCAGCCCAATTTTGATGTGTAACAAAGAACTTGTTCAATAAAAATAGATAAATTCATTTTTTACTTATGTTCTGATTAACAACAAAAAATTAATTACAATTTGGAGGATCAGTGGAAAAAGTTTATAGCAAATTAAATAACGTTAAAGGAATGATAGCGAAGTATATTTTTATTTCGGAATTAAAATTAGTATTTTTTTTGTTGTTAGTTATCACATGGGAGTACCCACCATTAGGCAGAGGGGGGCAGCTGCCCCTCCCTAGGAATGGCAAAGTGGGCCCAGGGACCCGCTTGTTCTATGGGGGCCCCTGTATATATTATGTGAAAGGGGAGATAATTTTTTTAAAAATCGAGTCAATTTGTTCGCAATCGGGGCCCAGGGGCCCACTTTGCCTCTAGAGGCCCCTATATATAATATATATTATATTAAAGGGGCCTACAAATGATGTTCAAATTGAGCCCATGTTCCCGATTGGTTCTCACTTGGCCTCTGTGGGGGCCAATATATTATATATAAAGGGGCCTACATATTTTTCAAATCGGGCCCACTTTCCTCTGAAACCTCATATCAATGTATATTATTAAATGTAAAAGGAGTTTACGTATTTTGTTAAAATTAATCAGAATATGATCCCAATTGGGCCAAATGCCTTTGGAAGCCCCAGGACCCAATCAAGACTTTTATGCAAGTGATGCTTGCCCTGGAGTTGGGGCCCCCCTGAACGCAGCGTCTGTCTATATACATGGGTAACTAATGGGCCAATAAACTTATATTGGGCAACCAACTTGTGTCAAATTAATGGTTTAATTTACCATACATTAACCAAGACTACGTAATTGTTGTTGTATCAAATTGCTATAACCATTGTTATATTCTTAATCCAATATATCAGGGTTCCAACCGTGGTACGCGTACCACTGGTGGTACGCGGGAAAATTTTCAGGTGACGTCTCAAATGATGTGAGCAACATGGATGCTATTAATAACTTCTGCACGCATGGGCAGTGATGCACTCAAACATATTACTCGTTAGTTTAACATGTTAACATTATTGAAATGAGAAATCTTTAAATAACTTCTGGAATTTGGATGTAAAAACCTAATATCGTTTGACCTTCCGGCAATTATTGCTATTTTGATGTCATTTGTTACAAGTTACTTGTGTAAGAGTGGATTTTCTGAACTTTGTACATAAAAAAATGTAGATCTGTAGGTAAAAATATATCTGGCAATTTAATACCATTTTATCTTTATATTTTCTCCTTTATTATAAGCCTGTTAAATAAATAAACAAATATCTAACATTAAATATGAAGTTTTCTCAGAAATTTAATCACAAAAGCAGTTGGAACTTTTAGAAGAGAAAAATTATAACGTTATTAAAATATTTAGGCCTGGTGGTACGCCAAAATTTCTTAAAAAGTCAAGTGGTACGCAGTTGCAAAAAGGTTGGGAACCCCTGCAATATATGGTAAAGCAATAGGTGATAGCACAGATTTATTTAAGGGTTGATTTGGGGGGGCCCCTTCAAATTTTAAAAAGGAAGCCCTGTCTTCAAATGCCTATTCGGTGATCGGGCCCTGGAGGGCCCTTATATATTGTGTATGAAAGGGGCTCCATATTTTGTTCAAAATCAAGAACAAATTTCAGACAAAATTTAGCTTCTCAACATTTAGATAGGAGATTTTAGTCTTTAGAAATGAAAGAAACTTAGAATTAATTGTGAAAACAAATATTTGTTTAAACAAATTTACTTGAGTTCAAGATCGTTGAAATATTTCATTTCATTGAGCACTTTAATATAATTATAGAAATTTAATGCGTTGATTTTTGAACAATTTGCAGGAGGCCCCGAATTCGCAGTTGGGCAGGCCCCAAGTATTATAAGTATAGGTCCCCTTTTAAAGCCACAATAAGTAATAGAGGCCCCTTCTAGAGAACGCATAGGCTGGTTGCAGCATTTGCAAATAAACTGGCAAAACAAATTGAGTGCTTAAAATCGATTTTTTTTATAGTTCTATAATTGTATAGTAAAAATAAATATAATTTACAAGAAATGTGCACAAAAGATACATCATGTTATTTTCGTTTATGTTACTCACAAGTATTTTCTACCAAACTTGGGGGGTTCTTCAAGAAAATGAATTTTTAACATATTTAAAAACCCTCTTTAAAGATTGGTCCGCCCATTCTACACACTATAAATTGTCACTTCAACTCGACCGCGAATGTATTCGTATTCATATTCGAATACAAGATTCTAGCCTGCTTCTTGTTTATTACAATTAGAGTCAAATTTCCTTTTGCTTTTCAATTTTCACATTAGCTTTTTTTAAAATTTTAATACAATTTATTTCTGGACAATTTGATTCAATTAATTAATAAGTGCACTTAATCGTGGCACAGCAATCGTGGCTTTCCGAACCATCTTAAAAGTGTTAGGGGGAAAACAGACACGTTCTTTTAAATAGATTCGATTGACGCTTGTTTATTTCTGTTTTCTTTATTAGTTTCAAGTCAGACCAAAACTAGTAAAAACTTCAAATTCCTTCGATACTTCCTTTCGTCATCGTAAAATGGAGCTTAAAAACAGGAGCATACTGTTTAAGAGGACGCCATTTGGAATCTCCAAGTCAACCCTCTAGATTTTCCGAAATCCAGATGGACCATAATATGCAGTTTATCGCCTTTCGCTGTAATGAATACGATTGACTGTGTCTATTCAGGCTAAATTGGCCCCCCACTATGACAGCGCTTCCCTGAAGGGGGTTTGAGGAGAGGGGGGTTAGATGAACCCACCCCTGAATCAATGGGCATCAGCCATTTGATGCCCAAGGAAAAAACGACAAGTAAGAAAAAACGCTCAATTACGCTTTTTTTTTTAATTCTTAATATTTAAGGTTAAATAAGTTAAACCACAGAATAATTTTTTCTCTAGCAAATTTTAAAAATAAGAGATAAACAGCCAAGAAATATTAGTTGCATCTTCTCATTATGTTAAAAAAGTTAACTTCTCCAGAATGATAATGTGTTATTAATAATTGTGTTATTAAATAAATAAATGTGTTATTACAATAGCGTGTTCGGTAAATGGACTATCACATTCAAATTTAATACTAAACAAAATTAAAATTTTTCAATAAAAGATAATGTTTAAATAGATACATTTTGTGTCCATAGGTAGGATGATTTTAACTTCAAATTAATTAAGCTAATTTTGAGTATAAAGAGTAGAAATCATTAAAAAAAAAACCTAAATACGATTTCTTTTAAGTAATTTAAATTGCAGTTGATATTTCTTTCCTGAATTAGCATCACAAGCCTCCCTAACCGTCGATACAGATGACGAAGACGATGATTTAACATACATCGATAACATTGATGATGATCCTGACTGGGATATGTTCGATTAAAGAAATTTGTGGTAAGACAATTAAATAAAATTAGTAGTCTATAAAAAGGGGAATTGATTAAGAAGTATAAGTATTTTTTGTCACGTAAACCAGGTTAATTAACATAAAGGGCTAGTGATTAAGTCAAGTAAATTGTATCCTCCAAATAGTTTTTTAAACTTGTGAAAGTGTGATTAAAAGTTAATTCTTATCAAGTTAATTCTCAGCTGTAGAACCTTGTCGATGCCATTACGTTCTTCTTGGCTCATGTAGGCCAATCAATATATTATTTTTTAATTAGAAAACTAACGATTTTTATTCAACAAATTAAAACAAAATTTTTAAGCTCATTCTTTACCAATTAACAATAATAAAAAATCTTACTAAAAATACAAGTATATTATACTAATTCACTATTTCTCATTGCAGGTTCCCATGCTTTGCAATCTATAATCGTATTGTAAATAAAATTGTAATAAAAATAAAGTTGTAAATAAATTTTTTCTGTTGTAAAAAAAAACAAAATACATTGTAAGTAACATTGTACATAAAAATTTTTCTGTTTTTCTGCTGTATTTCTGTTGTGTTTTTGTTGTTGTATTCATTTATGTGCAAAATAAAACTTAAAGATTTTCAAACGGTTATTTTGTATCTTTATAATTTTCTATACAGATATAGTGTAATATGCAATGGATAAAAGTTGTTTAAATTATTCAAGTATAGATACTTCGAAAATAAACAAACTACTTGCCTTAAAATAGTATTTGGTTTAACATTTTCGTAACAAAATAAAATTTATTTCGCATTACAAGATTGGTAATCTAATCAATTTTCAAAGATGTCAAAGATTTTCTAAGATGTAAATATTTCTTTTATATGGAACTTAATACTTTCAAAAATGTATGTAAAGCTTATGCTGTTTAATTATTTTTTCAGAAGTCTTACTCTTATGATTACCCATTTTTTAGATAATTTTTTTTAACAAATTAAACGATTTCAAACATTAAAAAGGTAAATATAAAATGCAAGAAACGTACAACATTCACAATAGCTAATTTCGAAATGTAAACATTTTCAAATTCCTAATTACGAATATATTATTGTTTTCCTTTTATTATAAAATCGTTTGCTTTTTATAAAGATATTTTAAATCTTGCTTCTAAAAATAAGTTCATTTTCTAATATTAAAATTCAAGTTTACATTTCTTCTTGTAAGCGGCGATCAATCGTGTTATTCATACTGTAATGTCATTCTACGCTTCCATGCAAATGTTAAGCTATAAACCATTTTTAATATAACTTTTATGTTACATTTTAATATACACTTTAAAATTACTATTAAATTCTGTAACACAGCCCATAAGAATGGTAAAAGGTATGTTTCTTATGTATTTCATGCTTAGACCGAAATAATTAGAAATAGATTTTATATGAGAAGTGCATGCAGTGAAGTGAAGTAACTCTGATTTTAATTATTTAAATATCAAATCTATTATATCAATATAACAGTAAAAAAACTATATTACGTTTAGAAGTATCCTCTTTTTAGTATTTTTTGTGCAGTGAATTTAGCCAGACATTGGACAATGTATGCGATCACTATATTTTTCAAAAATGACTTGTCCAAAATTCAAAAATAGTAAAGAAAAAAAAACATGTCACTTATTTTTAAAAATTAATCTTTGAATGCTAAAAATATTTTAAAAGTAAAATATCTCGTATTGCCTAATGTATGATTACAGTTACTGTTTTATTGTATATTAAACCAAGTATTTAATCATGAAATAAAAAAAACAATACACAAACTAAATTTTTAATTTAAAATAATCTTTATTAAATTAGTTAAAAGCATACCTGAGAAAACAAAATTAGTTTATTATACAAACACATTATAAATGATAAAAAGTATTTTTTTAAAATAAAGTAATAAAACATATTTTAATTTTAAATTACTTGATTTAAAGTAATAAGTAAATATTCTTTAATCCATAAGTTAACAAAAAACTATTTATAAAACAATGTATTAACGTGTTACAAACACACACCCTGCATTACTGAATGTAAAGTATGAAACTTGAACTATTTTCAATCGTTTCTTTACTTAAGTAAATTTTAATTGTATGCGTATGTACTAAAATTTCCAAAATTTTTATGGTTACACTATATGAATTTAAAATAATAACGTACAAAGAAAGACTGTTAATTGTTGTAAAAAAACTAAGAAAATAACTTAATATTTATTATTCTTTCATTTACTATTTCTTAAATTTATTATAAAAATGTTAACGTATTAGTTAAAAATATGCCTAAGAGATGGCGTTACTGCAGCAGCAACATTTGGTAAGTTTCCAATTATTTTAAATATCACACAACTCTTCCAAAGAATCGAACCCCGTATGTTAAAAAAGATTCGTTCAAGAGTAGTAGAATCGATTCTTTAGTTTGTTGTTTACATTTCAGTCGAGTCTGCTTATCGCGGCAACCTTCGCTTGCCCACAATAAGCGCGCCAACCTTGGCAAACAGATTTGGCGAGATAATTCCACAGAACCCGATACGGAAATCCAGCCAAGTCCACCAACAGCAAAGTAATTTGGAAATGCATCGAGTTTTATAAAGATAAATGTTTAGGACGATGCCACACTATTGACGATACAGTAAGAAACGTATCGCAGCATAACCATGGGCCAGATCCTGTGCAGGTCGAAGTGAAGTGTCTACTGCAGAATATGAAAGAGAAGGTTAAGGATACCAATGACACGCCGCAGAATATTTTGTGCGATGTTGCGAGTGGATGCAGCAGAAGTGCAGCGGGTCAAATGCCTAACTCTGCTGCACTGAAGAAAACAATTCGTCGCACCAGAGCGCAGGTTAGTCATGTTCCAGTAGTGCCATCATCTTTGAATGAACTTGATTTGCCTGCAGTTTATTGCAAAACAGAAAAAGGTGCAGATTTTCTTCTATATGACAGTGGATCTACGTCTTCCAATGATAGAATTCTTGTTTTCGGAACAAATGAAAACTTAAACTTTTTACAGAACTCGAAACATTGGTTTGCCGACGGCACATTCAAAACTTCGCCAAATTTATTCACACAGCTATACACAATTCATGCAATTGTGAAGAATGAAAATGTGCCGGTCTTGTTTGCCCTTTTGCCTAGCAAAAGTGAGGCGATATACAAAAAATTGTTCAATGCAATTAAATCTTTGAATCCCCAACTTAACCCCCAAACCATTCTACTAGATTTTGAAAGAGCTGCTATGAATGCATTTCTGGCTAGTTTCCCTACGGCATCGGTGCGTGGGTGTTTCTTCCATTTTTCCCAGGCAATTTGGAGAAAAATCCAGGCTATTGGATTGCAAGCGAAGTATGCCAACGATGGGGATTTCGCGCTAGAAATTAGGCAATTGGCAGCGATGGCATTTTTGCCACCACAGGATGTGATTTCGTCATTTGAAATGTTGATGGATACAGATTTTTTCCAAGAAATCAATCTTGTTCCCTTAGTAGACTACTTTGAGGACACCTGGATTGGACGGATTGCCAGGAATGGAAGGCGAAGAGAGCCTCTATTCCCTATCGAAATGTGGAACTGCTTTTCTTCTGTTGTTGATGGGCTCCCCAAGACAAATAACTCAATTGAAGGATAGCACAGGCACTTCAGTTCTTTGTTGGGGGCCCATCATCCTTCAGTGTGGAAGTGTATTGAATTCATAAAAAAAGAGCAGTCGTACAGTGAGGGAAAGATGGAACAACTGGTGGCTGGACGAGAGGGCAAAAAGAAGTTGAGGAAATATGAAGATTGTGCGGATCGCATTAGTAGAATTGTAGAAGACTACGGCAATAGGTCAAATGTAGAGTTTATGCGAGGTATTGCCCACAACTTACAGTTGCAAGTATAATCTAATAACTAAAAGCGATATGCATTATCCCAGATTGCTTATATAAAGTTACTTTAATTGTTTCTTTACTTAAGATTGTGAAATTCCAATTGTAATTGTGTATATAGTAAAGTTGAAATGTCGAATTGTTATTATAAAATGTAATTGAAATGTCCAATTGTTAATGTAAAATTTAATTGTATGTATTAGTGTAGTTTAATTTGTTAAATAAAATTTGTTAAATAAAATGTGTAATAAAAAAAACACTAATCACGCCAACGTCGGTCCCAAGCCCGAGAAAAGTGAGAGGGGTGTTAATAGCACAATTATAAATTTAAGACTAATTTAATGAATCAAATAAATGGAATGAATTTAACCGTTAAGTATCACTACTCTTAGATACTTATAAAAGCTTATTGTTAAAAAGCCGGTGTTAACAAACATAGATGAAAAATTTCTCAAAAATAGAATTTTGTATATAAGTTACCGCATTTATAAAACATGCACATTTATGTTTTTAAATCCTAATTTTTTATACATAGTTGTAATAACTAATCCTAAAACCAGTTTCAGAAATAAATTAAAACAACTGGGATTACAAGTAAATATTTCTGAACTAGTCAACTGTTGGAAATATATTTTGGTGTTCCTAAAACTTACAATTACTTTCAATTCATGTTTTAATTGTGTATAGGAATTTTATTTTTTTTTCAAAAATTACCATTTTAATTTAATAATTTTTTTGCACTAAACAAAAATCCTAAACATAAAATACTTAACTAATAACTTAATTATTAAGCTAAGTTATTATTAAGTTAACTTAATACTTAATAATAACTTAAACATAAAATATTATGGCATTTACTCCACGTTTCACTTTTAGAAAAATGAAGAAAAAAGAATCAACTTTGTATTCAGAGATTTATTAGCACAAAGATTTTTAACACATTCTTCAAAAAAGAATATTTAATAACAAAATAAAGGTACATAAAATTTCCTTTTTTTAAAATACATACAATTGCTTTTAGAAAAGTAAGAATTAGAAAATAAGTAATAAGATATCTTGGTTCCACACCAAGAAACAAAGTTAAAAAAAAAGTGGAACGAAGGAAAATGTTAAAAAAAATAATGGTGACCTATAAAGAGTCTGTAATAAAGAATTAGTCTGCAAAATATTATCTATGTATTAATAACTATAATTCAAAATTTTTAAGTCTGACCCCACAAAGTCTCTCCAGACAGACCTAGATGCCTGTCGGGTTAACCGCCTGTCGCCATATGAGACACCTCTGCTTCTTTTATTTATCCGACTCTTTTGTGTACATGTTTATCATGTCAAACCTTTCATTCGGTTGTTGAAGCAGGCAGGTCTAAATGGATAGTGATAAAATAGTAACTAGTCCCCCCTCAAAGAGGTTGACACTTTGAATAGTAATGGTAGCTTCTAAACTTCTTCAAAAGGGTTTCGGGGTGTGGCAATGAAATGACCGTTATCAATCATTACCACAATAGAATTTTCCTATTTACTGAAAAATTGAGACGGTTTTCACCGAAACCTCTTTTTTTGCCACTGGAACACCTTATTCAGAATATTTGACGTGAATGCCTGTACACATTGAAAGTGTCCTCATGTTGTTGCTTTAAATTCGTCATTTAAATAAATTGTTTCGTAATGAAATGCATCTATTTAAACAATGTAACAATATAGTGACCTAACATTTAGCTATAATTTAAACATTTAAAAGCAAAATTGAATATTTTTATTAATTTTCTATCGAATTCAATTAATATTCATTATCGTTTGCTAAGTGTATTTGCAGTTCGAAGAATAGTTATGTAAAATTGCTTGCTCTAAAACTGGAAGCAAAGCTTATCAATCATCTTTTTTACTTTTTATTTTGAAATTTCTTGATTTATTCTTGTTTTAATTTCCCATGGATTTAGAATTTTCGAAAGACAAATACAACAACATTCTAACAATCTGTCAGTCTATTACCTACAAATAACCTCTCAACGTTGCGATTTTCAAATTACTTTAGGAAAACAATAACCGCCAAAATAAATTATCACAATGATAACTTGTTATTTTGAAGCATTTATACAGTTATACAAGCTGAAACGTAAATCAAAACTAACCAGCTTTTTATGCAAAAAATGGAATGCTGTGTGCCGCTTTCTTAATAGACAAATAATGAAACATCAGAGAATCACATATTGCTGGACGTTATTACGTAATTCCGAACTGATTTAATGACGAAAATAAATTTTCTTCATGTATTCAATTTAAATATAGTTTCCCATGCGATTGCTGACGTGGAAACAGCGATTTTAATAAATAATAAATAAATGTCAATATGATTTAACTGTGTAGACTGTTGACAGATAAAAAGAATAAACTAAACTCCTCGGCGCAGCTGCCCATTACTGGGCCAAGGCCTGCCGTGCCCATTTCAGCTTTCGTGACTTAGGGCTCTAGGGTGAAAGGCATATGTACCGGTAAGGTTGTCAGCTTCACGCGGAACCCCAAGTGTTTAGTTCCCAATCATGCTTGGTACCCATTTTATCGACTCACTCAAGGGATAAAAGGATGGGACAACCTCGCACAATCCGGGATTCGATCCCCGGACCTGTGGCGTGGCAATGCGAAGCACTACCACTAAGCCACTGGGCCTCAAAGAGAAAGAAGTGAAAATATAGGTTGCCGATGTCATATCTTTGTAATACAAAATAATTTTTAAAATCGGAGTTTTAGTACTGAGTTTGATTTGAGATGGAGGTCCAGACAGACAAAAGGAAATCTCAACGATACCTTCCGTTTTTTCAATTATTTTCAATTAAAAAAAGCAATGTAGGCCAAAAATCTAGTAAAATACTCAAACTAATTACAATACTTCATTTAGAAGAATTTTAAATTGTAGTAAAATGAATAGTTTTTCTGTACCTAGGAGAATTTCATATTTCAGTTTTCCATATACATTGTCGTTTAGGAGGAGAGAACTTCCCTGGAGCAATTTATTTGTAGCAGTAAATTTATTTGTAGGTAATTATGCGAGAAACCAAAAATGTTTCACTCTAATAAGAAAAGCAAAAATATTTTAATAATACATTATTTTAGCCTTAACTTCTCTAGCTTTAACTTATTAACGACGATTGGCAAGAAAATTTGCCACGCGAAAATGAGCTTTCTGCTTAAGTTTATCAAACTAAAAACTTTATAAAACTATATTACTTTATAAAACTATATTTTGAAAATGTTTGGCTTGAAGGAAAAAATAAACAAATTTTTAATTATTTTTTACCATCAAATATTCGACAGGGGGGGGGGGGTAATTATCAAGCGCAATCGAGATCTCTGGTCATCGAGGGATCAACGAGTGGACAAAAAAAACGAAAAAACTTTGAAACCAAATATGCCCTAAAAATGAATTTAAAATAGAATATTTACACAACTTACAATGAAAATCACGTGTGGGAGAATAGAAGAATTCATAAATATGAATTTTAATAAGTGAAAATAGAATGCAATAATGATAATAAAATAAAAAGATAAATCGCATTTTTTAAATTTGCTATAGAGTATTATACAATTTAAAACAAATATTTTTTATTGTTTGTTTAAAAATTGATGATTTGATTTATCCTGTAGGTATCGTTAAGGGATATAACAACAATTTAACATTCTTGAGGATAACTCGTGTTCTATCTAGCTTCTCAAAAGGTCTTTATGGCAGGTTCCATTAACTAAAATAAAATAAATGAAATGATTCTGTCTTTCTTTATTTGATTGTTACAATTTGCCAGCCATTCCTCAAATATTGCTCGTCATCTAGACCTTAAGGTTTGATCTACGCTACAATGAATGGTAACCACAATGAATACCTCGCTCTACGCTAATAGATCTTTGATATCATACCTTTAGAACCAAAAAAATAAAGAGGCACGTAAACGTTTTGGAAAAAGTGACTGTATAAAACTAGTCCTAACTATGTAACTACTTTTATATAAATTATATCATAAAAGAAATACACTTGAACTCGATTATAACGAGACAGAAAAGACCGCAACATTTACTAGTTAAATCTAAGTGCTTGTAAAAAGAGTATCTAAAAAGAGAAAAGAAATATATGTTCTGGCTAAAAACTTTTAGTCAGTTTTATTGTAATTGTGCTTTCATCAACATATGAGTGTTCTTTAGCAGCTTTGAACCAGTATAATAAGACAATCCATGCTTTTTGCAGAGATCGACATCTTTAGCTTCCTAAACTCCCGGAAAAATTTTACCTCGTCAACGGTTAAAACTTTCCACTTCGACATAACCCCATAAAATTTAGCAAACGTTATCAATGAAAAACTCTGACCAGCGCCCCCAATGACCCTGAAGAACCCTTTCCTCACTTTCCTCTGCTTCTGCAAATAAGCCGTACCTGTTGAACCGCCTATTTGACCATTCTTCCTATTCATAGTATGGCTTGAAAAGAAAATCTCCAAACAAAGGGGGTGAGGACAACTTTTCCAAGAAAAGAGTTAACTTCTAAACCGACTGCATAGTGAAAAAAAAAGTTACAAGATAGAAAAAATATTCCTCGTTAAATCCGAGGCTTGCTCGTAGCAAGCGATTTCCCTTCCATAGACTTAGCATTAGACCAACCTAATACATTATTGCTTTCCTCGGTAAATCCGGTTCCTCGTAAAATCAGGACTCGCTATAAACGAGTTCAACTGTAATTGATTAATCAACTTATTTTTTGTTCTGTAAGTGTTCACTAAAATAAGTAAATTATTCAGTTGCTACATAAGTTTATATGAATGCAAGTAAACTATTTATATATTTTTTTAATAATAATGTATGTCTATTTCAACTTCCTCCAACTCCCAAGATCACCTTGAAAATAACCCTAAACTAATCCTCCTATTTTAAAAAAGTATTTTTTAAAGAACAGTACAGAAAGGTAACGCATCAAATAATGTTTAAATTTTCGTTAAATAATTATTAATTTATAAAATTCAGACACTTTTTAGACTACAAATACCCCAACTGAATTCTTAAAAAAAAATAATAATGGAATTTATAAAAATCAAGTTCAAATATAAAACCTTAACCCATTAAACCTACCTCGTGACTAAATGGTCATAACAAAAAATGCATGACTTTAAATACATTTTTATAAAAATACAGGCCCCCTAATAGGTAAAACCGAACTTCATCACAAATTACTAGATAAGTAAGTAGTGCAATACCATATTTTACCATCGAACTCCCTCCCACTGCCAAACACCTTAAAATCCATTAAATCCACTTACTTTTACTTGACGCGATATTTTGGGCACGCGATATTTTGGGCGTGCGATATTTCGGCCGGCGATATTTCGGCCGCGATATTTTGGCCCGCGATATTTTGTCCCATTACCAGTCTGGAATAAATCCGTCAATCATATTGAAAGTAGGATATAAGTTCATTAATATGGATGGACCTTTGACACCAATAACAGCTTCACCAATCGACAGTGCATTTTCTGCATTTTCAACAGAGTTTTCAAATGTTCGTTTTGAAGCTATTTTCCCATTAAAAGGATAGACTCGGCAATGTCCCTTCCCTTTCACCCTCTTCTTCGCAAAATCCACAACCGAATTTTCCATTAAATTGTTTAAAATTTTGCATAGCACAACGAGCTGGTGCATCACTGCTACATATTAATGTAAACACTTTTGTTGTTTTGTTAGTTGTCATCTCCTGCCTGGTATCTTTCCATTTCAGTCCATCTTTGTTTAATTTATTTAGTTCTTCAACTAATGGTATCAAAAATTCATTCATAATTGGTTTCTTTTGGCCAAACCACAAGCCACACATCATAACATTTCTTTTTCTCTCAAGAGGCTCAAGTTCATTAACTAAAACCTGAATGGGTCAAATATTGTATTTCCTCTTTCTATAAAGAGGAATTCCGTCACATTAAATTGAATAGATAGATTTAGATTATTTCGATCAGTTAAACCATCAATAGAACTACAGTGACTCAAAGAATTGAGGATACACCTTAGTTTTGCCTGATAAATCCAACTTCTAACAGATATATGTTATCTAGAAGACAAAACGTGTTTATATTTTAACACATAATAGAAGTGTTCATTTACAATACAAATAAAGAAAATCTACAAAGAAATAGCTAAAATTAAAAATTTTACAAGTATTTGAAATAAGCACAGGCATATTTTTACCTCAAAAAAGTATGGATACATCACATAAAGTTTTGCAAAATATAGCAAATAAATAAAGAGTCAATATTTGGTTGCATGTCCTTTAGCTTCAATAATGTCCTCCAAACGTCTTGGGACTGAATCAACCAATTTTTTGGTGGTATCTGGAGATATTTTACCCCATTCTTCTTGTAACACTTGATTTAAATGGCTTTTGTTCCTAATGTTATGTCTTTGGACCGCTGTTTCGAGCGTGGCCCACAAATTTTCGATAACATTGATATCAGGTGATTGTGGAGGTGTGTGCAATTGCTTCTTGCAATGAAAAATACACCACAATTTAACATTACGCGCCGTGTGTTTGGGGTCATTGTCTTGCTGTAATATAAAGTTTCCATCTAATCCCAATTTTTTTGCACTTTCTTTCAGATTTTTCTGAAGTATATCTATATAGATTTTATGATCCATTATTCCATCAATAAAAACTAAATTTCCTACACCATTTGAAGCCATACAAGCCCAAACCATGACGGAGCCGCCACCATGTTTAACAGTTGGACGTAAATTTTTGGGATCCAGAGCAGTGTTGGGCTTTCTCCAAACGGTTCGACGACCATCACTACCGAAAATGTTAAATTTGCTTTCATCACTAAATATAACTTTCTTCCCAAAGTTATCTGTCTTCGATTGATAAGTTTTTGCAAACTCTAAACGCTTCTTTTGATTTTGCAAGCTTATAAACGGTTTCTTTCTAGCTACTCGACTTTTATATCCAGCTTGCCTAATCACATTTGTCACAGTTTTAGCCCCATACACTTCTGCCAATGATTCAAAAAGTTTCTGCAGCAAGTTTAACTGCACTTACTTTAGGATCAATCTTGATATCTTTCAGGATTTTCCTTTTGGCTACATCACTCAAAATAGCTTTTCTTCCTCTTCCGGTTTTATTTTCAAATAATCCACCGCTTTTAAATCTTTCAATGACTTTCTGGACACACGAGTGGCTTCTACCAACAATTTCAGCTATTTTACGATAAGATTTTCCATTGTTAAATAACCTTATTATAAATTTTCTAACGTCAATACTAGTCTCTCTTCGAGGAGCCATTATCAGTTTTAAAATGTCTTTAAATTAATGCAACAAACCTCAAAACACAAAACTAACAGTCAGGAAGGAAAGTTAAACTGTAGCCACGCAGAAAGGAAGCCCGCAGAAAAAAATAAGAGTTACAACCCCTCGCAAAAAGTATCCGATCACCGAAAGCAGTGCCTACGATACGTTCATATCAGCCGTCATTTTTTTTTTAAATATTTTTTTTTCAAACCTTTGAGGTTTTTTTGTGAAATATGACTAAATTAGTCTAAGAATATTAAATATAAACAGAAAATAACATTAAAGTTAACAGTTTTCACGAGAAAATACATTGAATCGTAAAGGAAAAAAGTTTCCGATCATCCCTTTTTGGAGAAAAAAGTATTCGATCAAGTCACTTTAATATTTTGTGGGTCCTCCTTTTGCCTTGATTACTGCTTTTAAGCGCCGAGGCATGGATGCGACCAACTCGTGGCATAAATTTGATAGAAGTTCACCCCAGCTTTCCTTGATGGCTAGCCGTAGTTCTTCCATATTTGTTGGTCTTCTCTCATCAATGTTTCTTTTCAAAACATTCCAAACATTTTCGATTAGATTGAGATCCGGACTATTTGCAGACCAATCAATAGTCTTTGTTGGAGAATTTCCATTTCGATTTAAGAAATTCTTGACCAGTTTACTTCGATGACATGATGCGTTATCATCTTGAAAAATGAAATAGGAGGAGTCGTCAAACCTTTCCTCGATAGTAGGAATCAAAAAATGTTCTAAAATGTCAATATACACTTCAGAATTAATTGTTCGCAACACTATACACATTTTACCGACTCTTTCGGAAGTCATACAACTCCACACCATAAAATGAACGCTGATATTTAGTTTTAAGGCAATCTTTTTTTAACCTTTCATCAGCTCTCCTCCACACAGATTCCAACATCATCTCCAGTTTCTAGGCAGATACGAGATTCGTAACTAAAAATAACCTTCTTACAATCATCAGAAGACCAGCTTTTATGTTTCTTGCACCATTGTAGACGACTTTTGTTATGGTTTTTAGCCATATATGGTTTCGTTTTGGCTTTGCAGAAGTGAAATCCTTTTGCGTTTAAACGGTTTCGCACTGTACGTGCACATACCTTTACCCGATATTTCTATCACTCGGTATTAAGTTGTTTCAACGCACAACTTCTCATAGATTTGGCAAGATCAACCGATTTTTTTTGTCTTACCTACTTGATGTTGCACGTGGGCCACCGCTTCGAGGAAGATTTTTGACATCATTAGTAAAGCGATATGTTTTCCAAAAATCGCAAACAGTACTTTGGGCACAGGCAAAAGTGTGAGCAACCTGTCTTTGAGATATTCCGCTTTTATAAGCGTTTAACAATTAAAAGTTTTAGCTCTTAAGACAATTCTTTCTTTCGATCCATACTTCTGCTTATTCGAAACTAGTTTTAACTGTGAAACAACGATTCAACCTTTTATACTGTTTACTTAGATCTTGTACGCACGCGCCGACCAAAAAAAATTGCATATATCACTTAAAATACGTTGCATTTGCTAGCGATCGAATATTTTTTTCCCCACAAAAGGATGATCGGAAACTTTTTTCCTTCACGATTCAATGTATTTTCTCGTGAAAAGTGTTAACTATAATTTTATATTATGTTTATATTTAATATTCCTTGACAAATTTAGTCATATTTCACAAAAAAAACCCTCTAAGGTATGAAAAAATATTAAAATTATAAAAAAAATGACGACTGATGTGAACGTATGGTAGGCACTGCTTTCGGTGATCGGATACTTTTTGCCAGGGGTTGTAGTTAAACAAAAATTCTATTAGTGTATCCTCAATTCTTTGAGGTAAAAATCTGTATGTGTTTATTTTAAATACTTGTGAATTTTTTTTGTTTTAGATATTTCTTTGTGATTTTTCGTTATTTGTACTATAATTTAACCCTTTTCTTTTGTGCTAAAATAAAAACACACTTGGGATTCTAGATCATGTGTAATATATATTCGAAGTTGGATTTGCCAAGTAGAACTAAGGTGTATCCTCAATTCTTTGAGTCACTGTATATAAATCTCCATCTATGATATCTCTGTAGGTGCCGAAATTATTTTGAAATTTTGATTTGAAAACACTAACTTTACTAATAAGATCCTCATTTTCAAGTTTTGTTTTTAGTTGGTACGAGAGGGGCATATACATAAAAAAATGTCCTTTCTCTATCAATTCATCACTAATGAAAGGTTCTGAACATGTTGAACACTTGCTAAGTTCATTTTCATTACCGAACTTACACAGATAGCTGTCACAATGAGGACAATAAAGATGTATCTCACATGAGTTAGTTATTGCTAATTGACGTACCTTTGAAAAAAAGATATTTAGTTTCTGGTAGGTTAGAAGGTGGCAGAATATTTTTTAATAGCTTTAGCAATCCATCAACACAAGTTCTTGATAGATTGAATTTTATAGAGTAGGCTAAAATGCTTACAAAAGCTTCTAAACTTGTAACATCAGCTGATTCATATAGTGGTTTTCTAGAATGTTTAATTAGATTTTCTAATTCTTCGTTTATTGAATAACAGTCTTCCGGTAAATTTTCATCATCAATAACTGACTTTGATTCGTTAGACAGAATACTGCTATTGGAACTTGATTCAGCATTTATTGAATCATTAAACATTTTATATGTTTCTGATTCTTGATTTGATTCATTACCGCTTGCATTATGCATGCTATCATTTACATCCTGGTAGTTTACATCAGTCAGGGCATCTGATCTGTAGCGAGTAAAAGTTCGAACAGGTACGGATTTATCCCTCCAGAGAAATTGTTTATATTTTTTCGACATATTTTTTTTTTTTGAAACAGCATTAAAAGTTCGTTTAGCAACAAAAAGATTTATGGCATGGCATAGCAACAAATCAAAATATTATTAACAAGTTAACAGTCACGGTTAGGGTCAAACAATGCTTTTGAATAATTTTAAGTTAAAATTATTGAACAGAATCTGAAAAACATTATATTTCGAAATTTTTAATGGATAATTTTTTTAATATTTTTTTTAATTTGTATCATTTTGGAATATCATAAAGTAAAAAATCACGGTAAAGTCAGATGTAAGCAAAAGTTTCTAATAATATCTAATATATCTCTAATAATATCTAATCTCCCGGATACATCCTCAAAACTTTCGTTCCAAAAGTGGGTATTTTTTTTAATACAAGCAAAGGATTGAAGATAAGTCTTGGTTTAATAAAATCGATATATTAATGGTTAAGAACTGAATTATATTCATTTCAAAAACAACCAAAGCGGCATGCCGCGAGGAAAAATATACTTGTGAATATCAAAGTGACCCCCCCCCCCCCCCGTCAAATTATTCTATTAATTTACAACATTAAATATTAAGTTTACATGCGGTACATAAAATCAATTTTGGAAAATCTGTCATTGATGAGTTAGTTATTTCGAGTTACTACTTAAAAAACATAGTAAACTATAGCTGTATATATATCCGGCGTTGTACCGGTTGTTAATAACAAAATTAAATCCAATTCGGAAATATAATGGGCATGCTTTTCAGGTATAGAGTCAAGACATTAGAAATGCTGAATGAAAATAAATTATTTATCTCGCCTCGTTTAGTTAATCAATGTCACGTGGGGACAGAACACCGATCGAAGGAAAACCAAAAATAATGGGCATGTTTCTATTTGTAAAAGGCAAAAGTTCCAGTGAATACAAATCCAATTTGCAAACATTGATTGCTTTTAAAAAGAATCGCCTTAAGTTTTTTTTTTGTATTATTCTTTATTTCTATAGCAAAAAATCTTATTGTAATTCTAAAGTAAACTTTCAATGTTCTAACGATCATCATATAATCATATTAATGATAAATTGTTTGAATTTTCAAAATCTTGTTTCGAAATTATCAAAAAGATTTGGATTTTAATTTGACAACGTTAATAAGTGTACCACTTTCTAAGTTTTTTATTTACTACTTACATTGATTGGATTTATATTATATCTGTGTACCTTTTGTCTGTTATACAGTTTATAAATTAATATTTATTATTTTTTTATTTCTTTTTAAAATTCAATGAAATTATTTCTCTGTTTTAGCCAAACTTAGTTAAGCTTTAGAAATTGGTAATGGCAACGGAAACGGAAACACGCTAAGCAGTAAGCGCCATATCCAAGCCTGTTTATATTCTACCTATCTACGCTTTCAATTTGCTTTTTAATAAGAAAAACTTTTTTATATAATGGAGTACGTTTTAGTTTATTTTTTTTAGGAAAAAAAGTACTCAATACTAAAGCTAAAAGAAGCACTTCCGCCTGCACAACTAAAACACATTGATTTCCCAAATTGGGACAGGAAAAAAGTAGTTAAAACAAATTGGCACGACGAAACTTATCCTGGATATTTTTTTCAATTTGGAGGTAAGTAGCTATTATATGTATTGTTCTTTTAAATTTTTATTTTGTATGTAGTCACTTTATTGTAAATTTGCTATTTTTCAACCGGTGTTGTCTACCCGTTTAGGAGCGATATAGTGAGAGTAAGGGTTAAGTGAAAATTTGCAACTAAAATTAGATTTTGTCCCTGATGGATCTGCACAATTCCACTCTCGGGCCGAGCACTTACAGCCTGAGAATCCTTCAAATTCAATTATAATATTTTTTCATGCTTAGGCATAGTGTCTCCTGTTGGTTGTAACTCAGTAATTTAGATTCAAAGGAAAGTTGTTTGGAAGGCTTATTTTCATGACAAGATACGAATTTTTGTTGTGACACTAATATAGATGATAGTTTCCAGTAACTTTTTAAGAAGTTTCCAGAATTTAAGAAGACTGTTAGTTTTTCAAATATTTTAAAATCCCTATCAATTTTCAGATGATAAAGAAGAAATGGAAACCATTATCGATAGCTTGGTGACTGGATCGAAGACATCGAAAGATGTTCCAGTTATACAAAAAGTTCGAAGTAAGAAGAGTCGGACTTTTCTGCACCAGCAAGACGGTTCAGCAGTTGAAATGCAGCAGTCTAAACGGTATGTGTTTCTATATATCTATTAAACTTGGTTCATATATTTATCTTAATTTTTTTGTAAAGAAATATCGTAAATTTGTCGAACCATTGGTATTTGTTTCAAGTATTTGGATTGTATTTATTCTTACTTATTCTTTTTTATATTCCAGCGGTCCAAAAAGTAACTTATTTTCTATATCAGTTTAACAATTTTAGTACCAACAAAGTTTACAATGCAATTTTTTTTCCAGTGTCACTACTTCGGGTTCTTATAGGAACGCTGGAAATTTTGGATTATGAGGCAGTATACTCCTATAGGAGTAAAGTCATTTGAGAATTGGCTATTTTTTTTTTTTGGCAGACGCTACGCGCACGGGCATTGTTTAGGCATTGCGTGTACGGGTATTAACTGCGCATGCTCAAGGCGGGGCTTACTGGAACCGTGTATACATTGCGTCCACAGGCACGGGAATTATATTTGAAAGTTAAGCTTACTCTTTTTGGGCCCCAGGTAATTTTGTTTTCTCTAAAAAAAAACATCAGTATTTAACATGGGGCAGTGTTGTAGGGCGTATTGAAAGCCTAAACACTCGTTTGGGGAACAGGAAAATTTGTTTTTCTCTTATATAAAATAGTTTAATAAAATAGTTTAATAAAATAGTACTTACATAAAATAGTTTATTAAAAAAATCCTTGGCACAACAGCCCGTTAGAGGGCCAAGGCCTGCCGTGTCCATTCCAGCTTGCATGACCAAGGACTCTAGGGTGATAATCGATTCGTCGTGGTCAGCCTCACGTGGGACCCCCAGTGTTTAGTTCCCAAGCATGCTAAGGTACTCATTTTATCGACCCATCGCTAAGAGATGAAAAGCCGAGTCAACCTCACCCAGTACGGTACTCGAACCCCAGACCTGTGGCGTGGCAATGCGATGCGCTACAACTAGGCTACTAAGGATAGTTAATAATAATCCTTTCCTTTTTATAATATCTTTACAAAACATGTAATTAACCATAAACACTAAACTTGAAAAATGCTAGTTGCAGTAATAATTGATATCTAACTATTAAAGGTAATTATTGTAAAAATTAAATAACAGTACTTCCTCCTAAGAAAAATCTATGTTTGAATTGATGCATATTATCTGCCGCTGCTAATAGTAAAGAGGAACAAGATTGATTCTATAATTTTGTTTGAGTATCGTAAAAGTTTGCAAGTAATTAAAATTTACTTCTTAATTAGCTATAAATAAAGTATCAACATGAGTGATAAAATTACTTATTTAATCAGTCATTAAAAGTACTTTTTTAAATAACAATTGAGTATGAACCATGTATCGGTTATGACTGGCATCTAGGTTTTTTTTTCAGTTATCTTATTTCCTGTTTCTATATTTTCAGACAGAAGACTGCTTCTATTAAAGTAAAAAAAGGCGAAATAGATAAGAAGATGATAGCTGCCCTAAAAGATAGGATAATGGCAATGGAGTCCCTAAAGCCCGCCCGAGCCCCTCCAATTGCCGATCAGGAAGTTGAAAACTTGGAGGTTTCTTTCCTCAAAAAGCAAGTGGCTGAGCTTGCAGGCCAGTTGAACGCAAAAGAGGAAGCGGCTGATCATTATCGCCTGAAGTACAAAAAAAAAAAATGAAAAGTATCGGCAACTAAAACAAGAACGAAAAGTGGAAAACAATCCGGAATCGGATCTTGTAAAGATTGGAGAGAGCATCCTAATTAGTCGACATAAACTAGCTTTATGTCGACTAAACGACTATTCAAAGTATACATGCGACCTTTTGGATGTGGTGTTTGTTAGAGATAACTTAGGAAACAGTGTTGTCAAGGGGATCAAAGGCAGCACAAAAAATGTCCTAGACCAACAAAAGGTCTCTGATTTGCAAAGACATGTTTCAGCCAAATTTAATGTAAATGTGGCCCTTGTTCGGGCATCCATTAGGAACAAATTAAATTCTGCGGCTAAAGCCTTAAAGTGTGTAAAATAAATATATATTAAAAAAAGCCATTGTTCAATTCATGTCTATATTAGCAGTGTGTTTGAAAAACTTCAAAGTTCAGGTAAGAATTTTTAAAAGAAAAATATATAGATTTTTTTCGTTTTTAAACCTATAGTATATTTTTTTAATTTAATTTTGATGACATTTCTAATGCAAATTTTGTTCAACTTATAAAATATCTTGTATACATAATTTTAATTTCGTGCATCCTCGTGGCACTATTGAGTCCATTATTTGATTTTAATGGGCTGGATATAAAAAAGCTGAATTTCTCTTTTTATCTTAAACTTGACTTTTGAAGTAAATATTTATTTGTGTCCAGTGATTTGACTGGATTAGGGCATTGGGATGTTTTTCGAAACTATTAAACTTAAGAAATTGATTTTCTTATTATGTAGCCAAACACACATAAGTCCCCGATTTGTCACCTAAAAAAAATAGGCCATATTACCGCCAAGATATCCAGCGAAGCTGGTACTCTAAGCTAGTTATTTATTAAAAATTGTATTAAAGCATGGCAGAATATGTAAAAAGCGTTTAACTGTGTCTGCTTATGTTTATAGAGCCATGTTATATATTTTTTCAGATGATTTGCTTGCACCGACTGTACTTCACACTAACCAGATCACTGATGCGACTCCATCTTCGAGTAAACGTAAGTTTTTATTTTGATTAATATTCTGTGTTGAATATAGTCTATATTTTTATGAGAATAATGTTATGCTTGAAAGTACTGTTTTCTATATCTTTTCGTAAGATACATAATCAATTTACAGGTAAAACTTACTATACAAGTAGTATTCTCTCTACCAGGCCCGTGACCATGTAGTGATGTAAAGTTTATTTTTTATTACCCTCTCCCCATGATTAGATGTTTGTCCTGAAAATGTGTCTGCCCCCTCCCCCCTTCCAATGATACTTTTTCTAGCTACAGGTCTGCATCTCTACAGTAATTTTTAGATATTATAATGAAAGATGACTAATTTTTGTTTGTTACATTAGGCGAGTGTTTTGGCTCTGCACCGCTTGTGCTGCTGGTAATGGATGGATACAGTAATGATTATGGCCAAATGGTGAGGAAGAGGGTGGTATACATTTGTACTTGAATGGCAAAGCAATACATATTATTTTTTTTCTCCTACAGGAGGAGCCACCTCTTCTGATCGGGTTGCAAAATACCACAAGAAGATGCAGTTAACAGAAGAAAAAAAAAAAGAAGGAAGACCCTGTCATCCAACTAGTGGAGTTAAAAAAGGAGTCGAATAATCTCAGACGGCAGCTCCTTGATGTACAACTAGAGATGCTGACGGAGCAAAAAAAAACAAATAGCCTGCTGGCCAGATTACTGGATGGGAAAAATGGTGAATATAAAATGTAAATTTTGGTTGTAAATAAATGTATGGAATTGGTCTTATGTTTTACACATAGTTATCATTCAGCTGAAAAAACAACCAAGATTAGCATGTGATATATATTAGTCAGTTCTGCCTTGGTTTAATTTTAAAACTAGATGGGTTATGTCAACAAAATATCGGAACGAAAGGAATCAAATTCTTCGGGATTTTTCTTGGTGAAAGGAAATTGTTTTTAGACATTTGGACAAGATAAACTACACAGCTCTATATATTTTAATCCAATATACAGCTTAGCTATTTATAAAAACTGTGTGGTGCAAATGTCAAATTCGCGGCTACGTAAAGTTTTAAATAAGTGAATTAAAGGCATAATAAAGGAAAAGCATAAAATTTATTTTTTTTATGAAGAGATACATTTTTAGTGAAATACAAACCCACATCTATAAACAGTTTTATTCAAAATAATAGATTAAAATACATTGCTTAAAACGTATTGAATATTTGTATGACAGAGCAGAGAAGCATAAACTAATAAAGTTCAGATACTTGCCAATAGATAGAAATGGATAATGTTGGTGCAAAAATCAGTGTAACTCAATAATATGAATAATATTTTAATAATGTGCATTGAACTTTAAAATATGTTTAGAATATCCTTTTCTGAATTGGGAAAACATAATTAAAACAAGTTCTAAAAGAACTAAAATAGCCTTCTTTCTTGTTACTTTACAACTCACTGAAATTCTTATAGAAAAAAAAAACAGGCAGGTTTGTTACAGTAACTAACATCTAAACTTTTAGTCGCCTAAATTGTTTATTGTTAGTAACTTTCTTTCTCACATATCCAATGAATATTCTTTATCGTTTGCTAAATTTATTTACAGTTTGAAAAACGTTTTTTAGGTAAAAACATATTCATTAAACAAATCCATTATAATAAAATATTAAATAAACTAGAAATTAAAGCAATGAAAATAGTAAATTTTAAATTTGAACAATTAAAAAGGAAAATAAAAGGTAATATCTAAGAAATGTATAGGTAAATTACAATTAATACAAGAAAAGGTGAAGTTAAAACTTAATGACACTTAATGACAGCTACGTTCAAACCAAAAATTGAGCAATTCTCTGTCGAATTGCTTCACCTTCTAGCCGCAAGCGGTCAGCCAATGCACCTCGACGACCTGTAGCAGGAGGTTCGTCCACTTCTGGGTCACTATCGCTGTCATCATCATCACTGTCATCTGGTAGAGGCACTTTGTATTCAACACATACATTATGCAGTACTGCACATGCCATCACTATGTTGCACACCTTATCTGGTGTGTACGACAAGCATCCTCCAGTCTGGTGGATGCACCGCCATCTGCTCTTGAGGACGCCATTCAAACGTTCAATCGTCGATCGGACGCTTCTCATTGAAGCGAACTTCCTGTCCGGTCTGGGGAGCTACAAACGGTTTTAGGAGCCAGGGCTCTAGCGGGTAGCCACTATCCCCAATCAAGAAGTAAGTCGACCGACTTCGCTGGGCAACCATTTTCTTTCCAAGGCCGCATCCGCTCCAGATACGGGAATCATGGGTGCAACCTGGCCAGCGTGACACTATATCCAAAATCCTAAGATTACAGTCACAGACCTAGAATTATGAATAATTGTTTTAAAATATTTATTGTTATTAATACAACTTTATTATAGTAACATGGAGTAATACAAGTAACTTGACTCATGTGAGTATTGGTTCTAAATCCGCATTTGGAAAAGACGTATGCACCGCTCATTTATACTCTGAGACGGCAAATTACAATGTTCCACTTTTTGTATGGAACATGTTTTTTCATAAATTGAAAATTAGTTTGTGCAACCACCTATTTTTTAATTGAAAAAGTATGCACCTAATATGCATGTACATAAAATAATTGCCCATATAAAAAGAAGCTTTCTTATAGATATGTAAATTTTTCCTGCCGATAATGTCTAGTTAAACTTAATTTTTATTTAAAAAAATGGGGTTTTGACTTATTTGTTCAATATCATAAGAAATAAAAATTTCAAACTCCCGAAATGAGAGATAAATAATTCTATTTTGAATAAATTTTTTTAATGTGTGCTACTTTTATGTTTACTTTAGTGGTTTTCAAAGCCTTTTCAATTGTTTTTATTGTTTAATACTGTTTTTTGATACTCCAGAATGACGTAATTTCCGCGAGGTCGCCAAGCTGAATAGGCTTCTAGGAATTTACCTACATAATAAAATACGAATAATTACTTACTTGCAACTCTACGGAGTATCCGGTTGTTTTCAAATGAAGGTCTCCTTGCAGCATATCGCAAACATGCAGAAACGCAAGTTTACTTAACCTGAATTTTTTAATAAATTCTCGCTCGCTCAAATCCATAGCATTTCCTCTAACTGCTCGGTATCGTTCAATTTTACACTTTCTTCGTCTCCGTAACACAACAACAGCTGCCGACATCTTAAAAATGAGAGTGATGTAAACAATAAATAAATATCGTTCGTTTCGAACGGTCGAATGGTCTGAGAGCACTCGTGTTCTAACGTCACTCGAATACGAGCGGTTTGTTACAGTTAAATACGATAAACTGCAAAATGTTCGAAAAATCCGCCTCGCGAACGAAAAACTGTTCGTGCGCGTTTCAGATAAATTCGCCTCTTAATATTTAAAAGGATTCAACAGCTGCGAAATCATTTAAGTTTGGAACATAAATTATGCATGTTGATAAAGCATCTCAAATTTTCCAATATTAATGGTATGAATATTTTTTTATTGATGAATGCTAGAACATTTCATTTGGTTACTTCAATCACATTAATAGTTCAAGCAAAATGTATTTCTTTTAATGTACTTTCATAATGAGTTATTATTTTCTTTAAAATAAATTAAATTCTTTTAAATCAATTTAGTAACACTGATTTGGGAAAAAAACATTTGTTTGCACTGTTAAACATAATATTAACTAAATGTTTATTGTTGAATTTTCTTACTTTTGTACCCTTTTCTCTTTTTATTTTGACATTTTCACTTAGTATTTTAGTGCCATTTTCAGCATATTTTATGAAATATAAGTTAATTATTCATGTGTTTTGATGTCTTGTCTTGTTCCCAAATAAAAAAAATAACAATTTTAATTTTTGAACAATTTTTATGTAACATAGTTTTCTTGATTTTACATATTTATATTTTATTATTGTAGATTTTTTTGAGTGGCTTGCAAAAGAAGAAAGGGACACAAACTCCAAGTTTGTTGTAAATAAGGCAACAAAAGAGTTAAAGAACCATAAGTACTCATCATTCAAATGCTGTAGAAGTGGCTCTTACAAGGAAAGTGGCTCATACAAACGGCAGTTAAAAGATCAAGGTACAAAGAAAATAGGAATCAATTGTACAGCTTACATAAGTGTAAAGGAGTACAAATCACACGTTGATGTAGAGTACTGTCCCACTTACTACTCGCATGATATGAAATTATGTTATGTCCCAATTCCACAACAAGATAAAGAAATCATTGCTGGTATGTAAATCAGTATTTCTTGCTCTTTTTACAATTGTACTCACTGTAAATATCAATAATAAAATTAACTTTTTTGACTAAGAAAAGTAGTTTTTAATAGTGGGTAAAGTCCTAGTCGCTGGCCTGGCGACAAAATAATAAATCTTTCGAGTTCTTAAAGAGTGATAACTTTTTCCGGCAACCAACGTTGTAAGCATCCAGAAGCTGATCGAGTTCAGTTTTAGGGTTACCAAAAAAAATATCAAGCTAAGACCAGCACAGCATTAACAAAAAATGATTTTTGAACTGTCACCAAGCTCGTAAAGTGGCCTGGCCAGCGACTAGGATTTGACCTAAATATGCTTAGCATGTGAAAATAAGTATGGGAGGCAGCAACTGTTTCTAAATCTAGCAATATAATATTTTAAAAATAAGCAAGTAATCAATGTGGTTTTGTTTTTCTTTTGGTTCTTGATTATATCTAATAAATATTCATATATTTGAACATTGAGAAATTTATAGGTTCACTTACTTAAGTCATGTTGAGGTTTTTCTTACAACCTTTCTACGAATCAAAGGTAGATTTTCAAAATAAATTATTTTTACATAGTGTCTGAAATTGCAATAATAGAAACCATAGTGTTTTTAAAATCTATTTACAAAAACTTCTAAAATTTCTTAAATTGTAATGCAAATCATTTAGCATATTTTAACTTAAGTGTTATGTAGGTGTGCATGCATAATAATAAAGCTTACAAAAGGTAGAGTTGATAAATAACTACTTAAGCTAATTTAAGAACCTTATAAGTCCTATTGTGATAGGTTTAGTTTGGCTATACACTAAATATCTATAATGTTAATCTTTAAAAAAAATAATCTGTTTACAAAATACTAATTCCTTTATAAGTTGCATATTAAATAAACTACTTTCAAAAGATATTGGTTATCTGATGCTGTACAATAAAATGTAATTAATTTTATTTTTTTAAGAAAACTTCTGAAGGGAATTCCAAAGCAGCGTGTCATAAGGGACATCAGATCTACATTAGATAAAAACTTAGAAAGAAAGCATCTGATAACAAACAAAGATGTTAATAACATAAAAAAAATGTTTGGAATAAATTCGTCAAATCAAGGCTTGGTATTGAATAATGATTGTGAAAGTGTGGATGAATGGGTCAACAATATTGTGCAACTAATTAAATTATCATGCATTAGTTTCACAGTTTAATAACTTTTAAAACTTTTTAAATACTCTGTTTCAGTAATGTGGACTTTTAATTTTGTTTTGATATGATTTGATGTGTTTACAATAACAAATTCCTCACATGAGTAATTCTATGTTGTGTGATATCTTGTTAATTCATTTAATTATTTTATAATATTCACTTATTTTATTGATCCTAACTATAAATTCCTTGTGTATTTCTCTTAATCTCCCATTTTTATGCTTAAACTTAGTCATTTTATCCCATCTTAAAGTTGTTTATCACTGACGAAATTATTGAAATGTCATATTCACCTATAAATTATGCTTATAATATCTTAATTTTTGTATCCAATCTTTCACTAAATACAATTTAAATAATTTACAATATTTACTTCATTATAATTATATCTATTATTTGATTAATTCTGGTTTGTCAACATTTTGCTGTCTAAACCCTTAGCCATTTTTATCTTAATTTTTTACATAAATAATACTGGAATTAACTTGATTGTTTACAATTTTATATCATTATGTACCTGTCAAATATCCCCTCCTCGCTAAAGTGGTTGCCTGGTTTTTCGGCGTATTGTTAACTAGTTATCGGTCTTTTTAGTTAAATTTTTCCATCGTTGCATTCGTTTCTAAAATTCGACCCCACGCCGCCATTGCTCCTTCCTCGAATTTATCGCGGGAAAATGTAGCGTCGTCAATAAGCCCTCTGATTGGTCAGTACTCCGATACGTCACCTCCGGGTTTCTTTTCCCCTTTTCCTGCGTGCGCAGAAATTGGAATTTTGTGATGACACAGTTTTTTTTATCTAGTTTCTAGCCTTTTTTTATGGGTTGGCAATACTGCATTGGTGGCCTATTTAAACCGGAGTTGAGAGGACTCGATCTCTTTTCTGCAAATCTTGCGTATCAACTAAGACTTGCCTGTTTTTGTATCCTGCGGTTCTTCATTACATCATGACGGAGAGTCGTCCGGGAGGCCTAACTCTCTACGACACGCAGATGTTGTAATCCGGGAGGTCCAATTCCCCGAGGTTTTCCTGGTAATCCGGGAGGTCCAATTCCTTGAGGTTACCCCTGCCACCATGGTTAACATGGTCGTACTACATTTTGGGACCTGGGAGGTCCCATTCCCCGGGACCCGAGAAGCCCTTCCATGCCGTGCCCCTCGATCCAGCCGGCCGGACCGTCTTTAACGGACAATCATCCGTTGAGAGAACTGTTTTTCACCCGAACCAACATGGAGTAACGACTTCTCATCAACAATGATTTTCCGGTCGTCCACAGTGGTGAGCCAAACCCATTTCACCTTTCGTTATAAATTGTAACGTAGTTTAGGATTTTCTTAAATTTAATTTTGGGCTTTTATCCTTTTGATTAATATTATCTTTGATTTAATTTTGAGGTTAGGGAATTAATTTGTTTTTATTTTCTTTGGAATACGCCAAAACTCCAGGTAGTTATTTCTTAATTAAGTGTGAGAAGTTACCATTTGTTTTGTATCAAATAATGATGCATCACTTTAAAATGATATTGTGCTTCAAATATACTTTCCACCTCGGCTGTCCAAAATATGTTGAGACCCATTTTTGAATTGTAAATTTTTGAATCTGTGTTTTAATAAACGTTAGTTATTTTTGGCAAATTTTCTGTGTTTTTGAACTATATTTTTTTCCCTTGTTCTTGGTGTCTATCCGGCCTTTAAAAGATATCAGAACAAATGGTGCCGTTCGACCAGTCGAGCTTGCTTATTCTAAAATTTTCGTTTTGTTAGTTTAGGTTAGGCTTTGGTCATTTTGAACCTATTCTTCCAACTTTATTGTTTGTCTCATCATTGTGTTTGGACAGTTGTGGTTTGTTTATTTATGTGTTCGGGTCTGCCTGGAGTTTCTATTTTTTTATTTAATTGTTAAGCTTGTGCATAGTTCTGCGATTGCTCGTTTCGATATATGGCAAGAACTTTCTTTTGGGTTTATTGGGAGTTCTAAATTTGAGATTTGGTCATGGACGATCAAAATCTTAACGTGGGCAATGCCCAAATCCCTAATCAAGCCAACGTTCAGGTGCTAAACCCTGCCCCCATAAATTCCTTTAACTTATCAGATACTCTTAACCTAATCCGCCCCTTTAACGGTCGTTCCCTCGCTCAATTAGAGGATTTCCTGGAAACCTTTCAGGATCTCAGAGTGCAGTTGGGATGGTCGGATCAGTTTGCCCTCCTGGTCCTAAAGCAGCGACTAGAGGGAGATGCTAGGGCTTGGTTTCACACCATTAAGAGGCAGGTTAACACGGTTCAGGAACTAGTCGACCTCTTGAGGACTAAATTCACAACGGTTGAGGACTCTGCTACTTCCTTATTCAAACTACTGTGTTTCACACAGTCACCTCAAATGTCTGTGGAAGACTACTTCATCCTAGTAACAGATATGGCCTTTAAAGCCTTTCCGTCCGAGGATCAGAGGTTTACGAGGGAGGACATGATTGCTAAGACAATCAAAAACAACCTCATTCCCGAAATAAGAAGGGGTGTTATAGCTAGGAACCCAACAACTATGGCAGAGCTTAAAGAAGTCCTTGCTTGAAGAGAAGGCTTTAACTGCTTCCAGGTTGTCCACTAACCCTTTCCTTTTTCCAAATGACCAACTTTAGGTGTTTTCGGCCACAGCGCCGCACCCTGATTCAACTAGGTGTGATGCATTGGAAAAGAAGGTCGAGGAATTGACCATAAAAATCGACAAACTTTTGTCCAGGGACGTTGCAACTCCCTCTCAGCCTCCACCTTTTCTTTCACCTTTCCAGTTTGCTCCGCCAAATTTCGTGCAACCTCCTCAGTTTGTACACCCACCCAATTTTGTCCAACCACCCGCTCCCCAACCACCTCGTGGGCGGCAAACATACTCTCAGAATCAGCGACCTCACCAACAACAAGGTCCTTTCTGTACGTTCCACCGCTCGTACTCCCACTCCACTGAAGAGTGCAGGGGTCGACGGCGTGACAACCACCGAAACAATCAAGGAGCTTTAAACTAGACTCGGGCCCTGGGGTCCCACAGAATCTACAGGACAAATGCCCCATTTCTGTTAAATTTTTGAGCCCTAATACTTTGATTTTACCTTTAATTCCTCTTAGGCACGGGAGATTAGAGCTTGTTGGTTTACTTGACAGTGGTTCTGTTTTAAATTTAATTAATGCTAGTTTAGTTAATAAGATATCTACCCCTTTACTAATTAATGACCCCATTCATATTAAAACTGTTGATAATGCTGTCGTCTTGACTCGTAGGGTTAATTTAGATTTATGTATTGGTATGCAAATCTTTAATATTAATTTCTGGATTTCTCCCTCTGAGATATCCCATACTTTTGCCATTTTATTGGGCAGTACCTTTCTATCAGAAAACTGTTGTCAGTTAAACTATGTTTCTAATACTTTAGACATTTTTCAACCTTTTATTAATCACTTATCACCTACGCACATAGAGCCTAACTCAGTTACCGAGAGGTTGGGTAAACCTGATGCTCATTCGGGTGCACAGCAACCGGTCTGCAGTCAAGATCATGAGATACCAGTAATTTCCACTACCCAACAATGTTTAACTTTTAATAATTCTGATGACAATCAAATTGTAAACAATGACATTCCAAGCCTGCAATTTGACTCCAATACCATCTATAATGATCTTACGACTCCAAAGGAAATCATCTCCAATCAACAAACACCTAGTAATGAGTTAATTGTGGACAATGCACAAACAAATACAAACTTAAAAGCTCCTTTTAACAATCATTTGTATGTAAACAGAAGAGTAGAAATTCCTCCTATGTCTCAGATGATCATTTATACTAACATTAAAGACAAGCAATTACTAAATTCTGACTTGTACTTCATTGAACCTTTGCCTAATATTCTTGACAACAACCTCTTAATTTCTAAATCCATTGCCAAAAATTCCTCAAACTTGAATATTCCGGTTTTGGTCCTAAACCACACCTCTCATCCAATAGTGTTAAATAAACATTTTTTATCTAGTTTCTAGCCTTTTTTTATGGGTTGGCAATACTGCATTGGTGGCCTATTTAAACCGGAGTTGAGAGGACTCGATCTCTTTTCTGCAAATCTTGTGTATCAACTAAGACTTGCCTGTTTTTGTATCATGCGGTTCTTCATTACATCATGACGGAGAGTCGTCCGGGAGGCCTAACTCTCTACGACACGCAGATGTTGTAATCCGGGAGGTCCAATTCCCCGAGGTTTTCCTGGTAATCCGGGAGGTCCAATTCCTTGAGGTTACCCCTGCCACCATGGTTAACATGGTCGTGCTACATTTTGGGACCTGGGAGGTCCCATTCCTCGGGACCCGAGAAGCCCTTCCATGCCGTGCCCCTCGATCCAGCCGGCCGGACCGTCTTTAACGGACAATCATCCGTTGAGAGAACTGTTTTTCACCCGAACCAACATGGAGTAACGACTTCTCATCAACAATGATTTTCCGGTCGTCCACAGTGGTGAGCCAAACCCATTTCACCTTTCGTTATAAATTGTAACGTAGTTTAGGATTTTCTTAAATTTAATTTTGGGCTTTTATCCTTTTGATTAATATTATCTTTGATTTAATTTTGAGGTTAGGGAATTAATTTGTTTTTATTTTCTTTGGAATACGCCAAAACTCCAGGTAGTTATTTCTTAATTAAGTGTGAGAAGTTACCATTTGTTTTGTATCAAATAATGATGCATCACTTTAAAATGATATTGTGCTTCAAATATACTTTCCACCTCGGCTGTCCAAAATATGTTGAGACCCATTTTTGAATTGTAAATTTTTGAATCTGTGTTTTAATAAACGTTAGTTATTTTTGGCAAATTTTCTGTGTTTTTAACTATATTTTTTTCCCTTGTTCTTGGTGTCTATCCGGCCTTTAAAAGATATCAGAACAAATGGTGCCGTTCGACCAGTCGAGCTTGCTTATTCTAAAATTTTCGTTTTGTTAGTTTAGGTTAGGCTTTGGTCATTTTGAACCTATTCTTCCAACTTTATTGTTTGTCTCATCATTGTGTTTGGACAGTTGTGGTTTGTTTATTTATGTGTTCGGGTCTGCCTGGAGTTTCTATTTTTTTATTTAATAGTTAAGCTTGTGCATAGTTCTGCGATTGCTCGTTTCGATATATGGCAAGAACTTTCTTTTGGGTTTATTGGGAGTTCTAAATTTGAGATTTGGTCATGGACGATCAAAATCTTAACGAGGGCAATGCCCAAATCCCTAATCAAGCCAACGTTCAGGTGCTAAACCCTGCCCCCATAAATGCCTTTAACTTATCAGATACTCTTAACCTAATCCGCCCCTTTAACGGTCGTTCCCTCGCTCAATTAGAGGATTTCCTGGAAACCTTTCAGGATCTCAGAGTGCAGTTGGGATGGTCGGATCAGTTTGCCCTCCTGGTCCTAAAGCAGCGACTAGAGGGAGATGCTAGGGCTTGGTTTCACACCATTAAGAGGCAGGTTAACACGGTTCAGGAACTAGTCGACCTCTTGAGGACTAAATTCACAACGGTTGAGGACTCTGCTACTTCCTTATTCAAACTACTGTGTTTCACACAGTCACCTCAAATGTCTGTGGAAGACTACTTCATCCTAGTAACAGATATGGCCTTTAAAGCCTTTCCGTCCGAGGATCAGAGGTTTACGAGGGAGGACATGATTGCTAAGACAATCAAAAACAACCTCATTCCCGAAATAAGAAGGGGTGTTATAGCTAGGAACCCAACAACTATGGCAGAGCTTAAAGAAGTCCTTGCTTGAAGAGAAGGCTTTAACTGCTTCCAGGTTGTCCACTAACCCTTTCCTTTTTCCAAATGACCAACTTTAGGTGTTTTCGGCCACAGCGCCGCACCCCGATTCAACTAGGTGTGATGCATTGGAAAAGAAGGTCGAGGAATTGACCATAAAAATCGACAAACTTTTGTCCAGGGACGTTGCAACTCCCTCTCAGCCTCCACCTTTTCTTTCACCTTTCCAGTTTGCTCCGCCAAATTTCGTGCAACCTCCTCAGTTTGTACACCCACCCAATTTTGTCCAACCACCCGCTCCCCAACCACCTCGTGGGCGGCAAACATACTCTCAGAATCAGCGACCTTACCAACAACAAGGTCCTTTCTGTACGTTCCACCGCTCGTACTCCCACTCCACTGAAGAGTGCAGGGGTCGACGGCGTGACAACCACCGAAACAATCAAGGAGCTTTAAACTAGACTCGGGCCCTGGGGTCCCACAGAATCTACAGGACAAATGCCCCATTTCTGTTAAATTTTTGAGCCCTAATACTTTGATTTTACCTTTAATTCCTCTTAGGCACGGGAGATTAGAGCTTGTTGGTTTACTTGACAGTGGTTCTGTTTTAAATTTAATTAATGCTAGTTTAGTTGATAAGATATCTACCCCTTTACTAATTAATGACCCCATTCATATTAAAACTGTTGATAATGCTGTCGTCTTGACTCGTAGGGTTAATTTAGATTTATGTATTGGTATGCAAATCTTTAATATTAATTTCTGGATTTCTCCCTCTGAGATATCCCATACTTTTGACATTTTATTGGGCAGTACCTTTCTATCAGAAAACTGTTGTCAGTTAAACTATGTTTCTAATACTTTAGACATTTTTCAACCTTTTATTAATCACTTATCACCTACGCACATAGAGCCTAACTCAGTTACCGAGAGGTTGGGTAAACCTGATGCTCATTCGGGTGCACAGCAACCGGTCTGCAGTCAAGATCATGAGATACCAGTAATTTCCACTACCCAACAATGTTTAACTTTTAATAATTCTGATGACAATCAAATTGTAAACAATGACATTCCAAGCCTGCAATTTGACTCCAATACCATCTATAATGATCTTACGACTCCAAAGGAAATCATCTCCAATCAACAAACACCTAGTAATGAGTTAATTGTGGACAATGCACAAACAAATACAAACTTAAAAGCTCCTTTTAACAATCATTTGTATGTAAACAGAAGAGTAGAAATTCCTCCTATGTCTCAGATGATCATTTATACTAACATTAAAGACAAGCAATTACTAAATTCTGACTTGTACTTCATTGAACCTTTGCCTAATATTCTTGACAACAACCTCTTAATTTCTAAATCCATTGCCAAAAATTCCTCAAACTTGAATATTCCGGTTTTGGTCCTAAACCACACCTCTCATCCAATAGTGTTAAATAAACATTTTTTATCTAGTTTCTAGCCTTTTTTTATGGGTTGGCAATACTGCATTGGTGGCCTATTTAAACCGGAGTTGAGAGGACTCGATCTCTTTTCTGCAAATCTTGTGTATCAACTAAGACTTGCCTGTTTTTGTATCATGCGGTTCTTCATTACATCATGACGGAGAGTCGTCCGGGAGGCCTAACTCTCTACGACACGCAGATGTTGTAATCCGGAGGTCCAATTCCCGAGGTTTCCTGGTAATCCGGGGTCCAATTCCTTGAGGTTACCCCTGCCACCATGGTTAACATGGTCGTGCTACATTTTGGGACCTGGGAGGTCCCATTCCTCGGGACCCGAGAAGCCCTTCCATGCCGTGCCCCTCGATCCAGCCGGCCGGACCGTCTTTAACGGACAATCATCCGTTGAGAGAACTGTTTTTCACCCGAACCAACATGGAGTAACGACTTCTCATCAACAATGATTTTCCGGTCGTCCACAGTGGTGAGCCAAACCCATTTCACCTTTCGTTATAAATTGTAACGTAGTTTAGGATTTTCTTAAATTTAATTTTGGTCTTTTATCCTTTTGATTAATATTATCTTTGATTTAATTTTGAGGTTAGGGAATTAATTTGTTTTTATTTTCTTTGGAATACGCCAAAACTCCAGGTAGTTATTTCTTAATTAAGTGTGAGAAGTTACCATTTGTTTTGTATCAAATAATGATGCATCACTTTAAAATGATATTGTGCTTCAAATATACTTTCCACCTCGGCTGTCCAAAATATGTTGAGACCCATTTTTGAATTGTAAATTTTTGAATCTGTGTTTTAATAAACGTTAGTTATTTTTGGCAAATTTTCTGTGTTTTTAACTATATTTTTTTCCCTTGTTCTTGGTGTCTATCCGGCCTTTAAAAGATATCAGAACAAATGGTGCCGTTCGACCAGTCGAGCTTGCTTATTCTAAAATTTTCGTTTTGTTAGTTTAGGTTAGGCTTTGGTCATTTTGAACCTATTCTTCCAACTTTATTGTTTGTCTCATCATTGTGTTTGGACAGTTGTGGTTTGTTTATTTATGTGTTCGGGTCTGCCTGGAGTTTCTATTTTTTTATTTAATTGTTAAGCTTGTGCATAGTTCTGCGATTGCTCGTTTCGATATATGGCAAGAACTTTCTTTTGGGTTTATTGGGAGTTCTAAATTTGAGATTTGGTCATGGACGATCAAAATCTTAACGTGGGCAATGCCCAAATCCCTAATCAAGCCAACGTTCAGGTGCTAAACCCTGCCCCCATAAATGCCTTTAACTTATCAGATACTCTTAACCTAATCCGCCCCTTTAACGGTCGTTCCCTCGCTCAATTAGAGGATTTCCTGGAAACCTTTCAGGATCTCAGAGTGCAGTTGGGATGGTCGGATCAGTTTGCCCTCCTGGTCCTAAAGCAGCGACTAGAGGGAGATGCTAGGGCTTGGTTTCACACCATTAAGAGGCAGGTTAACACGGTTCAGGAACTAGTCGACCTCTTGAGGACTAAATTCACAACGGTTGAGGACTCTGCTACTTCCTTATTCAAACTACTGTGTTTCACACAGTCACCTCAAATGTCTGTGGAAGACTACTTCATCCTAGTAACAGATATGGCCTTTAAAGCCTTTCCGTCCGAGGATCAGAGGTTTACGAGGGAGGACATGATTGCTAAGACAATCAAAAACAACCTCATTCCCGAAATAAGAAGGGGTGTTATAGCTAGGAACCCAACAACTATGGCAGAGCTTAAAGAAGTCCTTGCTTGAAGAGAAGGCTTTAACTGCTTCCAGGTTGTCCACTAACCCTTTCCTTTTTCCAAATGACCAACTTTAGGTGTTTTCGGCCACAGCGCCGCACCCTGATTCAACTAGGTGTGATGCATTGGAAAAGAAGGTCGAGGAATTGACCATAAAAATCGACAAACTTTTGTCCAGGGACGTTGCAACTCCTCTCAGCCTCCACCTTTTCTTTCACCTTTCCAGTTTGCTCCGCCAAATTTCGTGCAACCTCCTCAGTTTGTACACCCACCCAATTTTGTCCAACCACCCGCTCCCCAACCACCTCGTGGGCGGCAAACATACTCTCAGAATCAGCGACCTCACCAACAACAAGGTCCTTTCTGTACGTTCCACCGCTCGTACTCCCACTCCACTGAAGAGTGCAGGGGTCGACGGCGTGACAACCACCGAAACAATCAAGGAGCTTTAAACTAGACTCGGGCCCTGGGGTCCCACAGAATCTACAGGACAAATGCCCCATTTCTGTTAAATTTTTGAGCCCTAATACTTTGATTTTACCTTTAATTCCTCTTAGGCACGGGAGATTAGAGCTTGTTGGTTTACTTGACAGTGGTTCTGTTTTAAATTTAATTAATGCTAGTTTAGTTGATAAGATATCTACCCCTTTACTAATTAATGACCCCATTCATATTAAAACTGTTGATAATGCTGTCGTCTTGACTCGTAGGGTTAATTTAGATTTATGTATTGGTATGCAAATCTTTAATATTAATTTCTGGATTTCTCCCTCTGAGATATCCCATACTTTTGACATTTTATTGGGCAGTACCTTTCTATCAGAAAACTGTTGTCAGTTAAACTATGTTTCTAATACTTTATACATTTTTTAACCTTTTATTAATCACTTATCACCTACGCACATAGAGCCTAACTCAGTTACCGAGAGGTTGGGTAAACCTGATGCTCATTCGGGTGCACAGCAACCGGTCTGCAGTCAAGATCATGAGATACCAGTAATTTCCACTACCCAACAATGTTTAACTTTTAATAATTCTGATGACAATCAAATTGTAAACAATGACATTCCAAGCCTGCAATTTGACTCCAATACCATCTATAATGATCTTACGACTCCAAAGGAAGTCATCTCCAATCAACAAACACCTAGTAATGAGTTAATTGTGGACAATGCACAAACAAATACAAACTTAAAAGCTCCTTTTAACAATCATTTGTATGTAAACAGAAGAGTAGAAATTCCTCCTATGTCTCAGATGATCATTTATACTAACATTAAAGACAAGCAATTACTAAATTCTGACTTGTACTTCATTGAACCTTTGCCTAATATTCTTGACAACAACCTCTTAATTTCTAAATCCATTGCCAAAAATTCCTCAAACTTGAATATTCCGGTTTTGGTCCTAAACCACACCTCTCATCCAATAGTGTTAAATAAACATTTTTTATCTAGTTTCTAGCCTTTTTTTATGGGTTGGCAATACTGCATTGGTGGCCTATTTAAACCGGAGTTGAGAGGACTCGATCTCTTTTCTGCAAATCTTGTGTATCAACTAAGACTTGCCTGTTTTTGTATCATGCGGTTCTTCATTACATCATGACGGAGAGTCGTCCGGGAGGCCTAACTCTCTACGACACGCAGATGTTGTAATCCGGGAGGTCCAATTCCTTGAGGTTACCCCTGCCACCATGGTTAACATGGTCGTGCTACATTTTGGGACCTGGGAGGTCCCATTCCCCGGGACCCGAGAAGCCCTTCCATGCCGTGCCCCTCGATCCAGCCGGCCGGACCGTCTTTAACGGACAATCATCCGTTGAGAGAACTGTTTTTCACCCGAACCAACATGGAGTAACGACTTCTCATCAACAATGATTTTCCGGTCGTCCACAGTGGTGAGCCAAACCCATTTCACCTTTCGTTATAAATTGTAACGTAGTTTAGGATTTTCTTAAATTTAATTTTGGGCTTTTATCCTTTTGATTAATATTATCTTTGATTTAATTTTGAGGTTAGGGAATTAATTTGTTTTTATTTTCTTTGGAATACGCCAAAACTCCAGGTAGTTATTTCTTAATTAAGTGTGAGAAGTTACCATTTGTTTTGTATCAAATAATGATGCATCACTTTAAAATGATATTGTGCTTCAAATATACTTTCCACCTCGGCTGTCCAAAATATGTTGAGACCCATTTTTGAATTGTAAATTTTTGAATCTGTGTTTTAATAAACGTTAGTTATTTTTGGCAAATTTTCTGTGTTTTTGAACAATATTTTTTCCCTTGTTCTTGGTGTCTATCCGGCCTTTAAAAGATATCAGAACAAATGGTGCCGTTCGACCAGTCGAGCTTGCTTATTCTAAAATTTTCGTTTTGTTAGTTTAGGTTAGGCTTTGGTCATTTTGAACCTATTCTTCCAACTTTATTGTTTGTCTCATCATTGTGTTTGGACAGTTGTGGTTTGTTTATTTATGTGTTCGGGTCTGCCTGGAGTTTCTATTTTTTTATTTAATTGTTAAGCTTGTGCATAGTTCTGCGATTGCTCGTTTCGATATATGGCAAGAACTTTCTTTTGGGTTTATTGGGAGTTCTAAATTTGAGATTTGGTCATGGACGATCAAAATCTTAACGTGGGCAATGCCCAAATCCCTAATCAAGCCAACGTTCAGGTGCTAAACCCTGCCCCCATAAATGCCTTTAACTTATCAGATACTCTTAACCTAATCCGCCCTTTAACGGTCGTTCCCTCGCTCAATTAGAGGATTTCCTGGAAACCTTTCAGGATCTCAGAGTGCAGTTGGGATGGTCGGATCAGTTTGCCCTCCTGGTCCTAAAGCAGCGACTAGAGGGAGATGCTAGGGCTTGGTTTCACACCATTAAGAGGCAGGTTAACACGGTTCAGGAACTAGTCGACCTCTTGAGGACTAAATTCACAACGGTTGAGGACTCTGCTACTTCCTTATTCAAACTACTGTGTTTCACACAGTCACCTCAAATGTCTGTGGAAGACTACTTCATCCTAGTAACAGATATGGCCTTTAAAGCCTTTCCGTCCGAGGATCAGAGGTTTACGAGGGAGGACATGATTGCTAAGACAATCAAAAACAACCTCATTCCCGAAATAAGAAGGGGTGTTATAGCTAGGAACCCAACAACTATGGCAGAGCTTAAAGAAGTCCTTGCTTGAAGAGAAGGCTTTAACTGCTTCCAGGTTGTCCACTAACCCTTTCCTTTTCCAAATGACCAACTTTAGGTGTTTTCGGCCACAGCGCCGCACCCGATTCAACTAGGTGTGATGCATTGGAAAAGAAGGTCGAGGAATTGACCATAAAAATCGACAAACTTTTGTCCAGGGACGTTGCAACTCCCTCTCAGCCTCCACCTTTTCTTTCACCTTTCCAGTTTGCTCCGCCAAATTTCGTGCAACCTCCTCAGTTTGTACACCCACCCAATTTTGTCCAACCACCCGCTCCCCAACCACCTCGTGGGCGGCAAACATACTCTCAGAATCAGCGACCTTACCAACAACAAGGTCCTTTCTGTACGTTCCACCGCTCGTACTCCCACTCCACTGAAGAGTGCAGGGGTCGACGGCGTGACAACCACCGAAACAATCAAGGAGCTTTAAACTAGACTCGGGCCCTGGGGTCCCACAGAATCTACAGGACAAATGCCCCATTTCTGTTAAATTTTTGAGCCCTAATACTTTGATTTTACCTTTAATTCCTCTTAGGCACGGGAGATTAGAGCTTGTTGGTTTACTTGACAGTGGTTCTGTTTTAAATTTAATTAATGCTAGTTTAGTTGATAAGATATCTACCCCTTTACTAATTAATGACCCCATTCATATTAAAACTGTTGATAATGCTGTCGTCTTGACTCGTAGGGTTAATTTAGATTTATGTATTGGTATGCAAATCTTTAATATTAATTTCTGGATTTCTCCCTCTGAGATATCCCATACTTTTGACATTTTATTGGGCAGTACCTTTCTATCAGAAAACTGTTGTCAGTTAAACTATGTTTCTAATACTTTAGACATTTTTCAACCTTTTATTAATCACTTATCACCTACGCACATAGAGCCTAACTCAGTTTACCGAGAGGTTGGGTAAACCTGATGCTCATTCGGGTGCACAGCAACCGGTCTGCAGTCAAGATCATGAGATACCAGTAATTTCCACTACCCAACAATGTTTAACTTTAATAATTCTGATGACAATCAAATTGTAAACAATGACATTCCAAGCCTGCAATTTGACTCCAATACCATCTATAATGATCTTACGACTCCAAAGGAAGTCATCTCCAATCAACAAACACCTAGTAATGAGTTAATTGTGGACAATGCACAAACAAATACAAACTTAAAAGCTCCTTTTAACAATCATTTGTATGTAAACAGAAGAGTAGAAATTCCTCCTATGTCTCAGATGATCATTTATACTAACATTAAAGACAAGCAATTACTAAATTCTGACTTGTACTTCATTGAACCTTTGCCTAATATTCTTGACAACAACCTCTTAATTTCTAAATCCATTGCCAAAAATTCCTCAAACTTGAATATTCCGGTTTTGGTCCTAAACCACACCTCTCATCCAATAGTGTTAAATAAACATTTTTTATCTAGTTTCTAGCCTTTTTTTATGGGTTGGCAATACTGCATTGGTGGCCTATTTAAACCGGAGTTGAGAGGACTCGATCTCTTTTCTGCAAATCTTGTGTATCAACTAAGACTTGCCTGTTTTTGTATCATGCGGTTCTTCATTACATCATGACGGAGAGTCGTCCGGGAGGCCTAACTCTCTACGACACGCAGATGTTGTAATCCGGGAGGTTCCAATCCCTTTGAGGTTACCCCTGCCACCATGGTTAACATGGTCGTGCTACATTTTGGGACCTGGGAGGTCCCATTCCTCGGACCCGGAAGCCCTTCCATGCCGTGCCCCTCGATCCAGCCGGCCGGACCGTCTTTAACGGACAATCATCCGTTGAGAGAACTGTTTTTTCACCCGAACCAACATGGAGTAACGACTTCTCATCAACAATGATTTTCCGGTCGTCCACAGTGGTGAGCCAAACCCATTTCACCTTTCGTTATAAATTGTAACGTAGTTTAGGATTTTCTTAAATTTAATTTTGGTCTTTTATCCTTTTGATTAATATTATCTTTGATTTAATTTTGAGGTTAGGGAATTAATTTGTTTTTATTTTCTTTGGAATACGCCAAAACTCCAGGTAGTTATTTCTTAATTAAGTGTGAGAAGTTACCATTTGTTTTGTATCAAATAATGATGCATCACTTTAAAATGATATTGTGCTTCAAATATACTTTCCACCTCGGCTGTCCAAAATATGTTGAGACCCCTTTTTGAATTGTAAACTTTTGAATCTGTGTTTTAATAAACGTTAGTTATTTTTGGCAAATTTTCTGTGTTTTTGAACTATATTTTTTTTCCCTTGTTCTTGGTGTCTGTCCGGCCTTTAAAAGATATCAGAACAATATGAGAAAGAGTAAAAACAACCCAATTCTACTCTACAAAACTCAAGGGGAAGAAATACCAGAAATAAAGAAAGATGACTTTTTATTGGGCATCATGAACTCTTTTCAGAAGAAAATGTTGCTAGATTTGGGTAACGATAGAGTTTGTTTGGATTCCACACATGGCATCACAAATAGTGGATTCGAACTTGTGACAGTGCTTGTTGTTGATAAATATAATGAAGGAGTGCCTGTGGCCTTTCTTATAACAAGCACTGTAAACACCATTAATTTATCAAAGTTCTTCACTGCCATAAAAACTGCTTTAGAGGTTAATCTTACACCCAAAGCATTTATGAGCGATGACGCTTGTATGTTTTATAATGCATGGCAAGCTGTTTTTGGTCCTTGTGTTAACCTGCTATGTTCATGGCATGTCGACCGAGCATGGCAAGGCCATCTAAATGGCATCGAAGAAAACAAGAAAAAGGCTCTATACCATACATTAAAAACATTAATGTATGAATTAGAAGAGGGAAAGTTTCAAGGAATGTTGTCAGAATTCCTTATGCAATTGCATGAAGACTCTGATACTTTAACCTTTGCCCAATATTTTGAAGCAAACTATTCAGGAAGAACAAAATTATGGGCGAATCCTGTGTCATACTGTGGGCCCTTAAGCCAAGCTTCTACCTCTACTGTAGAAATTGAATTGGCCACAGTAGAAATCCCTCAGAGTAGCTTCATAGTAGAAGAAAATAAACTTAAAATTAAATGCATAGCAGCAAAGTTGGAGAACATAACTACCATGGACGAGGAAAAGTCAAGGCAAATTAAGGCCCATCTATATGCCATTGAACATTTACTATCTGTGCCTGATAGCAAAAACCAACCACCAATTCCAAAAGATCAGAAACTGGAGCCAGCTAACAAAAAAGCTGAAAAATAAAAGCGTTTCTTTTCTACAAAAAAGAAACCCACCAGTAAGAAACGCAGGTTATCGAAACCCACGTCAAAAGAAAGAGAAGAAACTGCAAACCTTCTTCTGAATAAGGCATTAATTGTTTCGACAAATGCAAGCAATGATCATTTGTATACCAGTATAACTGGCAGAAAATAGTTTTTTTACAATTTCTCTTATTTTCACACTTGAAATTTTAAATAATTAAAACTTATACTCTGTTTATATTTCATATATTATAATGCTATTTAAATGATAATTTTAAAATCCTGTACAAAACAAATTTGCATAGTATTAGTTACTTTTTTGCATACATATAAATTATTTATCCAACAAGTGCATTTAGTGGTTTGGATATGTCATAGGCAAGACAAAAAAAGTGCATAGTTTTAAATTTTTACTAGCAACTATATGTTCATCAGTTTAAAATTGTGATTTCGGTGTACAGTATTTTTTATAATCAGGTGCAGAAATAGTTTTAACATATTTAAAAAATAAATATATTTAACATATATGAAATGCAAAAAAAATTAGTTGAACTCAATTGTATTGCTTAAAGCATTTTTTACATGTATAGGTTTTTTAAAAGCTTTAAATTAGGCATGAGTGATGGTTAAAATAAATAATGGATTTTTTAAAAAGCAGTTTATAATTTTTTATCTCATTCTTGTAGTATGTTCTTTTAATAATTTATCAGGCTTATGCGAAACTACTACTTACTCATCTTTATACAAAAAAGAACCATAGGTATGTACATATCTAAAGCTGACCTGCAAGATACTAGTTGCTAAAATATGTTGACTTTCGAAATGTATTTTTTTGTAATGAAAGCACTCTTAGCACCATTTAAACACATTATCAACAATTGATAAAAAAACAAGTTTATCATTAACTAATTTAATTCACTTAAATCTGTAGTTATACTCAAGTTGGTTAAGCGTAATGTCAGATGTGCAACATTCATTAATTAAACTTTTTTACTTCCACATTATAAGTCAGTAAAGAAAAAATCAAATAATTACCAATAATCAATGTCTTCTTCAACTATGTAGAAATTACTTAGTCAATTCGATATAAGATTTTACGGCAAGTAAACCAAAAGGCAGTTTATCCCCGAGTGAGCATAACAACTATCACCTCGAGAGTTAAGCCACCATTTAGTAGATTAGAAGATAAATGAATTTTAACTTGATAAAAACACTTCATTTGTCTATTTTTAGCTTCTTCGTGTCTTGTAAAAGCCTCTCTCTCATATGATATGAACTATAAATCTAGTAACGACCTAAAATGGGCAACTTGAAGTAAATAGTAATAGACATTAAAACAAAACGATAACGAAATATATTGTTGACTGTTGACACTTAAGCTTTCACTCTTGTGGCGCTGCTGTATGCTGATGCATCATGGGTAATAAAATGCCATAATCTAGCCGCTTGTATAATAAACAGCATAAACGTAAATTTTCTAACAAAAGTGAATCGCCCGCGAGGAAACAACAAATTATTACTGATAAAGACGGCTTTATTTTTGCTAAAAACCCGATCCGTGCTTCCAAATTTGTGGCTAATCCCCCGATCACCACTAGTAACCCTTTTAATGACCTCCCCGCTCCGATTGATGACACCCCAGATGTTCCGAACAAAACTGAAACCGCAGGGAACGGATCAACGTGCTCCACCGCCGCTAATGTTGCAATCAAGCAAAAACTTCAAAGACGTCCTTAAAGCAATCAATGAAGTCGCTCCGGTCAAGGCCCCCGGCGGGGGCGAATATGTCAGAGTATATACTTCTACCCCAGACGACTACAGAAAAGTTAAGAACTACCTCTAAGAGAAACAAATTCCATCCTTCTGCTTCACGCCAATGCCGAGATCAACCTTCAAGGTGGTAGTCAGGGGACTGCCGGTCCAAGCTGAAGCATTGGAAATTCAAGACGAATTGACACTCCAAGGTTATGAAGTGCTAAGTTACCCAAATAAAGAACTCCATCGATGGCAGACCGACCGGGGCATTCATCATCGAACTCCCGAAATCAAAAGAAAATGAAGAAATTTACAAACTTGACCGCTGCCTCTTCCTAAGTGTAGCCTTTGAGGCATTTGAAAATCGACGTGGTGTCATGCAGAGCTTCAAATGCAACCGTTTCAACCACTCAGCCAAGAACTGCATGATGCCAGCGAGATGCCTGAAATGTGCTGGTCCACACACCACAAGGGAATGCAGCATATCAAGACAAGAGAAACCTAAATGCATCACCTGCGGAGCTGAGGGGCACACCGTTGCTTGGTCGAGATGCCCATAATTCCCAAAAAGACAGAGAACTCGAGAGGACGCTCCAGGAACGCCAGCACGGAACCCCAAGAACCTTCCCCGCATACCAGCTCCCAGCAACTGGAGGCTTCAGTACGAGACCAAGCTTTGCCAATGTTGCTCGTCCCAGGAACCCACAAGCAGCCACAGCACTCCCCCGACCAAACCTCCTCTACTAATGCAGCCATGGCAAACGAAATTCAAGAATCGCTCTCAAACCTAGGTCCAATAATCCAACTAATCAAGGAAATTACCAACATCTTCAATGGTATGGAAGGAGTTAACTCTCTCCTAAGCCAACTACAAACTGCCAAGCTCCAAGCTTTTGTAAACTTCAGTGTTCAGAATTATGTTTTTTTGAATTATGTTTTTTAGATTATTTGACTCATTTTCTTTCGGGTTTTTTATGCATTTGTGTCAACATAAGTACGTTTGACCTGGACCTTTGTGATCCACGGTGGATCAAGTCGAATTATTTGTCTGTACACCGTGCATTCCATCAGTCGCCTGAGGCGGGAACTTCAAGAGGAATGTGGGATTTCTCAGATTCCGGACAATGTTCCAAAGACGTGTGCCTCAAGGTATAGAAAACTTCCGCCATTGTTGCATGAGATGGCTGATGTTGCATCAGAATCTACTAGGGAAGACTTTTTAAAGAAGAATGCAACCTTGAAAAAATTCTTAGTAAGGATTTTTTGTTCATAATTGCATTTTAAAAATTAAAGTGACTTAGAAGTGCAGTGAACTTAGTGAAATTATTGAATACTTTAGAAAAGAGGTCAAGCACTCATTGTTGTGGGGTGGATGGATGTTAAGTTTTATGGCGCAAGGGCATCAAAAGCCATACTATAGTATAGTGGGCCCCCACTAAATTTAATATAGTATATAGTGTTACTGTACATTAAAGTTAAGTCATCACATTATTTTGTTTTTACCACAACTCTTATGTATAGGGGTCTTTTTTTCATTTAAATAGTGCCTAAATGTAATTAAGTAGATTGATTGTTTATGAAGTAAACTTGATCATGATACCTTTATCTAACTTTTTTGGCCGATTACCACATAATTAACCCCAAAATTTTCACTTTTTTTAGACCTTCAGTGCAGCAGAGTACTTCAATTATGCCTACAGGAATTGTGCTACCCCGCTCAGTAAAACGGAAAGTAATGTCAGCTGGTAAAACATGTGTAGGGACTTGTGTCCCATTGAAAAGCTTTAATGAGTCGGTAATGAAGAGGATAAGCAGAAGATTGTGGAACATCGCGAAGACGACCAAGAATGTCAAACTGGCTGATGGAAAGCCACTAGGCGGGCGGGGGCGCTTGTCCAATCCTCATATAAATGAGCCCCAGAACTACTAGAGCATGGCAAAATGCATGCACGGAAGGGTGTCAACGAGTTATTTAACAATATCATTTGGGGTCTTGGCTCCCCAAAACTGTATTTGTGTAGTTGAACACTTTAGAACAAGGTGTGCACGATGCAGTGCTGGCTTTCAACGAAGGGCGTGTGACCCGCTGTAAAGTTCTACAAACCTTGGGGATCTGCTCTAGGAGAATACTGCATGCAAGCCATGAAACGCATAGATCTCGAGCGATAAGAAACACCAAAAGAGCCTCTAGCAGGTACCAGCCAAGCAAGGAGCAGACACAGACTGAAAATGCAGGCACTAAAAGACTCTTACAGAAAAGACCCAAACAATGTCACCTATGGAGATAGATGCAATACTTGAATAGATGCAATACTTTTTGAGAAAAAGGTACATGGCAGAAATTAACATTGCATCCAATGGAAGCTCTGCGGGATTCCGGGTTACCATTGCTAAAAATCATGCCAATTTGTACCGATGGCCCTAGCGTAAACATAAAATTTCTAAACGATTTCCAAAATCTTATGAAGGAGCAGGGGAAAATCTAATGATGCAAAGTTGCTAAATGTTGGTGTTTCTGTCTTCATATTATAAATGGCGCGTGTAAAGCTGCCCATGACAAATCAGGATGGATGGATGTTTAGGTTTAATGGCGCAAGGCATCACAGGCCATATTGCACCAAACACTAGGTTATAAATCAGGTTTAGTTTAGTTTGAATTATCGTCGCACGAGGGCTATTGGCGACGGGCATCGTATTTTAGAACAACAGTCAAGTGACGAGCCGACACCTGAGTAGGCACCCAACGCAACCGTTAAGGGCGACATCGTACGCAGCGTTAGGACTTTGGAGCATATTTAACGTGTACACCCTCTACACGGGGTATTATTCGTCGGACACTTTTGGATGCACGGGCCATTTATAGGCCGGCAGTTATTTTGGCGATGCCCGAACCAGGGACCATCTGCATGCTAGGCGAATGCCTAACCGACGTTGCTCCCCAGCCCCGTTATAAATCAGGATGGAATGTAAATACATTTTTACAATATCTTTATTTCCTTTTCAAAGATTTTCCATCAAGGAGATGAGATTATACACACCATTCAGGGTCAACATTATTTCTTTTAAAAATGTGCTTTGTCAGATGGATTGAAAGAGCTCTGAGAATTCTAAAATGTTCAAAAGTACATAGGGTAACAAGTACAGTGATTGGCCCCCATAAGCAGGTCAGACTGGATTTAAATTCATTTCTGGGAAATTAATCGTTCGATTAATCTGAAAATTAGCTATTGCAGCGACTGAATAATGTGTCTTCGGAAACCAAATTCAATTTGTTCAAATATAGCACGGATTTTGGTAGAGGGTGCAGTGTTTGCATTTTTTCAAAAAATTATAGTTATTGGCCCCTAAAAATAGTGCCTACCCTAAAAATGTAAACAATGGGCCGGTAGTTAGGTAAAACTTATAGTATACAAAAGACCACAGAAAGTCAAGGGACCTGAAATTCACCAACGTACGAAATCCTCTATGGTTTTGCAGTTGTAAACATTGAATTTTAGTTTTTAGTTATCTTTAAAATCTAGAAAAAAGAAAGTTCAAAAACTATTTGTTCTTTTTAAATATATGTGCAGAGTTCTGGGAAAAGTGCTTTCACCGTAGTTTTTCCGATTCCATAAACGTTGGAATCTCTAAATTTAAGAATCACAGAAAAATTCAGATTTCAGAATCGACAGAGATTCCCGATTTTTGAATCACGGAAGTTTGCTGATTTCAGTATCGATGAAGATTGCTCACTTTATAATCGTCGTAGATTTCTGAGCCTGGTTTTTTTTGTGTGAACTTAGAAATACCATATTTTAGAAATTTTTTATTTGACTTAAGGACGCTCGGATAAAAGAGAGGCGGATAATCGAGGTTCTACTGTATTTAGCCATATGTGATGGTCAGCATGCGAAGAAAAGTTGAAGTTTAACTGGAAAGAAAATAGACTGGGAAATCTTCATGGGAGGTGGTTGCAGGGGATTTTCCGACTTTGAAAGGAACCATAGTTTAGTTTAGTTTGAATTATCGTTGCACTAGAGCTACACGAGGGCTATTGGCGACGGGCATCGTATTTTAGAACCACATTCAAGTGACGAGCCGACACCTGAAAGGAACCATATATCTTCTGTTGATTGACTACTATTTCAAGTACATCGAAGCTCAATATATGCATGGAACTGCCACACCTGCGGTAATAAATGCAATGAAATCTGCATTTGCACGTCATGGTGGTCCTCCTTTCAACAGTGACGGGTTCTCAAATTTTCTGCAAGGCTGGAACATAATCCACAATAAGACGTACCTTTACTTCCATCAATCGAATGACCTATTTGGGAGGGCTATCCAGACGTTTAAGTGTGGAATGCGAAAGGCCATGGAAGAAGGAAAGGATCTACACACAGTACTGCTGGATTACCGTGTCACTCCATCCAAAGGTTTGAAATCACCGGCAGAATTGCTCATGGGAAGGCGCTTAAGATCCTTCAACCTCATTTTGACATACATAAGAAGAAAATCAAACTTAAAGAGAACCAGAGATGACAAAAGAAATATGCTGACCGAGACAAGAAGACTCTGCCATACCTACATCTTCAGCAACCGGTGTTGTTCCGCCTGAAACCAGAAGATTCTTGGCTGAGAGCCAAAGTCATAAAGGTAGGACCTCAACCTACACAGTAAAAGACGATAACGGTGGAACATATGGTCGAAATAGATTCTTTCTCCGTCCCTACAATGGAATTGCTCCGTTGTTGCCGAGGACATGCTTTCGACTGTGGAAGACAACTACGAGGATGTACTCCCAGTACAACCTCCTGCACCCTCAACCTCTACCACTTGTAGTGGACAAACTGTAACTGTGCCAACAAGATATAGGAAGTACATTTAAAATATTAATACTTAATCTGTTATTAAAGAAAAAAGCGCATGTATTGAATCCTGTACTGACGTAACGTATCCTTATTAATATTGTAAGTAACCCATGTGATTCCAAGCAGCAGTGTTACAGCTCAACTAAACCATGGATGGATGGATGTTTGGGTTTTATGGCGCAAGGGCATCTAAGGCCATACTGCGCCAAACACTAGGTTATTCTAATTAAAAGGTTTAAAATAGTTCATAAAAATAGGACGACACTTAAAAACGAACACTTAAATCAAAGAATAAAAGCCAATATCAACTAAAAATGAAAACAAGGCATGGTATGGGAGATTAGCTAAAATGTGATGGATAGACGGGTTTAAAAGGTTCAAACCTGCTTAGTGTAAAAGCTGGACAGTCTACTAAGATGTGGTGACCACTTAGTGGGACATGACACTTGTGGGCTGATCTTCTGCCAGCAGAAGATGCACATGGGTAAGTCTCGTACGTCCACTCAGGAGGCGTGCCAGAACTACATACCTCCTGTCTTCTGCTCGGTGATGTAAAAAATGGCCAGGTTATTGATTGTGTTATATTATGGAATTTGTTTTCAGTTTGGAGGTCCCATTCGTTTTGCCATACTGTATTGATTGAATGTGCACAGGCCAGTTTGGCATCGGGCAAATTAAGGGGGGCGCCGCTGCCTAGACTAGCAGTCTTTGCAGCGCGGTCCGCCTCCTCATTGCCCGGAATACCAACATGGCTCGGCACCCAGCAAAAACTAATTTTAAAACAATTTTACTTGAGCTTAAAGAGGACCTTTACAACTATTGAGATTAAAGAACGGTACTTATATGAAAAATTACTCAGGGCATTTAGCACGATTTTTGAATCTGAATTTTAAAATTCTGATCTGCAACATGATGGACGGCGTGATAAATTTCTCAGGTAAAAACCGAGGATTAAGGGTTTCTGCTATTTCGATGTAATTAATAACTGCCGCATAGCTAACATGTGTGAGAGACTTGAACCATCGATAAATACAGGTTTAAGAGAAAAATTTAAAAGTGATGCTAATTAAAAATTTGTAAAATAGCTGAAACAGGCATTGATGACTTTTTAAAATTAATGATACCATGAATATGTACAGGTGATTCTTCCCAAGGTGAAAAATTGTCGTTATAATTAAACACCCTAAAATCATCAAGATTGAGATTATCTAAGAGCCATTTGATACATATAGAAAATGATGGAATAAAAGACTTTATTTGAAAAGAACTGCTGGAATTTCGGATTTAAAATTTGGGAATATAACGGGTGAGAGAGATTATGATTACTTTTGATATTGAAGTAGGTAGCTAATGAAAGTTTTCCCGACGATGTTGCAGAGATGGCTCCTGGCACAGAACATATAGGCTTTGTACAGGAGATGTACGAAAAGCCCCAGAAGCCAACCTCAGACCCTGATGATGAATGGTGTCTAAATAGTTGAGGGCCGATTTTTTGGCAGAACCATAGGCCGCGACACCGTAATCTAACTTGGACCGTATCAAAGCACGGTAAAACCTCAGCATTGATGTTGTATCAGCACCATAAGTTGTTGTACATAGTACTTTTAAAATATTGAGGGACTTATTACACTTCTGCCGTAGATGTTGAACGTATGGCAAGAAGGTGAGCTTTGCATCAAAAATAATGCCCAGAAATTTTGCCTCTGATCTTACAGGCGGAGCCACACCATTTAAAATAATTTCTGGGTCGAGATGCAGCCCACGCTTCCGGCAGAAGTGCATTGTAGAGTTTTAAAAGGGCTTGTAAGGAATTACTATTTAGGTGTTTTAACATTTCATTATGGATTTTATCATGACCGGGGGCTGATAAGTGATATTTTTTTAGAGCATACTGTAGCTCCCTTAGAGTGAAATTACAGTTATCCCTATTAATATGATAATGTCTGTCACTTTCTTCCAAGATGACTTTCACGTCGTATCCTAAGGCGTGAGACCGAGCCCTCTTGAATTCAATCAGATTTGCCTCAGTAGGAGAGCGACGGAAAATACCCCAAGCTCGCTTCTTTAATTTTTCAGCCTGTGAGCAGTCGTGGTTCCACCAAGGTTTAGGAGATTTCGGAAGTCTACCTTGGGTCATTGGAATAGCTAAAATAGCAGCATTCAAAATAATTTCAGTAATAACATTAATAGCAGAGTCAACATCACCTGTTTCAACCATGTCGTCCGTCAACTTGTGGCGGCCATGCCGGTTTAGTTTAGTTCTGGTTTTTTTTTTAACTCTGAAATGTTTTAGTAAAATTCGGTAAGTGCAATTCTTCCCTTAGTCTGCTGCTCTTTTTTTTGTGAATTTTTATTGTATTTTATTTTGATATATTGATTTGCGTATACTATTCGTTTAAAAATGACAGAAAATAATAGACCGGATACGTCTAACCTCTCTGCTAACTCTGAAACGTCTAATGTCAATATTGACAAGATTTCTGCCCGGCTGCGTATTTCCATTCTGCACCCCTCTGTACGACTTCAAAGGAAAAAAATCCAGCCAATCACAGCCTGCCATCAATCGCGCCACGAGACGCTTAAAAGTTGCGCTCTTTTTCGCCTTACCCGGTTTCGGATTACGGAGAATAACAAAACAAAAGAAATTCGTGATCAAGAAAAACTTAACGTTTGTCACAATGGGGCTACCCAAATCTTTAGTTAATTATTTAGTTGAAGGGGAAAAAAGATTTCATATCATTCTACTTCGGGCAAATTTAAAAGATTAGGAAGACATAAAAAGTGGGTAAAGGAGTAAGAGGAAATTTCAAACGAAAAATGGATTGTTAGGAAATCCATTCCTCATGGACAGAAGACTGTATTTTTTTTTTATGTTTATGTAATTGCAACTATTTTGTTTCAAGTGATGTTTTTATTCATCAAAGAGGTTTTTTTTGTATTTTAATTAAAAATGTACACCATATTTGTATCCGAAGTTAGATAATGTATACAAATTGAAAATTGTACTTCAGGAAAAAATATGTTTGTCATCACAAATATTTTGGAAAAGTGCTAGCCCAAGAAAATAAAATAGGCAATTAAAAAACTTTTGTTGCACAGCCTCAATTCCCATTCAAATTAAATAGGATACAATTTACACCAAGAAAGACAGTTTTTTAAAATTTTGTATTTTCTAAATTGTTTTTTGAAGCACATGTAGGGCATCTGAAATAAATCAGCTGAAGTGCTATATTTTAGAAAAAGTAATTAAAAAGCCGCAAAAAATAAACACACATTTAATTGTTCAAGTATTTAGCAAAGTTCCCAGGTTGAAAACTTCAAAAACAAATGTAGAAATACATTGTAATTAGCATTTTTTCAGTCTACTGTAGTCTTATTTTTTACGTTTGAGGTGTTCAGTTTAGAATATAATAAAAAAATAAGTATTTAAAATATACTCATTCAATTTATTAATTGTGATAATTAGATAGTGCTGTGATAGGGACACTTAAATTTTTATATATATATTTTTTTAAGTAAATATGCATGGAAATTTTTTCTCATAGTTCGTTAAAAGACGCCTGTCGGTCACGTGACCGGCAGGCGTCTTTTTTATTAGAAGTGTAGATGTAACATTAGCTAGAAAAAGAGGTGGTAGTTTGTATTTTGAACTGGGCCGAGCACGTTGGTTGCTCTTGGCTGCTTTTTTTAAAAGACGAATAAAATTTAATTTTGTGTAACGTTGAAGTTTTCTTTGCGATGTTGATCATACAAGTGGCGCCCGATGGATGGATGTTTAGGTTTTATGGCACAAGGGCATCTAAGGCCATACTGCGCCAAACACTGGGTAATTTTAAAAGATTAAAATGGAACATAAAAATTACACAGAACCTTTAAGAAGTAAATAAATCACTAGGTTTGATAAAAGGCTAAAATGGTGCTTTAAATACACATGGCATTTAAAAAACTGACACTAAATCAAAGAATAAAATCCAATATCAACTAAAAAGGAAAACAAAGCATGATATGGGGGATTAGCTAAAATGTGATGGATAGACGGGTTTAAGATGTTAAAATTTTTAAGCCTGCTCCATGTGAATGCTGGACAGTCAACTAGTATATGATGAACACTCAATGAAACATTATACATGACACAAATGGGATGATTTTCTGCCAGCAGAAGATGTGCACGAGTTAATCTTGTGTGCCCGATCAGGAGGCGTGCCAGCACTATCTCCTGCCTTCTGCTCGGTGATGGAAAAAATGGCCAGGTTATGGATGGGGTTATGTTGTGAAATTTATTTTCAGTTAAAAGGTACCATTCATTTTGCCATACGATATTAATTGAATGTGCACAAGCCAGTCTGGCATCGGGCAAGTTGAGGGGGCCGCCGCTGCTTTGACTAGCAGTCTTTGTAGCGCGGTCCGCCTCCTCATTGCCCGGAATACCAACATGGCTTGGCAGTGGCGCCCGAACAGGGACGAAGATAGTACAAGTGTTGGTTACGTTATTTCGTGGTGTTTTTTTTTAATTCGAGTTGGTGTTTTCTATTTGAAGTGTGCGTCGTGGCTTTAGTAACTGATGCGAAACAGTTATCGCGAAAACTGTCAAATATAAAGGGCCAGACCACGCAAATAAATGCTTGGTTTGTGGCCACGGATGAGAATACTTTGGCTGTGGAGTTTGACGGTAAAATAACGGCCGTGAAGGCGTTGAAAGCTGAAAAGGAAGAATATGCCATGCGGCAATTAGATTGTTAGATGACTCATCTTACGATGAGTTTGATATAAAATTGTTGGAGGTCCAGGGAGATTTGGAGGACCTTGAAACTAAGAGGCGAATTTATCTGAAACGCTACGCGAACAGACGTTTTTGCTGTTCGAACACGATCGAAATAAGCCACTCGTTACGATCCAAGAAATTTCCAAGAATTTCCAAGACGACCAGAAAAGCTGATTTAACGTTAAACATCATTACCTATCGAGCTCGAACACTAGCTTTACGAACGAATTAGCACACGCCCCTTTTAACGTGACGTAATTCTGCCCGTAACCAATGAAATAATTCGAATTTTTGGACGGCTGAAAGGCTTTTTTACAAATTTAACTGCAACTTTGATTACAGTGCTTGTTTTGTTTTGATTCCAAAGTGCATTTATTTATTTTATTGTGTTTTCACCCAACAAGTTTTTCTTAAGTATAGCGAGTTACCATGTCGAAATGCAACGAAACTAGCAAAGAAGAGTTGGAAATAATTTTTCTCTATGTCGAGAAATTCCCCGATTTAATGTCAGGAAAAATAGGAGGGTATTTTAAAGATCATAGGGAAATGACAGAAGTGGGAAGCTATTGCCCTTGACCTGGCCGAAAGAGGACTTAGAGTACGGCGCAGTGGACCTACCGTTTAAAAAAATGGCAAGATTTCAAACATAGGACTAGAGCAAAAGCCGGCAAAATCATGGCTTGGAGGGAAGGGACTGGGGGCAGAAAAGAGTGCCCCTACAAACTGCAGTCTCCTTGCAGCATATCGCAAACATGCAGAAACGCAAGTTTACTTAACCTGAATTTTTTAATAAATTCTCGCTCGCTCAAATCCATAGCATTTCCTCTAACTGCTCGGTATCGTTCAATTTTACACTTTCTTCGTCTCCGTAACACAACAACAGCTGCCGACATCTTAAAAATTAGTGAAGTAAACAATAAATATCGTTCGTGTCGAATGGTCTGAGAGCACTCGTGTTCTGACGTCACGCGAATACGAGCTGTTTGTTACAGTTAAATACGATAAACTGCAAAATGTTCGAAAAATCCGCCTCGCGAACGAAAAAATGTTCGTGTGCGTTTCAGATAAATTCGTCTCAAAAGTGCTTCACAAATCAGGTACTGTTAAGTTGATTAACACGTCCCAACCTAATAATGTAGTTCATGGTGATACTAATAGTTTATATTATTATTCAAAGGTAAAACTGCCGGAAATACCATTGCCTCAATTTTCCGGTAGTTATACCGAATGGTTGTCTTTTAAATCCCAATTTTTAATGCTAATTGATGAGAATGATCAGTTGTCAGACGCACAAAAATTTTATTATTTGAAGTCTTCGCTTTTGGGAACAGCAAAAACCGTTCTGACAACTGACGATTCATATTTATCGTAATTTAATGATAATAGAAATACATTTGAAAATACTAGATCGATTTTAAACGAACATGTTTCAGAAATTTTGAATTGTAACAAATTAAGATTTGAATCTGCTAAAGAATTAAAAATGTTGATTGACATTTTAAAGGGCATTGAAACAACTTGATTTAGAACCGAATAAAATGTGTGGAATATTGTTGATAAATATCATTGTTCAGAAATTGGATGATGAGAGCAGAAAGCATTATGAGATGTCATTAAGTTCAAATGTTTTACCAGACTTTGGTGAGTTTCTGGAGTTTTTAATTAAAAGATGCCAATTTTTGAAAATATGCAAAACTTGGTCAATGTACAAAATACTGGTAATTGGAAGAGTAAACAAAATGATTTCAAAGTAAAACCTAAGCCAAATAATTTCGTTCCGAGTAGACAAAAACCATTTGAAAAATGTCCTAAGTGCTTTCAAGGTCATAAATTGCATAATTGTGTAAAATTTAAAAACATGAATTTATGTGATCGTAAAAACTTTGTAAAAAGAAATAATCTTTGCTATTTATGTTTGTTGCCACATTTCTTGAAGGATTGCACATTAAATTTGAAGTGCTCCATTTGTTCTTTAAAACATAACAGTTTGTTAGACGATTATGCTAATACAAGTTCATTAATGTCTACTAATTCCACAGAGAATTATCAGTGCGTTGTAAATAATTCTGATCAAAGCCAAAACACGGCTTTTAACTCTCTTATGGTAGCTGTAGAAAGAAATGATGAACTAGTAAATTTGTCGTCACTTAATCAGAGTGGGATCTGCCTGCTACCAACTACTTCAGTTTTTGGGCTATCATCTGTGGGTGAGAGAGTAAATCTAACTGTTTTATTGGATAGTGGTTCTATGTTTACCTTTATCTCTGAGGGTGCTGTTAGAAAATTGCAGTTTAAGCGAATAAATAATAAAGAATTGTTGTAAATGGAATTGGTAACGTGGCAACAACTCAAACTACGGGATCTGTTTGTTTTACTATAGAATCAAAACATGATAAAAAGTTAGAGATTGAAGCCTTTATTTTGAATCAGTTAACTTCAGTATTGCCCTTTAAAACTATTTGCGTGGATCATGTAAATTATATTAAATCCATTAATTTGGCTGGTCCAAACTTTTCCGAACCAAAAGAGATGGATAGTTTTGGGTAGCGATTATTTTTTCTCGGTTTTGCAACAGGGTCAGATTAAGGAGTTGCCAAATCAACCTGTTGCTCAGAACACCATTTTTGGTTGGGTTCTCGCGGGGAAAATGGACGGCATTGACAAGGACATGCCCATATGTTCAAATCTAGTTGGTATGCAGTCAGACTCTCATCTAGTTAACGTAGACTTAACTTTAGAAAAATTTTGGCATTCTGAAGAACTCCCTAATAAGTTGTCTGTTCTTTCAGAGGAAGAGAAGTTTTGTGAGGTACAATATTTCTTGGTCTTAACTTTTCATCACAATTTTATGTATTCTTAACTATTTTTCGTTTAGATGCTGTGCAAGATTTTGCCTTAAATGAACCATCAGATATAGATATTGTTACCAGAGGTTAGTCTTTTGATATTTCTCTAATTTTTAGGGTACCAATGCTGATTGTTAAACAACTAAATTGGCTGATGGGCCGATTATATTTTCTTTACATTAGCCAACACAAAAAATCAAATACAAAATCGGGTTATCACATAAGAAAACAAGAAAAATAATATTTATTCATGACTTTTTTTATACATGAAAATTTTTGTGAATACTCAAGCGCGTCTATATTTTAAAACCGACTTTTTTAGACTGTTTAAAAATTTCAACCATGGACACACATTGGACACGCATATGGTAAGTTGGGGTGTGGCAACCCTCGTATGTTTAAACTTTTTCAGTTAATGAACAAGATAACTTTTCTAGCCTAATTATTTATCAACTTCGTTAATTACTGACCCAAGCGTAAACTTTTTTAGCATTTCATTGTGGGTTTTTTTATATAGTGGACATTTGATATTCTGCCATGTGACTTTATTATGGTAACCCTAATTATTTATGAACTTTGTCGATTACTGACACAATGCGTAACTTTTTTAACATTTCACTGTGGGGCTTTTTTGGATATGGCAAGAGACATCAGACTCTTCATATTTGAACATGTGGTATTTTGTGGTGTGGCAACATATAAAATATTTTAAACTTTAAATCTCGTAAATTCGCACAAAATGTTACTAGTAAATATTTATAAATAAGTACTTTGACTTAAGTTCCCAAATCCAAAATCTGCCTTTTTCATTTCCTTTCTGTATAACCTTACTGGTTGCTTTTCTCAAGAATTGGTATTTTCTTCAAAACCAACTAATGTAATGAAAGAATGTTAAATGTTCTTTTATTATTTATTTTGCTGATATTCAATTTTCATTTTAGGCACATTGCAACCCATTGTCGAACAACGAGAGAATCCAGGTCCCCCCCCCCAAAAAAAAAACGTACCCAAAGAAGTGTATTTCAGAAGTGCAGGGGTTCAGTGCTCCGCTATTACAAAATGTTGTGGAACCTCGCCTCAAAAAGTAAGCATTGAGGAGTGATGACTTCACCAATGAAACATGGGCAAAAGGTGGAAGTAATTGAGTCATCTGAAGATGATTAAAAAAAAATGATTAAGATGCAAATAGTAGTCTTAGCGATTTTTTCCCCATCTGCCCAAGAAGATTCTGATGATAGCTTTCATGATGAATCCTTCGATCAATCCATGTTTGCCAACCAGTCGCGTAGTGTGACTGTAAAAAAACTGTGATGCGTAAACCCCAATTTTATTTAGGTATACCCAAAAAGTGCCTTTACATTGTTTCATTATTGAGTGAAAATACTCAAATTGATGAACATTACATTTTACTTTACATTAAAAAAATAAGAATGGACATCACATTTTCTGAGTTCGAGGACAATTTTGGGATTTCCCTTTCTTATGCAAGTAAGATTTTTCTGAATGAAGTTCCCCAAACTTGCAAATACTCTACTACCATTTCTTCTTCGACCTAGTAAGGAAACAACGATAAAAAACTTGCCAATCGCCTTCAGGCATCGATATTATGAGGTAGATTTCTTGATAAGACTGTTTTGAAATAATGATTCAAACACCGTCGAATCCCGTAAATCAGGCATTGACATGGTCAGCATACAAAAAAGGAAATACCATTAAATATTTAATTGCAAGTACTCCTGATGGTATTATCAGTTTTGTTTCACCAGGATATGGTGGCAGAACTGGTTATTTGCCACAGTTAGCCACAGCTGGTTAGTTGCAGCATGGTTAGTTGCCACAGAATCCAAATTTTTGGATTTTCTGAAACCAAGAGATTGTCTGTTAGCAGATAGGGATTTCAAGCATATTGAAACTTTGCTGCTCCAAAAGGGTATAAAATTAGTGAGGCCTCCTTCAGTTTCAAGTGGCTCAAAGCTAACTAAGATAGAAATTCGAAAAACCAAAAGCATTGCCTGCATACGAATACATATTGAAAGAGTGATAAGAAGAATCAGAGAATTTTCTATGTTGAATAAGTATGCATGTACAAACTGTAATTTGGTAAAAAGTTCTAGATTAATGTGTTGTGATAGCTTGTGCATTAATTAACTTGCAAAATGCTCTGATTAGTTTTTAAAAAAATTGTTAAATCATTCTTTAATTTCCTTTATTTGCTAAATTACATAAAAATTCCTTAAAATTTTAAATAGTAAGTTAAGTTTTTAAATATAAATAAATAGTTAAAAAATTGTTATTTAAGAAGAGCAAAACATTCATCATACTTTCACTCAATTACTTAAGGTACCCGACTACGTTGAAATGACCATTTTTGATGAAATTTGACATTTTTCTTTTATTATTTTAAATTATAGCGGAGATTTTTAAGAATCCAAAACTGTCTTTATATTGACTCTGCACAAAATATAACGGAAGTTATGACAGTTTTAATAACTAGCGACAGCGGTTTTATTTCACTACAAGCGGGAAACTGAAACCGAAAGTAATGATTTCGTCGTAGTTTTATGAATATTTCTTAATAAATATTGGGTTTTGACCTTTTTTTAATATTTGTTTTGTGAACTACATTCCAAGCCACAAGTTATTTATTTTACAGCAACATTTTGTTAAAATAAAATGGCAGCACTTTTAGATAACATCTGTTTGTTTGGATTGTTTGGAATGTGCTAGATGAAAAATTGAAAACGTGCGTAATCATTTTTTGCTGCTTCTAATTTACAATATTTGAAGATAATCTTTTGAAGATTTGTTTCAAAAACAGGAGATATTTTAGCGTCTACTTATTTAAATATGGGTAACTCTAAAAATTCCACGAGTAAGTCAAGAAAAAGAAAGTATTACGGCAATCGATTCAAGAAGTCTTCGGAGCCAAAACCTAAAGTGTTATGTTCCAGCAGTGAAATAAAGCTTGCCGATGCATCATTTACCAAAGATATTACTACTACAGAAGAATTTTGTGGGAACAGAATAGTAAATATTCAAATTTTACAAAATGTGTTCTCTATTCTTTGTTGCCCTGAGTGTAACACTAGTAATTGTTTGAAAATGTCAGAGAATTCAAAGTTTGGTTTATCCTCCAACATCAATCTAAATTGCAACAACTGCAATTTTGTGCATGCTTTTTCCACAAGTGCAAAATACAACAAGCAAAGCCTCGTAAACTTGCATTTGTATTTGGCATGCGCCTCATTGGCAAAGGCCACTCTGCGTCAAAGAAATTGTGTACTACATTGGAGTTACCATACCTCTCCAAGAATGCCCATAGGGCTTGCGAAAACAAGCTAAGTGTAGCTGCTCAAAAAGTAGCAGAAATATCTATGTTAAATGCTTCAAAAGAAATTATTCAAAAGAAAGCTTCAGAACCAGGAATAACAGAAGTTGCAGACTGCGGTGTTTCGGTCGATGGGACATGGCAGAGAAGAGGACATTCTTCACTAAATGGATGCGTGGCTGTTCTGTCAATTGATACCGGTAAAGTTCTGGACATTGAGGTAATGTCGAGAATGTGCCGCATTTGCGAAAGAAAAAAGAAAAAACCAAATCATAGCTGCACTCATAATCATGCTGGTTCTGCTTCAAGCATGGAACAAGTCGGAGTATACAGAATCTTTGAGCGTTCTGAAAGTAATCGGCAAGTCCGGTATGTTGATTATTATGGCGATGGAGATTCCCAGGGTTATAATTCAGTCAAAGATATTTATGGCCCTGGAGTTGTCTCAAAATACGAGTGTATTGGCCATATTCAAAAGCGTGTTGGCAGTCGTCTTCGAAAGTTCAAGGCACGGACTAAAGGCATTGGTGGAAGTGGGAAACTAACTGATAAGTTAATTGATCGAATTCAAAATTATTATGGAATTGCTGTGCGAAGCAACGTTAATGAACTCGACAAAATGCAAAGTGCTGTTATAGCTGCTCTGTGCCACTGCTGCTCCAATAAACAGCATCCCATGCATGGACAGTGCCCGTTAGGTGAGGATAGTTGGTGCAGGTACCAAAGAGCAATGGCACGGCAAGAACCTTACAATGAGAAGCAAAAGGGTCTTCCTCCAAACATTTTTAACATAGTGAAACCTGTCTATTTGCAATTGTGCAGCCAAGAACTATTGAAGAAGTGCTTACATGGGAAAACGCAGAATGCCAATGAGAGCTACAATGGTGTGTTGTGGAATGTCGCCCCAAAAGATACTTTTGTTGAATTAAAAACAGTCTTGCAGCCCATATTGCCATAATCAATTTTAATGATGGTTTTATGGGATTATTAAAAGTACTTACTGCTCTAAACATCACTCCTTGCCAGAACACTGTAAACAAATATAAATTGATATATGTTACACGCATCCAAGATGCAAGGCGCCATTCGTTGCCATCAGCAAAAACTGCCCGAAAACTTAAAAGAGCAGCAAGAAAAAATAAGTGTGCAAAACTGGAAAAAGCAGAAGGTATAACCTATGAAAGTGGAAACTGTTAAAGGTAAAAATTATGACGCGTTTTCTCCTTTTTACAGTTTGTTTACTTTGAATTGATTTTCTGCAAAATGAAATTTTTGAAAATTTTCTCCTCGACAAACCATATTTCTCAAAAAGTACTTAACCGAATGTTTTTGAAATTTTTTGTGAATATTTTTCATACTATTATCTAGGGAATAGACTACAGACTAGCAATTTAAAGCATTATTACAAAGATTATATATTTATCAAAATCGAAAATCATTAGTCGCAACCAACTTTTAATAGGAAAATATCTAGATTGTACTATTCAGAAATAAATTTATAATTAATAGCTTTTTCAAGATCAATTTTTAATGAAATAAATATTAATTGTGTCAGTTAGAAATGAGATTATTTTAATGTTAAAATTTATTTTTCAGTTAAAGGCAAAAAAACATCAAAATTTACCTAAATATTTTTAAATTACTAAAAAAATATTTAAAATAAAAATTGTCTCATTATTATTATTAGTTGTGTTGGTGAACATAAAAATACATAAAATATATGTCTTAAGGTTTTATTTAAAAAATGAGTTTCCAACGTAGTCGGATACCTTAAGTTTGATATATTTTCCCCATGACATTGAAATAATTTCAGTTAATATCTAAATTTAATTGTGGTTTGTATGATTTAACCTGTATATTTGATTAAAAAATATTTTTAAAGCTTATGCTTCTGTCAAGCCAAATCATTTTCTTTTAAAATAGTTTCGAATTAGAAAATAAATGTGGCGAGTTAAATAAATGATACAAAATATTTTAATGCTTCTTAAATATATCTTAGTTTTTATTTTTAAACACTAAAAAAAAACATTACATATTTTAAGGGCAGTCAAATTGTACTATCTAGCCCATATTAATTTTCCTAAATTTAGGAACATTTTTCTCAGGAACTATGAGATATCATTATGAACTTTTATATATTTTGTTCCTTACATTGTTCTCACCTCCTCTTTGATTTAAACTGAGTATATTTTACAGTATAAAAAAAATACTTTAATACATATTTTTTTAAAAATTTTTCACTGTAAACACGAAAAAAAATCAGATTTTTATTTCGTGTTTAATACATATTTTTAAAAAATTCACTGTAATAGTTATTTAAGCAACTAGTGCCGAAAATAATACTTTATTAAGCGAGTGGCTTTTATTTCACGAGACCGTAGGTAGAGTGAAATAATGACAAGAGCTTAATAAAGTATTATTTGGCACGTGCTTGCTTACAATATTTTTTATAATAACGTGCAAAAAAGTATTTCTACCAATGAGTGATTTTCATGACATTTAGTTTCCATGGCGATATTCGAAAATGCAAAGTAGTAAAAGAAAAGTTGTAAAATTATTTTCTATTTTGAATCAAAATAGTATTTACATTAGTGCTACCGAATATGGGTGAAAATGAATTTGAAATGATGTTTGATTAACTTCCAGATTACATTGAAAAGGCAGCTAAGGAAGCTTCGTTGAATCTTCTTCCAGAAAAGTCAAGAGAGCGGTATGAAGAAGTCTATTGTAAATTTAATGCCTGAAGGGAGTCAAAGAAGATTAATATGGTATGCAACGAAAAGGTGACGCTAGCCTACTTTTCTGAAAGATCACAGCAAGTTAAATCTTCGTCACTATGGTCTGAATACTCAATGATTCGCTTTACATTACTAGTACATGAAAACGTCTATGTAAAACTGTATCCTAAACTTTTGGCGCTTCTTAAGAACTCTCTTGGTTATAGAGCCAAAAAAATCCAAAGTTTTGAGTGAAGACGACATTGCAAGATTTATAAATAATGCCCCTGACGACAAGTATCTTTCAATGAAAGTTGTGGCGCATTTTGGGATCTTTGGCGCGTGTCGCCGGGACGAATTATGCAAAATGGAAATTTGCAATTATGACGACATCGATGATCAAGGTAACTTATGGATCATAAGAATTAGCAACAGTAAGACGGATAAGCCACGATCATTTGTTATTTGCGGAGAAATTGGTAATGCAAATGCAGTTAACATTTTAAAAAATATGCTTTCTCTACCGACCCATTCATACCAAACATAACCGTTTCTTCGTATAGTATTTCAAAGGAAAATGCAGTATACAGCCCATGGGACGAAATTTCTAACTTAATTTGTTTAAACCTTTAATTTTTTTTATCTCATACGTGCTTTTTTCTTTAATATTTTAAAATCAATTTTGAACTATCAAAGTTTTGTGGGGGCATGTCTTTGTGATTACTGCTATTTATTTAATTTAATAAATATTTAAGCTTCATGACGCTGTTCACATTACCCCATGATCATAATTCTCCAATAATCCCCAGAAGTTTCTCCCTTCATGTTAATTTTGTTAAATAATTTTGAAAGTTTTATACAAAAAAAAAATTGGTTTAAAATAGATAGCTCCAGTTTAAACATAATCTAACTTGAAAATTATCTTCGAAAATTGTGGGTATCCTTTTTTATTATCTTGTATAATATTCAATTATATTTTAGTAGTTGGTTGACCTTTATTGATTAATTTTAAAAATTCCTCATTTCATAGGTTCTGGTCGTGTAACTTTTCGATATCATCGATGTTATGCAAAAGCAGTTACGAAAGAATTCATTTTTATCTACACAGGTCGATATGCGAAAAAGGTATGTTTGATAACATATCCTAATTGACAATCTTGATTAAAAAAACTTTCAGTGGCTTAATTTAGAAGGGGCTATTTTCCTATTTGTGTTACGATTAGAATGTAATGCATGCTTTGCTTCGAACAATACAACGTGGTTTTCTTTAAAGAACTACTTTTTTCGATAGTTTTAAGAAGATAATATATATACTGTATAGCCGTTTATTTTGAGGATTTTCTTGGTTGTAATTTTAATGCAATAATACTTTTTGTTGCATTCTATGTCCTTTAGATTGACAAAAAAAAAACTTTTTTCCCTTGCTCGTTTTCGAATATTTACTTTTCAAATTTCAGCATTCTTATAGTATGTTTCACCTGATTTGCTACAAATGTTCCTAGAATATAACAATTGAGTTATTTGTACAATTCATGAGACAATGTTAATTTTAAATTCCGCAAACTACCTTTGCAGCGTGCATACAAGTATGATACTTGTGATACGACAAGTAATTCAATACATCGAAATTATTAGAAGTATCTTTGACGCCCATTTTTTTAAAATAAATTGATTCATTTTATTAGAAGTAAATTGAGAATAATTCATTGCTATTTACTACAACCGCATGAGAAACTATTATTTACTTTCCTTATATTATAACATTTGGGAATTTAGGGGAAATTTATTTGTGTGGTACCAATATAATTGACTTTGTTGATTTTTTAGAATGAGGAAAAAGCCAAAAAAATTAAAGCAGAGGTATTTCTTAATGATTTTTCTGTATTCACTGATGGTTCTAAGTCTCTTGCACATGTCGGCTCTGCTGCAGTTTTTGATGACATCACCATAGAAGAAACCCTTAATCCTTCATGCTCGGTTTTTACCTCAGAAATTTATTCAATATATCTCGCCCTCCATCATATTGCAGATCAAAACTTTAAATCATGGATCATCTATTCCGATTCAAAAAGTGTGCTTGATGCCCTCTGCAATTTTTCTTATAAATCCCACCCATTAATCTCAATAGTTGTTAAGCTCCTCTTTAAACTCAAACACAATAGTTTTAAAATTAGTTTCTGCTGGGTGCCGAGCCATGTTGGTTTTCCGGGCAATAAGGAGGCGGACCGCGCTGCAAAGACTGCTAGTCAAGGCAGCGGCGCCCCCCTTAATTTGCCCGATGCCAAACTGGCTTGTGCACATTCAATCAATACAGTATGGCAAAACGAATGGGACCTTGGACTGAACACAAATTTCATATTATATCTCCATCCATAACCTGGCCATTTTTTCCATCAACGAGCAGAATGCAGGAGGTAGTGCTGGCACGCCTCCTGATTGGGCACACAAGACTCACACATGTACATCTTCTGCTGGCGGAAGATCAACCCATATGTGTCATGTCCCGCTGAATGTCCACCACATCTTAGTTGACTGTCCAGCTTTTACACTGAGCAGACTTAAATATTTTAACGTTTTAAACCAGTCTATTCATCACATTTTATCTCATCCCCCATATCATGCCTTGTTTTCTTTTTTAATTGATATTGGCTTTTATTCTTTGATTTAGATGTCTGTTTTTTAAACGTTGTGTAAATATTATGAATAACTTGTTTCTTTAGAAAACCTGGTGTTTGGTATAGATATCTAATTGTTTTTAAATATTGTGTGTTGCTTTTATGAACCCTTTTAACCTTTTTAATTAGATTACCTAGTGTTTGGCGCAGTATGTCCTAAGATACCCTTGCGCCATAAAACCCGAACATCCATCCATCCATCTTAATGATTTTTGGGGTGGATTTTCATTGTCTTTGTTTTCTTTAATAGTATTTAAGAATTAATTCGTTTAGTTATGTTTTGAATGTAACCGGGAGATGTGTTGTGATAATTATTGATTTTTGGTTGAAAAGTAGTTAAATTTTGTTTGACGCTAAAAGATGAATATAGAAATAAATGTAGTGTTTGGTGCTTCTTTAGACGCAATTGTGCATTTTCGCAAGTTTATTCTGATCTAATTGACAGTTTTTGTTAAAAGCCTACTTGTTTTTATTATGCCAGACAATACAAGCATTCGTTATTTCTCATCCACGGGTTCATCTCCGCAGGTGCAGATCCAGCCCTACCTGGAGAAGGATGGGGGCGCGTGCGAGAGCTGCGGTCGCCCCAATGCGCTTCAGTTCTGCTGGTGCTGCTTCGGAGAAGTTCACCGGAATATGCCACACCACGTGCCCATATCGCGATGGTTGAATTGAACCGGTGACGTGTGGACGCCACTTGATTGTATGAAGAATGTAGATGGTTTTATTTTAAGTAAATTTTGTTGATGCTGTTTTTTACGATAAGTTTGCTCCTTTTTGTTTAATGGAATATGTAACTTTTTAATGGAAATAAATATATTTTGTGCAATTGTACTTCGCTTTTACATTCATTTGTACTGTTTATGTTTTTCTGTTTCTTTTCATACATTGTTTACCATATTAAGAAAGTAGAGTAGGAAAATTTACGGATAGTTTTACATTTTACTAACTGCATATAATGATCTTTTTTTAGAAGACTTTTTTGAAGATTGTATATTGGGTTTTAGAACATGTTAGAAAGAATTAAATCCTTGAAAATTAGTTTAAAACTTTAATTAAAATGTCCAATACCACCAGCCACTAGAAAAAAAAGTGTCCTATTCCTATCGTAAATATTCGAAGTCTCACAAAAGTTTTAAAAGCAGCATTAAAATTCCCGACTAAAAGACTTACAAAATGGCTCTTCTCCATTGAACTCAATAAAACAAAAGTGTTGCCAAAGGATTACATAATTTTATTTATTAATATACATATATTTATGAATTTTTTCTTGTGATTTTAAATAACATTTTAATTTTAGGCATCACCTTAAACACTTTAAATATTACACACATAATAGATTATCAAATTTGTAGAGGTTGTTTGTGGTTTCTGTAAAAGTTGTTTTTCCTTGATAGTACGTTTATTGCCGCTAAGAAACAGAGCAGGGGAAATTCAATCCACAGGGTTCTTAGGAGAAAAAAAAAGGGCTTCGGAGAAGATATTTATTTTTTATAGCTATAATTTTGTAAAGACGGCTCTTTTCCTGTTAAAATGTCTGCTCTTTTTACAAAAAAAAAACCTCCAAGGATCATAGGGACCATACTGGCTAGAATAGAATGATGATGATGTCGTGTCCATGGATAAAGATTATATGGGACCAAAAGTCTCAGACTGCTTCAGCGATCTGTAGGCAGTAGACCTCATAAAGGTCTTCGTAGGGCGAGTTGGGGATTTGCTGCAACTTTGCCAGGATGGCTGGACAAGAGAAAAGATGTTTTGGATCCAGTTCCGAGTCGGGTCAGTTTCTACAGCTGGAGTATTTTCAAGTTCCATCTTTTTGGATTTCCATCCCCTTGAAGTGGCCTGTCCTTAATCCAGTTAGTGGTTGCAGTTACCCTATTGGTGTTTAATTCGCAGATATGGTGTTTCATTTTAGCACTTCTGCTGTTAAATTTAGCTTTGACCATTGAGTTGATGTCATTAAGAGTGGTTTGGGGAAGAACGTCTGTGTTGAGTTTTCTTGCTTCCTAGCATAGAATAGTAGATACTATTAATTTACAAAAAAAGACATATTAATCGCACGTAATATTTTGAGGTGGTTTTGAATAGATACATAGTACAGATTCAAATCTATTGACGATCAAGTCTATATAGAAGAGAAATGCATGTGCTGTTGATGACGGCTATCAGCAACTAACCATGATCCCCCTTTCAAAAATAACTAATTTGTGGTTTTAGTGTGACATATCATTTCTAACAAAACGAACTAACTTCTAACAAAGCTAACCCATCAATCTCTTATGCTCACCAAATATCATGGGATTGCCAACCCTGCCTATTTCAGGTTCTCTAACGTGGACTGTTTCACGATTAAAATATTTGAGATGCTAAGAAGTGACAGACTATATGAAAAAATTTCAATATCAACACAGAAGCTTTGTTAAGCAGACAAATCGAACCCCCGATCACCAAAATACAACAGATGAATTATAAACTTTTTAATCTTGGTTCAAACCTGTATACGGCAATCCTGGGGTTCTAAACTACGACGCCCATCGCTAATAGCCCTCGTGTAGCTTTAGTGCGACGATAATTCAAACTAACCTATAAAGGCAACGCGACGCTCTCCCAACTGAGCTATTTCGTCACAAAGGAAATTTAAAAAATAAAACTATTGAACTATTTGTTGGTTACAGTCTAGTACTTTTTAAATTGGTTAAAAACTGAAACTATATTTACTTTAAATAGCATATTCGTTTAGTTTAGTTTGAAATATCGTCGCACTAGAGCTACACGAGGGCTATTGGCGACGGGCGTCGTGTTTTAGAACCTCAGTCAAGTGACGAGCCGACACCCGAGTACGCACCCAACGCAACCGTTAAGGGCGACATCGTACGCAGCGTTAGGATTTTGAAGGATATTTAACGTGCACTCTCTACACGGGGAATTATTCATCGGATTTTTTTTGCTGCACGGACCTTCTATAGGTCGGTAGTTATTTTGGCAATGCCCGAACCTGGGACCTTCCGCATGCAAGGCGAAAGCCTTAACCGAATTGGATCCCCAGCAGAAATTTATTTGTGTGGTACCAATATCAGTCTTTGCTGATTAATTGTTTAGAATGAGGAACAAGCCAACATTTGTTTTAAAGCAGTGGTATTTGTTAATGATTTTTGGTGTGGTTTTTTTTTATGTGTCGTATGTTTCTTAAATTGTATTTAACGATTAATTCGTTTAGTTATGTTTTGAATGTAACCGGGAAAAGTGTTACTTTTTTTTTAAATATTGCACCTTTATTCTTCGAAATGTGATAATTATTGAATTTTCAATGAAAAATAGTTAGCTAAATTTTTTATGACGGTTAAAGATTAATATAGAAATAAATGTAGTGTTTGGTGCTCCCTTAGACGCATTTGTACATTTCCGCAGTTTAATCTGATCTAATTGACAGTTTCTGTTAAAAGCCTACATGTTTTTATTATGCCAGTCAATCGATAAATTTCTTTATTTCTCATACATGGATTCCTCTCTTCGCAGGTGCAGATCCAGCCCTACCTGGAGAAGGACGGGGGTGCGTGCGAGAGCTGCAGTCGCCCTGCTGCGGTCGCGCTGCTTCGGAGAAGTGCACCGGAATATGCCGCACCACGTGCCCATATTGCGGTGGTTGAATTGACATGTGGACACCACTTGATTGTGTGCATGGCAAATTTTTTTTCTGTCCTGATTCTTGTTTTCGATTTTAGTCTAACTTTGTAGTTTATCTGTTGGAATATTTGTGATGTCGAGAAAGTGGAAAAAAAAATCGTAGTGAGGATGAAGAGTTGTATTCGCTCTCCTCTAGCACGAACTCCAAGAATGTAGATGGTTTTATTTTAAGTGAAATGTTAATGCTGCTTGTTTTTACGATAACATTGCTTCTTTATTTTGAATGGAATATGTACAACACTGCAATAAATTCAAACAAGATAAATCAATTAGCAATACATCAACACAAGTTTTTGATAGATTGAATTTTATAGAGTAGGCAAAAATGGTTACAAAAGCTTCTAAACTTGTAATATCTGACTGATTCTTTAGACAGAATACTGCTATTGGAACTTGATTAAGCATTTATTGAATCATTAAACATTTCATATGTTTCTGATTCTTGACTTGATTCATCACTGCTTGCATTATGCATGCCATCATTTATATCCTGACAGTTTACATCAGTCAGGGCGTCTGATCTGTAGCTAGTAAAGGTTCGAACAGGTACGGATTTATCCCTTCAAAGAAATTGTTTATATTTTTCGACATATTGTATGAGACCCCTCTATCATATCGACTTGGGCTCCTAAATGTATTTTAACATTTTTAGTTCAAAAGAATTAACTTTCTTTAACTTTAAATTCCAACTTTTTTAAAAAATAACCATGTGGATCGCTAACTAAGAATAATGTTAATGTTTAAAAAAAATGAATAATATGCTCAATGCTCATGCGTACAGAAGCTACTAATAGCATCATGTTGCTCATGTATACCACCTGAAATTTTCCCGCGTACCACCGGTTGGGAACCCCTGCTTTATAGCTTTTGAAAGATGTGTGTTTTTGGTATTTGGATTTATTGTTATTATGACTTTCCGTCTTTGATTGTGTAGTTCTTAATTTTTTATGCATAGCCTCATAATTTTAAATGAAACTCGTATGCTTCAATAAGAAATTAGGCACATGTTAAATTACCTTGTCCCATTTAGGTCCAACATGGTTAAAAAGTATGTTGTTGTGAGATTTATGGAAGAGGTTGGGGAACCTGTAGAAGTTATAGCATCAGCGTGGCTTATTGGGGACAGAAGTTGCCCTTGGCCAACTGGTAAATCGATTCTAAGATTAGAGCTATGATACCAGACTGTACTCTGGCAAGTGAAACTTGGTCTAATTTCTCTGTAAAAATCTATGGCTTTTCAAGTTTAAAAAAAATCTTACTCTTACTACTTAAGAGAATAATTCTGTATTCAAATTAGATGAAGATGATATTGCCTATGTGCAATTTCAGCACATTATTGGTGTACTTCCACAACCGAACTTAAAAATGAAAGATAATCGCATTTTATATCAGTTTGATGGTAAAATTGATGTATTTGAACAAAATTCACGGAAGGGAGCATAGAAAATAAGGTTTAAAATTAAGAATTCAAAATTTAATGCTTGTCAATATTTAATATATTTGTACTCATTAACTCATATGGTGTTCTATTTGTGCTTTATTAAAATTTCAATTTTTCTATTTTAATGACTTATTTCCATATTCCAATGTAATGCCTCATGAGTGTTTAGTTTGAATTATCGTCGCACTAGAGCTACACGAGGGCTATTGGCGACGGGGCGTCATATTTTAGAATCAGTCAAGTGACAAGCCGAAACCGGAATAGGCGCCCAACGTGACCGTTAAGGGCGACATCGTACGCAGTGTTAGGACTTTGAAAGATATTTAACATGCACTCCCTCCACACGGGGTATTATTCGGCGGACATTTTGGCTGCACGGGCCGTTTATAGATCGGCAGTTATTTTGGCGATGCCCGGACCCGAACTTGGGACCTTCTGCATGCTAGGCGTATGCCAACCGACTGGGCTCCCCAGCCCCGCATGAGTGTTACCATGCCTCATGAGTGTTATCACCTATAAATATCAAGTTTATAATCTTAAATCTGCCAATTAACTAGATTAAATTGTGTTTTATTATCAGAGTTATTACCTAATAATAGTAACTCTAGTAAAAAGTGTGTGTAGCAAGACTGCAAAATTTACTAGGAAAAATTTTTAGGTTGAAATTTAACTTCAGTTTTGTATGAGCTTCAATGTCCCTGTTGAAGGCAAATTCTGGTTCACAAAACGTTGAAACTTTATATACATTCTTGCAAAATTTAATTTATGTGGAAAAGTGATAAGAAGTAATACATTTTTAATTAGAAACAGGTACTACAGGGAAAGTAAAAACCAAAACAGCAACCATGTTTACATTGTTGCAATTGAAACATCTCCATTAATAAAATTATTGTAATGTTTACTTGTATTTTTCCCATTTTGACAAATTTCTTGATATGGTTCAGTAATTTTTCGAATATTCCAGAAATCTATAAACGGTTCGTGAAGCTGCATACTTTGCCCAAATCAGTCACATCCTTACGAAATGCAGTACGTCTCCCTAGAATGTGTAAATGTAATACATGATGAAAGCTTCTAAAATAAAAAAATTATGAAAAATTGGTTTGAATAATCATACAACATTTTGAAAGTGTTATTAATTTGAAAATGTGCCAGCTACTTAAGAATTACTTTTTTAAGTATTCAGTGAATTGAAAAAGTACAGCTACATCTTTTAACTACGTCGCACGCTATAGTAAACAAAAACAGTCGTAAGAGGTTATGATTTTTTGTAAGTATGAATATGTGTTAGAAACAAGAGGTAATAACATTCAAAATATGCTATATACATTTGTGTTAAAACAAAATTCATTAACTAGAATTCTCGCATCACATTTAGATTTTATTATATAAAGACAAAATCACTTACTTACTCAATAGACATCTTGAAACTTCATCGGATCACCGCCAGCAAAAACGTATACAAGTAGGCAAGCGATGTCTTTTGATCACATGGGGTAGAGAATGCGTTGCGATTGACTCCAGTTTTTCCTTTGAAGTCGTACCGAGGAGTGCAGAATGGAAATACTCTGCCCGGCTGCCAAACCTTTGGTCGGATTCGCCGAAGCTATATTTTGTAAGTATTGAGTCTTTTAGCTTATCCTATATTAAATCAGAAAATGTAAAAAATTTTATCTTTGGTTGCCGCTCTTAACCAGCAAACCATGTTGGTTATCCGATTTAATTTGTAAACCGGATTCTGAAAAGCTGTATACTGTTATTAAAGAGAGTTTGATTAAAGAGTTTACCGTTTCAGAGGTTTGGCGTATTCAAACAGTGCTGAAGGAATTAACCCTTGGTGATTTGAAGCCTTCTGCCTTTTTAAGAAAAATGCATGAGCAAGCGGGGTTTGGTTTTTCGGATACTGGATTAAAGTCAAGATTTCTTTCACATATGCTCAGTGCAGTACAATCAATTCTGAGAATATTGGACACAGATTTACCTGGCTTAGCCGAAGTTGCTGATAAAATATTCGACGTCGCAAACTTGGATCAAAGTTGTTGTTTTTTATGCTGTTCAGCATACTGACACGGCAAATGGCCCGTCTTCTTCGGGTATGAAAGAAGTTCCAGCGTTGCAATCACAAATTGATGATTTAAAAAGTGAAATAAAATCTATACATTTTTAAATTGATAAACTTTTAAAAGACCAGAAAGCTAGCCCTGGCTCCCGCAGGTGCTCATTTTCTCGCAGATCTGCAGAGGGTAACTCCTCCCGGAAATATATTCTTTGATGGTACTCTGATAAGTACGTCGAGAAAGCAGCTAGGTGCATAAAACCCCTTTCTTATGAATCAAAAACTAGCCACCCCAGGTTCGGAAGTAGTAGACCCGTCTGACAGTGGGGTCTTAAGTCACCAATTATTTGTATCTGATCGTAGGACTAAATTAAAATTCTTGGTGGACAGTGGTTCTGATGCAAGTCTTTTACCCAAGACCTTTAAAAGCTGTCGTTTTCCAACAAGATATTGTTTGAGCGCTGCTAATAGTACTAGCATTAAGATGTACGGATCAAAATTGCTTGTAAATGTTAGGAATATTAATTATTAGTAAGTTCCACACAGTTTGTTTTGTTACTGTGTTTAATGATTTATTTGATATAATGAATTCTAGAAGCATTCAACAAGTTGGCTTTAGTAAACCAGTAACAGAAAGAACATTTGAAGAAGTAAATTTAAGGTTAAAGGAAATCGAGCAATACATATTGTCCTTCAAACTTTCAATAAATGGTGAAAAAAATCATCGGCAGTAACCGAAGGACTGGGTTTGTTGGTTTTTTGGTTAATAATCAGAGTTTGCGCCAACTCTTTGATTCACTTGTGGTCACAGAAAAAAAACTGAAATATCTCCCTTCTTATATTATAAGATCAGTCAAGACCACGTGGAGTTATTTTTAAAGTGCGTAAGATCAAACGGTGGTTGTTCCAACGATCCAACCTATCGACAGATTAAAGTTCCTATAAAAAAGCTGCTTGTGAAGTCAGAAATAAAAAGTACATCTTCTGGAAATTGTATACCATTAGAGAGCTTGATAATGCTAGCAATTATGCTGGCTCATTACTGTTGCAACTTTCCGCCGTGGCAACTTTCCGTATCCCGATTTTATTAGATGCTTTAATATCAGCTTTTTAATATTTTTTGTAGCCGTTGATAGTACTTTTGTGATTATGATATTTAAGATGTTCACCACAACCCAATTAATAGAAAAGATTCATGCAATATTACTTTTTTAAAAATGTAGATAAAATGTAAGACAAGTTTTATACTATTTTACATATTAACTAATAAGTGTAAAATATATGTATTCATTGTTTAGTTATAAAAAACATGTTCAGTTTGTTGAAATACCAAATGATAGTATAAATATTAAAATATATGTATATTGCCAAAGAAATAATGGTGTCGGTAGTAAAATTATTTTTTACGACCAATACTATGATTTATGCAAGACCAACACTATGATTATGCTAAATATTAATTATTTTTATCACATAGCATTAAAGAGGCATACAATCTTGCTTTAAAAACAAACTTGTAGATTATTTGCAATGAACTAATTCATCCACCATAAAATATTAGATGTTTTGGTGTCGGTCATAAAATAGCCGAATTGACATTTAGAAATTCATCTAAATATCGAAAAATAAAAGAAAGTATCGCATATCTAATTATAAGTTAGGTTTTTAGTATATTTAACCAAACATAAAATTGCAAGAGAATGCAAACAATCAAGAATTTAAAAAAATAAAAAAGTCTGATTCTGAGGAATACTCTCTTCTTAAAAGGGCTTTGATTTTTGCCTCAGTTAGGTAGGTGTGTTTGAATTAACGTCGCACTAGCTATACATGGGCTATTGGCGACGGACGTCGCAATTTAAAACCATAGTCAAGTGACGAGTCGACACACGAGTAGGCACCCAACGCTATTGTATTGCTGTGTATTATTCGGACATCTTTCAGGACATCTCAGGAGTTTTACATTCGGACATCTCAGGAGTTTTACGAGCAGCGGTTATCGAGATACATGGGAAAGAAGCGCGAACCTTTTCAGGAAACTCGCAAAATGCTCGACTCCACTCCGCATAGTACGGGAGAATTACGCACAACAATACTGCATAAAAGTGTCTAAACTAGGTTTATTCTTCCTTAATATTCATAAAAAAAAGCTTAAATTTGTAAACTTTAAATAAAGAAGTACGAACAATCTATTTAACTCTATTTCTCTAAGGGGCAGGGCCGTTTCGTGGGCACTAGAGTGGGGCTGTCGCCCACAACGACTTTTTGAAAGAAAAACATTGTGGATCTCAGCAATCATGTTCAAATTAAAAACAGAAATAATGTGTGGAATTTTGATTAAATATGAAAATGTGGCATAAATGAGGAAGTGAGGAAGTTTAAAAAAAGATATATATTTAGTTGGAGATATGGGCCATCAAAATCTCGGATCAAAACTTTAATCAAGTCGGCAAGTTCTTTCAGTTTTATTTTATAATATTCGAGAAGTTAAGCTACCCCTCTTTAACAGTTCTATTCTCACGATACGGGAATGCATTATCTTTTGGGAAAAAGCAAGAATACCTACCAAAGATGAGCTGAATTGTTCGTAAAAACTTATGAAAACTTTGGAAAGGTTTGCAAAAGGATGCCAATAAAACTCGAGATACTTGCGTGAGACGAAGAGTAGAGTTTGAAAATAATTTGGACAACTTATTTGATATAGCACACTTAGACGTTCTCAACATGTTGAAGATTGCATTGTCCTTCGCATATTAGGACTCGCACACAAATATATGAACTAGAAATACAATTCTAGTTCAGTGGCGACGAGGATGGGATGGATATAGATACTAAGAACTTCACGAACACCGCACGGAGTGGCCGTTTGGTCATTCCGAAACTCTTAAATGAGTATGTCAGCTGCATCAGCAACGTTCAGGATTCAACCGGAATGATTGCTGTACACCGAGAGATCATGTTGCCAAGTAATGATGTAATCAACGGTATCTGGGGAAACTTCAGTGCAGTGGAAAAAGACACATGTACATTACGAAAACAGGCCTTCGCCTGGTGCCCTAGCCCAAAGGATTTGCGAGGACATTCGATACACACAGATGAGAGATCAACCGAGAGAGTGGGATTTACCGCCTGAATTACAATCTGAACCGCCTGAATTACAATGATCCTGATGCTGGTTTGCCAACCGCAAACCTATTGGGATGGATGCCAGCCACGAGACTAACAAGCGAACAATTGGACGGACTGACCGCCTGTGGCATTGGTATCGACTGCGACAAGAATTCCTTTCCACACAATATGGAATTTTATTTGAATTATGATTTGATGGAGTATATAGACAGAAGACTGAATGAATTGAGTGGAAGACTTAAATGCAGCATGGGACACGAAACATGGTTCCATGGCTCAACAGGACTACTGTAGAGTGGTCGCAGACATGAATCAAGCACCTGCAATAACAGACAGGTTCGGAAAGCTCTCTGTACAGCTCAAGTCTTTCGCTAAGCTTGACGTACGACAGAACCTATTTGCACAGACTATGAGGTTTAGATTCTACAAAGAAAGTTTAGAAGATGAGTAAGGAGGACCTCTGGACACTTGGAGCTGCTATGACTTTAACGGTTAGAGAGACGTTCCGGAACAATGGAACGACACGAAGAACAAGAGCTACAACAAGATTGAAGAGGACAAGGCGTTTTTGATGCGACAAAGAGAACCAGGAAGGCCTGGTCACTTAACTGGAATAGATAGAAAGCTTGTAGAAAAAGAAGGGCGTGCAAGACAAAGAGCAGCTAATGAGGAAAATCGCTCAAGACATCATTCAGAATTAACTTCTGATAAACATGAAGTTGTGCCAGAAGTTATAGAAGATAGTTCTCAAAATGAAGTCAGATTCAAGGGAAGTAATATCTACTTTCACAAACAAACTGGTTTAGTCTTAAAACAGGTTTCGGTTTTCTATCCCTAGATCATTGTGACGGTTAGGAACGGAAGATAAAGAACGAACAGTGAGGAAATTAACAATGTTTTCCGGTCTTTTTTGTGGTGAAACTCCAATTTAATAAAAATGGATTTTTTTACTCCTTATACTCCACGTATAAGGAGGTTTTGGGCTTATTGGTGAAGTATAGCAAAAAATGCGGCCACTAACTGAAATGCGAGTTTTCTGCAATACAGTTTTCATAATTGAACAATCACTGTAGCTCCATCCAGTGCCTCTGTTCGCCACTTTAGTAATGAGGTCAGTGAATGTACCAAATCCCAGGGACAAAGTTAGGAGAAGAGAAATACACATTATAAATATTAAAAGCCAAAATTTTATGGAAGGAATCTGTTAAGATATAGTGTTAGTTCAATTTAAAATCCAAATGAATGTAATTTTTAGCTCAAAAATGTGTTTGAGCCCAAACTAAAAATTTAACATTCGGGACATGGGAAGGTAAGGAATTTTCTGCATTGTTTTGTGTTTTAAAATTTTTTTAGAGTTTCTTTGCTTTAAAATTCCGCTTTGCAATTATATTGAGACCAGTCTATTAGTATAATAAGAAAAAATTGAAAATAAATATCAATTTTTTTTTTAAAGTTATGCCCAAGGGAGATAAAATTAAAAGTTATGGTACAATTGCCCTTATATTACTTTTCCATTTCTTTTTACACCATAGAAATGAAAACGGTAAGCTATACTTGTCTTCGTCTGTGAACAAATGTTCCAGAGTGTCATTAAATTCTTTTCTGGAGGAACTTTCAGAATTTGCCCCTAAGAGCATAGTTTAGTTTGAATTATCGTCGCCCTAGAGCTACACGAGGGCTATTAGCGACGGTCGTCGTATTTTCCCGAAGAGCATAAATTTATACGATTCATTTCCCATCCTGGCGAACTAAAAACTGGAGACAAAGAAGTTTTCCAGGCTTTTCCAAGAAAAGTAAGTTTGCGTCCAACGTTCTCTGTCGATTTTGAGGCCGCTGCAATAGGCACTCACGCAAGTCGTACCTAACGTCAAAATTCAGAGGTGCAACTTCTACTTCACCTATTGAAACTGGAGGGTTATCCACAACAGGCGTCGTAATTTATAACCACAGTCAAATGACGAACCGACACTTGAGTGCTAGTCAAAAATGTCTGACAACAATGAAATTATAAAAATACAAATAATTAGGGGTCTAAATTATGTCACTTCACTTGGTATTTTAAATATATGAATTAAAATAAATATAAAAAAGATTAACTGTAGTTTGTGCTTTTGTTTTTTTTATAAAAACATATCAAATTCGTTCTTTTTACTTCACATCATGTTTTCTGCCTGTGCTTTTCAGTTTTATCAGACAAACATCCGACTTGAAGAATCGTTAACACATGACTGTAGCTATAAAGTATGCGAATAAAGGTCCTCCAAAGATGGCATTTGTCCAAGACAAACAACTTTTCCAGGGGAGGGAAGGCGGAGACCATTTATCGAGAATTTCTCCCAATAATCGACACTTTGTGGCAGTGTTGAAAAACTGTCTAGTTTCACAAGTGATGGGGCAGGGGCGAAGATTGGGGTTAGAGAGGAAGCGGCTTCAGAACTTAAAAACAAAATGACAAGATCAATCAAGAAAAATCAGATGATTGGTTCAATCACAAATTAGCGCTCGCCACCAAAGCCAGTTCCAATGTATTGACAAGATTTATTATACTAGACGAAAAACTATGAGAGGCCACAAAAACAGTGTGATAATTCAATGTCAAGTGCGGTACAAGAATGTGAAGATGAAACTACTTTGGTGGTTGCTCTTGATGGGCCCAAAAGAGGATATACCTCTATGAATGGAGTCGTGACTTGCACCAGCATAGACACTGGTAAAGTTTTGGATTGTGAAGTGTTTTCCAAATATTGTTTAAGTAAAAAAACAGACAACATTAATCGTACAGTGTCTTGCAAAAGCAACTTCCAAGGCACTAGTGGCATGATGGAGGTGGAAGGTGCTCTTTAAATTTTCAGACGATCTGAGACAAAGCACAATGTAAAATATGCAACATACCTGGGTGACGGTGACTAGCCTATGATGCCATTGTGGAAGAAAATGTTTATGGAAATGAATATCCCATCAAAAAACTAGAATGTATTGGGCATGTTGCAAAAAGGGTCCGAGATTGAGAAAATTAAAGGAAGAAATGCAAGGAGAAAGGAGCCCCCCTGACGAAAAGGTCAGTCGGGATCTCTGTTCTTCATTTTGTATTTCTTTTATATTTACATTCAAATTATATTGCACGATCAAGCTGCTTTCAGCGCTATTGTCTTTATTTCTTATTTCATTTAAATTTATATTTGTTCATATACCATAACAGTTACTTAGAACCTTAGATTTATTAGAACAGTTACCTTCTTTAAAAAAATTTAAGAGGTACTAGTATGAAACGTCAATATAAAGAAAGGGCGGCATTTGAAACATTTGCATCATACAAAAAAAATTGAACATACAGCCCTGCACACAATAAATATTGCTTCGCTTATATATAATCGTGTTGTATAAATTAATGCTAGATTCAGGGCGCTTTTTCTTAATTAGCTTTGAAACATTAATACCCCTTTTCAAGTTTAGTTTAGCTTGAATTGTGTTTGCACTAGAGCTATATTCCTTTTCAAGAAAGATGTACAATAAAAGGTATATGCTCTGTTGCAAAATTGTAGTATAAATGCACAATTATTTGTGTTTTCGGTTAGTAATAGAAATAGAACACTTTATGTTATAGGGAGAGAACTGAGAAAGGGCTTACCATACCAAGCTTCATATAGATTGTAACTCAATAAGTTTTCTAATCTTGACTGCATATATATATTTGTTTTTACGTGATGTAGTGGGATGTGAAGGATTTAAATGATTAAGTAGATAAACTTATGGTCAGAAATACTGTAGATGCTCCATCGTATTTTCTTCCACATGATGTGCAATTGCCATTTAAAACCGAACAGGAATTGGCTAGTTTCAATGAAAAGATCAGAGGATAGGGAATTGTTAGCAGTCATGGTAAACTACCTACATGTGAAAATTATTTATTGAAACCACTATATATTTATTCATCCTCTCATATTTCTTTTAGGAGTAGTAACAAAATAAAAATTCAAAACCAAAACTTGGGAGAATGACGCGAATAAAAATTCAGGAACAACTAGCATAAAATGAAACATCTATGAACAGCAGAAGAATGGAAAATGTGTTTTAGGAAAGCTACAAGGAGTGATGGTTCGATTGCTCTATAGAAAGCAGCATATCTTACAAGAAAAAGTCATTGATAATTATTTACAAATAAAAATGCATTAGATTACGTTACAATTTTCGAAGAAAATACAGGAAAGAAATGCGACGCATAAAACACGTTGTTGTCGGTTCATTTGGTTGGTTGGTAGACATATGTTTTCATGATTGTGTGCTTGGTCCATTGATATCATAGTTAAAGTATTAGATTGGCAGATCACGTGACCTCCAATGCTAACGACGGAACGCGTATGGAGGCCTTTTAAGAGGGCAAAATGGCAAGTGTTGGTGCCACTTTAAGGAGAAAAATACTACGAAAAAATACAATTTGATTCTAAAATTACAAAAAAAGTCTCTAAAAAGATTCCAAAATGTAGCTAGTATTTTTACTGTATTTTTTTGTAATTTTAAAATTAAATTGTATTTTTTCGTACTATTTTTCTCCTTAAAGTGGCGGCAACACTGGCCATTTTGCCCTCCATGCGCGTCCCGTCGTTAACATTGGAGGTCACGTGTTCTGCCAATCCATAGCCTCCTACATAGAATGCCGCGTATACTCGAGAAATAACATGGATTCATAGGCTGTCCTCAAAAAGTACTCTGGTCGCGCCATCTGTTGGTAGTTGGTCGCATATTTTAGTAGGAATGTATTCGCGATGAATGACGGATCCAGCTGGCTATTTCGAATACCGTTCGGTACGAGTAATATAATAAACAAATGAGTTATTTTTTTATTTTGTTTCTGCTTCCAAGCAATATTATTTGCCAGAGAAATTCATAAAATACCATTTTAAATTTAAAAAAATCTTTCTTCAACATGTTTGCATAGTGTAAAAACTGTTACAGAATACTACTGCCAAAAATCACAATTTTTAGAAATTTAAGATTAAAAAGCTAAAAATAGCAAGCACATATTTTTAAAAACATAATCATGTAATGAGTTTCTTTGTTTTTTTAACTTAAAAAAACGCTATAGAACTATTCATTTAAAATCCCCGTATGAGAATTTTCTACTGGAGATTAAAACACTAATGAAGTAATTTAGAGTAATGAGAACCTTGTTCAGACGTTCCATTATTTTAAAAAAAATTAGCTTTGGCTTCTTAAAGAAAAATTAACAAATACTATAACACTTATTAAAAATGCTTCTGTTAAGAATAACAGTCCCTTAATAATAATACTATAATTTCGAATAACAACAAAATTTTAAAATGAGATAGATCATTTAAATCTCAACAATAAAATGCATTTAAAGTATTAGAATTTATGCGAATATAGATATTGAAAAGTTTTTTCTCAAAACTTATTAATTCCAAAACACATATATTAGAAAACAGAATGCCCGAACTAAAATGAATATAAATCTATAGATAGAACCAGGGGTGCCTACAGGGGGGGGGGGGGGGGTCCACGACGCAGACTGCGTCGTTGAAATTTTAGGGGGGGGGTCGAAAAAAATTAGAATTTTCTTTAATGTAAATGGTTTATTTTGTCTAAGATACAACTATAACAAATTCTTGTTCTTTCTAATCATCTGTCTCTCCCCCCCCCACCCCATACACCTGCCCCCCCCCCCAACCTTCGAATCAAAAATGTAATCAAGTAACCAAAATCCTTAAGAACATTACGAAAAGAGGAACATAGATAATGGGTTATGGCGTCTGCGCCTGGCGAATATTTCTGACATTTATTACCCATAAACAACCCATCACTTATTTAAAGCTGAAACAAAACACTTGCAGCTGCCCTTCTCATGCCATAAATCTCACACAGTCTGTATAACATACAATTCGATGAAATGATGACTCCCACATATTTCTTTTTCACCAATAACATTCGTACAATTTTCCCGCTTAAATTGTTGTTAGCTTTAGATTGTTATGTCTTCGAAACGGGGGGAAGCATCAAATCAAAGATACACTTTATTAAATGCATCTTGGTCTATTTGATCTATTTTTAACTAAATGAAGTTAAAATGCACTGTACTATAAATACCCAAGCTTATTTTGAAGTGTTATGACAGTGATTCCGGTAAGATTTTCGTAATTTTAATATTCTACCCTCTAAAAAAGCAAATTGGCTGAAATGTAAACTTGTTTTCACTGCTTGAGATTTAAATTAAAATTTTAACTATATATTTAATTTCTTAATTACAAAAATTATATTTCTGTAGTAGGTGGTTATAAATGACTCCTCCATGCTTAAATTTTGGAATTTAATAAAATTATTAAATTTATAAAAATTTAAAAATTATGTGTGTTGCTGGAAAAACAGTCATTTGACGGGTTTATACGTCTGTCAGAAGGTTGGGCAAATAAAGAAAGGATTCTAATACTGAGAAGTTAATTATATTTGATATTACTGATAATTTGAGTTTCAAAGTTACACTAAAACATTTTTGAACATTTTTGACACAAAAGTTAAATCTCTTCAGTTTCTTGCATTCAAATAAAATTTTAAAAGTCATTTTCTCTTAATTAATTTTTACGTTATAGATTATTATAGTTCAACAACAATATTTATTGATTTTTAGCCTACTTTTCTTTTTTTAATTCGAACGAATTAAAAAAATGAAAAAGTAGGTATTGACATGCGGTCGATGTCCGTCTGTCCATCTGTCCGTCCGTTCCCCCCTTCCAAAATCGGTTCTAATCATCGGATCTTAAAAATTCTTTTTTTGTTAGAAAGCTATAACCTCAGATACCCAACTTTCATACTTTTTGTCCGTCTGTCTGTACGTCCGGACGGACATAAATCTACTATCTGTCGGCGAATTTCCCATTGAATTAGCATTGAAATTCAATTTTGAGTCATTTAAATCACTGTAGGTATTGAAATGCGGTTGATGTCCAACTGTCTGTCTGTCTGTCCATCTGTCTGTCTGTTCGTATGTCTGTCTGTTCGTATGTCTGTCCGTCTGTCTGTCCGCCTGTCTGTCCGTTTGTCTGTCTGTCTGTACCCCCCTTCCAAAATCGGTTCTAATCATCGGATCTTAAAAATTCTTTTTTTGTTAGAAAGCTATGACCTCAGATACCCAACTTTCATACTTTTTGTCCGTCTGTCTATACGTCCGGACGGACATAAATCTACTATCTGTCGGCGAATTTCCCATTGAATTAGCATTGAAATTCAATTTTGAGTCATTTAAATCACTGTAGGTATTGAAATGCGGTTGATGTCCAACTGTCTGTCTGTCCATCTGTCTGTCTGTTCGTATGTCTGTCTGTTCGTATGTCTGTCCGCCTGTCTGTCCGTTTGTCTGTCTGTCTGTACCCCCCTTCCAAAATCGGTTCTAATCATCGGATCTTAAAAATTCTTTTTTTGTTAGAAAGCTATGACCTCAGATACCCAACTTTCATACTTTTTGTCCGTCTGTCTGTACGTCCGGACGGACATAAATCTACTATCTGTCGGCGAATTTCCCGTTGAATTAGCATTGAAATTCAATTTTGAGTCATTTAAATCACTGTAGGTATTGAAATGCGGTTGATGTCCATCTGTCTGTCTGTTCGTATGTCTGTCTGTCTTTCCGTCTGTCTGTCTGTCCGTATCCCTCTTCCAAAATCGGTTCTATCCCTCGGATCTTAAAAATTCTTTTTTTGTTAGAAAGCTATGACCTCAGATACCCAACTTTCATACTTTTTGTCCGTCTGTCTGTACGTCTGGACGGATATAAATCTACTATCTTTCGGCGAATTTCCCATTGAATTAACATTGAAATTCAATTTTGAGTCATTTAAATCACTGTTGCCAAATCAACAATGGCATGAGAAACTTTATTTATTTAAACATATTTGAAGCAAAATAATATTTTCATGAATCAGTTTGGAAAGACGTCATAAAGTGTAGCACAATTCGATTCTTTGATTATTCATTAATTATCTACCAAGAAAGCGGCAAGGCATACTTTTGCATGCAATTATGCTTAGTTTTAATTTACATTTCTTATTTTTTAATGCAGTTCGGAGTAGTTTCATTACTTTTGTTATTAATAAATATTTAATTATTCTTCGAACTACAAATAAATCACGAGCAGATGATAAATAATATTTAATTAATTTGCGAAAGAATATTAAGGAAAATAGTTGATTTTGGCTTTTAGAAGTTTAAATTATAGCTGGGTGCTGTGTTTCGATTTTTTTTTTCTAATGTGTATAAATCTAGTGTAGAAACGGCTGTTGATGATATTTACTTTTGGAACATAGTTTTTTTTCCCGATTAGAACTTCAGTAAGTATTTAAGTAACAGGAAAGTAGGCTATTTTAGTTCTTTATGAACTTCTTGTTTGCCTTAATTTTAAAAGTATTTACATTGTTAAAATATTTAATAAAGAGTTTGCATAATGGCTTTTACAATGTGAAATTTTGGTGTGTATTTTACTCCATAAAACGGTAGCAGCCTATAGCGGCCTCTTAATTTTTGGACATAGTTGCCTTTTTTTTGTATTTGAAAATTATAAATATGGAATACAGCTTTTTTTGTTTTGCTTCAAATCGACTACATGTAGTCCTAAATTGTACAAAAAATAATTACGTGTTTCTGATACCTCAATTTTTAATTTAGATTTTAAAATAGCTAGTTTTTATGTCAATCTGAAACAGAAAATAATGTGATATATTCTGTCGATTGGTCTAGATAGTGTTAAGGTTCCTAAGCAAATCGGCGACGCTTTGTTTGAAAGTGTTGAAGTTTTGTGAAGTTGATTTTGAACAATAACAGTAGCTGGCACTAAATAAGTCGCGATCAATTATAACAGAACTTCATGTTTAATATTAACAAAAAAAAAAACTGAAAATATAAATTTCTAGCAAAAAAGTATTCGAAAATTTTCTAATTTTTTATAAATCACATAATAAAACAGGAATCGCAAATAAAATCTTTAACAATCTACAAAGTGATAATTCTATTTTAAGAGGCCCGGTGTCGAAGAAAGCAATGTGCTGACAATTATTTCTCATAAACATTTCTTAATCACTGTTATAGCATTTGAAGCAGACATCATAAATATTCAGAATTTTGTATATAACATTTCTATGAATGAATGACCTTCGGATAATATTTCTGGTTTAGTATACATACTCAGGTCCAAGCCATTTTCCCGCCATTGCCTTAGTTAGAAATAGTAGGAAGATACTTGTCGTCTGGTGTCAAATGTGTGGGTGATTGAATGTAGTTAAGAAAGTTCAATTCCGAGTTTCAGGGTAAGAATTTTGTTTACTATTTAACTTTAATTTTAATGTTAGTAACTTAATAAATAGTAATTTTTTAAAGTTAAACTATATCTGTAAACATAATAGAATAATTCCGATTTAGTTTGATAATGTCAAGTGTGTTGCATAACATAAAAAGCGAAGAGAGCATTTTTATGAATTAAGAATTGAGAGAAGGAATTGGATGCTGTTTTTGATTGGATCACGTGTCCAGCATTCGCTGGTACTTAAAATATAATTTTACTATAAAGTTTCATGTATACACCGTAAAGATTCGTATTCATATATACTCTGTGTGGTTAAAATTACTTAGGTTCAGTGTACTCCTTAAATCCATATAAATATAAAATCCACACCTCTTTTTTTTTTGGGGGGGGGGGGTAAAAAAATTCTAGGGGGGGTGCGTCGTTAGCTCTGGGGGGGATCGGCACCTCTGGATAGAACAAAAGTAAATATGTGTTTAAACTATATATTATGAGGGAAAAACAAAAAATAATAATTAATGCATTACGAAAAGATTCAAGAATAAAAATATTTAGAAATTTTTCACAAAAAAAGAATTAGTTTAAAAACTCCTTACCTTCCATTTCGTAGGAATTCCTATATAGAAACACTGTGTTCTTTCCTTGACTTATAGCATAGTATGATGGAAAAAAAATAGCCATTATTTGTTGCATTTACAAAAGTTTACAAAAAAAATTATAAATTTCGAACTCTGTAACCAAAATTCCTTATCACAATCACAGCGAACTGGGTGTAAACAAACAACACATGTCACCGAGCACATTGTTTGTCGCGCCATGGCGCCATCTATTGATAGCTTTCTCACGACATCCAATTTTGATCGAGCTTGGACGGCATTATATGTAGGGGGCTATGCAAAGACCCGCTTAAAAACACTGATCTCTAGGGTTAATGGATCGCGGTAAGTGCTCCCCCGCTACGAAGAGCTGGAAGTCATCTTTTCCCCCAGGTCAAACCCAAATTTTCGTTTTACAATGGGACTCTAAGGGAAATTTGTCATTTAAAAAAAATTACTGCGCATTGAGTGTTTTGTTTAGAGATCTGCTGTAACGTTTAAACAATCATACTTATGTTGTAGATTGTAGAAAAAAATATAGCTGGATTCATATTTATGTTAAAACAGGTTGCTTTTCACCACTCCTTGCGGTAATAATTTTCGCTAAATTTGGCGAATTTCTCGTTTCGGTCTTCCCCCAAAGTTCTGCAATAGCTCATACGCGCTCTAGTGTGTGTATTTTAACTAACAACCAAACTTGGAACAAGCTGTTTAACTTCCTTGATATGAACTGGTTACAAATAATATTGTCTTCTTCTTTTAATGAGGTTTCGCAGAAAATGTAAGCGAATAAGAAATGTAAGCGAATTCTATCGATTTTTCACTTCGAAGTGCGCCCGCCGTTGAAAATATCGAGTTGCGTACGAAGCTATCTATAGTCTATCGATGTTTAAGACCTGTTAATGTTCGTCTTTGTGGGATGTCATGCTTAGTAGTCTATTTGCACCGATCCAACTAATCACTAGGCATGACATCCAACAGAGACTAACAGCAACAGGTAGGAGGGTATGAAAGTTTTAGAGTGAGAGACCAGGACCCCCAGACCTAAGTCATTTTCTAATGAATGAAATTTATCGGATTAGGTTTGTTTTTCATATACTTTTAGCAAATGCATACCCGCTAGAGTGGACCGACGGTCAATTTACAAGTACCGGGTGCAAAAGGTAGGTAAATTATAAGTTAACTTATGTCATTTTCCCAAAGCTGATTTTTACGTATGTTTTAGAAAATATTATTAAAAGTTAATAATCGAAACTCCCAGACACTTTCCGCCGGCCGAATATTTTGCCAGTGAGACGCTTTAAAGCTGCCTATAAAGTTCAGACTTTGTCCCACGCATCTGGTGGTGCTATATGGCGCTACGTATTTTCTAACTAAACAAAATTCTAATTAAATTGAAACAATTTTTTTTCGTTTTTAATTTTTTGGGAGGGACTATAATTGTTCGTTACTTTTACGGTGACCAAAATAAAAAGATAAAAAGTTAAAAAGAACGAGTGTGAAAAGAACGGAATAAAGTTGAGTCGATAAACAATAAAAACGAAGAAAGATTATCATTTCGATTTAATTAAATTTTTGTTTAGTTAGAAAATAATACGTAGAGCCATATCGCGCCAGCAGATGCGTGGGACAAAGTCTGAACTTTACAGGCTGCTTTAAATCTACTGGCAAAAGTTTCGGCCGCCGGAAAGTGTCTGGGAGTTTTACTTATTAACTTAATATTTTCTAAATCATACGTAAAAATCAACTTTGAGAAAATGACATAAGTTAAATTATAATTTACATACCTTTTGCACCCGGTACCTGTAAATTGGCAGTCGGTCCACTCTAGAGAGTATGCATATACTAAAATTATATGAAAAACAAACCTAATCCGATAAATTCCATTCACGAAAAAATGATTTAGTTCTGGGGGCCCTGGGCTCTTGGTCTATTTGTATGTCGCATCTAAACTTTTGTATCAACTGTAACTGCTTTTATTTTTTGTACTCATCTGTTATTTATGCAGATTATCTTTTTTTAATATGATAGGCGCATTTACATGAGCCATCGAATCCATGGAATAAAGAGCATGCTCCGCAATTTTTCCCTCTTGGGGATTTTTCGTCCCGGCAGTACCGGTAATTGCAGGGTTCATTGGGGGGTTTCGCAAACCCTCCAATCAAGGAGGGTTTGCGTTTCATTTCATGGTTTCCGCCACTTATACTTCTACTTCGACTTCTTGTCTGTGGATTCGGAAAAAACATTTGACATAATACCTCTGGGGGTGACAAGTCGATTCTGGGGATCCTCTAGTTGGCCTCTGTCTCTAAAAATTAGATGGATCCACTTATGTGTGTGTGTGTAGTGTGTCTGTCTTACTTGACGATGGTTTATAAGCGGGTCTCTGACCAAGCACACAAACCTGAATATATATGTCTACCAACCAACCAACATTTGACATAAACACCTTAGCATGTAACATCCTAAATATATTTTTAAATTTTAATTTTTATATAACTCAAGCTCTTAATTTATATAACTTTTGTTAAATTTGTTTTTATATAACTTAAGCTTAATTTTTATATAGCTCATCAAAATATTGCTAATCATTATGAAATGAAGGTTTTATAGAAAAGTATTGCTAGCTAAATATACGAGTCACAATTAATACATTACTCAAGTGTAGTTGTCAAGAAATGCCAGATGTTCCGCGCTTTACGTCATCAACTCTCGGTTCCCATGTAAACGCCTTATTTTACGAAGGGGGGTTAATTGCGGAGTTTGGGTTAGAAATCCTGCTCGACCACTTTTTCCCCTAATGGAGGATTTAGCATTCCATGGATTCGATGGCTCATGTAAACGCGCATATATAGGGTAGTAAACTATTTATATCTATCATTCACCATGGCTTCTAAAAGAAACGTGGTGAGTTACCGTTGCAAATAGTCCAGATGTAGCTTTAATGCGACTTTATTCAATTAACCTGCAAAATAAGTGTGTCATCCGGTCTTCTCGAAAGGAGTGAGGGATGCGTTGACAAAAAAGGGGCTTAGAAAAGGTAGTTTCCAAACCAATCGGCTACTTGTTTCAGGTCTTAGGAGGCAACAAAAATACTGAATGTAATTAAATTATTTCTCAAGCTTCGATTGGTGAATCAGCGTCATGCTAGAACAGAGCACCGATCGAAGGAATTTGAGTTAACTCCATACTAGAGCTTTACCATGACTATTGACGATGAGATTCCTAATTTAGAACCATGGTCAACTGACGCCAATTGAAGGAAAAACAGGAATGAAAGCTGTAAGTAACCCCTTATCAGGGATATTTTTAGTATTCCTTATTTATTTTCTTTTAACTTGCTGTGTTCAATATTATGGTTTCAATACCGTCAAAATTTCGATGTGAAAGAAGAGCGAAATGCGAACTGCAGACTGTAGCACTTTAATTACCCACCATGCTTTAAGCAAATCGGTTCTTGCGTCGTTTACGGTTAACGTCATAACGTGTAAGCCATTTTGTCCCATCAGGTGGGTTGTTAATTCTATTATGGCTATTTACACAAAATAACAAAATGGCAAAATCAAATATGGCTATATCACAAAATAACACAAATTACTGAAGTTTCATAGGCAACTTAATTTAGCATGAAAATCGTCGCGGGCCTTTTGGAAGATCATTCTTTTGGCGACGTCATGCCCTAACGATTTAAAAATGGCGTAATTTGTTGGTCTTTCTTTGTAATACGCAAATATAATTTTGTTAGCTTAAATAAAAACCCCAAAAGCATAAGTTTTTTTGTACTAATGCATCAAAATTATGTGGATTCCTATTACAACAGCTTTTGCTTTAGCCACTGGAGGATACACAAAACAAAACAAAAATAAAGCGCAAAAATGATTGTAAATCGATGAAGATAGGGCCAATTAATTTCTGTACAACAAATCAGGTGATTTAAATTATCTAAGTAGTTAAATGTTTAATAAACATTCTATCATAAATTGATTTTTTCCTGTTTATTTCACTTAATTTTTTTAATTAAAAAATAAAACACCAATCATCAATAAAATAATTCAAACCTTAGTTATGTAAAATAAAAACTAATTGATGTCCATAATTAGTAATGGACATCACGTCGTTTGTAATGTTCGTAATGTTTCACGTCGTCGGTGGCAACAGCTCCGCGGTCTTGTTTTAATTTTTCTGGAATTTCTTTTGTTTTGGAATTTGAAAGTGAGTTTTCTAAGAATATTTTTGTCATTAATTTTTTTAAATGCCAACTTCTTGCTGTGCTGTTGTTTGTTCAAATCATTTATAAAGAAAGCTTGCATAGAAGGAAAAGTTTCTGCATTCTAATTCTAGATAAAAACAAGTTGCATGTTGTAAAAAATTTATAGCAGACGAAAAGTACGTTCATTTTGATAATAAAATCGAAACAACCAATGAAATCGCAGTACGTAGAAAAGTGAAGACAAGAGCGTTACATCAGCTAAAATTCCATTATTAATAATAAATTAATAGTAAAAGCTGTATTGACTAAGGGAAATTTAAATTAAAATATAAGTTTAATAAAAAAATAATTTTAATTACAAATATTTTTAACTACAAATAATTTTAACTACGAATAATTTTAATTACAAATAATTTTAATTAAAAGAACTTTAATTCTAATAATTAGAATTTTAATTAAAAAAATTAATTAAAAATGTGTATGGAAATATTAAACCCCCCAGAATTATTTTCTAGTTGCGCCCCATGTCCGCCTGTCTGTACGTCCGGACGGACATAAATCTATTATCTGTCAGCGAATTTCCCATCGAATAAGCATTGAAACACATGTAAGCAAAATAATTTTTTCATGAATCAGTTTGGAATGGCGTCATAAAATATAGCACAATGGGATTCTTTGATTGTTTATTAATTGTTTTCAAAGAAAGCAGCAAGGCATATTTTTTACATACAATTCTGCTTAGTTTTAATTTACATTTCTTATTTTTTTTAAAAAGCAGTTTGGAGTTGTTTTTTGTTATTATTAAATATTTCATTATTCTTCGAACTACAAATAAATCAAGCAGACGATAAAGTTTATTTGCGAAAGAATATTAAGGAAAATAGTTGATTTTGGTTTTTAGAAGTTTTTTCTAATGTGTATATAAATCTGGTGTAGAAACGGTTGTGGATGATATTTACTGTTAGGAACCCAGTTGTTTCCCGATAAGATTTTAGTTCTTTAAGAACTTCTTGTAATGTTTAAAATTCTTTAATTTTAAAAAAAATCATCTCAAAAGTGGGTAATCATAAGAGTTAGATTTCTTCAGAAATAGTTCAACAGAATACACTTTTACATACATTTTTGAAAGTGTAAAGTTCTATAAAGCAATCCTTACTTCTTGGATCAAAGATCTTACCCGCATTCATCGGCAAAAGTTTCCATGTGACCAATAAATAAATACTATACAGCATAAAAAGTATTCAACTTAGATTAAAACAAATGTTGTAATATTTATCTCCATGAATAAAAGATCAGTATAGAGTGTTTTATTTAGCTATTTTCAGTATTTTTTTTAACGTGTTCTAGACAAAAGTTGGAAGCCCAATGAGCATGTTCCCTTGCTCTGATCCGAAAATCGTGACAATTCGGCTGTGCTTAATTACGTCTACTAACACAACTTCTGCGATCTATAAATTGCGAAACTCTGCCATTCGTAAAATTTCGGATATCATAAAATCCATGGTGGATAAAAAAAATCAAGGTAATGTTGCATTATTATTACGTTGCTTAATCAGAACTTATCGGACAGTTATTACATATAAAAAAAATCTCGGGCCTCTCATCCCCTCTTCTCCGCCTTTGGTCTGAAAAACGGCCACGCTCACAGGAAGTCAGAGTATGTCTATCCCACAACAAACCCTGCGTTTTCGAACGCGACCATCTATTTGAAAATGGGCTAAAACTTATCCTTCTGCACAAAGGAACTTTAATCGATTAATCATTTCTCTCTGGCAACACCTGGTACAACGCCCAATTCCCTCCTCCAAAACAAGAAAACATGCGCCGCGTTTTCGTGGTTCGTGCGTGTTTTTTTTCTTCTATATTTTGTGTGAGTATTCTAGCGTAAAAATTTTGTTTATAAATTATTTTATGTCTTATTCAATGCCTTGCTGTCTATGCAACTATTAAACTATGCCTCTTTTATAATCGTAGTTCATATTGTAAAGGTTACCTTGTGTTTAAGGTTTTGCTTCGATTTATTTTGTTGATTAATTTTTCTGCTTTAGTTATTTAGTTTACCGAGTTTTATTCATACCATTTTGTGATGGTTTGTTTCTTTGCGCTTTTGTGGATTCGTTTTGTTTTTTCAATTGTAGAGTGACTGCAGTCTCGGAATGGCTAAACCAGTCTACAAGCTTGTTTGTCCAATCTTAATTTAAAACTCAGGCGAATACTTTAGTTGCTTGCTATTCTCGCTCTTAGATTAATCCTTCTAGCTGGCCTGGCGACTTTTCGAAAATGGCCATTTCCTGAAAATCAAGTTTTCGGTATGCTGTGTGCGATATTTTTTTTCTGTAATCCTAAAACTGGTCTATCGGTTTCTAGATGCTTGAAACGGTAGTTTAACATTCTTTTTATTAGTGCTTTTTAAAAATTCTAAAATCTTGTAATTTTCACAAACAAAACAAACCTAACCTCCACACAATTGGTAGAAGTGCAATACAATGCTTTCATTTGGGGCATTAGCCAGTTTTGCGGACCAGAAGTGCAGACCTTAGCAAAAGGAACACTGTCCGAGTATTATTAACTGAATACTGTTGTATTCTTGCAGGTATATTACTACTTGCAGGCATCGGAATACAATGAGTTGTACAAAGCTGAAAGCATACGAAAATGGAATTCAGAGAAATATTTTAAGAAATGTACAATTTTTTAAAAAAAATATTTAATGCTGAAGCAAAGTTTTCCACTGACAGTTTTTTTTACAATATTTGAACAACGTTGATTTGCAGGGCAGTTATGAGTATTAAAAACAATTCAAAATAGCAATAAATGACTGTATGTATAATAATGGGGCAAAGTGACAAATTAAGAATATGCGATTTTTTAAAAAAAAAAGTACAGGCATAACAACTAATCATAAGCTATAAATATATTGGTGTCATTGGAGCTTTAAACATCTTAACAATTGTTTGTTAATGATTAATATTTACTAATTTGCTTTTCTCTTTAGGCTGATCTTCCGAAAAAGTACACTTTCATCGACAGCAGTGTATCTAATATTCTTTCACATACCTTTAATGAGATAACCATTGATTGGTGACATAATCTCCAATTTTTAGAAATATTCACTTAAATTTTCCCATCGTCTTCCTGCGGTCTTCTTGACTCGAAATAAATTTTGTAAACCAGCATGAAAATTTTCTAGAAAATCAATTCAATTACCAGGGTTCGCAAAGAACCGGTTTTTTCCAGAAAAAAACCCCAAAACCGGGTTTTTGGTTTAAACCAGTATTTTGGTTTTTTCCATCTAATATACAAATTTCATCGGTTATATTATATCCGATGGTTGGCTGGTTTTTTTTTTAGCTTCACATAAGTTCAAAAGGCATACATAGTTTTACTTTATCAAAAAGTGTCCTATTACAAAAGTAAATAATTAAGCAAAGGTAAATTAGACAAATGAATTGAGCTAAGTATAACAGTAATATCACCTTACGGATAAATTTAACTTTTTAACTAACTAGACCTAAAAAGAAGGTGGGTGAAGGTGATGGAAGATTTCTACCCCTCCGACTCGCCGCACTTCAACGCATTGCTTTCATTTTCTTGTCCCTTCAGTCATTAAAATCATTATTCTTTAATATATGTCTAAATGTAAAAAAAAATTACGTCAACTAAGTTTTTAAAAAATATAACGCTCTTTTTTTTGTGTGTTTCTAAACAAATAATGCGAACAATCAATGATTATCATTGTAACATATACTACTATATACATTATTTTAATCTGATTGAGGTCGCAAAAATAAGTTTAAATTTTTTATTTAATAGAAATAGTTTCACGTGCGAATGTTGTGAGTGGCAATGGGGATTTAATTCTAATAAAAATTGGTTATGCATGTTTTTTTAATAATTGAAGTACTTCGAATTACATTTTTTTCTGAGCTTTTCAGTCTTTTAATTTAGATGCGCTTAATTTTTTTTATTGGTGTATCACACTAATCTGTAGCATTTGTAGTTTGGGCTGTAAAAGTGGGTGACGGATGGACATAGCCTTCATAAAAGTTTCTACTTTTTAAGTCATAAGGAAGCAAAAATAAGTTTAAAAGTTTGTAAAATTGGAAAAAGATAACATGTTTATACAGATTAAAGAATTTTTTAAAAAGCAGGGAAAATAAACTGAAAAACGAAACAAATTTCTATTTATAATAAACAACATCCATAACCAACAATACTAGGTAACATGCATAATTTCGAAAATTATTCGTATATTATAAAACTTTTCACTACGGAAGACATAGTGCCAATACCTATTTGGGATTGTAATTTTTAAAAAAAAAAATTAGTACACAAATAATCGGTAATCTGCTTATATGATGCCATATATATATAATCTTAGGCACGCAAAAGTTAGCCATCGTATTATACATTTATAAATTACGAAATTACATGGAGAACCTTGTATATAATTTATAATATATAGTAATTTTAATAAAGGCTGAAGTGTATAGATTAATAAAAATATGGTTGAAAAATATTTAGTCCGTATCAAATAATACTTAAAGCTTATGGTTCAAACACAGAATTTTATCTAGTTTAGACGAAGTCAATCTGTTTCGTCATTCAGTTAAAGTGTTCTCCGCTTTTGAAAAAATTCGTTTGCACGGCACTGAAGTTGCAGGAATGCACACCTGCGTTCCATTTGAGCATGCAAACCAGGATACATATGCCTGTGATCTGCCCACCAATTTAGAAGATCGTGGGACCTGGGAATGATCGGCTCACTCAGATATTTGTCCATTTCAATTATGGTTCTGGACAACTAATTGCACATCCCAATGCTTTTCTTCGCCTCGTCGTCGAATTCATCCCAATGACTTCCCAGCTTTCTTAGGAGGGGATTTACTTATTGTCGCGCTGTTGAGCAAGCTTCATAATAGCTTTTAAGCCGACCCCGAATCTCATTTTTTGCCCGTTCCAGGGATTTAGGGTCATCCTTAAATCCCAGGATTTTAAATCTTGGATCTAAAAGAACGGCCTGCACAATTATCTGACCATGGCATAGCTTTTCAAACCTTGAAACTAATTGATCCAAAAGAGCGTTACCCATTGTTGCAAGAGGTTGGTTCAAGGTACAATTCAACAGTCATTTCTCTACGTGTTTTAAAAATTTGTAGAGAAATGGCAGCAATGAAATCAAAACCATCTTTTCCGTGCTAACTACCACAGTGATCGAATGCAAAATAGTAAGATAGTTTATAAGACCATCTATTTCCCAGTCATCCTTGTGGAAACTAATGTCCGGTGACAATTCCACAACTGCCAACGTTGCCGAGATCAGGTTTTTGTTCTCGTTGAACCGTTCCAGTATATAAATGTTGAGTTCCACCTCGTTTCAACGTCTTGCATCAACTTGTGCTCAGGGAGATTCATTTGTTTTTGAAAATCGCTGATCTTGGTTACAGCAGCTGAGCTCTTTTTGAAGAATTTTACAACACGCTTCACCTTGCCTACCACTGCTTGAATTTCCCTGGCAGCAATAGCACTCTTCACGACAAGATTCAAGCAGTGGGCAAAGCAAGGGATGTGCCGGGACCTGGTCAGATCTATTGCGCTAACGAAAATACAACGCCCGTCGCCAATAGCCCTCATTTAATTCAAACTAAACTATTGCGCTAACGATATTTGACTCATTATCTGTAGTTACTGCCGCGACTTTTTCAGACAGCCCCATGTCTTGCAGGCTGCCAGTAAACCGTCCGACAGATTTTGGGCTGTGTGACTAGCAGGAAATTCCGAGGATTTCAAAAGTGTCCGTCGAGATGGTGTGCAAGTATATTGCCCAGATTGCTTGTCTCATCTTTTGAAGATCTCCTGGGTTTCTTCGAATTGCCAAGCCGTAGTAATAATGGAGCATATTAATCTGAGGATTGGACAAGCGCCCCCGGCCGCCTATTGACTTTCCATCTGCCAATTTGATATTCTTGGTCGTCTTCACCATGTCCGCAATCTTGTGCCCATTCTCTTCATAACGTATCCGACAAATTCAAGCTTTTCAATGGGACACAAGTCCCCATAGATGTTTTCGTCCTGCACGTAATTGAAGGCTTTCGAATCTCCATCTCCTACATAGGTAACATAGTGTGCATCGTATCTCTCCTCAGATCGTTTGAAAATACGTAAGGCACCCTCCACTTCCATGCTTCCACTCGTACCATCAAAGTTCTTTGTGCAATTATTTTCATGGGCCTTTTGTCTGCACCAGAACAATATTTGGACAGCACAGAAACGTTGAACTTTTCTGTGTCGATGCTTGTTATGGACACCACTCCATTCTTTGAGGTATACCCGCGTTTTTGCCACGAACCATCAACGGCTACTGCAAGATCTTTAGACCCTCCCTTTTCTTTAGCTGCTTCGCCGACTGCATTTGCCACGGATTTTTGACTATCTTTTTTCACAGCTGTGTTTAGGATTTGGTTATACTTACCAAATTTGCTAGGAGGTTGAGGCAAATTCAACACTCCATTTCCACAAAGCATCTTTCCGGCTTCAAATCCTTTCCGGATGCATCGGAGGGCATACACAAATCGAATGTTATTGTGTAGAACATAGAATGTTCATGAGTGGATGAGGAATGAAATGAATAGCTGAATTTACATTTTCCACAATAAAGTTGTAGCTTGACAGCCAAACCTATCTCTTGGGAAGAAACTATGATCTGAACACCTTCATTTTGGCATTTCTTGCACACAACAAGACAGCAAATCAACATCAACTATTATATTCTTTGGCAAATTGTCATGAATATCTGAATAACTTGAATTCAAATCACCCAATTTCTTGCTTGAAGAAGACACCGGTGCTTCTACAAGAGGTGCCGGAATTGCTGGAGTAGAACTTTCAATCACGACTTCATTCTATTTCCTACCACTGAAGTTGAAACCTTTACGTTTTTTTATAAGTTCTAGTTGATCTAAGCATGGTTTTATGATATTGAGTATCATATTAAATATATATTTAAAGAAGCGGATCAAAATTAGGATTTGTTAAATAAAACAAACGAAAATATCAGATTTTTCTTTCCAAAATTCGCTCAAGCATGGAAATACAACCTGCATAAACAAGTGTTTAACTACAAATTTCAACACACAGCTTGTAAAAGGTTCACGGTTTTTAAAATAAAAGTACTGTGGCTTGTAGGTAATAACAAATAAAAAATACGTAAAAGAATAGTTTTGGCCCAGTCGGGTTGTTCTAGTTTTGGATTCGGAATCATTTCTCTGAAAGTGTGTTCCAAAAAAATTAAAATATGAAATGCTTCTAATTGGAGTATTAATACATGTTTTATATCATTGGAAACAGGATAAATGGGGCTAATTAGAACAGTCAAAATTTCAAAAACGATTTTTTCATGAATTTTGGTCCGGGTTACCTTAAAACTAGGATCTATTGGGCCACAGAGATCCAGATAAATTAACGGTCTTTCTGACCTGGTTTTATTTAAAGGTTTAAATCTAGTCCGTTTTGACTTTGCTAGTCGGCAGGGTTCACAATCAGAAAAATCACTTACCCCCGACATATCCGGCAGTCTCCTTACAGAATCATTTTTACTGGTATCCCTTAATACACTTGCGCTTAAATGTCCAAATCTTTTATTCCAAATTTTAGGATCATCTTTTTCCGTTACAGCTGCTTGAAACCTAACGCCTCTTTTTGACAAGGTTTTCGCATTCTTTCCATTAACAGCCTTATCTTTAATTCTTCAGGATATGTATAGTAGATACCATTATTTAATGTGGCAGTGAACCAAATTTCACAATAACTTTTAACTTTAAATTCCCCGTTCCTGCCTATAAAGCTTAACCCTGCTTTGTCAATAAGATTACCAGCTATTAAATTTCTTCTTAATTTTGGTGAGTAGTAACAGTTCATTAAGGTTAATTGTTTTATTTGGAAATTTAAGTTTAACATGCCCTTTTCTCTCTACAGTAAAAGTAGTATCAGCAACGTCAACAAAAACCTTTTCATTTGCGATTGGTTCAAAAGTATAAAAATACGACTGTTTTACAGAAGTGGTGCGATGATGCAGTGTCTAAAATAAAAGCATCATCATCTGCCTCACTACTAACACATGCTGTAATAAAAAGACAGTTGTCGTGTTTGTCTTAGGCGGACGGGCTGGGGCCTCTCCTTTCAAAACGCCCTCTAGGCGATGGAGATCGATTAAAACTACGCCTTTTCCAAGGTGACTGCCTTCTCAAACCACGGCCACGTGATTGGTTGCGACCTCTAAACTGAGAACTAGGAGTGGTTCAGCGACGGTGACAATCTCTCGAAGTATCCTTCTTGACCATATTGGTAACACTTAAATGTTCGACGCCCCCTTGAATCCATGTTGTAGGCTACGGCCCTACTATCCTGATCCTGCAACTTCAAACGTTGCCGTGCGTGCCGTTTCCACCTTATCTAACGTGAAAGCCTCTTTTGACCAACTCATGATGTATTGAGTCAAAGTGGCAAAAGATTCAGGAAGTTGTTTCGACACATTAAAAATTACTCTTTCATCGTCCAATGGGTGATTCAAAGCCGCCAACGTATCTTTAAATTTTCGGATCTTTGAAAAATAAACGGCATAACCTTCACCTTTAACGGGTTTTAAGTCGAGGTATTCATGATATACCAACTGATGCCGCTCCCGGTCATCAGGCTCAAAGCACGATTTCAAACTCTTCCATGCTGTTATTGGGCAAGTTTCGTTTTTAATTAACCTTTTAAATTCCTCACTGACATTTAGGTATATAGTAGACAGTGCCTTATCACATCTTTCGTTATAGGCACAAACTGCCGCTTTATCAGTCTCTACCGGAACATTTTCATTAGAATTTACTGAATTCCAAAGGTTTCTTTCGATAAGTAGGAATTTCACATCAGTTGCCCAAAGAGAATAGTAGTTACTTTAAAGTTTAGTAATCCTTGGTTTTTTTTAAGTATTTAAATCCAAAAAAAAACCGTTACATGTGCCAAAAAAATAACCCCAGCGCCTCCGTCAAGGAGAACGTTAAACACGTTTTAAAAAAACAATTTCGAGACAGGCACGCACCAAAGTGCCTTATAGTACTAACATAAACACTTAAAAAAAAACCATTCCTAGCTATTTAAATGACTTAAATTTAAAGACCAAAAATTGGGCAGCCGGACATGTCGGGAGTCAATGTAAACACTACAAATGTAAACAAACACTGACTAAATATAGACAAACATCATATACGTCTCTAAAGTTCAAACCGCTCAAAATCCCCAAAAGATTAAGCTGATAAGATTTTTTATGACCGCATGTTTAGTAAAGGGATGGGGGAGATGTGGAAGGGAGAGAAGTTAACAAGGGGGAATGGAAGTTTGCCTACTGTTGAGGTCTTTCTTGGTGGGGAGAAGAGTTTAATTTAGATAAAGTACTGCTGCTGGAGGGATGAAAGTTGGGTAGAGGGCATGCGTCCATAAAGGCCCTGTCTTCAGCAATTTATTGAGAACAACAAGAAATATTTACAGCGATGTGAGGGGCCGCTCTCTCCACATATTGGAGGAATGCAATTTGAGAATGGGGAAGTCACACTGCTGGTTGGGGAGATGCCTTCTCCACAACTCGGAGGGATGCATATACAGGGGGTGGTCCAGTGGTTAGGGCGTTGTGTGGCAATTCAGAAATAACGCAAGTGTCTCTTGGTTGTAGAGAGTCGGCGATAATTCTCTGGAATCGGGATTCAAGAGACGAGGGGGCAGACCGACAGTGTCCATATCTGATTAAGGCAGCTGAGCGCAGTCGTCGGTCTGTGGTGGAGGGAGGCATCATTTTCTGGGCTCGGGATGCGGTGGCTACAGGAAAGCTGGGGCTGGGTGAAGGGTTTGTTGTCCAGATCGGCGGAGGCATGGTTGTGGGTGTGAGAGTACCTGGCCTGGTCTGGGAGACGCCCACGGACGTGTTGGTGAAAAATGTCGCACATGTGGGACAGGACGTCTGTGCAAATGAGTCTCCGCAGCTTGTTGGAGTGACGCTTGTTCACGAACTTGCGGAGAACTTTGTCATTTGCCCTGTCCCACGATCCGAGGGCTCTAACGATGATGGACTCGTTTGAAACAGAGGCGAACTTTCGTCGGAGGTTGTTGCAGACTTGCACGTATTTTGCGGCCTTGTCTCTGCGTGTATTATCGAATGCCGTCATCCGGTTCTCGTAGCTTAGAATATGTCAATACAAAGTTTAATCTAGTGGATCTATTTACCAAACCTTTGCCAAAAGTAGGTTTAAAGGCACTTGTGGATAGAATTTTTGTACATATAATGTATTTGACAATTTTTCTAATGTGTTTTTTCTTTACATGTCTGATTGAGGTCCAGCTCGGGCATCAATATTTTGCTCATCTATTATTGTAACTTGGACTTTCTGAAGAAACTGTTTTCTTTTGATGAGTATTGTAATTTTTCATTTAGTAATACAAAGTATATAAGTATTTAAGTATTTCAAATTTTTATTAGGAATTTTTTTCTGTCCAATTTTTGTAACTTACGTTGTCTTCCTATTTACAGAAAAGGCGGGCCATTATTGAGAAATAATGTTTTAGTGGATTATCCAAAAATAAAGATTTCACCTAACTTACTTTTCTCTAATTTCCGGTAAATATTACGGCAACGTTCAACAAAACAAATCATGTTTTTTCACTTCAGCTCATATTAACGACATTTGAATAAGTCTGAGCTGAACGGGTTTGGTTTATTTTAGTATTATCACAGTTAATCTAATTTATCTAAACCAGTTTTTGGCCACATTAAATGTACTATAATTTTTCAATGTGTTTTTTTAATTTTCATGAAGATTATGTAAATACAACATGATGTAAAAATACAACTGATTGCCGTATATGTATGTAAATGAGCAATACTGTATATACGGCTGCAGACAATCGTGTTGTCTCTCTTTTTTGTATTCTTGTTTGTAAGATGTTTGTGCTCTGGGAGCAGTGATGGGTGCGAGTGGCACATCTGGTTTTATTAATTTAAAAATAAATTTCTTTACACTTGAAACAAGTTTTAAGCCTTTTTATATTTAGTAGTCACTTAAGGAAAAGCTTTCGTGTGGTAGTCATAATAAGTTTGAGCAAGCTCTGCAATTTTTTATTAGGACTGATATTCGTGATTATCAAAATCCGATGGGAGTACCGAGAAAGGAGGATGGGACGTGGTCAGGGACGACTTCTAGGGGTTGGTGATTGATGGAGAAAGAGGTGGAGCGGTGGTCCCAGACAGATGGATTGTCCGGTATTTGGAGATGTTAATGGAGAGCCGAGCCGTTGTGTAAAGGTGGGGAGGAGGGCCTGGAGGTCTTCAGGTGACTTGGCTAGGAGGAGGAGGTCATCTTCGGAGGCAAGGACGCTGTACTCATCGCCGGAAGAAGGGGAGGCATGATGGAGGCCGCGGATGAGGGGGTCGATGGCCAAGTTGAAGATGGGCCCGGATAGGGGCACCCCTACCGGACGCCGTTTCTGACTTCGAGACGATCCGTAATACCATCACCAGCTATGAATTCGGTATAGGTTCCCTCGTAGAGGTTGTGGACGATCTCTGCGAAGGTATTGTCGGCACCCGCGGCATGGAGGGCAGCATCTATAGCAGCTTGGAGGGCAGCATCTATAGCAGCTTGGAGGGCAGCATCTATAGCAGCATGGGGAACGGATCCAAAGACATTTGCAAGATCGATTTGCGCCTTGCAGAGTTCTTCACCTTGTGTTTTAGTGCAAAGAATCTCCGTCGAGACCAGGTAGTGGTGTTCGAAGGTTCCGTCGAACGGGAGGAAGTCCTTCTGGGCTGAGGAGAGCATATTTTCGTTTGTGATCCAGGCTGAGAGTCTGGAAACGAGGCAGCATGTTAGAAGTTTGTAGAGGGTGGAGCAAAGGGCAATGGGGCGCCAGTTTCCCACTGATTCGATGTCTCCCTTCTTGTGAATGAGGACTTCCATTGCTCCGGGATCCTTTTGGCCTTGATGCAGATGTTGAGGATTTTTGCAAGGAAGGTGCATTCAGGGTCGACTTCTTTTAGGTGGGCATGGGTTATCCTCTCAGGGCCCGGGGCAGAGTTCCCAAAATGGGAAAGGCGAGCTTTGACCTCGTCTGGTGCAAATGGGTCCATGTTGACAGGTGGGCGACCTTCAACCTGACAGAACATGGATGGATCGAAGGGGGCAGGTTTGATGACTTCTTCGAAATGAGTGGTAATGGTGGAGCCTTCAAGGTGGCATTTGGAAGATAAGATTAAACTTCGTTTAAAGCTTCGATTTAAAGAAAAAATAAAAGAAAATCAAGTTACACTAAAGGACCAAAAGGGTCAGACACCAAAATAAATCTCTTAACAAAGGCAATTTGACTAATCAAAATAGGTCTGAATGTTTTTAACGTCATCATCTGAAGCCAAAATAAACTTCAAGCCCTTAATGAGCTTGATAGTACTGATGCCCTTAATCAGTGTCCCAGTTCTTGTACAACAGTCATTTAGATCTTGTTTCAGTTTAACAATGTCCTCATTTTTACATTTGTTTGTGTCCAATTCGATTACAAATTGGAATTTACCTTGGATGGCCTCTCGATGCTGTAGAGGAGCTCCAGCTGGGGTAGTTAGTGTTTGGGGCAGTATGGCTTTAGATACCCTTGTGCCATAAAACCTAAACATCCATCCAGCTGGGGTAGCAGACATCATCTTCGAGACCTCCACCGGAGGCCGCGTTGAGAGGCCTCGACCCTTTCCAAGATGGGAAGAATTCTTTCATTGAAGTCAGTAGAGAAACCAGCCAAGCTATCCGAGAGTTTGACCTCCCGGGCAGCCATGGCATCCGCAGTCTTCTGCTCCACAGCCCGAGCATCTACGCGTACCTGGATCTCCTCGGCTCGAGCCTCTTTAATGGCATTAGTAAGTTCGAGACATCGTCGTTCAAATTTAGCATCTTTCCTACGAGAAATGTCCAAAGAATTATGACAGATAACCATAATAGCTATTAGCTCAATTTCGCCTCTTATTTTATAAAATTCACTAGTTTCTAAGAAAATCGCATGTTGCAAAAAAATTACATGTATTATCGACCCGTTTGATAATACAAGACATGGGTGAAAGCTAGGAAAATCACAAATACTAAATACTTTTTTTAAGGCGGGAGGGGTGGGGATAAAACGCAGCCAACCTCAAAATTTTTGCACAAATATGATATTTTTTTTATGTTTATCGTTATGACATTTTAACATCTTGATCTTGATGATTTTAGGGTTTTAATTATAACGATAACTTTTCGTATAGTATCATTAATTTTAAAAAGTCATCAATTAGGAGCTCGCTTAGCATGCGAAAGGTCCCAGGTTCGGGTCCGGGCATCGCCAAAATAACTGCCGACCTATAAACGGCCCGTGCAGCCAAAATGTCCGACGAATAATACCCCGTGTAGAGGGAGTGCACGTTAAATATGCTCCAATGTCCCAACGCTGCGTACGATGTCGCCCTTAAAGGTTGCGTTGGGTGCCTTGCGATGGATCACAGACATCTCAACCGCGTTGGTTACCTGAAAAAATACTGATTTAAAAACCCATCTAAGTAATAAATCATCTAAGAATTAAAATTATCTGACTATTTTAATGTTGTGAATAAAATTGAACTTGCGTTACAGATTTAATATACATATGTGAACATTTTTAATGTTAAAACTTCAATATCCCTACTCTACCAATTATTATCCCTGGTAGACACATAACCAAAGTACCACTGTTGTAGTTTTTCTAATGCTATACGAGTTCAAAGGAATAATAATGCAAAAAACTTCAATGCATGCAATCACAATCAAGAAAATTGTTTTCATGAAAAAATTCAATTAGCTCGGTAAGTGCCGTAATTGCATATGATAATGCTATCACATGCTTCACAAACGAAAATGTCTTTTGTTAATATAGTTTTTAATTGATTTAAAATTTGAATCAAATCACAATGAAATAAAAAGCAGTTATATAAAATATCAGCCATAGCTCTTTCCAAAATGCTTAAGTTAACAATTACACTCGAAATTTGTCAATTTATTAACGATAATACTTTTGTACTTATTTGTTCCTTCTTTTTTTCTGGGTTAGCCTTTGAACCTTTGTTTAGAGTTATTCCAAGAGTTAAGAGATAAAGAGAGTTCTAGCTCAGTGAAGGAATGAGGAATATTTCTCAACATTGCTCCTCCACATCCCGCCACCTTGCTCCTCCAGATCGCCGTACCACATCCCTCCACATTGCCGTACCATATCATCACTCCACATTGGGTTCTGGTCCGGGCATCATCAAAATAACTGCCGACCTATAAACGGCCCATGCAGCCAAAAAAAGTCCGACGAATAATACCCCGTGTCGAGAAAGTGCACGTTAAATATGCTTTAAAGTCCCAACGCTGCGTACGATGTCGCCCTTAACAGTTGCGTTGGGTGCCTACTCAGGTGTCGGCGCGTCACTTGACTGTGGTTCTAAAATACAACGCCCGTCGCCAATAGCCCTCGTGTAGCTCTAGTGCGACGATAATTCAAACTAAACCATGACACAGTCTCAGTGTTGTCACACTGGATGACAATAGCCCCCAAGTTAATGACTGAACCCTAAATTATTGCAAATGCCCTTTGATGAGGTCGATTTGGTTCAGAATGTGAATCTGAATCCTGTCAGCCTCATCCTTTAAGATCTTAACTGTGGGGAAAACATCTTTCACGATGGCAAGCTTTACCTCTTTCACTGCACTGGCAAAAGATTGTGGTCAAGAATCAGTGTGTGGCCTTTTCTGAGTGGCAGCTTGGCCTGGGGAGGAAGTGAAACCAGCAGACGAAAGCGTTTTGGTGCCTTCGCCGCCGCGTCAGATTTTAGGCGTGCTTTCCGCACATTGCGTTTTTGTGTTTTGCTGAGGACTACTTGGAAACCACCATCCGTATGTTGCTTGCTTCCGCTTGCAACTCCCTCGTGTAGCTGTAGTGCGACGATAATTCAAACCTAGCCTAACCTAACCGCTTGCAACTCCAGCGGCGGTTTGGTTCCTGGCTTCCCCTTTTTGTAGATCCAACTCCATAGGAGAGGGGTCCTTTGATCCGGTAGCTTCCGAGGAAGCACCAGATCCTGATATGGGATTTTTGGTTTTTTTGCATTTTTAGATGAAATTTTATTTTTTATATCCATGATTGTAGAGTGGGGTAGGGTGAAGGAAAATCCTCCCCGATTTTCAAAGGGCCCATAGAAAGCAGGGCATGCCCTGGTGTCAACAGTCAGCAGTGACCTCGGAAGAGCCCTCCACTCTGCCATGCAGGACCCCATCCAGGCACCACCTGGAGCTACAAGACCGGCGAGATTATACACCGGCTGATAGAGCAGCCAAGATAAGCTGGTTATACTACCCCGGGCTCCTGTACTATCCGGATGCCTGAGACGCAAACTAGGCTTTTCTCCTGTATCCTCTACCGACAAAATTATTTAAATTAATAAAAAGTTTAGATTCAAAAGTACCCATTGGTAACTCGTCAAGAAAAGTTTTAGGAATGCATGTGACAACACATGCAGGAAGAGGTGGGTGCGCTTTATGGTGAAGGAATTAGAATTTTAAAATAAAACATTCCAAAAAGTGGGAACCCTGATAAAGAATTGTAACATATAAAATTAAAAAAATATTTAAACACTCGACTCATGAATATGTTTTCGTTTTAACTTTTGATTAGGGCATTGTCTTGTATTTCTAAGTTTATGCTTTTGACTTCATGCTTTACGATCATCAGAACAAACGCAGACACAAAATAGTGTCTGGCTACAGACTGATGTTCGATGTGACAATCAAATAAGGGCATTTCAACTTTATTTAAATACTCATACAATTTTTTACAAACATTTTTTTTATACAAAAAAGAATCCAACTTTTGTGAAAGTACACATGAAAGTCGGATCATATATGTCAAAAGCTTATTTGTCGGCCATTTTAGATCGTACTCTGTTTCCCTGTATTCTTTGAAATACAAAAGAAACTTGTACAGGTCTAAGACCTTACTCTCATCAATCAATACGTTTTTTCAAGTATTAATATTTCGTTAAACCAAGAAAAGTTTTCCTAGATTGCCGGCAATGTAGGCTAAAACATTTTCTTTTGTAAAAGAAAAACTTATAGCCGGACTATCTGGGACACTTTCATCGATTACAAGTGAGAAGGACTCATCCTCAAATATCATATCTATTTGGTCTTCAGTTAGATGCTCATCATCAGACCCCTCTAGCATTTCCTTTACTTCCGATTTGTTAAACTGGTTGAAGTCCAACAGGGGCGTATCCCCGTCCTCCTTACAGTTGGAGAGGGAGCTTTTCTGTAAGAAGTTGTGTATAACAACTCTGTGCATGGTACTGCAGAATTGATATCAATCAGGAGTGTCCTGGACCCCCCCCCCCCCCCCGGCATACCATGACAAATAATTTTTTTGTGCAAGATATTAAAAATATTTAATACACACCTGTGCTGCCAGGTTTACACTTAATTTTCAAACCCAGGAACTCTCACGTGCTTCACCGACAACAAATACGAAATATCTATGAAAACAAGGAAACAATATAGTTGGAAAAAACACTAAAATACAATAAACATATATACTTATCAGAGAAACAAACTAGCTATTTAACTTAAGTTTTGTAGTGTGCTGTCCCAAGTTAGAGCTTTATAACTCAAATATGTTTTTGAAGGAGTATGGGAACAATGTAAATAAAGTCAGTGCAAATGCTAAACCAGAAAGACTAATTAAGGTATATTTCTTCAGTTTATCCGCAAGTAAACAAAATTCGCAGAAATTCCTGAATTATAAATCGTTTCAATTTTGACTTATACTTTAACAAATACAATAAAAAAAATTTTTAGTCAAAAGTAATAACCTTTTATGAATGATATATGTAACACAATTATAAGTATATATCTAAATTTAATTTCATTTGATAATTGTATTCAAAGTAAAATTGCAAATTTTAAGGTTCAAATAAAAAAAAAGGAAAAGCAGTTGAAAGCGAACGACTGTCACAAATATAACAGTAAAATCAGAAAACTTTCTTATACAGAATTCACTTAAATAATTGCCTACTTGTTCATTGTCATGTTCATACAATTTTTCTATCTGATCCCAAGATGCAGTCATCTTTCTTTGGGTTTCATTCCCCACTTCTCAAGAAATGCCACACCATGATTTTTGAAATTATTTCTAGTGCTTTTTAGTAAATGAGGGGGATCATAAAGAGTGAAAATCTTCTCCCCCTCGTACATGAAAAACGGATTATCTACAGTTGCGCCGAGATCCCTATATATACCTAAATTTGCAGGACCTGAAAAAATAAAATAATAAATTTTAAGAAACTTTGTATTTAAAAATGTATAGATTTGAAGGTTGTCAATTCTTCAAAAATAGTTAATAAATGGATATATAAGTGTAAATAGACCTATCTTGTTTGACTCTTGAGACTTTTTTGTAGTCCATACATTTTCCCCATTCATGTCCATAGTGTTTGGTATGTGGTCCATAGATGGTAGTCCATTGGTAGTGTCCATTCATGTTTGGTATTTATGCCAAATATTTTGGATTATCAAAATTTTAGTATCATTTATGAAGCACCATATTGATTTTACCTTGACTTTGACCTAACATGATTGATTTTATAAGAAAGCTGAGGCTTTGGCTGTGAGCGAAACTAGCAGTGAAAGAATCATCTGTGGGAGCAAGGGTTGACTCCTTCCAAGGCGAGAACACCTAGCTTGTCTAGTGATGCGGGTCTGGTAAATGCCAAGTGGCTAGGTTCTTCATAAATGGGTATATACACAAAAATTGAATATCTATTTAAGTTTTTTCTATGTATAAAATATTTTTATTTAAATATAATAAATATTCTTGTATACGTATAATTCCTCACACAAATAGAATGTTTTCAAATGTATTTGTTAAATATTTGTTTCAATTATTTAAAGTGATACGAATAACTATAAATTTAGTTAGATAATAATATTTTGAAATCTTCATCATTGTATCATGTTAGTTTTTTTTTAATAAAGTACTCTTTAATGATTTCCCACAAAAAAATGAGACATTTATAAATACCTGAGTGTTTTATATCAATAAGCTTGTCATTACTAAGGAACTGACAACATGTAATATACACTTTTTTCATTAAAAAAAACTCCACTGCTTCCAACTTACTTATTTCCAATTTTTCTTAATTCCTCGGTCCATGAAGACTAAAGCATGACTCGCACGTAAAGGTTTGACGACTTGCTCGGGATTCACGTTGGATGTTTCCAACCCTTCCACACAGTCTCGTCTGGGGCAATAGGTCCAAGCTAGATTATGGAGTCGCAGCTTATGGTTCTGCCAGAAAATCGGCACTAAAATATTTGGACACCATTCATCACCAGGGTCTGAGGTTGGCTTCTGGTGCTTTTCGTACATCTCCTGTATAAAGCCTATATATTCTGTGCCAGGAGCCATCTCTGCAACATCGTCGGGAAAAACTTTCACTAACTTCTTACTTCAGTATCAAAAGCAACATTAATCACCCTTTATATCCCCAAATTCGAAATCCGAAATTCCAGCAGTTCTTTTCAAATAAAGTCATTTATTCCATATTTTTCTATTCGTATCAAAGAGCTCTTAGATAATCTTGATCTTGATGATTTTAGGGTTTTTAATTTTAATAACTTTTCACCTTGGGAAGAATCTCTTCCGTCGTCAGTAGCAAAAATAACCATTCTATCATTATTTACCTCAATATCTCCCACCAAAAAATTAGTTCCATCCTCCATCATCGTCATATCAGCTGATAAAATAATGTCAGCGACCGTTGAGGGTTCGCCTCCTTGTGCAGCATTTCTGTAGCGATGTTGAATGCTTTTCATGGAAGACATCATTGGAATCTCCGCAGCATATTCAATGCCCTTACTGTACAGCTGCGACATCTCTTCTCTGTATATTTCCGAAACAGTTTTATCCTCTTGCACAACTCGTTTTTTGATGACATGAATTTTCTTTTAAATCGGTTTTTAAATCGCAATAAAAAATAGTAATATAAATCGGTTTAGATTTGGAGTACACCTGTGGTGAGAAATGTTCAGGATATATGGGCTATTCGTCTTCATCGCGCCTTTGCAATTCTCACTTTTCTCTTTTATGCAAATCCAAACAGTCACATTGTCTTTGTTAATCCGTAATTTACGGTATTGATATCCAGCATGCAGAGCAGAACTCTTTCCTTTTGATGTTTCAATTATTCGAAACGAAGCCATTTCAAATGAACTCGATGAGTTACGAGAAGAATTGGAACGTGAATAGCATTTTGAAAAGTGAAAATGTCGTAAAATTTCAATTCAGAGTACAGGCATTTGAAAATGAAACTGTAATCCAAAATTGTTACTTCATCTTCAAACTTCATTGTATAACAAAATATGTAGTGTTTTATTATTTGGATTATAATAAGTAAGTTTATGGTTATATAATAGTCATTATAGGGTATTAGGGCCATTTTTTGTAAAGAAATTAATATAATTGGTATTAAAAATATTCCCATTATTATAGGTATTATATAGTTAAAAGCTTTAGTTTGAAATTCTACTTTATTTGAAAAGATTTATACTTTTAAACATATATCAATGAGAAGAGTAACATTAATGAATAATGAGTATAAAGGAAAATACTTGCATATCATGGAATTATCCTTAATTATAATTGGGTACACTGGTAGAAATAGAATGTAAGCATACAAGGTGAATAAAAGGCTCTATTTATTTTTATAAAAGAACTAAACTAAAAATTACTGAAAAAGTATTTGTATTAAAAAATGTAAACATTTTACTAATCCACTAATTAATATTTTCGTAAAAGGTTATGTGATGAAAAGTTGAAAAAGGAATCACTAAAATAGTCCACTTCCTTATGTTGTACCTTCCAATTTTTAAAGTTGCTTATTTTTTACAGTCTTCGTCACCTTTTTACACTTGCGTTGGACTTTAAACTCTAAAGTGCTTCTCTTCTTCTTCTGCGTATTTCTTTTTTTTTTCTTTTTTGGAAGCAATGGCAAAAGAAGCATCACTAATTATCTCATTTTTTGCCGAGCTGATGATTTCCATTGATTTTTTGCATCCCAGGTTGAAATCACTTATAGCTGAAATCACAGCTAATTCCAACCTCTTTTTGGAGACGAAGACTTCTTTTGGACACTTGCTCCATATCACACTATGGAGACTCTCATTGGCATTTTGGGTTTTTGCTGCTTGACACCTTTTTAACAGTTCAGCAGATGAGAGGCGAACATAGATATGGATGATTTTTTCGACGATTTCTGGCTTCAACGTCGTCTTCATGATGTCGTGGGATGGCACTGCTTTCTTCAAGGCCACGGCACGTTGGTAGCAGCACCAAGACTTCTCCCCCTTGGGGCAATGCATATGCTGCGGCTTGGCATTGGTTGACATCACTTGATGCATGGATGCAAAGATGGCCGCTTTCATCTTCACAACATCAGGGGCATTCTTCTTGATGGCCTGCCGATAATAGCCGGTGAGCAACTTGATGGTCCCCTCCTTCAATGTGCCTTTCCCTTTTCCACCCGATGTCGCCCTTAACGGTTGCGTTGGGTGCCTACTCGGGTGTCGGCTCGTCACTTGACTGTGGTTCTAAAATACGAGGCCCGTCGCCAATAGCCCTCGTGTAGCTCTAGTGCGACGATAATTCAAACTTCAACTTCTTCACAACTTCCTCACCTTCCACTTTTGAACGGTGTTTCGAAGAGCTGTACCCAGTCTTTTGGCTACATGATTTATGCACTCTTCTTTTTCCACAATCATGTCGGGTCCATAGACTTTTTGTTCGTTTAAGTACTGGTGAGTCTTGCCGTCCCCGTCTGATAGTACCTTCACATACCGCATCTTGTTGACCGCTATAGATCTCTGCCACAACAAAATCGCAGCTGACATCTCCATACTGCAGCTTGATCCAGAGAAGTTTCTTTGACACGAAGGTTTGTTATCTTCGTACCAAACAGCAAACTCTGCTGAATTGCTTCCCAGGTCACCCTAGTAGGTGGACCTACCCAGGTCACCCACGTAGCTGTACATTCAGGACAGTACTTACTTAGGATTTCGTAGTCCACAACAAGGCCCGTTAACACTTCAATGACAATTCCAATGCCATACAAGGATGTATGGCCTCTTTTGCCATGTGCCATCATACGAAACACTGATGTTGATTATATCTACGCTGCCTGTACAGCCACTACAAATATCAGCATAATGTTGCCTCACAATATCCCTTGATTTTGATAGGACATCCTCTTTCACCGAGTTGTACTGTAGTGCAAGATAATCCATGTGATTTGCAAATGTTTTTGGATCCATTGTCGGGAGTACAAGAATCATAGCAAATGTATCAAGGGCAGCTTGACCTTTACCTATTGACAAAAAAGCTTGAACAGCTTTACTATTCACAGCAAAACTTCTGGATAACTCGTTTCTGTTGCTGGCAAAAGTCGACCCATAATTGTGCCCACATTGGCTGCACAAAAGTTCCAAGTTGGAAGCCAGTCCAAAAGTTGACTTTTTTGAAACCGACAAACACATAAAGTGACATTCTTTGCAGGGAACATTTTGAAGTAGTGTGGACCACATGGTATCATCCATCAAGGTGTAACTGGTTGATGCTGTAGTAACTAGTTCAGGAGGAAAATCCATAACTGCAACAGGTGATGTGGCTGGTTGTGGCATGGAACAGCTGACATTTGCAGACGGCTCTTTTTGCCACCATTTCTTGGCATTCGCTATAGCAGCTGCTTTTTTCTTGGCCTTGTTGGAAACTGGCTTTCGCCAACGAGAACTTATGCTGTGCATTTTTGTCAACAAATTTCAATTAAATATAATTCCGATAGAGATATAATGCTAGATATAAAAATCTAATAAAACATGAAGCTAAACCGAAACTAAATTCAAAAATTCGAAGAAAACAAGAAAAATCGCTATACAAATGCACTGCAAATGGCGCATTCGAAAATAAACACAGATTCTTCAGTTACAGAAACAGTTAATCTGTGTAACAAGTAATGCAGTATAAGCTTGTTTTCTATGAGAATAAAAAGTTACAAGTGATGGAGTTTTACGCATTTTGAAACTTGGTAGGCAACACTGTCATACAAAAACAGCTGTGACGTCATGTAACCCCAATTTATATCTCGATTATATCTATTTGTTGTAACATCGCGCTTTTTGTAAATAAATGGTGGTCGTTGTTGTCAGGGCCGTAACTTGGACAATTTATTGGGGGGGGGGGGGGGGGGCACGTTTTGGCGCCATCTTACATTTTTTGGCGCCTCTTCAGTAATTTTATGAATCGTCATTTGAACTAACTCCAAAACCTGCGGTCATAATAAACTTAATTACTTCAAAGTTTAGTTTTAATATAGATTTCAACTTTTTTGATTCTATTATTAATTCGTTTAAAGACACCTGTCAAATAAAATTTGCAACTCAATTTCTACAGCATTTACATCTGGTTTTATCGTTGAAGGAGGCATTAAATCGAAGTTCTTGAATGTTAGGGATGGTTATGTTTGAAAGTGGAAAACTGAAAATTTGAAAATTGGTTTTGCAGAATTGAGAACTGTTTTAACGTTTTCCTTCAGCCTCGCGATTAATGTGTCGATTACACTTTTAAATTCTTTTCTATAAAAAGTTTTGAGATCCAATTGTGTTTGAGTATTATTTCTTTGATCGTATTTTCTTGGATTAATTCTTCTTCTGTGGTGTTTTCCATAATCACTTTCTGCATCAATCCCGAGTTGGTTCGCAAAACATTTCGCGCTTTCGATTTGGTTATTTAGGCAATTTGTGTCACTGATTATTTCTTCCAGAATTTTAACAGTACTTTCTGTTACTAGTTTGCAGTCGATTATATTCAAATCTAGAGACTCGATTGTTTCGGTGAGAATTTTTACTTTAAACATCACAGTTTTCATCAACATCATTGAAACAATGAAGTCAAAAGACAACAACTTAGTTTTTAAGCCAGAGGACTTGCTTTTGGTTGTGGTGTCTAGTCCTTTGTGCTGACTAATTTCCTCTAGTAACTCTATAATGGCTTCGTATGAATTATTTACTGATTTTAGAGTCTCTGCTCTCGCTACCCACCTTGTCTTCGATAGATTTTTTAAATTCGTTGCGCTTGAAAGTTTTTCATCCAGATTTTTAAATCGTTTCGTACTCGATGTGAAAAACACATACAGTTCTTGCAACGTGTCAAATAAGCAGAAACTAAATTGCTGGCTTTGATGCAATGTTCTAGAGCTGTATTTACCCGATGATTTTGGCAAGGAATGTAGGGGACGTTGTGACCAACGAGCTCACTGACTTTCTTTTGGGCCCCTTTAAATTCTCCCGACATTGAGCTCGCAAAATCAAAGGACTGAAATGCTAATGATTTAGTGTCTATATCATTTGACACTAAAACATCAATAATGTCTTTTGCAATGCCTATGCCCGTTTTGTCAACGCATTCTCTAACTTCTAGCAATCTTTCATAAATGCTCCCTTCTTCGTCGCATATCCTTATGACCACTGAAAGAATGTCTTTGTGAGACAAGTCGGGGGTTGTATCGGCCATTATAGTAAAAAAATCACAACCTTGTATGTCTTCGATTATTTTAGCTCTAACTTGGTTAGCCACAATCGATATCATCTCATTTTGAGAATTAGGGCTTAAATATGCAATTTTATAAGGTTTTAGCGCTCTATCTTCCATCCATTTCTTTAAAAGAGGATTGTGGCGAGAAATCAAGGAGACTATTTCGTAAAAATTACCACTTTGTTCAATGTCCTTTTCGTTGTTTCCTCGAAAAGCAAGACCTTGCCTGGTCATTGTACAAGTTACATCTAACAATATCTCAATAATTTTTCGATTGAAGTTTTGTTCCCCCTCCTCCTTTAACCTCATATTTCTAATCTCTGCGTCTAATTTAATGTCGATATAATTGTTTCTTTGGAGGAAGCAGCAGTAACTCTCCAAGGCGGCTTTATGGCTCACGGAGGAAAAGTGGGCTGGTAGTTTGCCTAATTTTACTTTCCCTCTACTTTTCATCTTTCCCCAATCAGATACGCCTAATTTGTTCCAGTTTTCTTCGGATTTTTCTCGCCCAGGTCCACTTGAAAACAAATAACACACGTAACAATACGCTTTGTCTTTTGCTGTGCTGTACTCTAAGAATTGGAATTCCCTGTACCAGTTTGGATTAAACCGATCTTTCCCATCACTCGGAAAAGTTGCCAATTTTGGCTGATGAGGGCCAAGAGTTATCAAATAACGTCTCCTGATTATTCGACTCAATAGGTTCTCTTAAGCCAGGATCATGATTGACCAAAGAATTCTCTACGAAACATTCGTCATGCACAAGTTTTTCTTCATTTTCAAACCTTTTCAAAATGTTTTCTCCTAGTTTAATGCTTTTATCACAATCTTCTTTTAAGGATTTTAAGCACGAAAGAGCTTGAACAGTGTAAAATTTTTCATTTATTATTGAGTGCCCTTTTAGTTCATTTAAGAGTTTCTTTGACTCTTCTAAAATATTAGTTACGTGAATAAAGCTTCCAGCGAAGTGTATCCACGAAGTTTCTTCTTCATCTGTAGAGTTAACTATAAAAAATGTTGCATTATATCATTTTGTAATTTTTTAAATTTTAATAAGTTTTATTAATAGACAAGCTTGTAACCTTTTCAAATATGTAAACTTCCACCGATCTAATCGAGTGAAAATAAAACTAATTATTTTAGTTCTATAATTATTTGCGTAACAGAATCAACTAATTATTTTAGTTATATTCTGTTAAACGCACAACAAAATAATAGTTCATCCGCTTTATATGGTAAGGGAGACCGGGGCTAGTTTTGTAATAGAGTAAGTTTTCAACCAGGCCTTGTATTGGAAATTAGCAGTTAAGGGGAGTCGGGTGGGTGTTTGGGTCAAAAATATCAATTTTCTGATTTTTCTTTTATTTTTAATCTGCAAATCTATAGCTTTAATTTAAGACTAAGATTATCGATTTCTATTAAGTAGTTTTCTTTTTATAAGCATTTTTCAGAAACTCTGTATATCAGTTCTTACCACACCTTAATTTTCTTTTGCGTTTTCTGAAATATGTTTTTCAACAGTTAGGAACAACAGTAAGGTTTTTCAACTCAAGAACTATAAAAGATATCAACATGCTTTGTTTTATTATTTCTTCCCTATTAATAGCTCTTTGATTTAAACTAAGGAATTTTAATTATCTCTGCTTAAAAAAAGTTATATAACATTAAATCGGATTTTTTGGGTTTTTTCATACATATTTTTTTTTAAAAATCACTGCAAAAGTATTTTTTATACTGTGAAATATCATCAGTTTAAATCAAAAAGCTATATGTAAGGAAGAAACTATAAAAAAATCATAATGATATCTCATATTGTTCCTGAGAAAAATATTCCTAAAGTTAGTAAAATTAACCTGGGCGAGATAAAACCATCCGACTCTCCTTAAGGGACGCCGTTTGGTTTGGGAAGCAACACTTCATATATCACCCATAAGAATCTTTTATCCGTTGGTGTTTTTATTGTCGTTAGAGCAGTTTTAGTTTTTTTTTAAACGTTGAGTAACTTTTCATGGATGCATTAAAGCGTAATTTTATTAAACTTACACTTTTATCATTTCGTATGCTAAAAAGTGGTTAAGGCATTATATCTACGTAACTTTGCATATGTTTTCAAATTAATTTGAACCTTTACTCGTCAAGGTACTAATAAAGTCAAAATATGGCGACGTTGCAGGTTTTCCAAACTTTAAGGGGCAAGAATTCCACCATAACTTCTTTAGATATTAAAGATTGCGTGGATTGTAAAAAACACTGAAAAAATTTCATGAAATGAAAATTAAATGTACTCACTTTTGTGTGTTGCATTGCTACCTTCCGCCATCGAAACTTCGACTGAGGATCCATCGTCATCTCGATCCACCGTTCTCTTGACCGATCCAACATCTACTCGATCCAACGGCTCCTCAGCTGATCCATCGTTATCTTGATCCATCGAGCCATTTTCTGAGTCATCGACGAGTCTTTTTTCCGCCTCGTGCACTGATCCATCGTCAACTAGATCCAATGTCATGTCAATAGATGTACCATTGTCTTGATCCATCGTCGCCTCTAAAGCTCCTGATTCATTATTAGCAACGTCATCTTGATCTATTGTCACTCCGACACATACATCGAAATCGCGATCCAACGTGCGTCGTACCGACTGCTTCTGATCCGTTATTAGCGACATCTTCATCTTTTTGCAACCAGCCTTTCATAAACGAAGATGAACGCACTTTTTCAATATTTTTTTTCTTTGCTTCATTCCTATAAAAAGAGCCTGGTCTTTTCTTCTTCTTTTTCCCCTCGGAATTATCCATTTTTTACAAAATAGATTTTTTTCGAATGAATTTTGTACCACTGTAGAATGAAAATGAAAAAAGGAATGTATATACTGTATGGCGTTTGAGTTATATCGAAACTAAGGGCATAGTTTCGGTTTTTTAAAAAAATAAATTTTAAGAAATTCTTTTTCAATATTTTTTTCAAATATTTCCAGCACTTGCATGTTGCATGTTAAATTTTTAATGCACACTGAATTTGTCATTTCAATAGTATTAATTCAGCCCAAACATTAGAAAAAAAATAGCAGTTTTAAGAGAACAATTTTAAAATTTAGTTTCATGTGAAACATTTTAAGTTCCGCTTGAATTTGAAACTAAAATAAGCGCGTGAAGTATAATTGATACCTAAGAAGAAAGTAAAAGTACTCTGATTATTGAAATGATTCCCAACAGGTTAATACACAGTAGTACTGAGAAATTACACGTTAATAGAACTTGTTTCAATGAAAGAACTCATGGTTTTTTAGTGTACAAAGTTTAATAAAATTGGTAAAATCTAACTCTTACTCTAGTTTTATTCATTAAGTCATTAATTTTTTTTTTAATTCGACTTATTTTTGAAACTATCAAACACATATTTTACATCAATATGTGAATGAATTAGTTGATGCAATTCAATTATTAGCTACTAGTTTATGTAAATTAATTAGTAATAATTAGTATAATGGTTTTATTTAATATCAAAACATTTTTATTATTTACTGTAAATTAAATTTGTGATTATTTATGGTAATTTATTCTTTTAATATATCTTATGCATTGTAGGGCTTGCATATTATTTAAGTATAATTAATTAAATACAATTAATTGATCTTTTATATTGTTCAATAGTAAAAATGCGAATATCTATATAATCGTGCAAAAAAAAAAAACTTTATTACTTCATGAAATTATCGAAAAGTAGCTTTGCCAAGCAATAATTGTAAAATTTACATTTGTTATTTTCGATTTAGAATAATAGTTTTTTTTTATTAATTTAGATTCTTGTTATGTACAAATAAATATTAAAAAAAAATATGCCATATATGATCTAACTCCCTAAAATGGTACATTTAATTCGATAAAGTAACTTATATAATAATAATAAAATAAATGATTTCTTACCTTATTCCAACGAAAGAAAAAATGAAAATCACAAATAAAAAGACAAATGAATTGAGCGGATTTAGTTCAGATCACGCGATTGACCTCTGTGGACTGGACTCTGGCTACTAACTAAAAGCTGAAACAAAAACAGACAGTTGCAAAACCATAAGGCTCCCAACAGTCCCGATTTAGAGCCAACTCCCCCTTTTCTGTCCTTTTGTCTCCCGTGTGAATCCTGTGATCGCCACTTTTTCGCCACCATGTCAACCGATACCGATAGTATTTTTCGTGGAAAATCACTTTCGCCCCTTCCAAGATAGTGGATTTCCCCTACACAGAACAAAAATATCCAAAGTAGCTATGTCTAGACTGTCTTTTGTGTCCCAGTTACATTTGGGGCCAGAAAGAGATAGTGACATGGCTAATGAGACCACCCATACCCATTTTTAGATGCAGTGCAAAGCTTGGCTTTAAAATTTTTAAATTGCAACTTTTCTGTTATTATTTTATTTTACAATTCCATTATATGATAGGCCAGAGCTACTCCAAGCCCAGAATTTATGCTCTAACAGGCGTATCTTAAATGTTGAGTTAATTAATTCTTATCGGATATTTAATAATTATTAATTACGAATGAGATTTTACATAAACTGTTAATTATGAATAGTTTGAATTTTTTAAGTAGGAGAAATTGCGTATACCTTGTACAGGTTTTAAACTGAGCATTTGGCCAGCATATTATTGCTTCTTGTGAAACACTTGTAAAAAGTGATAAATATAAACTTTAAAAAAATTTCATCGACGGTAAATATTTGTTTGATAACTCATTTTTTTTTGCCAATCATCGTTAATGGGTTAGTTAAATATGCAAAATTATTGAAGCTTGAGCAGCTAAAGAAAATCTTTGTTGTACCTTTGATACATGAATTGGGTTTCTCAAATTGCCAAATACTAAGATTTTCGGTGTGATGGCATAGAGAAGGAGAGGGAAAGTATTAGTTTCATATTTAGGGAAATACCAATAGACCATAATAGACGCTGAAACTTTTCGTTTCAACTTTGTCTTTCGAAAATTGATTTTATGTAATATAAGTTTGGGTCCCATTGGTGAAGGGGGCAGGTGTAATGCCCCCCACGCCCAGCCCATAAATCCGACACTGAAGACGGTAGGAAATTTCTAAATGGAAAAAGGAATGGAATAATTGTAATGACAAATTTCCGATATTTTTTTTTAAATACCAGTATGTTCTACATACCAGTTTAAAAGTGTTGTCATTATATTATTAGGGAGGGCGCCATTTTGGGAGTAAATAGCGGCTCTAAAAATGTTGAAGGGTAATAAGAAAATGAAATAATGATGATACAATTTCGTATTATTCTTAAATAATTGTTTAAAATATGTATTGTTAAAATAGGTAAAAAGGGCGCATTTTGGGCGTCTGACGGCGCCCAAAATGGCGCCCTCTGTTAAATTATTGGGGGGGGGGCGGTAGGAAATTTCTAAATGGAAAAAAATGGAATAATAGGACTGACAAATTTCCGTTATTTTGTTTTAAAAATTCCAGTATGTTCTACATACCAGTTTAAGAGTGTTGTCATTATATTATTAGGGAGGGCGCCATTCACGTGACCCCATTTTGGGAGTAAATAGCGGCTCTAATAATTTTGAGGGGAAATAAGAAAATGAAATGATACAATTACGTATTCTTAAATATTAGTTCATGACGGCGCCCAAAATGGCGCCCTCTGTAAAATTATTGGGGGGTTGGGAGGCTCCCCCCTATAAGTTACGGCCCTGGTTGTTGTGTTCTATAATTTGTTGAGAGATTTCTTCGTAAATAATTCAATTCTTCAGAGTTAAGCTGGATCAATTTATATTTCTAGTAGAGAACGAAATAGTCCGGTGGACTACTGAGAGTCTCGTCTTCTTCGCATGGTGTCCCGGATTTCAGAGGTCAGTTGGTTAATTCCTAGTTTCGGTATACGGCGACTTTTGGCGACAAAAAAAGGGCGATAAATAATTCCAATCTGGCAACCATGTACTACTATACTCCCGCGCAAGATTTATGGCAACCCTAAAACCGCAAAAAACGGGGGATGACACTGGGATGGACAGATGGCACCTTTTCTTGTCAAAGCTTGTCACTTTTGCGTCAGCTACCGTTGCGATCGATCGGTTTGTTTTTTCTGACCTCTTGCTTTGAACGATTTGTTTTCGGTTTTCAATGGATTTCGAATGGAATACCGAGTTGATTATGAAGAAAACGTGGGACGATCGGAAAACGATATTGGACTTTTTGATATTGATAGGGATATTTTCGGATGTTTCACCAAAATGCGATAAATGCGACCGGGATATGGCCCTGAAGCCCTTTTTGATAACAAAGGAGACGGATTCCACTGGATATGCCGTACGCCAGACCACACCTGCAAGCGTTCCATCCGGAAAGATACGTGGATGGAAGGTAGCCATCTCCCCAGCATGACCATCATCCGGCTCAATTACGAATGGATCCGGAGGGTACCTGCTCAAGGCGTCCTCGACGATCTCGGCCTGGCCAAGCAGACCGTTACGGACTGGTTCTCCTTTTGCCGAGAGGTCTGCTTCCTGGACCTGATGCGGAATCCCCAAGTCATCGGTGGACCGGACGTTTTGGTCGAAATCGAAGTTCGGAAAACGGAATTATAACCGAGGCAAACGTGTGGAAGGGGAATGGGTTTTTGGAGGGATCGAGCATGGGACGAATAAATGTTTCATGGTCGTTGTACCTGACTGTACATCGGCTTCCCTTGTCTCGGCCCTTCAAAAATACGTTTTACCCGGATCCCATATTGCCTCGGATTTATGGAAGTCGTACGATTGCTTGGGTTCGCTCGGTTACGTCCATTGGACGGTCAACCACAGCAAAACCTTCAAGGATCCCGTCACCGGATGCCATACCAACTCAAATGAAGGGACTTGGGGAGCCTGCAAGCGTCAGATTCCGGGGACCCACCGTGTCCACGACGCCACCGACAGCTACCTTCACGAATACATTTGGAGGAGGCTGCGAAATGGAAAATCCACGTCGGAGAAGATGAAGGATTTCATGCGGGCCGTCATTGCAATTTACGATCCTTCACCGAAGACCAAAACCGCCGATAAGTAGCTTCTATGAACTGCCTACCTGCCTATTTCTACTTTTTTGCCTTTTCGTGCTGTGAGAAATTTTATTTAACACATGTACAATTTTTTAAATGGGTTGATTTCACTTGTGGAATCGACCCTAAAAATCTAACATGAGAATCACTACATATACACGCACTTTATCTCACAAGCATGCCTAAAATCTTATTTTTGTTATAAATTTCCTGCTCTTTTTATTATTTTTTTTATCGGCTATGGTTAAACATCGCATTTTGTAATGCTGATGCAATGACCTCCACAGCCCATATTTTCCAGACTCCATCCCAGCCTTCCAGAACATTCCGTTCAAAAAGTTTCGGTTCGGACTTTTGTCGATCACGTGACGAAGGTCAGGTTCGTATTTTCAGCGATGAGTCATCGTGACGTCATCGACCGTTGTTTACTTCGTCTTTTGGGATGGCGTCTCGGAAAATCCCGCGTGATGACGTGGGGTCGCCAAATCTTGGCGACCAAAAAAAGTCGCCGTATACCGAAACTAGGAATTAACCGGTCAGTTTACTTTTGGAAGATCGTCAGAACTAGCGTGTTCGTAATGGAAAGTCTGATTGCGAAGCGAACACCTGTTCGAGGTAATTTTACGAAGAGTTATAAAAGTCTAGTGTAATTTATTGCATCTATTAAAGTTTTCTTCTTTCGAACGTATAGTAAGTGATTTAACGGCACTAGACGAGGAAATATACGAATTGCTAGTTGCTGAAAAATCAGAAAAATTGGAAGAAGAATATAATAGAATGGAAGACTATAGAGTGAAAATAGATATTGCCCGCGTTGAAACGAAAATATGCATGGAAAAATTCTCGGCAATTCCTGAAAACGCTATGGGGCTGGGGAGCCCAGTCGGTTAGGCATTCGCCTAGCATGCGAAAGGTCCCAGGTTCGGGTCCGGGCATCGCCAAAATAACTGCCGACCTATAAACGGCCCGTGTAGCCAAAAATGTCCGACGAATAATACCCTGTGTAGAGGGAGTGCAAGTTAAATATGCTCCAAAGTCCCAACGCTGCGTACGATGTCGCCCTTAACGGTTGCGTTGGGTGCCTATTCAGGTGTCGGCTCGTCACTTAACTGTGGTTCTAAAATACGACGCCCGTCGCCAATAGCCCTCGTGTAGCTCTAGTGCGACGATAATTCAAACCTAACCTAACCTGAAAACGCTATGTCTATCACAGCTGAGAAAACGAAACTGAAACTTCCCAAGGGCTGCCAGAGCTATCTCCGGAGTTGGACTGTCTAGAAGAGAACGCTATTTTTGTTTACCTTTACGCTGCTGCCCTCTAGTGCTGTCATATATAAACAAAACTCCTCAGATGGATGCAAAAGTATTAAATAAGTTACGAATTTTAGTTTGAAAAATATTAACATTATACAAAAAATGAAAGTTCATAATTAATGAAATTAAAATTTAAAAAGAAATCGGCAATGTTATTTATAAGATTTGGCCTTTTAGAACGAATTAAATAACTATTATTAAAATATTAAATGGAATTAAATAAAATATTAAATGGTAATTTAAAAAATATAAAACTGCGTGAGACTTTTATCATGCATAAATAGTATGTAATTTACTGTAATTTTTTCCGTTTAGCGTGTTTCTTTAGTACTACGAAAGATATTTATATTTTTAGGTACAAGTACAATCTCTAATTACATACGTTTTGACATCTTATTTAGAAAAAATTAATATTATGGGAATCATTGTGAAATATTAAATTTATTGCGTAACAATCATACACTTACAGAAATACATTACATTTTAGGCCTGAGCAACATTGAATCCGGATGCTGTGTTAGTAAACTACAAATAATAATTTCTTACCTTTTATCGTACGATCTTTCTTGAAAAAAATATTAAGAAAAGCTATTTCTAACTAATTAAAAAAAAGTCATGGATCGCGATTATATATATAAACGAAGCAATATCCATTGTGCGACCGCGACCCTCTCTACTCCCTGCGCCGAGCGCGCCAAACCTCGGCTCCACACTGTTGCCACTATACGTTTGTTAAAAAAAAATTACTAACTCCCGCAAATTAAAAAACTTTTGTTGATAAATAAAAATTATACTTTACTTAATTAAAACTGAATAATAACGACAGGTATAATTTTTGTTTTTTAAATTGTAGTTTACTTTTCATAGTAATTGTATTCTATTTTATCGTTTTTAAATAAACTATTTCGGCTCGGCTTACAATTACATCAAGACCAAATCAGTGGACGAAAAACTAGACTAACCAGCTGAAGACGCTCCCCCCCCCCTCCCTACCTTTCCCTCTCTATCCCAACCCATCTTCTATTTCCCCCCGCGCCAAACTTTTTTTTTGTTCTGCCGCCCTTTTTTTTACTAATATTTTTCCTTAGACTGAGAATTTCTTGAGGGGTTTGAGGGGGGAAGCTTTTAGGGTTGCTTTTTTACAGAAGTGGGGATAAGGTGGCCTCCACCCCCCTTTAAAAACTGGCTCACCTACAACAAAGACCTAAATAAAAGAACGAACTTACTTCGTACAAAGTACAAGTTCGTTCTTTTATTTAAGCTCGCTATGTGCTTCTAATTTAAGATTTCGAGGAAAAAATAGGGAGAGGAGCTGAGTGATAGGTTATTTTTTCAGTTTTTTAGCGTTAGCGTTATCTAGTTTAATTTTACGTACAATAAATAATAATTAGATATTCATTTCATCATCCTTTTTAGTTGATATTGGATTTTATGCTTTGATTTAGTGTCAGTTTTTTAAATGTCATATGTATATTTAAAGAACCATTTTAGCCTTTTATCAAAACCAACTTCCCGTTTTAGGCGAAGTTCTTTCCTCCAGAGAAACTCCAGCAGTCTGTCGGCAAGTTTCTCTCGGGGCTGGCCGGACTGCCTCAGTAGGTGTTTGAGGGGTCGCTAATTGGACTCGATGGTCTGTGTGTTTGCCCCAGTTATCGGATCTACAAAGTTTTGGGAATGGTTTACGGTTTGGTGATTGCTGTACACTCCCATCTGGCCAAGTGGTGCGTATGTAGCCCAACATTCTGTGCTGATTATCGAACCTGCGGGAACATGCTTTAGTAAAAACAGATTTTTTCCAAGTTTTTTACGTCACTTGACTGTGGTTCTAAAATACGACGCCCGTCGCCAATAGCCCTCGTGTAGCTCTAGTGCGACGATAATTCAAACCTAACCTAACCAAGTTTTTTAGGTATAGTCCCTAGATAACAAGAGTTTTTAAAATTACTCAATAACTTTTTGAGTTATCTTTCTACAAATGAAGCTAATTATTGATAAAACTGAACTATGCGAAAAACGCATTTAAAGTATAAACATCTTAATTTATTTACAAATATTCAACTTACTTGCCTAACAGTCACCAGAGGCATACATCTTGCCTTCCTTTTGCTCAATTTGACCTATTTTGCGTTTTTTAAGCAATCTACTTTTTTTCCTGGCAAGTTTTGTTTGTGGCAACGAAAGTCGCTTTGAAATACAAACTTTTGTTGTCGATTTCTCTGAAACCTTTGGCAGTAAAATAGCCTGGATTAATATCAACATCAACTGCTTTTAGAATGTCTAATAGTCCAACAAAACCTTTATTAAACTGTATTACTGCAACATTCACACCCAACTTAAGAGTTTTTAGTTCGACGAAAGTACCTTTGGGGAGTATTGACCACACGATACCGTTGAAACTCTCATTAGCATTTAGTGTTTTACCGTGCAAGCACTTGGTTAACAATTGTCTGTCACCTAGCTGCATATACACCGGTTTGACTTTCTTCAGTATGTCACCAGAAAGACTTTCGATTTATCCTTGTATGCAACTTTCATCGATTGAGCTTGCTGATATTTGCACCAGCTGTCTGTTCCGACGGGACCATGCATTTGGTGGTCACTACTTGACGCACAGTGAAATAATACTGCTATGACCGCACGCTGCTTACCATCTAAATCTCCAACATTACTACGGATTGCGATTCCATAGTAATTTTGCAGCTTATCGATAAAAACATCAGTGAGTTTTCCCCGACCACCTAATCCTTTTTCTTTGGTTTTCAGCTTGCGAAGTCTAGTTCCAACCCTCTTCTGAATATGGCCAATACATTCAAACTTCGTTACGTTGTTTTCTCCGTAAACATTCTTAACTGCATCGAATCCTTTGGAATCCCCATCACCGTAGAAATCCACATACTTCAAACTTCTGGATTCTATAGAACGTTCAAATATATTCGATACGCCAACAACTTCCATAGCACCATAAGACCCTTTGTGCTTCATACAATCGTGAGATATGGTTTCATCCGTTTTGTCTTGAATGCACTGTCGACAAACTTTGAATAGTACTTCAACATCAAGGATTCTTCCGCTGTCGATGGATATGACAGAAACACAACCATTCAGAGAAGTATGGCCCCTTTTCTGCCAGGTGCCGTCAACCGATACACCACAATCAACAATTTTTTCGAAACTCTTGATGTTGATCTCGCATGCTGCTTCATTCATGGACTGGGTTGAAATCTCCTCGGCTACATCAAGCTAACTTGCTTTCGATACATCGAAATGCTGTTTGGGAAAGGGTGTTGATGTTGATGGAGGAACAAAAATTTTCAGCACCAGAATGTCCCTTTCCAATCAAGCGCAAACCTAATACAAATGACACATTTATGTTGTGCTGCTTGTTTACTTTTTCCGACGTGCAAAAAGTATTAATGAATGTACAGTTTTGACATTTTATTGTCATGTTGGAGGCAAACCCAAACACAGTCTTGTTGCAGTGTTACATTTGTGAAACAAATAGGGCAGCACAAACATTCAATAACGCTTTTTAAAATACGCATATCAAATATTTGATTTCCAAGTGTCTCATTTTCAGAAACTGCGAAACTGCTTGGTATTGAAGTATTGAGCAGCTTCATCTCACTTGCTGTCTTGAGAGCAGTATCAGTTTGAATTACAGTTTTTGTAAACTGATTCCCTCGAAATATTTTCTTAGAATAATTTTTCCTATTCTTTTTACTTCCCATTATATACGAAAAGTAGGTATATAAAATGTTTTAGTGATCAGTGTTACCAGTTTCGTACAACCAAATAGTGGAATAAACATACTGGCTTTGAAGTAGCATTATGGTAAAAAAAAATAATTAGAAAATATAAAAATAATAAGAAAATTTTTTTTTATACCAAGTTTTGGTTTCGAAATGCTACTTCCGGTTGATTTGATGGCTACTTACCTTTACTAAATTAATCACTACTTTTGTTCTAAATGCGTCACAGTTATAATGAAGACAGTTTTAGAAACAAGAAAATCTGTGTAATCATATAAACAAATAAAAAAAATATCAATTTTTTCCGAAAATGGCATTTTCAACGTGTGGAGATACCTTAACTTGCTATTCAACTCCCAGCTGATATCATCAATAAACATAATAAATAAAATTGGCCCTAGTACAGAGCCTTGAGGCACTCCATTTACTACCTCATTCCAATCAGAGTACTTACCGTTAATGTAAACCCTTTGTTTTCTATTGGTCAACCAATTTTTAATCCAACGGACCATAGCAGTCCCTAACCCAACTCTTTTCAACTTAAATAACAAAGCTTCACGAGGTACTTTATTAAAAGCCTTTTGGAAATCGATGTAAATAACATCAACCATATTGCCTTTATCAATCTCTTCTGTAACAGTATCATAAAATTTTAAAAGATTAGTTGTACAAGACCTACCTTTTCTAAAGCCATATTGATTATCTGAAAGCAAATTATTAGTTTCCAAAAAAGTCATTATACGCATTTAAAACAATTTCTCAAAAACTTTACCTAAAACAGATGTAAGACTAACTGGTCTGTAATTACCCGGATCAGATTTAGGCCCTTTCTTGTACATTTTACACTTTGATTTAGATGTCTGTTTTTAAAGGTTCTGAACAATTTTGTGGTTAATTTAGATATCTATGTGTTTTTAAATGTTTTGTGTCATTTTCGTGTACCGTTTTAATCCTTTATGGAATAACCTAGTGTTTGGCGCAGTATGGCCTTAGATGCCCTTGCGCCATAAAACCCGAACATCCATCCATCGCTTTCTTGTACAATGGAGTAACATTTGCCAATTTCCAGTCTGCTGGCACCTGTCCAGAAATAAATGATGACCTAAAAATAGTCAGAACTGCATCCCCCAACTCTTCTGCACATTCAACTAAAATTTTAAGATAAAGATCATCAAGCCCAGGTGCTTTGTTAGATTTCATAGATTTTAATAGACGAATAACCTCCTCTTTAGAAAAATCACACTCAATACATTCCTGTTGTTCAGTTACTTCCCCTGAAACATGCACATTTTAAAAATCTTTACTAAAAACACTAATAAAAAAGTTATTCAAAAGATTAGCCATTTTCATGTCGTCATGGATTAACTGTCCTTGACTATCTTTAAATGGTCCAATGGAGTTACCCTGTTTTACATTACCTCTAGCATAAGCAAAAAAATCCTTAGGGTTATCCTTAATACCCCTAGCTAGATTCTCCTCTAATGCAGATTTGTGTTTTCTACTAAGATTCTTAAACTCTCTCCTAGCGACTCTGTAAGCTTCCTGGCTGGGGAGCCCAGTCGGTTAGGCGTCCGCCTAGCATGCGAAAGGTCCCAGGTCCGGGTCCGGGCATCGCCAAAATAACTGCCGACCTATAAACGGCCCGTGCAGCCAAAATGTCCGACGAATAATACCCCGTGTAGAGGGAGTGCACGTTAAATATCCTCGGAAGTCCCAACGCTGAGTACGATGTCGCCCTTTACGGTTGCGTTGGGTGCCTACTCAGGTGTCGGCTCGTCACTTGACCGTGGTTCTAAAATACGACGCCCGTCGCCAATAGCCCTCGTGTAGCTCTAGTGCGACGATAATTCAAACTAAACTAAACTTAAACTAAAAATACAATTTTTTTTTAACTGCAAAAGTTGTATAAGGTTCCTTTTTCAGGGTATGAATTAAAGCGTTTCAATACATACATAAACATTTAGGGCTAAATTAATTTCTTACTTTTAATTAAGTATGTTTATTTAAAAAAAAAAATTTAACAAAGGTGTTTAAACTTCAACAATATATTATTTTTTGACCAAATTTAAAGATATAAAAATATTTTTTAATTCTTTTCAGGTAAAAATAACAGATAATTTTTTTAAATATAAATTTGACTCGCCGTATTTGCTACTATTTTAATAATTATGTCAAATCTATGAAAAATAATTTTTGGTGGTTTGTTTAAAATAACTAAAAACTGATATTATACAAGCATGTATTAACACAACTAAACAACAGTTAAATTTTATACATTATTCTGCAAAATCCGACTCCAACTTTTCATTTATCAAAAAGGAACATATTTCAATGAATGCAATCATTTGAAATGAAAGGTATAAATCCGCAAAATGTTTTCTTGGCCCTAACTATCTTTTTAATATAAATGGAACATGCTCTACTGCAATTAACTATTTAACATTCGTGTTTAAAACGAAGACTCTCCCCCAATCCCCATACGCAACCTGTTAGAAAACACTCGAAAATCAAGCTACGGCGAAAAAAAGAGGTTATGACGTCACCAGCCGACACGCCCCGTTTTCTGCAGAAACGCGTTTCCGGCGTTTTTCGAACATAAATAACTACAGAAATAATTGGGAAATTTTTTTGTGGGGGATATATTTGGACTCCAGATACCTCAATCTACAATTGTAGCTACTTTAAAACAATATTTAAGACTTGGGCAAATTCTCTATTGTGGGTTCTTCGTTCCGGTGTCTTGTTTCTAATCCTGACTTGGATCCTCTCATCACATTACAAGAATCCATGAGAATAGAAATTAAGTTTTCAAATGGAATATTGTTTTTATAAAATGTTGATGGTATTTCTGTAAATAGTTTATCAGCTGTAACACGAGTTACACTCAGTGAATCTACATGGTCTATCACCACCTTTTAGTGTTCTGCAGAAAAGTAACTAGCCAAGATGCATAACACCCTCATATTATTACTACTTGTTGCCTCATCAACATTTAAAGAAAAGTTAGTTTTTCAAATTTTCTATGGTCTCTTCGAAATAAGTTTTCGCCATGCCAAACTTCATTTTATAACTGGCAGTTATCCGTGCCATGGTTAAGTGAGCCAGCGCTTTTTTTATCTGAAGCCATAGTTTTACTTAATTCAACCAAAACTGGTGCAACCGTAAAAGGCAAATTATTTTCAGCCAGAACACCCAGTAACATACCTTCTAAATTTGAAACTCTGTCGCACTGTGATACATTAGTAGGAGTCGCCAAAACATCTTTGATATGAGAGTTTTCGCCAAAGAAAGGTGGTGGCAATGAAAAATTTGGTCGTTTTATCAATTCATTTCCAGCATGCTTTTTAGTTTTAATATGATAGGTAATTACAGCAACGGCTTTTTTTCCATATTCAATAACATCATCGTATAGCGTGCACTTTGCTCTGCCGCTGAGATCTATTTTCTCGATGCAACTTCCAACCGTAACATCAAACTCTTTGTCTTTCACATTCACTTTAACACTCTTGCAAGCACTCAACCAAGCAAACTTAGATTTTTTTTTTCATTTTTATCTATTAAACGTGCTTTGTGGTGAAATCGTTTAATTTGTTAAAAACAATTATCTCAAAAATGGGTAATCATAAGAGTAAGATTACCAAACTTGTAATGCGAAATAAATTTTATTTTGTTACGAAAATGTTAAACCAAATATTATTTTATTGCAAGTAGTTTGTATATTTTCTTAAGTATCTATGCTTGAATAATTTAAACAACTTCTATCCATTGCAAATTACAGTACATCTGTATATAAAATTATAAAGATACAAAATAACCGTTTGAAAATCTAAGTTTTATTTTGCACATAATGAATAATTTTACAACAATTAATTTTACAACAGAAAATTTTTTATGTACAATTTTCCTTGTATATAGATTGCAAAGCATGGGAACTTGGAATGAGAAATAGTGAATTAGTATAATATACTTGTATTTTTAGGAATATTTTTTATTGTTAATTTTTAAAGAATGAGCTTAAAAGTTTTGTTTTATTTTGTTGAATAAAAATCGTTAGTTTTCTAATTCAAAAATAATATATTGATTTATATGAGCCAAGAAGAACGGAATGGCATCGACAAGTTCTACAGCTGATAACTTTCGCTACTATTTTAGCAATCTTTTAAATAAGAATTAACGTTTAATCACACTTTCACAAGTTTAAATAACTTTTTGGAGGATACAATTTTCTTGACTTGATCACTAACCCTTTATGTTATTTAACCTGGGTGACGTGACAAAGAATACTTATACTTCTTAATCAATTCCCATTTGTATAGAAAGTTATTCAAGTTAGTCAAGAAAGTTATTTATTCCAGAAAGTAATTGGCAATAATAAAAATCGCCAATAAGATTTATCACCTACTATTATGTGCTCTAAAAACGTACAAAACCATGGCCATTCAAGATATCTTTCACGAAGAAAAGTTAAATTTCCACTTGAATTAATTTAAGATAAGGAATATTTTTATCTATTTACCAACGTTGAATGAATAAAATAAATCGGTTTATTATAAGTAAAATGCAATATTTTTGCCTGTAAACTAATATAATATAGTGTAGCTAAAAATATTATTTAAGTCATAAATCAATAAAATATTTTTATGTTAATTTTGGAATTTTTATGTTAATTTTGGAGAATAAAACTTTTGTCTCCATCGTCAAATCTGATCAAGTAAATAAATGCAAGCGCCTTCAGAAATCGTCTTCAGGAAATGATGCATCCGGTGACGTAACTTCCAAGAACTCGGGTAAGGCAAGGTAAACGCTCTAACCTAGGTTGTCTGTTATCCCCTAGTTATTTTGGTTATCCCTACTGCTGGGTGAAAACGACCTAGGTAAGATTCTTGGTGTATAAACGCAACTTAAAACTTTTAGTTTCAAGGGTTCCCCATTTACCCCCGGATACTCTTTTCATATCTTTCAAAAATCTATGAATTCGTTCCCCATCGGTGAGGGAATCAGGAAGTGTGGTCCTCATATAAAAATATAAGGCCATATACTGCCTAATCCCGGTCACAGATTGATGAGATTTGATGGTTTTTTTTAGTAATTTATTTTGATTCTCGATCGAATTTATGTGATTGTCTTTGACGACGTGTTGTGAAATAAACGGAAGAGAGACTTTGTGGATCGGTGCGACAGAAAGCTTTATTGAGTTTAGAGTGAGGGTTACAGATTTTGGTTTATATAAGATTTTAAAGAGGATATGACACATACCATTGTCGTCACAAGGAATTGCTCTGGGGTATAAGAGTTGAGATATAACAGGATGCAAGAAGGTTCTCATGACCTTGTATGAACTACGGTGTACTTTTTGTGATCATATGAGGAAAGTCTCCCGGAGATAGATCCGGGTCAGATGCATTTCTAAACACGACGCGATCCCTAAACTCCCCTTTCTTATAATTAATTGTCATGTGGATCCCGTCGTCAAACAACTCGTCGACATTATGATACGATTTGGCGGAATATGTGTACAAACGTTTCCGGGTCTATCTGCTCCTTAATCAATGGCCACAAGTCCTTTTTCTTCCCGTTTACCAGGAAAAAACTCATTCCTTGTCCTCAGGCACGAGTGGTGGATCCGGAAGGTGGGGTCCGGGACACAAAATTCTAAAATCTTTAATTTTAAAGGAATTCTTCTAATTTTTTTTGTGGAGGTATGTAGCATAATTTGTAATTGGAAAAAATGTTTTGTTTTAAAATTTTTTTTAATAAAATTTTAAAAATTCAAAAACAGCAAAATTTTGATGTTTGCGAAATTTTATATAACTTGAAATTTTATTATTCAGAACACTTTATTTTTGATTTACACTCTTCCTTTAAGTTCATTTTATAAATTGTCTTCGTGTTTTTTTATTATATTGAATAAAATTTTAAAAAAAAAATATTTAGTTTGAAATCTACATAAAACTCATAGTATGCCAAGCAAAAAAATTTAAATATTAAAAATAAAAATTCCCGAAGACAAATTAAAGATATATGTTTGAAAAATATGTGTGGAAAATTTTAACACTCTATGGGCAGAAGATTTTGAGTTATATCAATTTAAAGTCAGAAAATCACCGAAAACATGATCAAGGAGAAAAACAGCTTTAAAGTTTGGAAATTTGTTAGCCTTATAATACATACTTATTCGTTTAGTACTCCATGCCTGGAGAGTATAATGTTCCATCCTTAAGTTTGTGACTCATTTAATTTAATCTTAGCAAGTTCAACTTTTTTTCTATAGATTTTAAAGGTAGTTGTTGCTTTCATGGCTGCCTTCCTAAATCGTCTACAGTCCTTCTTTTTGGGGGCTGGGGAGCCCAGTCGGTTAGGCACTCGCCTAGCATGCGAAAGGTCCCAGGTTCGGGTCCGGGCATCGCCGAAATACCTGCCGACCTATAAACGGCCCGTGAAGCCAAAAATGTCCGACGAATAATACCCCGTGTAGAGGGAGTGCACGTTAAATATTCTTCAAAGTCCTAACGCTGCGTACGATGTCGCCCTTAACGGTTGCGTTGGGTGCCTATTCAGGTGTCGGCTCGTCACTTGACTATGGTTCTAAAATACGACGCCCGTCGCCAATAGCCCTCGTGTAGCTCTAGTGCGACGATAATTCAAAACCTAACCTAACCTTGACTAGTGTCACCCCAGTGCCATAAATATTCATTTCTTGCAATGCTGTGAAGGATTTGGAATCCCCATCTCCAAGAAACTCAATGTACCTGAAACCATGGGTAGTTGATCTGGACCACAACTGCTTTGCGATTTCCACCTCCATTCCACCAGAACTTCCTGTGTAGTTTATTTGACATTCAGGTTTGTGACCTTCATACCAAATACTAAATTCTGGGCTGTTTGGGCCTAAATCGTGTTTGGCTTGAGTACAACTCGCACAGTATTTGGAAAGAACTACGTAGTCTAAAACATAACCCGTTGAGATATCGATGACACTACCTATCCCATAATTGGAAGTGTGTCCCCTCTTATGCCACGATGCGTCATAACTCACTGCGATATCAAACACATTCTTGTTTTTATCAGTACATTTAAGTCGATGCTCTTCATACACTTTCTTCCGCACTTCCTCCAATTGCAAATTTGAACTTTGCCTGGTTGCAACTTCTAGCGCGTGAAGATGTCGAGTAAATGTCTTTGAATCCATGCAGGGCAAATTTAAGATTGTTGAAAACGTTTTTGTTGAAGCATGACCTTTGCCTATTTCCGTGAATGCAGTAACGATTCGTCGATTAATATCAAAAGACTTCTCAGTTTGCACTTTTCCAGAAGAATTCACTGTGGTGAAAAAGTCACAAGATAAGCAGCGCAAAGTAACAACTTGGGCGAAACCGAAACTTTTTTCAAACTTTACAGTTAGATTAGAATCACAGCATATAGAACATTTGCACTGTTGAATGAGGGTTTGGAGAGAATACATGCTCATAAGGACGTATTCATTTGAAGAAATAGGTACAGTAGAGGAAATTGGAACATGCGTATTTAGTTCTGTTATTCGATTCAAACTCTTTTCAGCAGAATCTTCTTGCTGTGCTACTGCAGACGAAACTACAGCCGCCTGTCGCTTTGCCCGCATTTCTTCACCCTTTTTAGCTGTAGACTTACGCTTACGTCCCATCTTTTCAGCGATTTAATAAACAATTATATAAATATAATTATATATATATATATATATATTTCTATGCAAATGAACAAAAAAACCGCGATAAGAGTGTTTGTATTTCAAACTTCAAAACGAAAAATTGGAAAAACGTGTTGTAAATATTCGATAGTTTGAAAATAAACAATAATTGTAGGAAGAATTCAGTTCACTTCACTTTAAAAGTGTTATAGTCTATCTTCCTAAAATTTAGAAAAGAGCTGAAACTAGTAAAAAGAGAAGTCAAAACGTTTGTTTACATTGTCTGCTAGGTGTGGCTCGCGGCCAACGCAGATGTCATGACATAAAAAACTAAATATCTCACGTTCTACTGCAGATAAAAATAAAATGTTGGTTTCAAATTATTCACAAATGTATTATTTTTTAAGATAATAATAATATTTTTGATTTTTTTGAACATTTTGTGCCCCGGACCCCCTTAACAGGCGGGGGGTGGGGAGGGTGTCAAGAAAGTTATTTATTCAAGAAAGTAATTGGCAATAATAAAAATCGCCAATAAGATTTATCTCCTACTATGTGCTCTAAAAACGTACAAAACCATGGCCATGCAAGATATCTTTCACGAAGAAAGTTAAATTTCCACTTGAATTAATTTAAGATAAAGAATATTTTTATCTATTTACCAACGTTGAATGAATAAAATAAATCGGTTTATTATAAGTAAAATGCATCCACTATTTTTTTGCCTGTGAACAAATATAATATAGTATAGCTTAAAATATTATTTAAGTGTCATAAATCAATAAAATATTTTTATGTTAATTTTAGAGAATAAAACTTTTATAAATGAACATTATTAAATAAGACTTACTATCAGAATAATTCCTGGTGCTAAAGATAGATCCTACGAGAAGTTCAATATAATGATTCTATTATAATTCAAAGTTAATTGTATGCCTATCATTTACCATTATTAAGAAAATTTCGATAACAAGATTTTTTTATTTAAAATTCAACTTCATGCAAAGTATTTAATTTTAATTTTTTCCCTTGATTTTTGTTGTATGTAAATATTAGACTGCTCTATTCAGAAAAATTTACATCCTTAAACATAATTCTAAACTGTTAATAGACTTGATATAGGGTAGCAAAATTATAAAAAAGTACAAATTATTTTTCTATAGAATTATATAATACTAGAATTATATACGCGGACAGCATTGTTGCTATAGAGGAACCCACATTCTTCGTTAAGTATTGAACTTTATTGATTAAGGGGGAATGGGCGAGCTGGACCGCGGGTCTCCAAACTAAAGTTCCTCAGTATTAATCCAATGGGAAAAAATGATTTTCCAAGCCACATTCCTCTGGCTGTATTGAATATTTTTACAAACGGTTTTTTTAATGATAAATGTAGATAACTTACAGGTCTCTATAATCCCACCTTTTGAAATACCTTCGAATAATTTTTGTAAAATTATTTATTGAAAATTAAAAAAAAAATATTCGAACCCAATTTCAAAAAGTGGGATTGTTGGGACCTGTAAGTCACGAAAATTTATCACATTAAAAAATCAGTTTGTAAAAATATTCAATACAGCCGGAGAATTGTGACTTAGAATTTTTTTTCCCATTGGATTAACATTGAGGCACTTTAGTATGGAGGCCCGCAGTCCATCGCGCCCATAATCTCTTAAGATTAAAACATTAGTACTTAACATATCCCTAAAACTTATTTAAATAAATACACTGGTAGTGTTAATCTAAACATTTAAACAAATGGGGTCAATATCATAAAAAATTGCCAATTTATCCGATGTGAAGAGGTGTTATATGGATCTGACGACGAAATTAAATTATATCAATCATCTATTAAATCTTCAAAATGTAGTGACAAATTTTGCTATACATAAAGTTTTAAGCACATGTTTACTATAAATAAGTAACGTAATCGTATTCTATTATTTATTTTCGAAATATTATTTTAAAAACAATATTTTTTAAATAAATGGGGACGCAAATTGACCATTTCTAATATTGACCCATGGAATGTAAACTATTTTAAATGCATTACCTGCAATGAATACCGAGTACAGTTATAGTCATCGGCATGGTTTTTCTCCCTCGGTGATATTTTCGTGTGCTCTCTGAGAAATATTTCATCAATTTTCCTAAGATTTAAATTGATTTAATTGTTACAATGCTAAATAATAAGCTAAAAATCTGATCCTCAAGTATTTCTAGCGCTATAAACATATTTAGTTAAAATTGTAATATTAGTTGTAAATCTAATAGAGATGAAACATTTAGAGAAGCAAGTAATAGTTACTCAATTTCTTTCTCCACAAACTAACAAATAAAGTTGAAAAAATTAAAGTTATAACTTATTCTAAAATTATGGTTCCAATTTTTTCCCCCTTAAATTTTAGTTAAAAGAATTAAGATTTTTTTTCTAAAACAACTCACAAATGCTTAAGGCGATCCTTAAAGAAAAGTATTGTTACCTATTCCCATTGTAAAAAATCTTAATATAATCCCTTTAATGTGTAACCTATAAATATGCACAAATTAATAATAATAGTTACCAAAGCCACCGAGCTTCTTGCTATTGTGTGACGCCACAACTTCGGCAATCTCCCTTAAGTAAGAAAAGTAATCGACGATCGTCTCCCTTGACATCGACTTCATGTTTCTTTTGATCCTCCATGGTTGATTTGCCGGTGGGAGAAGACTATACCTAACCGCAACACAAAGGCAAAGATAATTTGCCAACATGTCTTGGCAACCGATTTTTGTCCCCTCCATAAATGTTCCCTGGGAGGGACACAGCTGAAAATATAAAAGTTACATTATTACATCACGTTAAATTGATTTTGTCTAAGACATTTTGTTTCATATGTGGAACACAATTTTAAGATAAATCAAGAGTCAATAAAAAGTAAATAGCTTTTTTTAAAAAATTTAGAAAAGGAAATTTGAATTTACAAAAATTGAATAATAATTAAAACGTTAAATATATGGCGAAGTTAATTATTACTTAGTCTACATCACGTGTTTCTAGTTTTGCTTATTTAAGTAAGTTATATTGTAAAATTTTACTTTAATAATCATTTAAATATAATCTGTAAAAAATAAATATCCGTAAACAAATCCACTTCATATTGAAAACTTGAAAAAAACACACCATATTTTAAATGGCAGATCAAGGCGAATTCTAAAGTAAGTTCATTCTAATATAATTTTATTAAAGAAAAAAGTGGGATTGCTGTTACAGTATATATTTATTAAAGCATTATTAAATCGGCGCTGCCGCATTAAACGCATACTTCAAACTTTTTAAAAAAAAATATTAAATAACTTGGATTTCACTTTTGCTCTGTTTGAAGAAAAATTTAATTGTTTAATATTGTTTTATTTACACCCCAACTTACCTTTCCATTACATTTGGTTTTGTACTTCTAGGAGCACACGAATATAAAGCCGAACTTTTTATTTTTATTGAATATCGCCTTCATTTGGGATCCCCATTGGGGGCAATCGGGAGTTTGGTCCCTATCAGGGACCATATTTATGTCGGGATGAAGAAGGAAATCGCTAGCAGATTCCTCTGTGGCCAAATTTTCTCCCCACGTCATCAACGAAAAATTCTGTAGTTGAGGATGCATAACTACTACTACTACTGAAAAAAAAATTAAATAAAAGGTTTTAATAAAACATTATTAAATTATTCATGAAGAATATACTTAAGAACTGATTTGTTGTTAAAAATATGAAGTTCAAATATATAAGATCTTATTTCAATCTTAATTTGCAATTGCTTTTTAAAAAATAAACTGTCGCCAAAACTATGGTCCGCCCCGTGGATCCGCCACTGATGAGAAATAATGTCATTTACGACATCCTGGTCAAGTACATTTGTTTTATGACTGCGAGAATTGGAACTATTAAAAACACTCTCAGCCAGAACCTCTCTCCCAAAACAAACATCCAATAAGTCCCCTACATATTTAGAATGATCGAAGGACCTACATAAAGACAATTTTTGTTGATGGTATTGCCTTCGACCCGAATTTTATTACTGCTACATCCTGTTCTGCTGGTAGTATCAATTGTTTGGACTTCTTTTTCTCATTTTTATACATTTGTTTCAAATGACTAATTCCCTTTCATTTTTTGAAGACAGCAGTCCATTTCTTTTAACTAATTTTTCAATGAGGCAATTCTTCGGGTTTTATCCTCAATTTCTTGGCATTGCTGCTTGACCCTTTCTTCTCAATTTCCACAACTACTGCATCGTTTATCCAGATCAAGCTTCTTCCTTGCTAAACCTCGGTAGTTTGGGAAATGACCGTTTGCTGTCTATTTTCAACACTTCTTTTACTCGGGAAAGCTGCCAAGGAATTGGAAGACTGCCACAATTGTCCCTATTCTTAAACCTGGAAAAGACATCCAATAACCCAAAAGTTATAGGCCAATAGCCCTCACTTGTATTGCTTGTAAAATTATGGAGAGAATCCTTTTAAATCGGCTTCAGTTTCATCTGAAATTAAACAACTTACATATGGAAGAACAATGTGGTTTCAAACTGGGCCCTAGTACTATGGACCAGGTCCTCTATTTTATCCAGCGTGTTAAGGACCAACAAAATGCAAAGCCCACAAGAAGTACTTTGGCTGTCAGGCTTTCGATAGTGTTGCATAACTAGTTATTTAAACTGTATGAACTTTTAAAGTAGATGGCAAGGTTCTGCTGTGGATCAAAGATTTCCTGAAACAGAGAACTATCAGAGTAAACTATAAGGAATCCTTTTCAAGAACTCGTATGATTAGACAGGGTGTTCCTCGGGGCTCGGTCCTGAGTCCAACACTCTTTGCACTTTTCCTACAAGGAATTTCCTCTTGTCTTACAGGAAACTCTGAGATTACGCTCTTTGCAGACGATATTATCGTCTGGTGAAGCCAGAGAGATCTAGTACAGGTTTAAAAGAGACTTTGGAAAACATAAACTCCTTCTTCAGAGATTGTACGATTTTATTAAATCCTTTAAAATCTGAGGTTACTATATTTACGACTAATAGAAGGCTTTTTAAATACGTGCCCAACATCAAAATAGGAGGAAAAGGGATTCGAAATAATCAGTTTCCCAAGTATCTGGGCATAACCCTTGATCCCGAAATTAATTGCAGTAGGCACATTACTTCTATCGCAGAAATGGCAAGAAAATATTGAACATGTTAAAGTTTATTTCTGGGAGGAGTTGGGGAACAGATGCTGCAACACTCAAAGTTTCATGAGACTCTTGTTAGACCTAGCATTGAGTATGGGATTCAAATATTTAGCACGGCTTCCATCTCTTCTCTTGAACAAATAAACAAAGTACAAACGAAACGAAACGGCAATTTTTTTTACATCATCGAGCAGGAGGTAGTGCTGGCACGCCTCCTGATTGGGCACACAAGACTCACTCATGTACATCTTCGGCTGGCAGAAGATCAGCCCATATGTGTCATGTGTGATGTCCCGCTAAGTGTTCACCACATCTTAGTCGACTGTCCAGCTTTTACACTGAGCAGGCTTAAACATTTTAACATTCTAAATCCATCTATCCATGATATTTTATCACATCCCCCATATCATACTTTATTTTCCTTTTTAATTGATATTGGATTTTACACTTTGATCTAGATATGTTTTTAATGGTTCTGAACAATTTTGTGGTTAATTTAGATATGTGTTTTTAAATGTCCTGTGTCATTTTCGTGTACCGTTTTAATCCTTTATGGAATAACCTAGTGTTTGGCACAGTATGGTCTTAGATGCCCTTGCGCCATAAAACCCGAACATCCATCCATCCAAAATCTCAGTAATTGGCCCCGAAATTTTTTTAGCTCTATAGAAATATGAATATTTTTCTTTCAACTATAAATTTTTAAGAACTTGAATTAACATTATTCCCCAAAATAGCAAAATCCCTCTAAAAAACTAACGGAGAAAATTTCCCCTCTAACACAATCCCTTTTTCAAAACCCCAAGTTCTTTTCTGTTTATGTTTTAAAATATAGGTAAGCAGCGAAGAAACGAATACTAATAAATACAAACTTAATTTTTTAAGTTATTTTTAAAAATATTTTGCAACACAATTGATTTCAAAACCTTAAAAAAAGAACACGTGTGTTTACGCTTTGGAAGAGTTTTGTCTTTCCGTTTCCTTTTCATTACTTCTTTTCCGCCTGAATTCATTCATCTGCACCACTGGTAAGTGGGCAATTCTACCATAATTTTTAATTTTATGCCCCTTAGGCATAACTTTAAAAAAAAATCCTTATAAATTTTTTCTTATTATACTAATAGTCTGGTCCTTATATAATTGCAAAACGGAATTTTAAAGCAAAGAAACTCTAAAAAATTTTTAGGACACAAACCAATGCAGAAAATTCTTTACCTTCCCATGTCCCGAATGTTAAATTTTTAGTTTAGGGCTCAAACTAACAAATTTTTTTAGCTAAAAATTACAATCATTTAGATTTTAAATTGAACTAATACTATATCTTGACAAATTCCTTCCATAAAATTTTGGCTTTTAATATTTATGTGTTTCTCTTCTCCTAACTTTGTCCCTGGGTTTTGGTACATTCACTGACCTCGTTACTAAAGTGGTGAAGAGAGGCACTGGATGGAGCTACAGTGATTCTTCAAACATGAAAACTGTATTGCAGAAAACTCACATTTCAGTTAGTAGCCGCATTTTTTTGCTATAATTCACCAATAAGCCCAAAAGTTAACAAACCCCAGTATAATGAGCTGCGTGGCTTTATTACTTTACTTACAATCCCCCATGGTTAAGGTTAATTTTTGCTTAATAATTGGAATTTTTTTCTATAAATATGTTTAAGTGGAGTATAAGGGATCATTAAACTGGAGTTAGTTTTAACACAAAAAAGACCGGAAAACATCGTGAATTTCCTCACCGTCCGTTCTTTACCTTCCGTTCCTAACCGTCACAATGATCTAGGGATGGAAACCCGAGAACTGCCCAAGACCCTAGGGTTGACTAATCCTTTCACCAAATCATCGATAGTGGATTCCATACAAGTCTTATCCTCTGAAATAAATGCACAACGTCAGTTTTTTAAAGATTTTTCAAAACACTATTTTGGATTAATTTCATGTAAGAATATATCATGGCACCTGAAACCAGCGCCTTTTACCATATTTGACCTTCATTCTTTCCATCTCCTCTGCATTGCCCAATTCAGCGTGTCTGGATCTAAATTACTTTAATTTATCTCTGAGTCTTAAAACCCAACTGTCCTGTAATATAATTCAATGAAGATTATTTGTAGCCGGAAATGCTTTGTACATGAAACTTATTTTTTTTAATTCATAAATGTTTACATGGTGTTTAGCATTGGAAAAATTCCCTGTCCTTCAGAATTGGATAAGCTTCAACGAGAGCTCGCGACGTCTCCTGGAACATTCGGGATGTTGGGTAACTGTAAAACCATATGAAGCTTTCAATAACACAATTACCAACTATTAATGCTTATTATTTATTAACAATATAACATTAGTAACGGTGACCAAAGCATTATGCCTGATAAAAAAAACATTCAACATGTCCCCCCCATGATATCCTAGTACTATGGACCAGGTCCTCTATTTTATCCAGCGTGTTAAGGACCAACAAAATGCAAAGCCCACAAGAAGTACTTTGGCTGTCAGGCTTTCGATAGTGTTGCATAACTAGTTATTTAAACTGTATGAACTTTTAAAGTAGATGGCAAGGTTCTGCTGTGGATCAAAGATTTCCTGAAACAGAGAACTATCAGAGTAAACTATAAGGAATCCTTTTCAAGAACTCGTATGATTAGACAGGGTGTTCCTCGGGGCTCGGTCCTGAGTCCAACACTCTTTGCACTTTTCCTACAAGGAATTTCCTCTTGTCTTACAGGAAACTCTGAGATTACGCTCTTTGCAGACGATATTATCGTCTGGTGAAGCCAGAGAGATCTAGTACAGGTTTAAAAGAGACTTTGGAAAACATAAACTCCTTCTTCAGAGATTGTACGATTTTATTAAATCCTTTAAAATCTGAGGTTACTATATTTACGACTAATAGAAGGCTTTTTAAATACGTGCCCAACATCAAAATAGGAGGAAAAGGGATTCGAAATAATCAGTTTCCCAAGTATCTGGGCATAACCCTTGATCCCGAAATTAATTGCAGTAGGCACATTACTTCTATCGCAGAAATGGCAAGAAAATATTGAACATGTTAAAGTTTATTTCTGGGAGGAGTTGGGGAACAGATGCTGCAACACTCAAAGTTTCATGAGACTCTTGTTAGACCTAGCATTGAGTATGGGATTCAAATATTTAGCACGGCTTCCATCTCTTCTCTTGAACAAATAAACAAAGTACAAACGAAACGAAACGGCAATTTTTTTTTACATCATCGAGCAGGAGGTAGTGCTGGCACGCCTCCTGATTGGGCACACAAGACTCACTCATGTACATCTTCGGCTGGCAGAAGATCAGCCCATATGTGTCATGTGTGATGTCCCGCTAAGTGTTCACCACATCTTAGTCGACTGTCCAGCTTTTACACTGAGCAGGCTTAAACATTTTAACATTCTAAATCCATCTATCCATGATATTTTATCACATCCCCCATATCATACTTTATTTTCCTTTTTAATTGATATTGGATTTTACACTTTGATCTAGATATGTTTTTAATGGTTCTGAACAATTTTGTGGTTAATTTAGATATGTGTTTTTAAATGTCCTGTGTCATTTTCGTGTACCGTTTTAATCCTTTATGGAATAACCTAGTGTTTGGCACAGTATGGTCTTAGATGCCCTTGCGCCATAAAACCCGAACATCCATCCATCCAAAATCTCAGTAATTGGCCCCGAAATTTTTTTAGCTCTATAGAAATATGAATATTTTTCTTTCAACTATAAATTTTTAAGAACTTGAATTAACATTATTCCCCAAAATAGCAAAATCCCTCTAAAAAACTAACGGAGAAAATTTCCCCTCTAACACAATCCCTTTTTCAAAACCCCAAGTTCTTTTCTGTTTATGTTTTAAAATATAGGTAAGCAGCGAAGAAACGAATACTAATAAATACAAACTTAATTTTTTAAGTTATTTTTAAAAATATTTTGCAACACAATTGATTTCAAAACCTTAAAAAAAGAACACGTGTGTTTACGCTTTGGAAGAGTTTTGTCTTTCCGTTTCCTTTTCATTACTTCTTTTCCGCCTGAATTCATTCATCTGCACCACTGGTAAGTGGGCAATTCTACCATAATTTTTAATTTTATGCCCCTTAGGCATAACTTTAAAAAAAAATCCTTATAAATTTTTTCTTATTATACTAATAGTCTGGTCCTTATATAATTGCAAAACGGAATTTTAAAGCAAAGAAACTCTAAAAAATTTTTAGGACACAAACCAATGCAGAAAATTCTTTACCTTCCCATGTCCCGAATGTTAAATTTTTAGTTTAGGGCTCAAACTAACAAATTTTTTTAGCTAAAAATTACAATCATTTAGATTTTAAATTGAACTAATACTATATCTTGACAAATTCCTTCCATAAAATTTTGGCTTTTAATATTTATGTGTTTCTCTTCTCCTAACTTTGTCCCTGGGTTTTGGTACATTCACTGACCTCGTTACTAAAGTGGTGAAGAGAGGCACTGGATGGAGCTACAGTGATTCTTCAAACATGAAAACTGTATTGCAGAAAACTCACATTTCAGTTAGTAGCCGCATTTTTTTGCTATAATTCACCAATAAGCCCAAAAGTTAACAAACCCCAGTATAATGAGCTGCGTGGCTTTATTACTTTACTTACAATCCCCCATGGTTAAGGTTAATTTTTGCTTAATAATTGGAATTTTTTTCTATAAATATGTTTAAGTGGAGTATAAGGATCATTAAACTGGAGTTAGTTTTAACACAAAAAAGACCGGAAAACATCGTGAATTTCCTCACCGTCCGTTCTTTACCTTCCGTTCCTAACCGTCACAATGATCTAGGGATGGAAACCCGAGAACTGCCCAAGACCCTAGGGTTGACTAATCCTTTCACCAAATCATCGATAGTGGATTCCATACAAGTCTTATCCTCTGAAATAAATGCACAACGTCAGTTTTTTAAAGATTTTTCAAAACACTATTTTGGATTAATTTCATGTAAGAATATATCATGGCACCTGAAACCAGCGCCTTTTACCATATTTGACCTTCATTCTTTCCATCTCCTCTGCATTGCCCAATTCAGCGTGTCTGGATCTAAATTACTTTAATTTATCTCTGAGTCTTAAAACCCAACTGTCCTGTAATATAATTCAATGAAGATTATTTGTAGCCGGAAATGCTTTGTACATGAAACTTATTTTTTTTAATTCATAAATGTTTACATGGTGTTTAGCATTGGAAAAATTCCCTGTCCTTCAGAATTGGATAAGCTTCAACGAGAGCTCGCGACGTCTCCTGGAACATTCGGGATGTTGGGTAACTGTAAAACCATATGAAGCTTTCAATAACACAATTACCAACTATTAATGCTTATTATTTATTAACAATATAACATTAGTAACGGTGACCAAAGCATTATGCCTGATAAAAAAAACATTCAACATGTCCCCTCCATATTTTTTTTTCAGCTTTCATTAACTTTTATTGCATAAAACTCTTAAAGTAGATCCAGAGGGGGTCTATCTAAAAAATTCTTACATAATTACAATTTTTGTGAATTTTCAAAAAAAAATTGGGAAAAATTAACCTCGTAAAAAAGTTTAGCCATATGCGGATTTTTAAAATTAAAAAAAAAATACTTCAAAAAGAAATTAAACTAACATTAAATTATTATACTATCCATAAGTCAAGGGAAATAGTTAAGTGCACTTACTGTCCATAGCGAAGTAAGTCGTCGAATTAGAGCATCTAATACAGCCCGCCTACACTTCGCTTCCTTGCAGCGCGGACTACGTTCTTCCAGCATGGTTCGAACCCACAGAGGGAGCTCGGGCAATTTGTATAGGTATGGAAAATTTTCACAGCAAGAAATCAAAATATGCATGTTTGGTTTAAACCGTCCCAACCCTGAAAGATTACACAATCAACCATTTTTTATGTAATAGAAAACATAACTTAAGCCTAATACCTAGTTATAGTTAAAAATAGGCTCACCAATCCAGTTTGCAGGACATTTGCTGATCAAAAGGTTCAGGGCATGAAACAGTGGGCGATGTTTAACTAGATGGTGTGCTACAACGTAATTCTGCATTTGACGAGGACAGTGTCGACAAAGATGACGAATCAAATTGCGATTCACGAATCCAGAGCGCTGTTACAAACACAAAATAAAAAGTATTAAATAGGCTCAATTGTAACCAGGGTTTTAAACCCGCTCACAAGCCCAAATTATTGAAAATTGAATTTTCGTTTCTTAATCCTTATTTTGTAGAATTTAGACAAATGCCAAAACAATCATTTAACGTACATATTTTTATAATACAATGTTTTATTAAATGAATATATTTGAAACATGTTATAAAATCCTTTTTATTCATTATGCTAATACGTAATGGCAATTTCAAAATAATTTACATATGAAATTGTATTTAAACATAATTTAAATAAAATCCAACTGGTTTTTATTATCCAATATGTTATGTATGTATTTAAAGGACAAACAATAACAAATGATATTAAAAAAGGGACATTTCTGCTTGTTAAAAAAAACTTGGGTTCTATTGTTTACAAAAAAAACTACGCGGTGCTACGCAGCCTCTACTCCTGTTATTTTTCAATAACTTTTATAATTGATTTATATTAGCCTACGTATAGCCTTAGTCCTTTCATAATAGATATAAATTCTGCGTTGTTTAATTCCTAAATAACCCAAGACTCAGGGCAGAATCAAAAATACACAAAGAAAAAAAACATATTATTTTACTCACAAAACAACATTTATTATATACTTTAGTGAATTTAACTACAAGAGTTCTTAATTTTAAATAAATGTGCAAGAGTGTGTACTTATGATTTTTATAACAATTTAGAATACTTCCTAAATAGCTTGACACTAGTTATTATTTGTGAATACACTTAAAGGGAAATGCAACACCCAACTTTCCGTCACTACTTCTTTAACTGACTAACAATATAATATAATTATATTGTATTAGGATATATAAAATCGTCCATCCAATTAATTAATTTCAAATTCAGTTACAAAGACATAAAATATCTATAACTCAGTCATTATGTCTCCATCTAACAAAATTTTGACATGTTTAGGTGTTGCATTTAATTATTACTAAATAAATGTTAAATCATATTATTTAACACTCAAGCGAATAGTTATCACCAGACCTACTCATTTGACGAATCTTAATTTTTAAAGCCATAAGTTTAATAGTATTTAATTTGTATTTAATCTTACGAGTTTCATACTCGTAACGTGCCAATAAATATTTGGCAATAATTAACTGGAATCTTAAACTATCCATAACTACCTTAAAATTTAACTTATTTAAATGATTTAACCCAGAATTTTAATTAACATTCTATTAAATATTATGAATGTAGTTTTAGAGAGGTCTGATAACGACTTTCGCCAAACTTGGCATACCTAATTAAATCGATATACCTTTTGAGAGGTGAGAGAGAGCAAGCGGAGTATAATATTAATGTTGACTTACTTGCAAAAATCACAAGGACCCTCATTTTTCTAGTAAAGGCACAGGTCGCAACGAATTACGGAAAACACACAGCAGTGCAGAATGCTAGTCCAAAGTTCACAATAATTCTAGTTCAAATTTCATAAGATTTCTCACACTAAAACAAATTTCACTGAAATTGTTCGGGTCGACTAAGGGGTTGAGAAAATCACAGTAATCCTCATTTCGGAGAAGAACCACTTCACGATTTCCATAAATCGAGGGAGGAGGTTTTAAGACGCAAGAAACTTCGAATCCTCTAGGTTTACCTTTCGATATTTCTCTAATACTGCTCTCCCTACTTCCTCTTGTCCTAGAGTTTTAAAAGTTCAAACTCCTCCCACGAAAATCCGGGTGTCCGGCTGGACCTCCCAATTTTGGGTAGGACCCTATTCCTATTAGGTTTTCCATTTGTATACGAATTTCTCGGATTGGTTAAAATTTCACAAAAACCTTGTCATATGTTCCCCCTCTGCAGATGCATCGAATTTTTTTTTTAGTAAATTGAATTAAATAGTCCGAGGTGAACATTTCTTATCTCTTTCCGCCACATGTAACGCAAGTCGAAACAATAGTTATTCCTAAACACACACACTAAGTAGAGTAGCCCCTAGAAACTTGAACAGGAAAAAGGCGTTTCCTAAGGCCGGTATGGAGATCCAATCAGTCCATGAGCCGGTAGAGTCAAGGGATGGTGTACGTGTATAGTTTGTGTAGATTCACCAATTCTATTGACGGTTCGTCGAAGCATGCTTCGAATGTCTGGCATTGTATTAGGGTATTTGCTCTGAGACATAGCTTGTCTTTGATACATTTCTTTTCTGCTAAAAATTTTATAGTTAGTCTTTTCTTCCGTTGACAGACGTAGTGCTTTTGTGTGTACTTGAATCTCTTGGAACTCTACTGTAACGAGCCCCGACTGGCACGTTGAGACTGCTGGGAAAGAGATTCTTGCCAAATGTCCACACGAGTAGCATCCTCCAATCTCCATTTGAGTCTTGGAGAATTTAAGGCAAACTGTGCGTGTTTCCACCGTTAATGTGTAATTAGAAAAATGGAGTTGAATTTTAATCGCTGATGTGGCCAGCAAACTTGAACTTAGCCTCCCGTCAGTAACCCGCATCATGTGGAGATCACGAGTGATAGGTAAGGCATGTTGAAGGCCAGTGAGGGTGAGTTCGGCGGTGGTTGTTAGTCGGCAAGTTTTAAATTCAGGACTGCTCGTTTCACAGTGCTGTAGCTCAGAAGACAAAATGGCATGATCTGAACAGTCAGCATTTGCAGAATGCAGAACCATGACCAGGAACAGATGGCCAAGAGTAGATGTTTTTTGTTTACTTCCCCATTGGCACCGCGCTCCAAAGCTTCATGCACTGTGTGACCTGTGCGTCGTATCTGTATTCCTAAAAAGGATCCCAAAAGTAGAAAGAGCCGTGCGATTGACTTGACAACTCGAAACACTAAGCACTAGAGGATGCATGTTGATTTGAGGATACTGATCATCAATTTGAGGATTGTTCGAACACAGTATTAAAACTATGCTTCCCATTATCAACCCATAAGCTGCATATTGTACAGGTGCAGGCCAAAATTTGATTGTTCTTAGTCCCTCAGAGCAAAAGATGCATTGGGTAAGTTGACATGCACTCTTTCCAGCGATTTGGATAACACCCGAAACTGCAAAACCCTTTTGGTTTATGTATATAAGGGTTAGCTCTGTCTTATAGGCTAAAAGTTCAAATGGTAAAGTCACCTGAAGTTCATTTGTGATGCTGAGGAAATGTTCATACTCTTCGGTTCTTAAGATAACTCTCCCTGGTTCGGGTACATGTAGAACTGGGTCGATAAATTTAATAGTTAAATTATGGGATGAAAACCTCGCCTCTTCGTGTTCGAGTAGTCTCCTCTTTTGGTGCACCTGGCGTTTGTCAAACAGACAAATGTCAAAAGTTATCTGCGCAGGATTTGTGAGAGTCTGTGTTTCTGTAAAGTGGAGAATAGTGGCCTCCTCGTGTGTGAGGTTGCAATAACACTTTGTAGGATTCATTGAACAAGGGAAAAGACCGCAGAAGTCGGAATCACCTTTGCACATAGCTCCCCTGCAATCACATTCTTCTGTTACGTTGCGTTTGAAGGAATTTTCCATAGTATACAATGCTCTCATGTTGAACAAATACATGTCTCTAGACAAAACCACTGAACCAATAAAGAAAACTATGGTACTATTTTACTCACGGAAATGTAAGCTATTCACTTGTTCTAAAACAAATTCATTTTGCACAATCTAAGAAGATATTTTCATATAATTACAACCTAAACAAGTTACTATTTTTGCTCTAAAACTACTTTTTACTGCTACTTGCACAAAAAAAAAACATACACCGGTTTTGAACAAAGGGAAGACTGAATACATTATAAGGTGACATAATTGTTCGAGACCCTTTTAAGCATCACCACATTAGTTAAAATCAAAGTGGCCCAAGGGGTAGAAAACACTAAAAGGGGGCACATGAAAATAGTTAGTAAACATAGTGGTGAGGAATGACGACATTTTCGCCATTAACATTGTTAATGCTGTCGAGTCACGTTCCTCGCCAGGGTGAACCACACACCATGAACTATTGTCGACGACATAACCAAAAGCGGTGGAACAAAACTTTGATGTATTGTACATTTTCCCAGCTAAGTCAATGTGAGTATCGGTCAAAATAAAAATATAAAGGATTTCAAAAAATATTGGCACACCATCAGTAGTATTCTGAAGTGTAATGAATGAGCCTTTTGTGTACAACACATTGTTGCAAGACACTGATGCCGCTGTGCTGAGTCTTCTTCTCTGGTACACAGAGCACTTTGAAGTAAACTTGGCAACTTTACTCTAGAAGCCAGTTTGACAACAGCCTGGAGGTCTGTGCTATTGTAAAAAAAAATGACTTCCACTCAAGTTATATGCCTGAAGCATGCAGTGTCTCGTGCAAAGACTTTTACTGTCGTTTATGAAATTTCTTAAGTGGTGCACTACACTTTTGAAGTACTGGTGCTTGGATTCGAAGCGCATACACCACAAATTTCGAAGTGGGCCTTGCACACAAAACTTGCACAGCCGCAAGAAACTCCGAAATAACCGTTTCCAAGTATGCAATACTAGCTGTTGTATTTTTTGGAGACAAAACATTATCAACCACGACACGTAGTTTCACATGAAGAGAAACACAGCTCCTTATCTTGTGCAAGCGGGCATAGCAGAGGCAGAAGCCGTAGCAGGCACCATTTCTGCGATGCACTACCCACAATTTCGAAGCCAGACTTAAAAGCCTGAGGTTTATTTTTTTAGGTCAGACCCTTTGCATGGAAAATTCTCAGTACAGTTGTTTACATTTCTGAGTTGACAAAGACCTTTATTTCACAGCTCCTGAAGTAAAGCAGAAATAAACGCTGGTAGAACATCCTCGAGTAGGTCATGCATAGGATCAGGGGGTAGACATGTGACTGGATGAAAAATTTTCAATGTTGATATAACTGATTTGCCTGCAACATACGCCGAAACATTGCCTGCACTCATTTGCACAGCAGTCACATGATAGCTGTGGTTTGGTATATAACACAACGTTACCTCATTTTCTGAGGTGACATTAGATATGGCATCGTGGGTAATCATGCAAAACCTACATATGCGGCCTGAGCTAAAACACTGTCGGAACCCACCAATTGCATGGCTGGACAAATTATCACCCGACAATGTAGCTACTCGCACCTCAAACTTGTATTCAATATCACTGCTTGATGTAACTGTTACACCACTCTCTTCCAGTGCTTGTAAATCTGCTACTAATGGGCTGAAAATAGCATCATACCCGTGCTGAGTTACAAATTTGTGACTGGTTAAGATTGCCAACAAAATATATTTTAGCTTGGAATGGTGATTCACAGAAAAAATACCAACGGTAAAATACACAGCATTTAGCTTTTGCTTACCCCGTTTTACACCAATTGGGTTGACCACCTCAAATTCATCATTATACAGGTTCAAAAAAATTGTTGATTCTTGTACTGTTCAGAATTTTGGAACAAAACACCACTCTTAAAATCACACATGTGTGGATCAGTAATTTTTGTGCTGTTTTGTAATACGTCTTGCAAAACATCTTCTTTCGACAGAAGTATTCTTAGCTGTTCAAAAACAGGCACATACACTTTGGCATTTCCATTAATAACATATTCGGTTGGATCTTTGAATGTAAGAAACTCACGGCAAAACTTTTTTAACATAAAATCGCTACGGCTGAATGTGAACATGGCATCAATCATTAGATCCACTTGGAAAACTTAAAACACCTCACCTAAATGCAGACCTCGATTTTTTTTTTTCACCAGCGATTGTTTTCAGTAACTGTTTCATTATCACCCTAATAACTTCAGCCATACTGTTCATGATGTCTGTGTGGACAACAGCAGGAATGCAATGGAGTTCTCTTATTCTAAGGGAAAAACTAGCAAGTACACTTTGAATATTTTTTATAAACTCATCTGCGTTGAGAAGAGGTTCAATAATGTCATTTCCATCTTCTATAAAGCTGTCATCTCCCAAACCACAACCTCCCCACTCATTTGCTTCACAATTTGCATTGTCCATGTCAAAACCGTCATCATTAGTGGCTCTTTTATGACAGCGCAAGCAATGTTTTCTATACGAATTGTAAAGTTTGAATTGTTTCTGGCAATTATCAATACCGCATGAAATAGAAAGTGAAGGATCATCGACATGAAGTGTATGTAAATGAAAGCAAAATAAATGTTAAAATGACCTTTTTTATGTGAATTTTTCTTAGTATCTATTTAACCCAATTGGAATCTATTTGATACTTTTTAATGAAAACATGGTCTTGGGCAGTCAAGACCATATCACATTGTTCAGACTCGTTGGGGTTTTTACTATAAATACATTTAGATAGCAGTTCGGTATTTGTTAAATCCCTAAAATCTGGTTTAATAAATTCCATTACAGCAGGTGCTATACCGTCGGCCAAATGACAAAACCACCAATGTGCAGATTCAAGGGATTTGCGGTTTTTGAAAAACAAAACCGCTTCTCGGTTCAATCGTTTCTTTTTTTCTCTCCAGTTTTAACCGGGACCAGTTAAAAGTAACTAAACACTGGTCCTTTGAAAAACCGGTTCTAGTTGCGTGGTTGGTTGAACCACAGACTATCATTGTATACAGACATCCCAATCGAAATTTTTTTCCAGAGAGTCACGTGACCAGCCACCCAGTGCTAAAGTTCGAACTAATGGTCACGTCACTGGTTGAAAACTACGTACGACTCCAAGATGCGCGCGCAACTTGTAGAAATTTTGCGCAACTTGGTAAATCAATGCGCGCGACTTTTGAAAATGATTGCGGAGGAGAAGAATGTTGTACTTTAAACTATAGTTTTAGTTCAATTTCACATGTCAACCCATTTTTGTTCTGAGTGTCTATTTAACTCTGGATCACACCTTAACTGTATGTATTAACCTTATAATTTAAGATATAAAAACATGTCTGTTTTAAAAGGTGTGTTGTATCAGACTCTACAAGTAACTATTGATATGATTTAGGCAACTGTGATATGACTTTTTCTTTTATTTTTTGATCATGGATGTTCTTTTTTGAAATAAACTTGTTCATAAATATGAGTTTCTGGACTTTATCTGACCCAACGAAACACATACTCACTACCAAAGGTCTGACAAAGAAAATTGCGACGAGAGAGAGAGAGAGAAGCCTGGAGACACAATATTTTATTTTAAAGATACAATAAAGTAAAGATACAATATTTTATTTTTAAAAAATAAATAAGTAAATATCTCAGTTTCATCTAATTTAAACTCCTCATGAAATGCTAGAAAAAGACAGAGGATAAATACTACCTTAAACACAAAAAAATATGCCATTAAGTAAGAAGTGCATAAAGTGTGGCAGGAATGATGGGAAACTATTTTATGTTCCCAAGGATATTGATAGGTAAGTGTTTTAAATATTTTATTTATTCGAATATTCTTCGTAAGTGTTCTTTCATCAGTGCTAAATGCTCGATCAATTAAGAATGATTCGTCATTTTTCTATTGAAAAGTTTCGATATATGTAACTTAACAAAAAACATCTGGTTATTTTAGTGTTCGGTAATTATTTTTTTATTTAAAATAATTAAGTTATTAGACTACTATCAGAGTTGCACTTTTTTTCGTGTACCTTCATTAAATAAGTTAAGATATATCAAGTTATAATATTGTTGCAAGTTTTAAGTTTTCAAACAAAAGAAGCATATTTATTATAATTTATTTCCATGCGATTGGTATTTTTCAAAATAAATTTAATTAGACTATTTTTAACCTTTAAAACATGCATATTTGTCACTACTTTTATAATTTTTTTATCAAACTAGGGGCTTCGCCCCTAGGCTCGCAAGCGAGCAGATTGCTGCGCAATCTCACTCGACTCGCAAGCTCGCACCCTTGGATTGCTGCGCAATCTCACTGGTTCGCAAAGTCAAACTCTTGTATGGCTGTGCAATCTCCGAAGGCTCTCCTGCTCGCTATCGCTCTCCAACCCCCGAGAATTGCTGCGCAATTCCCATTGGCCGCTTCGCGGCCTGCTGGTGACCGTAACTTTTCCATCCCCACTTTGCACAAGCCTATGCATATTTTACAATCCAGGTCTGTATCTATGACAATATTGGGTGGAGCCTCGGTGACCGTCATGCTACGGATACATTGGCCGCAGACCGATAATTAACTTATTAAACAACTTTGATAAAATAAATTATAATCACAACGTAGTTTCACATGTCTAGTTGCCACAATCGACACCAGCGGTCTTTGAAAGGATATAACGGGCCGAGTCGACGCCCGAGGAGACCAGCGGATTAGGATTGGGCCGAGAGCCACAATCGACGGCCGGAGGATTGCTGAGTTACCACAATCGACGGCCCAGAGGGGGTACCAGAGGTTTTTTTAAGGATATCACGGTTTGAGTGGCCACAATCGGCGGCCCGGAGGGAGTCACTCGTGAGCAGAAACAGCGAAAGAAATTCAAGAAATGCAACCGAGAGAATACGTCACGGGGAGAAAAAAAGCCATACAACAAGACAGGAATATTGTTTACTTTTTCACGAACGCCAAAAGTTGCCAAATGGCATCACGGCCTGAATACGCTAGGTGTTCCACTAATCCAATTTTTTTTTATTTCGTATTATATTGATGATATAATTTATGCGTTATTGTCCGTATTCAATTATCAATTCTAGTGTCAATATAATTCCCCATGGTACTGCTAGCGTATTCAGGCCTGTCTCGATTTGGCGGCTTAACTTTTGCAGCCAAGTAGCGAAAACGTACTTAATTTGGTAAACATTCCAGTTCAACTTTCAACTCAATGGATGTTTACATCAATATTGTTGCCAAATCTTGAAAACTAATTTACTTTTAAGTTGGTTTGGTTGAAAACACAGCGTACAAGAATTATGCGAACAATAGTAAAGCTTGAAATGGGTTTATTTTGAAAATTCCGGTTTTTGTGCAGGTGAGTATTTGTTCAAAAGGTGTGTAAGGTTTGGTTTGGATTTTATTATAATCATCCGCAGTCCGATAATAATTTAACTTATTAACAACTTTTGATTAAATAAATTATAATCACAACGTAGTTTCACATGTCTAGTTACCACAATCGACGGTCCGGAGGATTGCCGAGTAGCCACAATCGACGGGGGAGTCGAAAGATTTTCGAGTTTCAAAACTTGCGGCCCAGACGGGATAATTTCGTAAGGTATAAGGCGTACAACATTTCGACCATTAAAACATTACTGGGCTTTCAAGTCATGATAAAAACAAAACATAATGTGAAACTATTCCCTCACGCTACCGACACCATTCCGTGAGCAGAAGCCCTGTGTTTACTTTTTCATGAACGCCAAAAGTTGTCAAATAACATTCCGGCCTGAATACGCTAGGTGTTCCTTCCCCATTGACGACGATCCATGTACAAGCCTGATTACGATTGGGATTGTTTACGTTTTAAAATTGGAACACCTAGCGTATTCAGGCCACAAAGCTATTTGGCGAATATACTAAACATCTACTGAGTTGAACTGGAATGTTTACCAAATTACCAAATTTAGTACGTTTCCGCTACTTGGACAAAAAAATAAGGTAGAAGTATCGTTTTCACTTACCGGTAGAATGCAGAACTCCAGGTCAGTATTCTTTATCTCAGTGGGTTGGAATGAGTAATTTAAAATATCGCCGAGGCTAAGTACCTGCCCAAAACCGGTACAAACAACTATCACGAGGTTGCAGGCTTGGCTATTGATCGCTAGATTGTCAGTTCTAAAATCGCCAAATGTAATCGCAATCAATTCTGTTCAGTTGGTCCGTGCTATAGAAGTCGGTGCCAATAATAAATATTAATATTTGATAATAATAGTTTAATTGTTGCATTATGAAGTGTATGCATTTTGAAGAAAATAAATATACAAAATACATCAACAAATTTCGAATCACAAAACCTGTTACATCGCCCATGCTTAATGTTGGGTTATTGGCGTATATTTTTGGCGCGATGTTTAAAGCAACCTTTTTTCTGGCTTCATCTGCGAGTTTTGGGTAGGAATTTTTTTTTCACTCCGTTAAAATATCTTATTTCAAAAGAACAATAATTTATTTTCGCTTTTAAATCAAAACTGAAAACATCCTTTCACTGATGCCAGATTTTAAATTATAAACTTTCATTATAATCACGTCGCAGCACACTTTCCAAATAATCTCGTCAAAAGAGTTTGGTTTGATTCGTTTTTGGTTTGCTTTGCGAGATAAGCTTTGGTGGTGGCTCCACATTCCGATTTTTAATTAAAAAACTAATTTGAATTTCTTTCTAAAAATTTGTGGACATGGTATCTAAACCTTTTTGTACATTCAGTAAAAAAATTGGAGAACATTGGTAAAAATTGTGTCGTAGAGATCAAAAAGTCTGACTTTGGAGAAAAATAAAATTCAAAAATCCATAACTCAAAATCCGATATGAAAATTTTTCCCCAATTTTTTTTATTTGTTGATAAATGAAAAATCTATAAAATACTAAAAATTCAGAAACTTTGGCAAGCCCAAAATTTTTTTATATCGATTTTCGGCAAAAAACGGAAGTTTTTAATTTTTAATTAAAAAACTAATTAGATTTTTAAAAAAAATATTTTTTGGACATGAAACTTGGACCAATTGAGACATTCAGTAAAAAAATTGGAGTTGTACTATAAAAATTGTGTCGTACAGATCGAAAAAGCTTACTTTTTTTAAATATAGAGAGATTGTCCAGTTGTTATTAAATTTAAACGCAGTGCTTTCTTTTACATACCTTTTCAATTGACACATATAAATAAAATAATAAAATCTATATGTATATAAAAGAAAGTCGTGTTACACTATAACTCAAGAACGGCTGAACTGATTTGGCTGAGAATTGGTGGGGAAGTAGCTTAGAACCAGGATTAGGCTATATGATACTTTTTATTCGAACCCAAATGGGTGTAGGAGTGCAAAGCGTGAGCCGATTTCCCCATAGGAATAGCATTGTAAGATTAGAATTTATTTTTATTTCAAATTAAAGAAATTTCAGCGCTAACGAAAATTAAGAAAGGAAAAAAAAAGAGCACGTGGGTTTAATTTTCTGGATTGTTATTTGAATATCAGTATTTTATGTTATGTTTCAAAATTTCAAAATCTAAATTTGTCCACCTAATTTTAAATATTATTTTAAAAAAACTCTGCTGTTGACAAAATAACATCTAAATCACGCATAAGTTTAAAAAAAGGATTCATAAAAACACAAGCAAAAATACTTTGCACAAATCCCAAACTAAATTCAGAAATTTACAGTCTCGAAAATTTAATTTTAATTCAATTGATTGAAAAGTAGTTTATGTACTTCTACTTCAATTACCTTTTTACTTTTTTCTTTATTTTTTTTATTGACAATAGCAACCCTACAACAAGTTAACATGGCTTTAAATAGCAAAAGTTGTTGGATTCTTTACTTGCAACTTTTTTCAGGGTTACTTGGCGAGAGTGGAATTTTTAATTGCTTTTTGGCTTAAATTTGGTTATTTGAAAAGTTGCAAATGATAAATTCGGTTTTTCTCTTAAGTTATCATAGCGCAAGAGACACTGAATCAGAGTATTCTCGTAGACATTTGAGGCATGCGTTAATAAGCTAAAACACCGTGCGTCACAGTTGAGGTGCAATAACCGTGCGTCAATGTTTTCGTTGACGCATGCAAGTACAAATCTTTTGTGGCATTTGATGTCGTAGTCGGGACACATCCTTAGAGATATTAACTGAAAAAAAAATCAGTGCAAAATGCATTTTGTATTTTGAAGTAAGGAAACTAGTTTTCAAAAGTAAATTATTTTCTAAGTAACTTTATTAAAACATTTAGATGTTAGATTTACTTTAGCTAATGTAAAGAACCTCAAGTGTTATTTTTTGAATAAACAGGAAGCTTCCAGAAACAATAACTTCAAAGAACTGTTATACAGTAGTTGCCAGATATATTTTGACAGTTTTAATGAAACCGAAATCAAATTAAATTTGACTGCATAAAATAAAAATATTTTGGAAATCAAACTTAGTAATGAACTTACTAGAATTAACTTTGCCATATTTATGCATTGCTGTTATTGTTTGCATACTTTAAATTTATTACTATAATATGACCGTTTTGTTAAAAATAACCTCATGTATAGAGAAGTTGCCTCCGATTGACTGACAAACATGTTTGTTTCTGGATTATTGAAGCTGAATGTAAAACTTGCAGCACAGGTGAGTCTGTTTCCTTTAATATTTTTATTATTATGGTATTGAACACAAGCATTAGAAAACAGAATTTAATTGTGCCTAATTATTGTAGAACTATATGCATTTTATTAAACCTCTAGCATTAAATGAGTAAATAAAGAGTTTAGTAACAATAATAGTGTCCGTGATGGTGTAGTGATCAGGGAACCAACTTTTATGCCGACCTGGGTTATGAATGGGGTAGATCATGGGTTTTCTTTCAGGCCTTCATCTTTCTGGGTTTGATAAATGAGAACTAAGCTATCTTAAGAAATTAACTATACTATGATAGGAGTTCAGCATTATTTTTTTTTGTCAGTGTAAATTAAATATAAATAGCTCTTTATTAATATTTTAGATACAAATAATAATTTACCTTTTCATTAATTAGGTTCTCAGCAATGCAGTGGCTGCAGCTCTTTGCTTGTACCAGTCTACCGGTCTTCTTGATAGTACAGTTGGTCACACAGCTGAATTCGTCAGCAAGATGGATAAGCTGTTTGACAACTTAAATTCTTGCACAAAGTTTTCTTCAAAACCATTGGGTGGTGCCCTCACCGATACTTCTGGGCATCTGGAGTTTTGGCAGTCATCAGCCAAGTTCATCCAGTCTTGGTGGTTCCAAAACCCAGTCACCAAGAACGTTGTTCCAGCTTCTAAAAAAGGGTGAATAATAACGCTCCGCGCCATGGCAGGCATCTGGGAATCTCTTAAAGATTATCAGGTGCAATTTCTCCTACTTAATCGCCTCAACCAAAATTGTCTTGAAAACACTTTCTCGTCTGTCAGACGTCGGGGGGGGGGGGGGGTCTGGATAATCCTAATTGTTACAATTTTTGTAGCGCCATGAACGGGGTGATTATTCACAAATTTTTGAAAAGCTCATCTAATACCAACTGTATGCAAGACTCGGATTCTGTACTTAGATTTTTCACAGTTTTCTGAAAAACAAGTCCTGAAGGTTATCAGTAATTTCCCTTCAGAGGAAAACCTGACCACTGAGCAACTTGATTCAGTATTTGATAATTCCTTGTTCAATGACTCTTTTATAATGAATGAGGAACCGCCGAATTCGGATCAAGAAGCCTATGATCAGGCTAAGCCTTTGGGGGTGATCGAGGATAATGTTCTGGCCTACGTTGCAGGTTTCCTGGTCAAGAAATTTTTAAGCAAAGTGTTATTTTGTCATCAATACTCCCAAATTTAGTCACAAATTCCTTGGATCAAAACACCTTGCTCCTGTACTTTAAGGAATACCACCAGAGTACTGAGTATGGCTTAAGGTTGCCCTCCCAACCATTTCTATCAAACATGCATTCCTTAAGCAACATTATAACACCCAATCTTTGTAATGCCTTGTTTCAGAAAAGGGTGCGAGGCACTAGCACCTGTTTCTTTTTTAATTTTTCAAAATCATAGTGAACATGGCACTTTAGCCCAAAATTATTTTGCCAAGACCTTTGTTACAATGATGGTAAAACACCAAATTAAAAAATTCAACATGACCATTAAAAATAACAAATTATGTCACTTAAAAAATATAACATATTTATTCATAGTTAATCAATTGTAAAAACATGCTTTGTCAATTATTCATTGAATTGTACACAGTTACTTTGTATTTTTAAAGATTCATTGTTGAATATGTTACCCTGGGTGAAAAAAAGGTGATACATAATGTAGCTACGTACTAATTAAATTTTGCTGTAATTTACTGAATACTTAATATGAAAACACTTCAGAGATGCATTGGTTTTATGATGTTCTTCTCGAATTAAGATGTTGTGATCAGATGTTTTTTATTTGACTTTTTTGGATGGTTATTATAGCCCTCGTGTAGCTCTAGTGCGACAATAATTCAAACTAAACTAAACTTGGATGGTTATTTTTTATTTTGTTATTTTTTAAATATATCTCACTTATGTTATTTATAAAATGAGTATTTTGTTTTTTAATTTCATTATATTGTTTAGGTTTGTGATTACAAAAAGAGCTTGCAATACACTAACTATAACTGATTAAAGAAAGATGTGATAATTTTTTGAGAAATTATGCCTCTTTCTTTTACAGAACTTGTAAACTGTAAATTATTCTTATTTTTTGTCCTTAATCATTGGATTATTTAGAAAAATTAAGTTATTTTTTTTTGCTCTAGAAGAACTTTATTTATGAGAAAAAACATTTTATAATCAAACACTTCATTTGTAATAACATTATTTCTAACTTCTTGTATGTTCTGATATTACACAAACTATAATTGGCTTTGTTATAAAATAATAACTTGTTTAAAAGCAAATGAAATATTCATGTTTTTGTGACACAGAAAATTCCTTGGAAGAAAAACTATTTACCATTTCAAAACTTGTAAACACTTAATTCAAAAATTTGAAAGACAATTGAATCTTTACAACTTAATCCTTGATTGTAAATTTATCTACTTATTATTTTGAAATGCAGTCCCATTAATACTGATTCCTTTCTGCTGAAAAAAAAAATATTCTGATGATATTTAGAAAAGTTGAATTGATATACCTAATTGTAATGTATGCCGAAAGTTAATTGATATATATATAATTTGTAACATAAAAATGATCTTTTTACATATGTCAAATTTGGAATTGTATATTAAAGCTTTAAAATACTTTTTCAATGTGCTGTGTTAATTTCCGTTTGCATTTTTACTTAAATTTTTATAAAAATTTGGTTTGTTTCACGTGGGATCTGGCAGCAGCTCTGCAGTTTTGTTTTCATTTTTCTCAAATTACTTTTGTTGATATTCAAAATTGAGTTTTCTAAGAATAAGTTATTTTAGTTTTTTTTTAAATTACAACTTCTTGCTGTGCTGTTGGATGTTTTAATCATTTATCAAGGAAAACTTGCATTGAAAGAAGTTGGAATTTAAAAAAATAACAACTAAAATATTCTTAGAAAACTCAATTTGGAATACTAGAGAGCCTAAATAAAAGAACGAACTTTTACTTCGTACAAGTATATAAGAGTGGCGACACTGTGGAGTGACTGGCAACCGGCTCTCCACGCTCTTGCCCGGTTCGTGCCAACCTAGAATCGTTATTGCTTTTCACGGCGCCAAAGCTAAACCGAAACTGAAGTTATTTTCGCTTGGTATCCTACCTATGCTCGGGATCCTGACGGGGGAAATTTGTATCGGATTCTTTTGGATAGTATTCGGTTTCAACTTAAAGAAAAAGCTTAGGGCTTTGAGTTTTTTTTTAAAGAAAATTTTGTGTATAACATTGATTTTTTTCTCTTGTTTCTAACAAAACAGTTTGAAAATTTTTGGATTTTCAATAGTTTATATTTATACATTTCCTTTTATTTTAAAACTTCACTTTACATCCATATACGATATTTGGAGAGTCAGATTTTAACATTAAAAAAATATACGCCTACATCTAAAACAAATTAAGATCCTGTTAAAGGTTTATTTTAATATATTTAAAAACTGTATTGAGAAGAATAATCTCTATTAAGTTAATAATTCATTCAATTTTAAAAGGGTTTTGCATGAAATTTATGAAGTAGAAAAATAGGTATTCTAGGTTAAATAACTTATTTTTTAGGACTTCCTTATATATTTGTGAATTTCATTATGAAGTCAAGTGCATTTTAAATTACTTTAGAACAATATACCATATCCAAACTTATGATTTTAGAATTAATAAGGGCTACTGTAAAGGCTACGAAGCACTTAATAATAAACTCCAGCTTCAAATCTTCTAATCGCCTCTGTAGAGTCCTTATAGATGGGTAAGGGAATCGGAGTGCTAACAAATTCTCATAGGCTTCAGAGCCACAAGAGAAACGAAAACTCTGCTGTTTTTACAGTATCATCTGACCAAACGATGCCTCTTCTCTTCGTTTCCTGCAAAGCTTTAATTTAATCTCTATTTGAAAAAAACCTTAAGCAGATTATTGGTAGTGGAAGTACTTTGTTGCAGCAATTGCTCCTTTAGCTTGTTTTCCTCGGCGAAGTAAAAATCTCTCGTCTGGTATAAAGAAGTTCTTCATCTATCTGCTTCTTCAAATCTGCTAAGGCTTGATTTGCGGATAGTAGTTCTACTTCCAAATCAGATATCTTGCTGTTGGCGGAAGTCAGCTGCTCTTGTAAATCTGATGAAACTGTTTGAGTTGAAAAATTGTTTGAACAGCATCCTGTTTCACTTTCCAGTTCCTGAGGACTATTTTTTCTTCCGCGGAGGTTTCACTTGAGACTTTTTTGTATTGTATCTAAAAATTGTTGGAACAGCATCTGGTTTCAATTTCTTAAGGGCTCTGTCCTCCCATTGGTCATCTTTAAAGTGTACCTTATTAATTAAAAAGAAACTGATTCTAAACAAGGGTTAATTTTGAAATCATTGTGTTAAATATTTCCTTAGAGTAAAAAAAGAAAAAAAGCTAAATTAGTCAAGTCAGTAGAGGAGAAACGACAGTTCAACATCAGTGGTGGGTCGCGGGTCAGATCAATCACTGATAACGCCTATGACGTAGTTGGACTATGGCGTACGCTCATGGTGCCATCTATCGGTAGGGAATTGAAGTAAAAATAATGTTTATGACGTACGCTCGTATTGCCATCTACCGGTGAAGAAATAAATGATTTTAATGTAAAATAAGGCGGAAATAAATAAATTTTAGCGCGAAAAATATTAAAAAGTGAGTTTTTGACGATTCGAACCCCCGATCTCCAAAAGCGAACGTGGCTCAGCGACTTGCTGCGCGTTAGTGAACTGAGCCACGTTCCCTCGACAGTATGTGAAGAATTAACGTTTATATGCAGTTTCTATAAGTGCTCATGGCGCCATCTAGTATAAAATATTTCATTTAATCCTGTCTAAATGGTGACAAACTCGAAATACTTTTGTGGGATATTTACTTAATAATTAAGATAATCAGTAATATCTGATTCACATTGCACATGTCTAGATGGAGACACTTAGTCTGAATACTTTAGATATATATCTTAGATTTTAGTGGATGTATATTTACTCAGCAATTAAGATAATCTCTAGAATCACAGTCACGTAGGTACCAAAGGTTTCGTATGTAAAACCTATGACATAATGGATATCATCCAATGAACATAGATGTAGATGGCGTTGTTTTTCCTACCGGCCAATGAAAAATGCAGATAGAGGGCGCTGTAACCTTTGATTTATACCAGTTTCAGAGCTTGAAAACTCCTTCACTAGCCTTCACCAACTCTGATTGCCTTTAAAATGAGTTTAAATTTTTCACGAAAACGATCATCCAGCATGTATCCGTCAAGTAAAAAGACTAAATTACAGAATGCAGAGCTTCCTTCCAGCAAAGCTCCCGTGCATCAAGCTCAGTCCTCCCCTACTAACGTAGCAGAAGTATTACTTTCTAACGACGATGGAATTACAGCAGGAGATTGGCTAACTGCTATGTGCCAGTCCTAGGAGAAGTCCCTGCCGTCGACGTAACTACTGATGTCTCCCCACAGCTGATCATCGACACATCGGAACCCGGGGTTCCAACAGAGTCTCCCGTCATGCCATCAACACAAGTCCACAACGAGGTCAACTCACTTCAGAACCCATCGGAACAGCAGGCCCCGGATTAAAGACGAGTCACGTACGCCATCTCGCCCGTCGACGAAGTTACAGGCCGAAAGCAAGTAAAGTCCTAAGAACATGGATAGTAGATGACTGTTTACAGGTGACACTTCAACAAACTGATATAAACTTCATATTGTCATAAACTCGTGTACTATTTCAGGAATGAGTTATAGTGTTTCAAAGTGTGGAATAATGATAATTCCTACATATATCGACTTTAAAGAAAAAATTCATCGTGTGAATACGGGATATGAAAGTTCCTCTATGATATGTAATAACCAACTTGCTGTATTTTCAAGGGGAGGTGAGCTAATCTTACAACAGATTTTTCATACCAATGAATTTAAATTAATGTCAAATCCACTTAAAATTAGTTATCCCACTCTCGAAAAAATTCGTGAAATCATTTATGATATTGATGAGGCCATTCGTGAAGCATTAGTTGATAATATATTACCAGAAATTTTTTTACAGAAATCTGTTGTAAGTGCTACTTTTCACCCCGACCTCATGCAAGAATTTTTACGAACTGTTCAAAACGAAATAGAAGATATTGTTTTCAAACTATATCAATGTGACGGATGTAAAATAAATGATCCCTCTCAATTCAACCATGACTGTATGATGATATCGTATGATACAAAATATTCCTTACATGGTTCTAACGCGTTTCTTATGTTAAATACTCAGAATATCATACGCGAATTACAATCTAAAAATGTTTTACACTGCTTCAATAAGAATTTCTTTGAAGATCCTATGTACTATTTTAATATGAAGAACAAGTTGCAAAAAAATTAACACTGTGTAAAAATGTATACTTGTTTTAAGAGTTAATAAATATTTCCATATTTTTATTGTCTAATTCCAACAAATTAACTAGAATTGTGAGAAAAAATATATATAGGTTATAATATTTCAAAGTGCGGAAAAAGGTATTAATTAGTCTTTTGGAAAAAAAAAGAGTTTAGTTAATTAAAAATAACTTCTTAAAGTTAAAAATTACAGCTATATAGTCTGATTTTTCTTAGATATATTAATCTTGCTTGAAACAGTTCTACATGATAGTTACAAACTAGGGATTTTCTCTCTAAAAATTGCAATGAATGCTAAAGTAACATCAAAGTGAACTATTTTAGAAACTCTTGCTTCTTATACTAATCATAATATAATTTAAAAAATACTCCAAAGCATTAATGAATCTTTCGGAAAAGCTATGTGACACATACACTATTTTTCAAACTATAAGGGAACAGATTGTTATCTGCAGTTAAATTTCAACAGATTACAAAATTGAAGTTTTCTATAGAAAAACTCACGTACACTGTTTTACAAACTAACGCATATACGATAAGGAATGTCCCCACTACTCTGTTCTGTATATAAACGATAAGAAATAATGGCTTCCCAAGTAACTATTTTCTCGAGGTGCAAATAAACTTTTGAAATACTAATCGACCTTTGAAATACAAATAAAATCGACCCTCAAGAGTCCTTCTATCATATATAATCGATCTTTCTAGAGTTTTCCAGAGATAATAGCGCAAGGGTGTATTTTGACTTGATTGGACTTTAGTTCTTACACTTCAAGTTCAGAAATAAGGATATAAGAACACTCCTCCTTTATTACAGGCATTAGCTTTCGACACTAACAAGTGAAAAACTACTTTTTTCTCTTTTGAATAAATATATTCAGAGTCTTTCGCCATGAATTCGAAGGTAATTATTAATCTTTTTTTACTATTATATCAATTATTCCTACATTACTTTAATCATTCATAATTTTTTATAGAAAAAAATAATAATTACTAAAAGGTAGACTTAATATAATTTTTGTACACAGAATGATTCAACCCCTTCTGCCGGAGTTAGCAGACCGCTATATAGCCAAGTATTAGCTTCGGTAAGTACATTCTATTATTATAAAGTTTTGCTTAATTTCAAGACCTTACCCAACTTTTAATTATAGATTCCCTTCATTAAAAAGTTTCCTTTTCAGTGGAGATCTTAACCAACATATTTTTCCCCTTTCAGCTTTAATAATTGTAAAAACTGTTCTAACTTCATTATTTAGTTAAGAAATATATAACTTTCGTTCTAAAATTTGTTAAATTCATTTCCGCCACCACCCATACGAAGAGTTGATGTCCCCAGGATCGATCCGCAGGCTACCAATACAAGACAGCAATCCCCTCCCGTAGCTCCGAGACGGTCGGCCGTAGTTTACATGAATCCAACCATCCGTATGGTGACACCGAGGGCACCGGTCGTTGTTTCATCAAGCGTACCAGTTTCAACCCCCGTACGTAATATTTTAAAACTCAATTTTCACCCTGTCTATTTTTTTTTAAATGTTTAAAACTTAGAACAATTTAATTCAATGTAAAAATCTATTATGATATTTTATTTTAAATTGAAAATATATGCATAACTTATATGTTAAAAAGTGATTTACCCTGTCCCCCCTGGCCATTTTTTTTTATTATTTCAAAAACTTGTAATTTTTAATGAATTATATTCCATATAATATCTTATTTAAAGAAGCAGGATCCGCCAGTCCCCCTGGCCGATTTTTTTTTGATTAAATAGACTTAGTTAATTTAATTTTTAAATAATTTTTTTAAATGAATAATATATATTTTTTTCCAAGTTAAAATTTGGTAAAATTGTGGTGCCCCCCTGGCCGATTTTTTTTAATCATTCTAAAAACTTGTAATTTTAGCCTTCTATGGTAAGTGCTGGAGCATCAACCTCGGCAGTTATATACTCACCTATCTTTGGACCCCATCAGTCCTCTTCACTACCTAACGTAAGATTTATTTTTAAATGAAACTCTCCTATGCTATGTTTGAAAAAAAAACATGTTTATAAAATTATCTTAAATTTTCTTGGCTTTGTCATGTACTCCGATCGTATCAACAACACCTAAGACCTCCGCCATCAGCCACACCCACATATATTCACGTAAGTTTTTAAATAAGACTTTGTGCTAATTCATTTTAAAATTGCAATTTACTATAATAATTATTTTATGTTAGAACTATTCATACTTTTGAAATGACTATCTAGAACTAGCTTAAATATTTAACCTTACTATAGATTTCCCCTTTAAAATAATGTGTTAACTAAGTTTCTAAAACTAATTAATTATTTAAGATCTGTTAAATTTTTGTTATAACTTTTTAAAAATGTAATATAGATCTCAAATATTATCGTTTCAGGTATGTGATAAATGCCGTAAGACTTTTTCTAATAAAAGTAATCTAACGCGCCATATGAAGAGTCATGCTGAGGGTAGCATTGGTTCGATCAATGCATCCCTCCCACCAACCATGTCTAACACTATCACCATCGACGGACCCTACATTCGTTCATGTAAGACTTTATGTTAATTCATTTTAAAATTGCATTTTACTAAAATAATTATTTTATGTTAGAACTATTCATACTTTTGAAATGACTATCTAGAACTAGCTTAAATATTTAACCTTACTATAGATTTCCCCTTTAAAATAATGTGTTAACTAAGTTTCTAAAACTAATTAATTATTTAAGATCTGTTAAATTTTTGTTATAACTTTTTAAAAATGTAATATAGATCTCAAATATTATCGTTTCAGGTATGTGATAAATGCCGTAAGACTTTTTCTAATAAAAGTAATCTAACGCGCCATATGAAGTCATGCTGAGGGTAGCATTGGTTCGATCAATGCATCCATCCCACCAACCATGTCTAAGTCACTATCACCATCGACGGACCCTACATTCGTTCATGTAAGACTTTATGTTAATTCATTTTAAAATTGCATTTTACTAAAATAATTATTTTATGTTAGAACTATTCATACTTTTGAAATGACTATCTAGAACTAGCTTAAATATTTAACCTTACTATAGATTTCCCCTTTAAAATAATGTGTTAACTAAGTTTCTAAAACTAATTAATTATTTAAGATCTGTTAAGTTTTTGTTATAACTTTTAAAAATGTAATATAGATCTCAAATATTATCGTTTCAGGTATGTGATAAATGCCGTAAGACTTTTTCTAATAAAAGTAATCTAACGCGCCATATGAAGAGTCATGCTGAGGGTAGCATTGGTTCGATCAATGCATCCATCCCACCAACCATGTCTAAGACACTATCACCATCGACGGACCCTACATTCGTTCATGTAAGACTTTATGTTAATTCATTTTAAAATTGCATTTTACTAAAATAATTATTTTATGTTAGAACTATTCATACTTTTGAAATGACTATCTAGAACTAGCTTAAATATTTAACCTTACTATAGATTTCCCCTTTAAAATAATGTGTTAACTAAGTTTCTAAAACTAATTAATTATTTAAGATCTGTTAAAATTTTGTTATAACTTTTTAAAAATGTAATATAGATCTCAAATATTATCGTTTCAGGTATGTGATAAATGTCGTAAGACTTTTTCCAACAAAAGCCACCTAGCACGTCACCAGAAGACACATGTTAATGTTATCACCAGCTACACCTGTTCCATATGCGACAAGTTCTTCCCCCGCAAGGACGTTTTGACAAGACACATGAAAAGTCATGATTCTGAAGAATATGTAAGTTAATTTTTATAGTAAAGTGCTTTAAATCTATTTGTGCAGAGTAAACTGATACATATTAAATCTATTAGTGTGTAGGATATACATTAAATCTATTGTAATAATCTGTATGGTAAAGTTAAAACATATTTTTAAATTCACTTATTTCTAAAATATAATTTAGAATAAAATTTTTTCTAATGTGAGTTATGTTAAACTGACATATTAGCATATAGTAAAGCTTTCTTTTAAAGCTATTAGCATATAGTAAACTGATACACATTAAATCTGATATTTTGAGGATAAAACTTATTAATTTTCTAAAAAAAAAAACACTATCATTACTATGAATAGTTTAGAATAAATTTTTTTTCTAATGTGGGTTTGTTTTCAAATATCTATGATGGATATTTTCACAAGTTCTTGTAATTTTCAAGTTGTAATTTAGAATAAAGTCATGTTATCTATTTTTATATACTTTAATAAATCATTGTTTTTATAGGTATGTCCCAAGTGTCCTAAAACCTTTGTCAGGAAGGATATGTTAACCAGACATATGGCGACACACAACAAGTCCGTTAAACGTTCCCAGTCACCCACTCCAAGACCATCCCCCACCCCCAAACGTCAGAGACCTGTGAAGGTGTCAGACGTCTTCTCCTCAAGGTTCATCTACCCTTCCCCTGCCATGTCCGAAGACTTGTTAAAGTCACTGGAGGAGGCAAGACCTCAGATCACTACCGCCTTAGAGGAGAAGCTGATGTTAAGTGGTGGGTTGAAATGGTACGCCATCGTGAAGGCTAGGATATCCAGGAAGGATGCTAGTGGAGAGATGGAGTATGCATCACCATACTTCAGGAGCCTCACCGTCATTGACCTGGACGTCACTACCATCCCCCAACATATTCAGGAAGCCTTCACGAAAATCGACGGCTCGATGGAGGAGTTCATCCAATCAGGTTCGGATTGGATTCTGGATCGTGTGCTCCACATCGAGCTGAAGATAGCAGACTATCAACCCTTGGCTGGGAGCAGTTACATCCCTCTACCCAGTGAGTTAAAGCAGAAGAAGGCGCTGCTCAATATTCAGAATGAAGATCAGAAGTGTTTCCTCTGGTCTGTTTTGCGCGCCCTTCATCCCATCAACTGGCAAAACAACGCCAGTCGTGTTGTCAAGTACCAACCATATGAGCAGGAGATTAACATGGATGGTATCCAATACCCGGCGGCACAGCCCGAGTTTTACTCGTTCACTGAATTTGACGAGGATCTGTTTGCTGTCCAGCGGAATCGCCGAACTCTCACGTTATGTCGTTCAGTACAAGTAGGTTTTACCATACTTGACATCAGCAAGGTACTTATGTATCAGTTTCATTATGAGACTATGCTGAACAAGTATGGTAGCAACGCAAAGCTACTTTTTACAGACACAGATTCATTAACGTATGAAATAATTACTCCAACCCTGGAGCAAGATTTTCGGTCCCTGAAGCGGCATTTTGACTTCTCCGACTATCCTGACACCCACCCCCTTCACGACATCTCCAACAAGAAGAAAATAGGCTTCTTCAAGGATGAGCTCAACGGACGCCATGGGCTCGAGTTTGTTGGGCTTCGTCCGAAGATGTATTCGCTGTTGGAGGAATTAGGAGTCAAGTTTGCTGCCAAAGGAATATCGAAAGTCGTTGCGAAACAACAATTGAAGCATCATGTGTTTCTACAATGTCTGAAGACTGGCACCTACAACAGTGGAGCAGTCTAGAATCGGAAGTGAGCTCCATAGGGTCTACTCCATCCAGCAGACTAAGAGAGCCCTATCCGCTTATGATGATAAGCGCTGGTTGCTGGAGGATGGGATTTCTTCTTATGCCTATGGACACTATAGCATTACTGTAAGTATAATTTCATTTTTAAAAGTAGAAAAAATATTGTATTGACAATTTTCTTATGATAGCTTTCTTTTTTCAGGAGTCTATGGAAGTCACATGATGTTTCAACTGTTGGTAAAGTGAGGCGGTGTTGTCTTCCTAAAAGACACATTGGGTGGTGGTGGGACCTCAATTAATTGTTTGGCTATTAAATTTATTCTAAATTATAATAAACTGAGGCGGTGTTGTTTTCCTAAAAGACACACCGGGTGGTGGTGGGACCTCGAATACATTATTTTTTGGCTTTTTAAAATTTATTCAAAATTATGGAGCAACTGATGGAGGCGTCCGGCAACCTTTGGACTCGTTTTCCCAGAGTAGTTTTAAAAAAAAGCTCTGCCACGCTTGCTCCGGTAACGGGGAGTGGGACCTCCGGCCAACATCCATCATAATAGTAAAAATTAAAACTAAATTATTTAAAAAATATTTTATTCATAATTTCTCCCACTTAATGGGAGATGTTACAGACTTTTTCTTCTTTATTAATGGTTTTCTTTCATATACAACTTTCTTTTTTTCTACTGTCTTAGTATTTCTAATAAATTGCATAGGTATATTTAGTCGAGATTGTAATCTGTTGAGATTTAACTGCAGATAACAATCTGTTCCCTTTTAGTTTGAAAAATAGTGTATGTGTCACATAGCTTTTCCGAAAGATTCATTAATGCTTTGGAGTATTTTTTAAATTATATTATGATTAGTATAAGAAGCAAGAGTTTCTAAAATAGTTCACTTTGATGTTACTTTAGCATTCATTGCAATTTTTAGAGAGAAAATACCTAGTTTGTAACTATCATGTAGAACTGTTTCAAGCAAGATTAATATATCTAAGAAAAATCAGACTATATAGCTGTAATTTTTAACTTTAAGAAGTTATTTTTAATTAACTAAACTCTTTTTTTTTCCAAAAGACTAATTAATACCTTTTTCCGCACTTTGAAATATTATAACCTATATATATTTTTTCTCACAATTCTAGTTAATTTGTTGGAATTAGATAATAAAAATATGGAAATATTTATTAACTCTTAAAACAAGTATACATTTTTACACAGTGTTAATTTTTTTGCAACTTGTTCTTCATATTAAATAAGTACATAGGATCTTCAAAGAAATTCTTATTGAAGCAGTGCAAAACATTTTTAGATTGTAAATGTCACCATACATGAATTTTATTGGAAATGCATATATATGATTACCAGTAATAAAAAAATTTCTTTGAAAAGATTATCTCATTATTTTAGATATAAGAATTATGTTTGAACACAATAATAAATTTAAAATATTAAAATTTAAGTATTTCTGAATCTTTATTTAAAAATGAATTATATAATTTAAAATATCAAAAATATAACTATTTTCTGAATCTTTAAATAAATGTTAGTATTATATTTACTATACACATTTTGAAACAGAATTTTAATAAGAACCAATTACTTTGTATTCATACGAGAATGATTAGAACATAATGGTTTCAATGACAGAAAAAAAAATTACTTGATCTTTAGTAGAAAAATAGTTTTAAATAATGTATAACATTAAATATCCTTTACCATAAATATTTATTAACTATGTTAAATAATATTTTAACACATAAACTTAATAGTCTTCCAATAAATGTTACTGAATCACTTTTAAAGTTCGACGCATAAAACTATTATTTTCTCGCAGAAATACATATTAAAATCATTTATAATCTTAACACTAGATGGCGCCACCACTTAAGATCATGATTTTCCATAATCTCAATGACAACATATAAATCATATTTTTCATAGAAATGTATATTAAAATCAGATATTACTGATTATCTTAATTATTAAGTAAATATCCCACAAAAGTATTTCGAGTTTATGTCACCATTTAGACAGGATTAAATGAAATATTTTATACTAGATGGCGCCATGAGCACTTATAGAAACTGCAAATAAACGTTAATTCTTCACATACTGTAGTTCACTAACGCGCAGCAAGTCGCTGAGCCACGTTCGCTTTTGGAGATCAGGGGTTCGAATCGTCAAAAACTCACTTTTTAATATTTTTCGCGCTAAAATTTATTTATTTCCGCCTTATTTTACATTAAAATCATTCATTTCTTCTCCGGTAGATGGCACCACGAGCGTACATCATAGTCCAACTACGTCATAGGCGTTATCAGTAATTGATCTGACCCGCGACCCACCACAGATGTTGAACTGTCGTTTCTCCACTACTCAAGTCATTTCTTATTTCATAATAAATTTATTTGGTAATTAAAAGGTCTTTCATTAAACATCCTTTAGTTACTTAATTTTTCAGATAAATTAATAAATTTCTAAAATCTATTAAATTTTTAAATCTTAATACCAAGACTTACTCAGCTAAATCAGCTTAATACTACCCTTACTCAGAAATGCTAAACTAGGGGTGGAAAGAAGAATTTTAGACGTATATATTTGTTGTGTTGACTTACATAAAAAATAGAGCTGTATATTGGGTTTAAGATTTGACTAGAAAACGAAATTTATAAATTAAGCGGTTTTTATTCCTACGGAGAAATCGGCTTATGTTTTGCCTTCCTACACCCGTTCGGGTTCGAATTTCGAAAAATCGCTTCGTAAATGACGCCTACGATATAAAAAGAATATTTTCCTGAAATTTGGTAGCTCTACCTTCAGTAGTTTGGGCTGGGCGTTGATACGTGAATGCATGAATAGATCAGTGGGTGAGTCAGTCGGGACTTTGCCTTTTATATATATAGATGAAAGGAATGCCTATAGCGCATGGTCACAACGTTTTAAAATCGTTGCAATTTGCAACCTCTGTAGTCTACAAACGCAACAAATGACTGACAAATAAAAGCTATATATGTATTGCATTTCCTGCTTAAAAACTAAAAATAAATGCTTGATGATAGAACTGCAAGCTTAATAACAGTAATTGTATGTAATGTTCATCAGTTTTACATGTTTTGTGACATATATTTGTAAAAATTTAGGAGTTTTCAAAAGCAATTCTGAAACGACATCGTTTGTTATTACTAGTTTCACGTTTGCTAGTATCTGATACCATACCTTTCATACAAAAATCAATTTTTTTTAAGAGGACTGTTACTCTGTGTAACATTTGGTAGAACGTTCTCGACAAAAGCGGTGGCAGTAATTGCTACCTCCAGTAAGGAGAAACGTTTCAGCATACACTGGTGTAAACTTATACCGAAGTTGAGTAACCGAATGCTTCAAAAGAAGGGTAACACGAAAAATGCTACAAAAGAAGAGTAACACGAAAACAGTGTTACACTACAAAGATGGAGTAAAGTGACACCGCAAAAAAGGAATAAAGAAACAAGAACCCCCAAATTTACTGCGAAATTTAACTCTTTATTATAGTTCAATAATTCCAGACGACCCGTTATTGGCGTACCGCCCTCTTTTATATCCCAACAAAGCCGTCCTTTTCTGTTACATTCCGGGAAAAAATACCCTAATTTTTAAATAAAATTGATTTTACAACATTCTTGTGCACACTTTATTAAAAAACGCTTAAATGATATTAATATTATTATAAGTTCGTATGATTGTTAACATCCGTATACTAGCCCTCGTGTAGCTCTAGTGCGACGATAATTCAAACTAAACCAAACTAACATCCGTATAGATCCGTTATGATTATTAAATATAATGTCAAAAAGTTCTTATTTATTTCTCAGTTATAAGTTCTTTATTATTAATCTAACTATATTAATTATACCATTGTTTGAAATTTGGGAGAAAACGAGGTTATATTACCTCGTTTTCTCCCAAATTTCAAACAATGGTATAATTAATATAGTACATAACAATGCTATTCCTACGGAGAAATCGGCTTATGTTTTGCCTTCCTACACCCGTTCGGGTTCGAATTTCGAAAAATCACTTCGTAAATGACGCCTACGATATAAAAAGAATATTTTCCTGAAATTTGGTAGCTCTACCTTCAGTAGTTTGGGCTGGGCGTTGATACGTGAATGAATGAATAGATCAGTGGGTGAGTCAGTCGGGACTTAGCCTTTTATATATATAGATGAAAGGAATGCCTGAAAAAAGTAGGTTTGTAATAGAATCTGTCACTTAACCCGCTTCCACACAAAAGTTGTGTTAAACAGGTAAAAAGGAGCCAAACACAGCATTAATTCTATATTAAACATTTACATGCTAAATTTGGCTAGTTTTATTTATTTTATTTCGAAAATTCAATAATTATTACTTATCGTTTGCAAAAATTAATTTGTATTTCAAAGAATAAATATGTACTATTCCTCGCTTTTAAATAGAATGAAAATATTTCATATCAACATACAAAGAATTTCGTAGTGAAATATATTTTACGTCATTTCAAACTGATCGATGTCGCAAAATAAATTTATTTTAATTTATTGTCTAAAAGAATTAAGTTTCTCGGGCGATTGTTGCGAATGGCAATGGTGGTTTAATTCTAATAACAAACAGGGCCTTTAGCTATTTGTAATTCAAACTTTTAAGCGCCAAAATTAACTTTTCATTAATCTTCTTTCTCAGATTTAATTAAATTACAGTTCGAAAAATATATAATTAGTACAAATGATGCTTTAAAAATAAAAGCGAAACTTTGCACATTTTTTATGCCAAGTTAGAATTCTCTTTGCATCTTTCTTCATACATATATAATAACCATCAAAAGAACTCTATTGTGATATTACAACAATCCAAACTGAATTATATCACATAAATAAATATTCTTTCAAATGTTTGTATTTTTTTAATAAAATTTCTCGTACGTTTAACGAAATGGCAACATTGAAAATATGAATAAAAATGGAATTTGCATGTTATTTCAATGTAGATAAAAAAATTTAGTTATTTAAATTTTAAATAAACTTCTAATTTAATTTTTTTAATGAAATTTGGAATGTAGCCTAATCTGATTTTTTGCTTCAAAATGACGTATTCCACTTGTCTGTGGGACTTGTGGTTCTTTCTGTGAAAGTGGGTGACGGGCAGACAGACAGGCGGACTGAACGATTATAAAACCTTCCACTTTTTACGTTATAAACGTAGTGTGGAAGCTAAAAAGGATGATTGCTGTGTAGAGACAGCAAAGTGTGCTTAGAAGATATCAAATGATTTTTTCCGATGCTTGGTACAGTAGGAAATGCAGGTACAAAATATTAGCGACGGTGTTTGTAGATTTTTTTTAAGGTTTAAACAACTTTACAATAAACAACTTATAATATAACTTTTGAAGTGTTTTCTGCTTGATGTTCATGCAACTGTTTTTAAACTTGCTAATAGTTTAATAATTATGTAAAACGATCCAATACTTTTCTCTTACGCCTCTTATAATTTAAACTAAACTATTTTTTTTTACAAAAGACAATAAATAAAACAAAAAAATAATGTGCTCAAAGTATTAATGACAAAATTGATTTGATCTTATTTCTAATCAATTAACCTTCCGAGTTCTTGAGTACACCATCATTTGCATCTATTTTTGCAGAATTGTACAGCGATTTAGTTTGAAATTGGCATCGCATTTGTCCTTAAATAATTCGACAATGAGAATTATCACGGATAAGAAGTTAATAATTAATAAAACGGAATGAAATTAATAAAAAAAATATTATTTTGCATTTAAATAAACCACCAATAAAAATTATTCGTATTTTCCGGAAGAAATTTAAAAAAACGGAACTAATTTTTTATGGTAGATAAATTGTAATATAGTAAAATTCTAAAACTACTGTAATATACTACATTTATATCGATATTATATTATAACAAAATATATTATAATCAAATATATTGCAATCATAATACATATTAGCTTTTAAACTTTCCTATGATTACAGATAAGTTTAGAAAATTCGAAATAGTTTTAAAAAAATAGAATCGAGAGAAAAGTTTTTTTTCTTTCTTCATCTTCCCTGTCTAATTTGCAAACCGCCCAAACTTATCAATTTCCATTTTCATAAAAATTTCAGGAATTGCACTTCATTTTTTGAGTTCGGATAAAAAAGTTTATTTGCTTTATTTAGTTAAAGGATTACTATTTTCAAAATAAGAAAATATTTTAATTTTAAATCGATTTTTCTTGCTAAAGTTTATCAAGTAAGTAATACAATAAGTTTCTATGAGATTTCACCTGAGTTTTTTTTTTTTTTTGAATATATCGAAAAGAAAATGGTATGAGTATTAATGTCTTATTTAATGGGAATGTTTCTGTTTTTATTTTTCCGCGTTCTGCGATTTCATTGGTTGTTTCGATTTTATTCTCAATATGAACGTACTTTTCGTCTGCTTCTGAGTTCTTTACAAGAAGTTTTACTTGTTTTTATTTAGGATCAGAATGCGGAAATAGATGAAAAGAAACTTTTCTTTCCATAGAAGTTTTCTTTAATAAATGGTTTGAACAACCAACAGCACAGCAAGAAGTTGGCATATAAAAAAATTAATAACTAAAATATTCTTAGAAATTTCATTTTCGAATACCAAAGCAAAAGTAATTCCAGAAAAATGACAACAAGACCGCAGAGCTGTTGTCACCAACGACGTGAAACAACCCCGTTGTGTTTAGTTTTTTTTAAATCAACTTGATAAAAAATATAAGTGAATTCACGAGATTTGATTCTTAATTGGTACATATGTTGAAATACTTAAAAAAATTGGGAAATCTGATTTTTTTTGCACTTTCAATGTTTAAGAAATTAAACTTTTAAGGGAACTCTTTAGTGTAGCATATCAAATTAAAGTCCTTTAAATTCCATTTAAACTAAGCATATTTGCTTAGAACATGCATTTACTAAACAGAGTTAAAATTTAAAAAAATCTTAATTGGACTTTTTCTGACCAAAAAAAAAAATCCTAAAATATTTAAACAAAATTTAAATTAAATCTTTAAGAGAAGTCGGATGGTTCTATCTCGTCCATGTTAATTTACCTAACTTTATGAAAATTTTCTCAGAAACTATATAAGATATCATTATGAACTTTTTTTATACTTTGTTCCTTACACACAGCTCTTTGATTTAAACTGAGGATAGTAGATAGAAATTGAGTTTCACCTCAAGTGGCGTTATGCGGTATGCTCCGCATACCGCCACCACCACCCCCTCTTCCCGCACATTTTTCCCGTACTGTTGTACGAGGGTATTTTGGAGAGGTGAGTTGTTGTATGCTGCTGGAAAAGTTTAGTTTTTTACAGGTGGCAACGATTTTCCCGTACTGTTGTACAAGGGTATTTTTAGAGAAAGTTTATATTTTATACGGGTGGCAACGATGTTGTACGTGAGGTATTTTTTAGTTATTTTCAGATGCCATCAATATTTTCATGACATGATCAAAATGGAGAGTTCTGATTGGTCGAAAGTTTTTCTTGTTAATCTTCGACGCGATCCTTATGGAAAGGCACCATCTATCGATACATGTACAAATTATTACTATTTTCTCAGGAAGAATTATGATGCCCACCTCATCATGCAAGGATTTGGGAAAGTGGCAGACTACGAGTTTGGCGTCATCGCCAATACCATGGAGAAGTATATCTCGTTCTCCCTGACGCGGAAGGAGGGGAAAATCCCAGTCTCCCTGCAATTCATAGATAGTTTGCAGTTTATGAATGCCTCCCTGCAGAAACTGGTGGACAACTTGGACAAGTCCAAGTTCAACATTATGATGAGCTCCATAGTCTCGCCACACATCAGCCTTCTCCTGAAGAAAGGGGTGTACCCCTATGAGTACTTGGATAGCTTTGAGAAATTTGAAGAAACCTCCCTCCCTCCCATCGAAGAGTTCTACAGCAGCCTCACCAAAGAGTTCATTTCAGAAGATGACTACCATCACGCCAAGACAGTATGGGATGCCTTCAATATACAGAATCTTGGCCAATACCATGATCTGTATGTGAAAACCGACGTGTTACTGCTGGCGGATGTTTTAGAGAACTTCCGCAAGCTGACAATGGCCTTCTACAAACTCGACGCAGCCCATATGATGACGTCTTCAGGACTGGCCTGGAAAGCCGCCCTGAAGATGACAGATGTCAAGCTCGACCTCTTCACAGATATTGATGTGTACCTATTCATTGAGAGAGGGATACGAGGTGGCGTGTCCATGATCACACATCGACACTCCAAGAGCAACGTCCCCGAGTGCTCTAAATACAACCCTGAGGAGATTAACCGGCATATACTCTATCTGGATAACAACAACTTGTATGGTAAGTTTTTTTTAATTATTATTATTTAATTTTGATCGAAGAATATGAAAGAAGGTACTTATAAATGTATTTTTATTTTTATTATGGGCTGGGCCATGTCACAAGCTCTCCCGGTAGGCGACTTCCGATGGGAAGATCCTGACACACTCACCCAGGAGGAGATTATGCTGATGAAGGAAGATAGTCAGGAGGGTCTCATCTTAGAGGTATAACTCTTTTTGTATTTATTTATTTTTATGTTTAAAGTTAAAATGTTTAAGTTTATTATAACGTTAAAAAAATTTCCAATTTTAAAGTCCTAGAAAATGTATTTGAGTTTATTAATACAGACTCGCTCACTTACGAAATCGCCACCCCCACTCTTGTGTAAGTTCTGCAGTAGCTGGGAGAGTGATTTGATTTATCCGATTACCCCAAAAATCATGTTCTTCACAGCGTTGAAAACTAGAAGGTCATCGGCAAATTCAAGGACGGAATGGGCAGAACGGTTTAGAATTCGTCGGTTTGAAACCGAAAATGTACTCCTTACTCAGCGACTGTGGAGAGAAGAAGACGGCCAAAGGTGTCACCCGCAGCGCTGCTAAGAAATATTTGAAGCATAGCACACGAACTTACTATAGTTTATTCTCATGATTCAATAATGATAAAAGAATTTATTTATCACAAGAAGAATACGCCAAGAATATTTAATCTACAACATCAAGGAAATTTACGTGTGGAAATCAAGTTATCGGAAGAAATTACACAAACTTTATCTGTGTTGATTTATGCAGAGTTTCAGAACGTCATAGAAATATCAAAGTCACGCCGCGTCTTATGTGACTTCCCTAATTAATGGATACCCGACAAATTACAACTATTCTCTCCAATCATGCAAAAACAAAGCATTCCTTTCTGAGTGTTTTCTCAAGCGATCAATTACCGACAAGTATCCCTCACTATCCCGCCTGTTTTGTTGCCAACACTGACAGGTCGTCGGAAGAAGGTAGTCATTGGGTGGCTCTCTACATAATTTTCCAACATCTATATGTTTCTTTGACACTTATGGGAACTCGCCTATGTACTTTGAAGGTGGAATATCAAGATATGTGGAATATTATAAAGATCTTGAATTTAATCCTATGAGATTACAATCGAATGTTACTTTTGTGTGCGGTCAATATTGTATCTATTATCTGTATGTTAAATGTCATGATTATTCTTTAAATGATATTTTATTATCTTTTGTGCATAATCAACTCTGTAATGATAGAAAAGTGCACCATTTTGTAACCAAGAGCTTTAAAGTTGTAACACCATTTTATCAATAAAAGTATTTAAAGACTTACATTTTTGTGTCATGTCTCATTTCAACATGGAATTCCCAAAGCTTCAGACGCCTTTTACTGTAGTATCCGCCGGACCTACCGGAAGTGGGAAGAAATATTTCATACGCGAATTACTCAACCATAAAGAAAACATGTTTTCAGTAGTACCCACAGGCATGAGATTCTGCCGACTTTTGTCGGAATTTCCGACTTTTCTTAAATTTCATCAGTTTCCGACATTTTAAAAAAAAATTGTGAAAAATTCCGATTTTTAGGGGAAAAAAATTTGGGGCGATTTTTTTCTAGGAAAACAAAAAAAGATAACGCGCCAAACAAGACATTCTCGCCAAGCTGAGATCTGACTGGAGGCCGTGTCAACAGAACAGTTACAAAAGTTCAACAAGCTATGTGGACTTGTCTGAAGTGGGGGTGTTAGGACTATCATCCAAACCAACACTACTCACTTGTTGTCCTTATCATTTGTAACGTACCTGCTTCTTGTTCACTCAACTCGTATCGTTGTTCTTGTTGTTTAGAATATTGGCAAATGGTACCGCATGGTACGCGTGTTTTTTATAGTTTGTAGAAATCAGAAGATGTGAATTTGGTATTCAAGATCAAAGTATAAGGTATGTATGAAATATTTTAAGTTAATTAGTAATTAATATGATAATCTAAGGTTTTTGCAATTTTATGCAATGCATGATATAAGGATAATATTATGCCGATTTCCGCGATCTATATTACGGAAACATTACCGCGAGTTGATTTTTTTTATTTTTGTACGTAGGTTTAATTTTTCGGTAATTAGGAATTTTAAATAAATTAAAAAGTTAAAAATATAATGTGTATTTTAATATATATTTAATTAAATAGTTTTAAAATATAATGGATTTTATGGAGTTTTTGCGCTTTCTTATTACCCACACGACACGCCGATGCCACCGTAATAATCGCGAGGACTTCAAGCTGCTAATTGCCTTTAGAATAGTATCAAAACATATTATTCATGGCAGTCCAGTCGTGTTTTAAAATAATACTTGGAAAAAAATTAACTTTTGTTTTCAAGGTTGATTATGAACTTGAATTTTGATGGGAACAAGTTTAATTTGAACCCGAATCTGCACACTGGGGGGGGGGGGGGGAGTCAATCTTAATGCATCTCATTTAAATTTTGTCTTCTTGCCGAGTTTTAATTAAAGACCGCCATTAGTATTCCTTACATTTAAAGAATACATGATTATTTTTAGAATATACGTTAAAATATTTCCAAATGTCCGATTTTTGTTCCTATGCGAAATAAACTTAGCACATTGTTATGATCTTCAATCTGTTTCCAAGATCATTACAATTATTTTATTTGTGTGTCATTACAAGGTTTTACTTTTTTTTTCCAGTCGTTTTAAATCGGCCAGACAATGGCGGCTATTCGAAGAGACATTGTCAACAGAGATGATGATTGTAGCACTCAAGGGATTGATAAAGGAGTTAGAAATTCGTGGTGTTGGAATTGGTTAGAGAAGCAGGTGGATGGAGTGTATGTTCGGGACGTGATTCGAAAAGTGAAACTGCCTGGAACAGCTTATTGCATCATATGCAATAAAGACATCCTCTATGGCAATAGAGGTTTTCTATGCATATCAAATCATTTGAAATCCACAAAGCATACATCTCTCCTCAAGGTAAGGCAGAACAATTTTTTATTACCTGGAAGTAGTAATCTTGAAAACGACGAAAAGAATTCCGAATATGGATTGCATCCTATGTTCCATTCAATGAAAGTTGCAGCTACGAAAACCGCACCTGAATCTTTGACACCTCTGGCCGACCGTGTTACAAACTCCCAAGCAATGGTGATTTCATTTATAGCAGAAAAATCTCTGGCCTTCTCAATAGCACCTGATATAATTGAGTTGGCAAAAGCGCTAGCAACAGACAAAAAGGCTCTCGATAAACTGTCTATGCATCGTACAGCTGCTTCTTACAAATTGCAATATGGAGTAGCAAAAACTTTTAAAGAAAAACTGTTTGAAGATTTAAAGACGTCCTTCTTTTCATTGAACATGGATGAAAGCACGAGTAAAAATCATGAGAAAATTGTGTCTGTTTTAGTAAATTTAAAAGATGAGAACAAAAGAATAGTCACAAAGCATCTTTCTTCATTCTCTGTCAAAACAGTTGACAGTGCATCCTTATTCAAAGGCATTTGTGACATCTTTGAAACCAATGATCTCCCTTGGGAAAATCTAGTTTCTGTGTTGCTAGATTCCTGTAATGTTATGAGAGGTAAGAAAACAGGTTTAGAGACACGAATCCGTCTCAAGTGTCCCAATTTACTAGACATAGACGGCGATACATGTCACCATGCACATAATTGTGCAAAAAAGTTTTGCAAACCCTTCGATCATTACCTGGAATCTTTATTTGCAGACATCCATAATGATATAAAATACTCACCTGATTTGCGAGCAGCATTAGCTGAAATATGTGACACAATTGGTGTGAAATTTACGATGCCACAATGTTTCGTAAGTTACAGGTGGTTGTCGGCATACGATTGCGCAGTTGATTTAAAACGATTGATTGGGCCATTGACATTATTCTATTTTTCCTTCTTGTCTAAGCAAGAGAAGATGGACTTTTTGCACATAATTGTTAAAGTGTATAAAAACTACAACATCAATGACCTTTCTAGAGATTCTATTCGAAATCTTCAACGAAAGATTGGGGAGAAAAATATGACCGAACTCGGAATTCAACGCAAAACTCGCATCACTCAAAAGCTTTTTGGAAAACAGCTTTTGACAAAGTTAATCATGGGTGTTTTCATTGCAGTATTGCCTATGTTAAAATAATATGTACTGATGTTTGAGCATGCCACACCATTAATTCACACATTACATGATAAGCAGATGGAACTTTAAAAAAATTTCTTGGGGTGTTTTGTGAAACCAGAAGTTTTAAAAAAAATCAAAGGAAGACATGTAAAGAATCTTAAATTGGAAATGGTTCATTATTTACCATTTAAGTCTGTGTTTATTGGAGAGATGGCCAAAAAGTTAATTTCTGTTTCACCTAAGTCACAGTGTGATACCATTAAAAAATTTCAATCTTGCACCATGGAAGCATTTGCTGGTTGTGGCAAAATGTTACTGGCAAAAATGCCAATAACAAATCCATTTCTAAAAGCTGTATCCAGTATTGATCCTGCATGTCGACAGAGTTCATTGTCTTTAAAGTACATGAAACAACTCCCAGATTTTTCATCTAACGTCATAAAATCAGAAGAAAAGGAGCTATATGATTTAGAGGTCGTTAGGTTTCAAAATGATAATTTAAGACCACAAGGGGAAAATGAAGGCATTGATGAATGGTGGGGAGAAGTTGTGGATAATAAAAAGTATCCACTATTAAGCAAACTTGTGTTTGCTTTGTTGACATGTTTCCATGGGCCAAAAGTGGAAGCAAGTTTCAGCCTTATGAATAATATTGTTACATCAAATTCCAGTCGGATGAATGTGCCAACATTCAGTGCTTTTCAAACTGTGAAATATGAACTGTCCTCTCAAAAGAAATCTGCAGTGTCTTGTTTTGCTAAAAAGGATTATCTTAGAGAACGTGTTGACAGAAAATTATGTAAGAACATGAGATCTTCTTTTAATTCTTATAAGGAGGAGCAGTCAAAGAACAGATCCCTGAAAGAAAAAAAGGAACAACAACTTCATAATGTTAAGTTGGTTAAAATTTCTAAGTTGACTGCAAAAAAACTGACCCTTGAAGCAGCCAAGACACAGAGATTAAAACATAAAAAAAAAATAACCAAAAAATCTAAATGTAATCCCCAATCAAAAACCACAAGCGAACAAATCCAACTACTACCAGTACAAAATGGTAGCGTCAAAGAACTTGAAATAAAGGTGACACATAATGCAGGACTTTCTTCTGATGAAAAGAAAAACTAGTGAAAGAAATTCCAGAATTGAAAAAAAACTTTACTGCTTCAAAAGTGCAAACTTCAAAAGTTAGCTCTACTGCAAAAAAAGTTAAGGAAAATAAATTGACACATAAAAGGAAACTCTCTTCTGATAAAGATACTGAAAATGGTAAATCAGCTAAAGTAAAAAAAAACTGTAACTGTTTTAAAAAGAAACCACACCATTATTGATATGTTCAAAAATTTGCAGAAAAAGTAATGCTTAAAGTTAATGTAATTTGTTGGAGTTGTAAATATGGTAATTTGTTGGAGTTGTAAATATGGTATTGTAAACTAAATTTTAGAAATATGTTGTAATAAAAAAATTCTAATGCATTATACAGTGTTGTGCAATTATTGCATTATTATTTTTAAAACTGATTTTAGATGTAGTTTGATGATGACAAATTTTTTACGTTTGAAAGTCGGTTTCGCGTGTTTTTTGTTTTTTTGCAAAAATTTAGCTTACGCGCTTTTCAGACTTTTTGCTCTTTACCCACTCTCATGCCTGTGTAGACAGTGAACACAGTAGTATAGCAAAAACAAAGTGAGAATGACGTGCTACATCTGTGGTGCAAGAAATAGAGTTGTAAAGCGCCCCCTACATCTGTATCCCCCTATCGCTATCTATCAACACTTTTTATTGGTTAAAGATATATCTCAGTCCTATCATTGGTTCCCTTATCTGACAATCCAGCGACCACATGTTCAGTCTTGTAACACATGTCTAATCAGCTGACTCAGTCTCACGTGTCTCGCATGACTTAGACTCACAGACTACCATAACCGGGACCTACTAATTATCACGAATTAATGTGTCATGTTCGAGAACAAGACTTTATAGTGTAGAACCTATTACGTAAGTACTTTTTTTTCATTATTATTATTTTAATTAAATGTAACTATCTTAGGGTATTTAATTAAGCACTAAATGAATTAAAATTATATATTTCTATTTAATAAGGAATTAAATGTCATTAAAATGCAACGTGATATATTTATCATTGAAAAATTGTTATAATACTTATTTAAATAACGCTTAATTCATTAATACAATATTCCAATTCTTACCAGTTTAAAATAAATTAAACATCAATAAGTGCAGCATATTATATGATTACATAGTATTTAATTTAGCGCATAATTTCCATTGAAAATTCGATACTATATTTTTTCTAAATTAATATTAAAAGTCACTCTATTGCTTTTTAAATGTTGGTAAAATGTAACGTGATATATATTAATCATTGAAAATTTGCTATAATTCTTATTTACTTAACCATTTAATTAATACATTATACTTAAGAGTTAACTAGTAATATATTAAATAATCTTTTTTTCATCCCTATGTAAATCAATGATTGTTTAAATATTTCCTTTTTTAAATATTATTAAGTATGTACATTATGTCTGTAATTTAGTGGTCACTATCGGTGAGGCGGTGATTCACTTATCAGCTCTGCTTGGCAATAGTTGCACTTTTATTGCAAGATATAAAGAGATTTCTTGTTCAAGTGACTCACACAGATAATCATTACGTTTCATTTTTCGCTGCTAAGGTTGTACTAAAACGATATATAATAGTTGTATTTAATAAAAAAAGGCCGTTGCTAACCATCCGCCAGGATGGTAAATAGCAACCAATCATATCGGTTCCGACTGTCGTATACGCTGCGTATACGACAGTCGGGGCTGGCGTAGCTTTAGAAACTGGACAAACTGGAGTACTAGATTTGGCATTATATCGCCACTTATATTAATTTTCTACAAAGTTTACAAAATCAGCGATTTCCAAGCGGTTACAGTGTTGTACTGTTATTTTCTGAATACATAAATATATTTGTAATTTTTATACGAATTATAAATAATTTTTTGATGACTAATTAGTTTTTTATACGTTTTTAGTTTTTCTTGGAAACTAATGTTAGTATTTAAGTTTGCATTGAATAGTTTTTACATATATATTTTTTCATTTGGGCTCACAAAAAAAGTTATCTTTTAAACTTATTTTAAACCACTTTCAAATGTTGAAGCTATTTCATAAAGTCTCTTCAAAAAATAATATTTTAGCTCATTTAATTCGTTAAATTGAGTCAAATTATTTTGCTTGCAATAGGTTAAGGTTTGCTGTACAATTACAAACCAAACGTATTTGCTCTAAAACTTACAATTTTCTATGCTTTTGGTACTTTTTTTATAATTGATTCACTTCCTCATAATACTTATATTAAATTGTACATTCCTTACATCTCGGCGTTATAAAATTATCTGGTGGTATAGGTACTCAAGTATAAAAAGTATTACAGCTCCTGTGTGGGTAAAACTTGAACATAAAAAAAAACCTCCTTTAATTTAAATACATATTTCAAACCCGATACCTTTCCCTTTTAAGAAAAATTCAAACATATTATCCTTCCCTCTATAATTCTTTGCTCCCTCCATGTAAATTTATATAATGCATACATTGCATCTCCATATACGTTCGAAAATACCATCCATACTGAATGGAAATGTATTTTCGAGAGTTTCTTAAGCTCATTAAATAATTTTTAAATTATTTTTTATGTAGCACTCTCTTTGCGTGTTTTACAGAATTAACTTCTTTTGATACGATTTTATTACTAGTACCTAGTTGATGAGGTCATACCTATTTAAACAGGCAGTTTGGTTTAAATGAACCCATTTATGTTGATTAATCATTTTTTACACACAAATATATTAATTCTAAATAATGCAAATTAAACTTTCATAAGAAGAATATTTACCATCGTTTCACAGCTTATAAGTTATAATATAATTTTATTATCAGCTTTTGTAATAACTTTCTTTTACATTTAAGTTTCGTATAATTTCCTATATAAAGATGGCGCCAATAAACAAAAAAATTGATTACAATCTTAATCAAATCACCTCGGATTTCCCAAACCTTCTGATGTTTTGATACTTTTGTTTTTTCAAAAAATATTTTTCCTTAGTTTTAGGAGATATAAATTTTGGAAAATGGTAATAAAAATCGCTTTTTTATGGTTACTTGATTTAGTTAATTAAGTTGATGAGTTAATTAAGTCAGAAAATAAGTACTGTGGAGTTTACAGATGTGTGTTGGGTACCATTTATATATAGATAAAAATTCTTGACAAGTAAATTTGTTTTGTGATAAACAATAAAAAAAATTGAGATAGTTCTTATTTTTGTAAAAAAACAACTTGGCAAAACATATATTTTATAAAATATACATTAATAAAAGTATCCTGTAAATATTAGTGTGGGATTTTGAAGTGGAAATTCATAACTATCGTAAACTAAGATAAAATAACAAATAAATCTGAAATCAAAAGGAAAAAAAAAACGATTCTTGAAAGTTTTATCTATATTAAAAAAGGTAAGGTTGTGGTCATTGTGAATTATGACATTAAAAAAATCATTTTTTTAAGACGCTAGATAAAAATACACTAAAATCAAAATAAAACTCCTAAAATTTATTTTAAATCAAAATTTTAAACTTGTTCAAAAATATTGAACAATACTTTAATACCTTTATTCACTATCGTTTAGTTGATTACATTTTCATTCTGTTGCCTAGTATCAACATAGCAAAAATCAAAATAGATACAACATTTTTTATTCCCTCATTTTAGGTTCACACTATTGTTAACTTTCGCTTCTTTATTCTTCATTACAAAAAATAAAAATCAAACTAAATTTTTAAGTAACTGCCAATTTTGCAATTTTATTGTTTAATATTAATGAACTTTTTATATGACGTAAGGTGTATTAATATAAAATTTGTACAGTTTTGGGAGAAAAGTTGGAAGTGTAGCATACCAATTTTATTATTAGTATTAAACAATTTCCAAATAACTATACTTATGCTTTAAAATGAAAATGGAATTTGTGTAATAATAATCTTCCTTTGTATATAAAAAATATATTCTAAAGAAGTGTATAAATGCATTTAAAAGTCTTTTTTTAAAAGTAATGTATGTCTAAATAAGAGTTATTCGAACAAATCCATGTAATTACTTGTTACTTTTTCTGTCAAATTAAATAGATCATAGAAATTTCGAATAAAATATTTAAAAAAGTCTTTACATGGTTAAAAAAGTTTTAATTAAGTTAAAGCATCCCTGGTATTTTCCTAATACTTAGCTTTCTTTCTTTAGATACATTCCTTTTTAGTTTTTTAGCAAATAATATTTACGTATTTCAATACAATTGATCTTACAAAGAAAAAGGAAAACTCAATAATTACAATAATACATTCTTCTGTTATACTTTTTATTTATAAAGGAACTGTAAACACAAGCAACTTTTACATGCATCAATTAATTAGATATAATCCATCAATCATCATAGACCAATCATCAATAGGAGTACATAGTGCATTCTATCAATCCACAATTATACTGATTAAAGTGAACAAATTTTTATTAAAATTTTAATTACATAAATACGTGGTGGAAGTTGCTTTTCATTTATGCAAAATTTTGTCTTCAATTTTTTATGAGAATATTAATTTGTATGCCCTTTAAAAATGTTATCAGATTATTCAAGCATTAAGTGCTATAAAAAAAAGTTAAATTAAGGTCGATAAGCTTATGTTTGTACGAATATGCAACTTCATATTCGGATTCCGAAACTTCACTTGTTTAAATTTTTTTTACATAATATACAATTAATTACAGATAACAACATAGCTATGAAATGATAAAATGATTACAATTTCCTGAATTAAATACTACACTGTTCAAAACAGTTAGGGTGCATTTGGAATCATCCAGCGTGCGATTTTTTTCTCAAAAAGTTAAGCTCGCACTTATTTATCGTAAGTCTTTTAAAGAACGAAATAATGTTTGTTTTCATTAAATGAAAATATGAAAAACATGGTAAAATAAAATTCCCTCCCAAAAAAATTTATGAAATAAATTTATCCTAAATTCTTCACGCTTGCATTCTTGGATGTTTAAAAATTGATTTAACCTTTTTTTTTACAAATAAAGTTTTGAAAAAATTATTGTTATAATTTATTTAAAAGTTGCGATTCCAATTTTCCCCCTTAAATTTTAGTTAAAAAAGATTTTTTTCCTGTTTTTTTACCATTTCATTCTGGATGCATAATAAATCTATTTCATAAATTTTAGATTTTTAGAATAAAAAATAAAAATTTGGGACTGAAGGGAACTGAACAAAAGTACGCAAAGTGCTCCCCTAATTGTTTTGAGCAATGTATTAACAATTGAATAAGGATAGATAAAAATAAATTATTGTATGATTGACAACTTATTGTATAATTTCAAATTATCCAATTAAAATGAAGCAATATTCTGCTTCAACACTTCAATCGGCAGTTACCACAATACCATAACTTGGATTTAGGTTTTTTTTTAGTTTGCAACATCCAAGAATGCCATTGTAGTGTAAGGCTGCAGGCCACATGTTAGCCGTAGAGTGAGAATATATACAGGCAAGAATATTGCTTCATTTTAATTGGATAATTTGAAATTATACAATAAGTTGTCAATCATACAATAAGACACAAAGTGACAAAAGACGACGCTATACAATAGGTAACATCGTTCTTGGTGCAACTTCAGCTCCAAGCGTCTCCCTCCATTTATTCTTTTACAACGGAGAAGACATGTGCAGAACTTGCAATTTTCCAACTGCTATCTTTTTCTAGTAAAGAATTCGCGTGGGGAAATTATCTTCTTAGTTCTCGCAACCATTAACCCAAAAAATACTATGCGCAGGAATCTGATAATTATTAATGGAAATAATAGTTAAAAGTTTAGCATTAATAAATATAAAAACGTACAATTTTTTTTCTCCTAGTCACAAGTAACAAATTTAAATAAAACAAGCTTATTAACAACTTTTTTAAATAAAACAACCCATTAACAACTTTTAGTCGCCAAATAACCCATTTTCATTAACTTTATTTCCCGAAAGTTTGATATTTGGTCACAGCTGACATTAGTTGGTACTGTTGAGGTTTTGGTGTATTCTAAACAAGTACAAATATTGATGATCAATCTATTACCTTCACAAAGTTATTATATACACTGCGATGCAAAAGTTTAGACAATGAAATTTCAAAATACTTTTTTAATACGTTTAGGAGGTTTTTGTAACTCTACTATCACAATTCTAAATTTTACAGTTAAATGAAGTCATTGTCTAAACTTTTGCATCACAGTGTATCATACCTTATTATAAACATTATTTATAGATTTTCATTACTAGTTAACTTAGGGGGCCTTGGTCCAGTGGCTAACCCTTTCTTACAAAGAGTGAGCCAAGCCTCCCCACCTAGCCTATTTGTAAAGAATCTCATATGGTGATATAAAGTTTTTGCAATGAAGTAGGCTTCATAACTTAATAAAAACTTAATATAACAGTATTCATAAAATACCACATACTTAAACTTAATTCAATTGGTTTGCCTGAAAAAGTCTTACAAAGCATGTCTAAAATGTTTACTTGTTGGGATGAAAACTTTCTTTTATTATTTCCTCACTGCTAAGAAGTTGCTCAATGAAACTAAGGTGGCTGTCTGCTGACAACAGTAGCTTTGAGTACCATCTATTGAGAAAATGCAAAAATATTAAAAAGTAAAGGTGGGCCAATGGAGTCCCTTGTGGCCAAGGGTCCCCAGGTTTCCTTAAATAAAAATAATGGAGGAATAATTTATAGTTAGCCCCCCAAGCAATCAAAAGCAGGTATTAAACAAAAAGGTCGTAAAATCTTTATCTACTTATACAAAAAGTAATTATGCAAATGTTGTTGTTTATCCTCTATCATCTGAAAGTGTCCAAGAAGTCAGAAAAGAAGAAGATTGCAGCATAGATTTTCCTTGACCATGCATTCCAAAATGTGCAGAAGCCTGACGGTCTCAGCCCTTGCGGCAATCCACAGAAACCCAAGAAAAGAAATATGAACACAAAATTTAAATAACTTTTGGTATCCACAACTTATAAATCTGTAACACAAAACAATAGAGCAATTTACACAGTGTTGGACGTAAATTTTGTATGAGCTTTCCACTCAAACAAGTTTACATGAATGCACTGATAATAAAGTTTAAATTATTAATGCACACACGTTACTTATTTGTTGCTATGAATGGGAATAATCCTAAAAACTGAACAGCAATGATAAGCCGCTATTCTAATGATAGGGTCAAACCAAGGAGGTCCAGTCATTGGGATGTATCTTTTTTTAAATTTGCGAAACACCTTCAAATATACAATGAAGTTCAAAAATACTAATACAAGAACAAACATCATAATATCCATCATCCAAAGAAAAGGAAGAAAGATTAAGGATTGAGAAATTTTTGCAGTCGGCAGAAATTCTTGTTGCAGTTACTGTTCTCAATACTTCAAGCATGGGTTTTTCGTAAAGAATTACTGTGACTAAATAAAAATATTCTATTTATGAGTCGAAAATTTTTAGCATTTAAGTGTAAAGTTTCAGAACATTTTCACAGCAGACAATACAGAATCGCAAAAAAAGTTATAAATATAAAAGAACTTAATTTACTTACATTTTTATTGCACTTATTTGATTTAAAACCCATTTGAGCAACATCCTACAGAAGAGTATGTTTCTATTTAACTTAAAATTCATTCTATAACCAAACAACTTGGAATTTTTGTTATGGAATAACTACCATGTTAAAACGAACATTTATTTATATCAATATACGGTTAACGAAATCTATATTGCATCAACATATTTTTAAATTGTGGTTTTAATAATTTCACACAATATTTCAGACGCGTTAGTTGTAGCCAAGGAATTTTAGCCATTATTTCTTTAGACTAGCAAAACACAAGTTCAAAATTAATGGTGTACAGCATAATTCCTTCTACATTTAATATAATCATAAAACATCATTAAGAATAAGTACATAAATAAAACATTTCTTACTTTCAATACTCCCCACGTGCATACAGTCGGAAGATTCATTCACAGAAAACAGAATATTTAATAATTTTAAAACTAATAAAAGTAAGTACATACCTTGGACTCCTTAAAAATATAAATACATAGTAATTATTAATAATTTAATTAGTTGTAGCACTTTATCTGCGTACTGTGTACAAAAAACTGAAACGCAGCAATATGGAACCAATTCCTACCAGCTCATAGAGACGTGGGTTGTTGTGAAATAAATCGCCATCGCCAAGTATTTTGAAGTCGCCAACTTGCGTGCCGATTATTCGAGGCTTGTGCGCATGCGTTAGTGAGGCCAACTTCCGCTTCCTTGCGGATGATAAGACACAGCGATAAAAAAAATTATATCGTTTAAATATATCTATTTTTTTAAAACATAGGTTGAGGGAATTTGTTGTCATTATGAATTTGAATAACAAGGTATGTTATTTTTTTAGTGTATTTACATTTGAGTATTCCAATGTATGTTTTAATATGCAATCTAATTCATCAATAATATGGCTTTATAGTAAATTAATTCTTAACTTTATGAATTCAAGACTTAATCTCGATTCAATAATAAATTTGTAATATATATTTACACTTATAAATTTAATTTATATCGAATAAATAGAAATACTTAATAATGACTGATATTAATTATTTTAGAAATATAAATTTATTTATACTAAAAATAAGATTGCTCATTTATATTTTAGGCACCTCCCCTGTCGCCTGCTAGTCTTACCGAAAGGCGCCAGGATTATTCTCCCGAAAATCATGCCAACGAATCTGATTTGCAACCAGCGTTAGGATGTAATATAGACCATACAACACTATTAGATATGGTAAGTTTTTTAAAATTGTATGTAAATATTAATGACATTAAAAAGTGTACATTTACATAAGTTATTACCCTACAAACCACACCAAATATTTATTTACTTTCTAGCTGTCTTAATATTCAATAAGTTGTCATAAATTTATGCTGTTTATCCTATTTAAACTGTAGAAGTTCGAAATGTTTTCTATAATTGTTTTGTTTTTTCATTCATATATAACTTAAATGTGTTTCTTAAAATACCTACAAGACCTCCCTAACATTTTTTTTATATAACTTTTAAATGTCATTCTTAATACCACTAATCTAGACTCCTTAACAATTTATATGTATAATATTTTAAATGTCATTCTTAAAATAACCTAGTCTAAGACCTCCCTAACAATTTATTTATATATATTTTGAAATGTGTTTCTTAAATATACAGCAGTCTAAGACCTCCTTAACATTTTTTCATTTATTAATGACCTTTAATTTTCTTAAGTTGATGAGGAGCCTTTTCCGTTTTCTGAAGACATAACTGATGCATTTGAAATGTGTGGGGAAACACAAGCTGTATCCAATCTTATGGATGAATATTTTTTCTCCAATTTTGATTAAGCTAATTGTGCAAATAGTAAAAGACTGCAAATCGGTGTTGGAAAGCATGTAAGTAAATTATTAAAATGTACAATCTTCTTGAGTCTGTAATGCATTTTTGTTTTATTTGAAATATCAATTCCTAAAAGTAGAATCTAGGCGTTACAAAGCCTTTTATTTTTAATTGCTTAACTCTACTTGTACTAATTATTTGAACTTATTTTAGTTGAATTGAATTTTAACATTAAAAATAGGCAGTGTTTACATATCATAATATGCTCCTATGTTTCTAAATTGTTACTTTTCAGTTTGCTGTGAATCTGGGAGCTTCCACTTCTGGAGGGTCGGTTGTAGTTCCAAGCTCAATCACTAAGGACACAACTCATGTAAGTTGATTTTTCATATTCATGTGTTGGACTGAATTAGCTGGAATCCTATATAAAGATACTTAATTTTAAAAAGAACTCATATTTTTCAGGTTTGCATCCAATGTAACAAAAGCTTCACAGAGAAGCGCAACTTAACGCGCCATATGAAGACCCACACTGATAAGAAGGCCTTTGCATGCACTCAGTGCGATAAGAGTTTCACACGAAATTCAGATTTGACGCGTCACATGAAGACTCACACCAGGGAGAAAGTCTTTACATGTACTCAATGCACTAAGTCCTTCACTCATAAGGGGAATCTAAACATGCACCTGAAAACCCACTCCCTCACCTGCATCCACTGTGGTATAGTCTTCAAAAGCAAGGGGGAATTGAAACAACATATCCTGGTTGTACATATGAAATGTCCGAGCTGGAACCCGCAGGATCTGCATTTGAAGATCACATAATCAACCCTAGGGATGAGACGTCGAATGACATCCTCCTTTTCTAGAAGGATATCGCCTTAGATTGTACCCGATGACCAGCATTTTGTCACGGATGAAAGCGAGGCCGTGCGCGATACGCTTTAGTGTGTGAAGAAGGGAAGGGAAGAATGAGGGGAAAACATGTACATTTGTAAAACGAAAATTTGATTTATTTTACCTCTAAAACGTTTTACAGGCGAATTTGACACATTTTAGCATCATAGCTTAATATTCTGGACGGGTTTAGTTTCTATACCTATTGAGAAGTTAATATTATAGTATATTGTTACACGTTCCGATTTATTTTAAATAATTTTCTTTACTTAACTGTTTATTAGATTTTAAATGAAATTGCCTTGAGTTGAGTAGTATAATCGGTTATCATCATTTATAGGAATAAATAAGCTGAAACTCAATTTCAAGGAGTCATGGGCTTGTATTGCAGCATATAAAATGAAACTTTTAATTTGTGCTATGAAGATTTAATAAAATGTGCATGTCAAAGCACTGGGTAAGTCATGATAGGACTTGGCCATTTTCTTCCAATATATCATGTTTACCTTTAAGTAATCATTATATTCCTTTGTCTATAACTTGTATTTAGCCCAAGACATACAAAAAATATTTATATTTATACATAATTCATCAATATTTTTAGAACATGAAAATTGTATTGGAATATCTACAAACTGCGAAGCGGTTGTCAGTAAAAGATGACTTATCTGCAGAAGAACTTGATGCTATTATTGATGAAGAGTTTGGAATTTCTGCCGATGAAATTAAATTGCAAATTTATGATCAAGAATTCCAGGCTTTTTGTGACCTTGAATCGTCTTCGGAAGTAAAACATCTTTTTAGAATTAAACTAATAAATTTAGAATCGTTTACTGTTATTTCTGAATTAGTGGATACATGTGCTTCATCTCCCCAAACCAGTGAGCCAGAAAATTTAGGATTAAGAACCAGGTCTTGGAATAATGACTTTAAACTTTCATTCAGCTCGTTTGATTTAATAACAAGTGAAGAATTGAAAGCTGCAGAGGAGGAATTTGTAGCTACTGGGAAATTGCACAAACCTTCTTATCGACTAAAATCCCAAATAAATGATGTTTTATCTAATGAATTGAAAAAGTATGGGTTATATATCCCACCCGAACAATGTACCACGACATAACAAAAACCCTCATTGCATCATTTCCGTCCTTAAAAGAGCCAATAGGTGACGGTTTATCAGCATGGAAAATAGCTTTGCAGTATCGAGTGCAAGAAATAAGACGAAAAATTAAAAATGCTGAAACGTCAACTAACTCAGTTTAGTTTATTTGAATTGTATTTATTAGCAGGTTAGTACATCTATATTATATCACATTTAATTTTCTATTCTTTGACTATAACTTTTTGAAAATTAAAATTGTAATTTCTAAATTATGTATAAGTAAGATTTGTAGCCTTATCAATTTTGTATGCTATAGTAGTGCTTATTGATGCAAAATGTCCATGCATTTATAAATTGGGTTAAATGCTCCAACTAAAAAAAAAATGCCTGACCATTTATGCTTTTTTGATAAACATCAAATTTTTTCGGTCAAACAAATCATTATTTGATAATACTTATTGTAAATTTTTATGTATAACTGATCCATGATATGTTATTATTTGTTTATCTGCACTATTAATATAATTCTATATTAAGTTTGATTTGTGAAAAATCTAAAAAGTATACAACTTCTTAAAAAAAGACCTCATTATGGTAGGAAGATTAACACTTAATACATTAAATATATAAACTATTTATATTGTTATTAAAAAGGACAAGAATAACAAAGTAATTCCGTGCCAGATAAAACAGCAGAGCTGTTGTATCAGCTAGAAGCTAAAGTGTTGCCAGTTTCAGCAACCAGTTGCATTACAAAATAGATTACTAAAAAATGACTAACTTTACATATATTGTTCCATTATTTTTATTTTGCATATAAGTTACTATAATTATATACTATAAGGGCTAATACTTATTAAAGGTATTGTTAAAGTGTCATTTAAAAAGAAATTTTAGATTTATAGCTCACCGAAGCCTAAAGTACAATATATTTGTATGAATTGTTCCTTTACATTAACCAATACTACGAACAAATGGGTATTTCAAGAAGTAGTACATATAAAAAGGACTGCTGTGTTTTTTAAAGGTGTTCGAACTTAAGTAATACTGTACAAATGACTTCTACATTTTGTTTCTAATTTCTGGCAAGAGGTCTAAAACATGTCCAAAGGCACCTACTGGAAATTCAGGCATTAAAAAAGCCAGACGTGGGGAGATAAATTATTCTCTTAATATTCCTGATGGTGAAACCCTACAAACTTTAGAAGATCACAAGATGATCCTTATAAAAGAATGTTCAAAAAGAGAACCTAATCCCGACATTTTAAGTCAGAAGATGGATAAAACGTATTATCTTAGAAGAGTTGACATAGTGTCCTCAAGACTAAAACTAGCAGAGTTTAAAGAAAAGTGGAGTATGCTTTTTTCTCCTATGCAGGTAATTTAAATCACTTGGTTTAATCCAAACGTTTTTTTTCTGTAAAAAAAACACTTTTTTTTCAGTCAAAAAAACTTGTTTCAACAATTTTAAATTCCTAATTTTTTAAAAAATTTATTTTACCATTTAGTATTCCAAATTTGTTTTATTTATTTGGTCAACAAGTAAATTCTTCTTACAAAAGAACTAAAACCATTTCATTATCAGTCATCACTAACAATGTAATGTGTAGAGAATATTTTGGAATCATGGGTTAAGTCAAAATTAAGGAACAAACTAGTTACAGACTGGTGTTTTTGTGTATAATGCTTTAACAGTTTCAGAACAAGATTTAGTTTAAACATTAATTATTTTAAACAATTAATACAAATATGCATAATGTTTAAGATTTTGTTAGAAAGAATCTATCAAAATTTACATGACGCATAGTTTACTCTTTTTTTTCTCTTATGACATTTTAACATTGCTTGTAAATTCCTAACGTTCAAGTCTGATTTAGCGAAATCACTAAACCAGATCTCAATAAATATCAGTCCAAATTTTAATTTAGTTTGCTTAAAATATTTTAAGGCAATTTGATTGCGAGGAGATTTAGGTAGGGGTTGTAATCATACCTGATGATATGATGTTGTTGTCTTGTCTATGGATAGGTTGAGGTATTAGATGTGACCGTGTGTGTTCCACACAGCCTCAGCAATCTGAAGGCAGTTTTGGGAATAAAGGTCATCTAGCGGAGAGTCACTAATCTGTTGCATTTTTGCAAGGATGGCTGGACATGAGAAAATGTGTGTTGGACTTAGTTCTATGTCGAGGCAGATTTTGCAGGTGGGGTACTTTCTGGAGCCGTCTGGCTGAATTTTCATTCCCCCCAGATGTCCAGTTCTCAGTCTAGTTAAGGTTTTTGCTATTGTTCTGCTAGTTGCTAATTCACAGATTTGGTTGATGATATGATGGCAACATTATTTAAAGGTCTTTAGGCAATTAATATGAGAAAGTCAGGTTGAGGAAAACACCAATTATTTCTTCTTACTGCTGTGATTTAATTTATTATGTATGATCTTATAATAGAGAGCAGTCCTGAACAAATGACTTAGTAGATCATGACGTATGAGAAGCAGCAGTTCTATGTGATGGAAGGAAGGTTTTTTCTTTCCTGGTTCAATCGGAGTGTATTGAGAGTAAAAAGTTCGGTAGCGTTCTGGTGATGTCAATGTGGTTTTGTTTACACGGAAAGAAGATTTAATTTTAATATTTTAACCTAATGTTTTATAATGAACAAATGTTGCTTAAATCTCATGGAATGGCTAAGAAATTGGATTTCTGAAGATTAGAAACTCTGATAAAAATGCTGTAATCCACAAGAAGTTATTACCAATAAAACTTAACTAGAAACAAATGTGACTTTTAACCTGTATAAAATCATTAGTAAAATTCTAGTATAATTGAACTTTGTCATAAAATGTAATAATTAATAGTAAATAAATTAATAGTAAAGTAAATATTGTAACAAAATTTGGAATAAAATAATCTATTTTTCAATTATATATTCTATTAAGCACAAAAAGGTTAATTATTGCTATGTAATTTTATTTATTTAGTTGCGTAAGGAGGTTATAAGGATTTTGGGAATTGACATATATCCAAAGATTTTGATAACGTGGCAACGCAAATTTAGTTTCATACATAGAGAAAACTCTGAAAATTACTGGAGTCACCGAGGAAGGTGTATTGGAATCTTTGCCTTTATTATTTTAAGAAAAATGCTCATTTTATAAAGAAGGTAAGGCGATTTCTTTACTTCTGATACGTATATATATATTTTTTAAAATTCCAATAAATTGATATTTTTTGAAGGATGCAAATACATTCTCAAAGTGTATGAAGAATGTGGATGAGACTGATGGCGTACTCTCGCCACATGCAGTTCTCGTCCAGGAAAAGGATTCTACTTGGTCTATTATGGGTGAAAATGTTTTGCTCCTCAGTAATCTGGATTTCCCCTCATGCATATAGATTTTTAAGAAGTAGTGGATACATTATCCTTCCACATCCAAATACGTTGAAACAATTAGGTTCCAAATCCAATGTTAATCCTAAGGATGACAATAATTTGACTTCTTTAAGGAATAAAATTGTTCATTTAACCGATAAAGATAAAAAAGTAATTTTAATGTTAGACGAGATGCACCTAAAACCTTATTTAGATTACAAAGGAGGCGATATTCTGGGTATTTCTTGTAATACAGATAATGCAGCTACTACTGCATTTGTTTTTATGATACAAAGTTTAACTTCTTCTTATAAAGATGTTTTTATTTTACCAGTTAGTAAAATAGATGCTGAGATATTGCATTCTTATATTTTGAAACTGATTATTGATTTAGAAAGTTTAGGTTTTCTAGTGTTTTGTATTTCAAACGATAACAATTCAATTAATAGAAAAGCAGTTTCTTTTTTTGATAAACCCCCATATCAAACATTTGTTTATAAGCATCCAGTCAATAGTGAAAGGCCCCTGTTTTTTGTAAGAGATACGGTACATTTTTTAAAATGTATTCGCAATAACTGGATAAACCAACGTAATTCTGAACAGTGTATATGCATACCTGAATTTGAATCTAATCCTGATATGGAAGAGTTTACTATAAAAACTGCTCCATTTAAAGTATTAAAATCTGTTTTTGATATTGAAAAAAATGAAATTGGTTAACATTACCATACTTTAACAAAAAAAATCTGTCTCCTTCAAACTTGGAACGACAGAATGTTAAACTAGTTGTCCAAATATTTAACATGCATGTTGTTAAAGGGTTACTGCATGCCGGCCCAAAATATGACTTGCAGTTTTTTTAAAGAAACTTCAGATTTTATTAATACAATTCTTACTTGGTGGGACATAATGGAATGTCAAAACAATATATAAGGGTCAACACAAAAGAAACATATATCAAGAACCATTAAAGTATGAAAACGATAAAAAGCTAACCTTTTTGTATAATACCATTGGACGCTTTGCGGCATGCAGTCCTTCCACTTCCATAATTAAAACATCTTCAAAAACTTTCTAAAAAAACAAAAAGAAATATGTTGTCGCGAACGAGTGTACGAATTTTATTTTATTCGCATAAGAATACATTTTTTAGGATAAATTAAAAAATAAAATAAACGCTTTTACCGCGGTTTTGCTGCGAAACGAATAATAAAAACTAAAATAAAAAAAAGAAAGCCATCTGCCAGCTGAAGAAGAAAAAAAAAGATCAAAGAAGAACAACGCGATCTTTTCGGCCAGTTGGACGAAAAAGATAAAAATTACGTGATAGTTGTAACCTGTTCCGAAAAAAAAAAATTGTTCTTTTTATAAAAAAAATTTAAACAATTTATTCTAGTTTAGCAGAATTAACCTAATAAAATTTTTCAGAGTAATTGTTATGTTAAATGTTTATTTAAAATAGTTTTGTCATAATTTTTTACTATCTTTTTTTACATAATTTTAATCTATAAACCTTCTATCTTGCTATAATATATTTTAAGGCCAAATCGTTTGTTTAAAAAATCTGTAAACCTTTTCTATATATAAACACAAAACCAATGTAAAAAAACAAGTTAAAGAACTGTTCTTTTTAAAACAGAAAAGAGAGCAACTGTTCTTTAAAAAGAAAGTAACAAAATCACACATTTCTGGTGAATTTCTGTTTCCGTTTTGCAGAAAAGGAATAAGTTTTTTTTTTTTGTGGCTGAATTATTGAAAATTTGAAAAACAAATAAGTGGGCATCGAGGCATAAGGGAGACACACCTGTCCAAAAAAATTTGGGTTTCTGACATCAATATTTCATCATGTTATGGCTGCTAACACTTTCAAATCCTATACTTTAACATAGAGAAAAATTAATTTTTATTTTTAATTAAAAAACTAATTGGAAATTTGAAAAACAAAAAAATTTAGGTCGAGGCATTAGGGAGACACACCTTCCCAAAAAAAATTGGATTTCTAAGATCAATATTTCATGATGTTATGGCTCCGGACACTTTAAAAGAGCTTACTTTTTTTAATATAGAGAGATTTCAATTTTGTAATGCACTCGTGTATTTTTTTAATAGGATGAAAAAATTGCTCCAACTTTTGAGCCAAGAAGCATTATTGACCGAGTTTGAGTTGCCTTATTTAGTCAATAATGCAAAGTTGTGTGGCGACCATTTTAGTGATTGGGCATTCACCAACTCAAACCAAACATCCCTCATCAAGCATGCCTACCCAATTTTAACGTGCCCTCCAGTATCCCCAGTGAGTTTTCAACACTTCCAGAGACCCAAGCCCCTGATAACACCCTGGACCAGTCCCTGTGTGCAGACCCTGGGCCCCCTGCATATTCATCAACATCAAGGCTGCTATGGAAGTGACTGGGTGGAATTTAGTGACTTTTCTGAGGGCTATTTATAATTTGTTTAAAAACTCCCCAGCTCGCAGAGGTATTTTCATCGATGTGACAAATGCATCTGTATTTCCTAAGAAGTTTTGCGCTGTGAGGTGGCTGGAAAATATTGATGTTGCACAGAGAGCCATTGAAATTCTTCCAAATTTACAAAAGTTTGTGGAAGCACCAGAAATTGAAAACAAGAAACAAGTGTGTGCTAGCCTTCACACAGTTAAGACGTTTCTAAAAGATAACCTCCTGGGAGCAAAATTAGGATTTTTTATAACGATTTCATCAGACTTGAAGCCATTCTTGACTGAATTTCAGTCCAACACTCCTCTTGTTCCTTTTCTACATGGTGCAATTAATAATTTGATTGTCTCATGTGCTCAGCGCTTCGTGAATCCAGAAAAAATTAGGGATGATGTAGACGTTACAAAGGATGATAACCTTCTTCCAGCCAAGAAAATCAAAGTGGGTATGGTTACCCAACTACAATTAAAACATTGCAAGGCCACGCCACTTTGAAGTTGGGTACTTCAAAAATGAATGTAGGGCTGCCCTAAAAGTTATTGTAAACAGATTGCAGGATCGTTCTCCTGTAGGCATAAAATTGGCCAACTACATTTCATGTTTCGATCCTGCAGTTGCTATTCAATCAGTCGGTAAAGAGAGACTGCAGAGACTTTTAATGCACTTGGTCGAAAAAATTAGGATAAGTAGCATATTTGCCGACACTGTTCAGCGCCAGTTCCAAAATATATTATCTAATAAAGACATTTGCAGTACTTTAAAGATATACTCAAGAAAGACTGAACGTCTAGATCACTTCTGGATGAGAGTGATGAAAAATCAAAAAAATGAAAACAAGGAAACTCTATCTTTTAAAGATGATACTCATTATTTCACATGGAAATGCAGCAGTAGAGAGAGGTTTCTCAATAAACAAGGAAGTCTTAATAGAAAACTTGAGAGAAGAATCCTTAATTGGATACCGCACTGTATATGATTCAATAAATACCTATGGTGGAGTTGAAAAAGTGCCATTGACAAAAAGTTTGCTTTTTGATGCAAGACAATCATAGTGACAGAATTGTTAGAGAGTTGCAAGCAAAAAGAACGAAAATGCTGGCAGAAGCAAACAATCTAAAAGAACAAATCGAAAAGCTTGCCTGAGACATTTCCAATAAAACCTATTGAAAATGATGACTTTTAAACGAGTGTTAGGGTATTAATGTTGAAAAATAACAATTTGATTTTAAGAATAAATTTAGAAACTAAAGCTCTAATCTTTATTTTTAACGTTTTGAGTGTCATATATGTGAGCAATTTGTTGTTGATACTATTGACTTTATCTGCTTCCTATGCATGATTTGCAAGCATATAAAACTTTTGGTGCATACAATATTTGAAAGCTGTTTAATATGTAACAAGTGTCAAGAAGTTTCTTTTTATGAAATTTGGAAATTGTGACTTGAAGGCTTTTAAATTAAAATATTTTACAGAACATCTATTTGCACTTTGACTCTACAAACATTGGTAAGTATTATAATATACCTTTTGACCAGTAATAATGAAAAATATTTTTACTCTGAGAAAATTGAGTTTTTAAAGGAAAATTTCGTATGTCTCGCATCATGGATAGCTTTTATATCAACTTTCAAAGATGTTTACTTAAAGTTGTAAAAACATACCTTAAAACATGTTAAAAATTTTGTGCTGGGAAGCATTATTTTTCTTAGTTAATGAGGGCGTTTAAAAAATACAGGCATAATGGGTCATTCGAGGGTCCTTGAATAATTTTGAAATAAGCCTTGAATTCCTTGAAATGTGCTTGAATTTTTAATGACTATTTTGCTGGACACCCTGTATTAGCAATTTTTAATCTTATATTTTAGTTATTTGTCCGTTTTTATCAAAACTAGTTCAACTTCCAACTATTTTATTTATTTGTTAACTATGCCTCGTAAAAAAACGTTCTTGTGTTGCTGCTACATCTAAATCTTCAAAAAGATGGTGCAAAGAAAATACTGTGCATGTTGTATCATACCCATCATCTCAGCCACAACCTCAAACAAATGAGACTTTCTGGATTGAATTTTCATCCTCATGAGAATATATTGGAAACTTCTACAGAGTATATTCTTGTAGAAGTTAGACACCTATCCCAACTATTCGCAGGTTTAAAATGCAAATCGTGTGACTCATTTGTTCGTCTAGAAGTTGGATCTAGAAATGGCTTCTTACATGATTTGAAAGTTGTTTGCAATGCATGTGATGATATGCAACATGAGCCTTCCTCTTCTAAAGTGAATCGACATTCAAAGCATGCTGATGTAAATTTCAGAATCGTGCAATCATTCTTGAGTTTTGGCAAAGGATTTGCTGCTCTTCAGAAGTTTTGCACACTTATGAGTATGGATGGAATGTCAAGCAGAACATTCAATGAATATAAGAAATTGATTTTGAGTAGTTCTGTGAAGTCAACCGATGAAATTTTGAAAGCCGCCCGATTGAAAATCAAGGAAGTCTATGGCAAGACATTGTAGATATATCCGTCTCGTTTGATGGAACATGGCTGACACGAGGTCATTCCTCCAATATTGGAGTGGCTTGTGTGATACACTCTCAGAAAAATCCGTCTTTATACACTACACTTTCCGTCTTTTTTCACAGTAATTTGTCCGTTTCATTAGATTCCGTTTCTTTGCACCCGCGCATGCGCATCGCGCCATATTGTTGCCGCGCACGACGATAGGAGCAGAGCAGATAGCAAGAAGAAGTAACGGCCGCCTAAACAACACTAAATAGTCGCTTAAAAAGAAGTATGGTAAGTAATTCGTGTTTCAATTCATTCATGTTTTCATTCGTGTTACCCTTTATTTAAGTGACGTTTGTATTAATTTTAGACAGTCATTCTTCTGTGTACATATTAGTTTTAAGTACATTTCTGATATAAATTTCGGATCTATATGCCCTTTTGTTTAATGCTTGGTAGCACTTTAGCGGTAAGCACTTTTGTTTTAATGCTGAATAATAAAATTCTAAAGAATTTTCTTGCGTTTTAATTTTTAAAAAACGGCATTAGCATTCTTTAAGCTTACGATTTTTAAATGCGTTTTTTTTACGTCCAATGTCAAAGTAGATGCATAACATTCGTATCACAAGAATTCTGAAGATTCATTCTTCGAAAATATCTGTAGTATTTATAATTACAAAATGCAAAAAAAGTCAATAAAAATTCAGCTATTAAGTTCCTTTATAGTACTTCCATTGTTCGTATTTTAACTATGAAACCTGAAATTCAAATACTTAATTTAACAATATTTAGTTGAAACCGAAATTAATCAGTTTCAATGTTAAAAGGAGGTTGGCATAATTATTTTCATGGTGTGCATCTAATTGGTTTCACAGTTAATTTTTATTTTAATAAATTTCTTTAATAGTCAATTCTTTAAAATGATCAAAATTATTTAATTTCATCAAAACCAAAAGTTCCCTTATGCACTAAATTAAACTTGTTAAAGTACGATTTTTGTTTCTGGTTAAATCCTAGTTTTGGTATACGGCGACTTTTTCGGAACGTTGGCGACAATAAAAAGCGATAAATAATTCCAATCTGGCAACACAGTTGTTTGACTTCGCAGTTTCCGAGTAGCATCGTCTAATCACGCGTCGGTATGCGATGTTTTCTCGCCAACAAGTTTGGCGAGAAATAAAAAGTCGCCGTATACCGAAACAAGGAATTAACCAATTGCTGATCTATAAACAGCCTGTGCAGCCAAAAATGTCTGAAGAATAGTACCCCGTGTAGGGGGGTGCACGTTAAATACCCTCCAAAGTCCTGATGCTTTGTACGATGTCACCCTCAGCGGTTGCGCTGGGTGCCTACTCGGGTCTCGCCTCGGCACCTGCCTAGTTCTAAATTACGACGCCAGTCGGCAATAGCCCTCGCGTAGCTCTAGTGCGACAATATTCAAACTTAACTAAATTCAAATCTTAAATAGATTATTGCATTAGATCTGTTTTTATATATTCAATATTATCTTAAAACTTTCTAGCTATATGCTGTTTGATTACTTTGCGAGCTGCCTGTCCCTGCTGGCAGGTTCCTGGCCGGTTTGCCCAAGGTGAATCGCTGCCAGATTTCCACCTAGTCCCACCTCTCTCTTGTGAAGTTACCAGTGGTCCTCCCTGGTCCCTGTCCTAGGTGAACTCCTGCCGGATTCCCCCCCCCCCCCCCCACATCCCTTCGCATCTTGTGAAGTGCTGCCGGAGGTCCTCCCTGCTCCACCTATCGTCTGTCTCAAGTTGTGTCAGTGTCCTCCTCCATCCCACCGTGTGTTCCTTCCATCTGATGTTGTGCCGGCTCTGAAATTTGTGCGTGTGTTTTGTGTGTTACATGTGTTTTTCTCTGCTTCGTGATCGGTGTATACCCTCATCTTACTTGGATTACCTTAGATGAGTGAACCTCATCCGAGAATTGCCTTTTTTATATAACAGCCAATTGGAGCAAAACTTTGGGTGCAACAGGACACATTACTATTTTACAGTGTAGTTATTCACGATATATCAACTGTTTCTCAATGTTTTAAAAGAATGTAGTATTTTTAATGAGTAGTTTCATAATTCTTTTTGTTTGAAAAGAATCTGTTTAACCCAAAATATAACTTTTTTTTAGCTATAAGCCCGAAATAAACATTTTATGTTTTTTGGTTAAAATTAACTTTTTCCTCTGTTTTTATTGATATGGAACTGCTAGCATTTTTCCCATTTATTGTTGTAAATAAAGATATGTTCTGAAACTCTGTAGATATTTAATCAATATTGTAAAACAAGCAAGTCTAACATAGAATTAAAATATATCAATTTTTTTGCCTCCTTATTTTTCAGTTTTCAAAATATATGTTCTTAGAATTATAAAAACATCTAATCAACTTTCATATATTTTCCTAACTCGACTCTTTAGAAAAAGTAACACAAAAAAGATTTTTTTAAAAAAAAGGAGCCTTAAAAAATGAAATTTCATAATATTTTTATCTATCAAGTAATCTATATGTTTACCTACGTTTATATAAATTTGTGTACACAAAATCAATTATTGCATTTTCTAAACTATAACAATTCAGTTTGAACTTTGAACATTATTGAACTTTGTTATTTTACTTATTTAAACAATTTTTAAAAATATTTGTTGACAATAATATAATTTCATTTTATGTTTATTAGTGTTAATATTTGTTGTCTTGAAAATCTAAAAAATTATCAATATTTTTTTTATTTATTTGAAGAAACATGTCTAGTTCTTATAATATTTAAATTGTGAAGTATTTTTTTTTTTATTTAACTGGGTTTTTTTGACAATTTAATAAAAAAAATTACTTTAGGAAAGCAAACAAATAAACCGAGTCTCTTGAAATTTCATTAAAAAAATCGTTTTTTAACTGAAAATAAGCAAGGAATACTTATTCAAAATGCATAAAATTTTCGTTTTTTTACGGAAAATCAACATAACGGATCTATCTTTAAAAAAAACGGAATATTTCCCTCTTTTAACGGACAAAAGTGTTCCTTCAATTCACGGAAACATTCCGGTAGCAGTGCTGCACAGACTTTTTCCGTGAATTGAAGGAATTTTTTTTGAGAGTGTAGACATCCTCAGTGGATATGTTGTAGATTTTGCAGTCATGTCGAAAAGGTGCACCACATGTGAACAGACAAAAGCAGCTCTGGGAGAAAATTCTCCCGAGTTTTCAATATGGTACGAAGGTCACCAGGAGGACTGCTCCATCAACCACACTGGATCTTCGGGGGCTATGGAGATTTCTGCAGATATGCAACTGTGGAGACGATCAGAAGAAATAGGTTTCCGTTATACTACAGTGCTGTCGGATGGAGATTCGAAGACCTTTATAGCGTTGAAGGAAGCAGAAATTTATGGGAGTGATGTTGTTCTTGCGAAGGAAGAGTGTGTAAACCACGTAAGTAAGCGTCTTGGTACAGCACTAAGAAAGTGTGTTCAAGTGTGGAAGAATAAAGGAGTGACCCTCGGTGGGAAGAAGCATGGCAGCCTAAAGGAGACGACGATAAAACGACTGACTCGCTACTATGCAAATGCCATCCGTAAGCATAAGGGAGACGTCAAAGGAATGAAGACGGCAATATATGCGACACTCTTCCATGCTATTTCTACAGATGAAAAACCCCAACACACCAAGTGTCCGACCGGTGTAAACAGTTGGTGTTTTTACCAGTTAGCTTTAGCCAATGGTGTGCAACCTGGAAGCCACAAGCATAATGTGGGAACTCCAGTGTTATTGGAACGCTGTACCCGTTGTGCCACGCAAAATGCAAACGAAAGTATTCACTCCATAATTTGGAGCAAGTGTTCAAAAGACAATTGTGCTTCGATTGGAAGAGTAACCATTGCAGTTTGTGACGCTATCTCCGAATTTAATTTCGGGACTCGTGTAACCCTGGGAAAGTTGCAAGAACATAGTGGCATCGCCTTCAGTAACTTTTCGAAAGATTCAGTTACTAGGATGGACATTCAAAAAACCTACTTGAGAAATCGAAAAAATACTCAGTTGTTTAAACTGGCTCAGAAAAAAGTTAAACTTGCTATACAACAAAAAGCAAAAGCGATAAAAAAAGAAAGAAGGGATTATGTATAAATCAGGCAATTTTTAAATTAAAAAAAAATGAGTAATGTAATGAATGAATTAGTGTATTTAGAGTGATATAAAAATAAGTTCAACCAAACAAGTATCTAATTTTTGAATGAAAAAAAATTCTTCTTATATGACTTTCTAAATATTAAATATCGTTTGCATTTATAGCTTAATAACCTCCTAATAATTTAAATTGTAATTCATTATGCTTTTAACTTTTAAAAAAGCAGTGTATATATTATTGTAGTTACAGATATGTTCTTTGAACCAATTGAATCTTTCTCAAAATGTAAAAAATTAAATTTAAATCCTTAAACCGGTTTTTCTGTTTCGCGTATTCTCAATTCTTGTGTTATTTAAATCCAAGGCTTTTTTGCTAATTAAGTTAGAATTTTGAAACTTTTAGCCTGTATTGTTATATATATGGTACACAAAACTGTGCATGGAATACGGTCTACCATGCATAGATTTTTTTTTTAAAAATTTTGAATTCAATAATTTGTAAAATAATGTAATTTTCTCAGATTTTCAAATTGAAAGAAGAGTAACGTTTTAAAAAAGTTTAAAATTTTATTTAAAAAAAAAAAAATTAAAAACTACTTGTTAATACTTATTTTTATTACTGGAATATGTTTAGTTAAGGTAAAGATTATATAAAAACACAATAATTTAAAAGTTTAGGTTATTATTGCTAAAAATAATATTTTGGGTACCGCGTCCCCTTAAACAGTTTCGATTTTGAATACTCGTAATTCACTTCAAGATTCAAGATGCCTAGAAAATGTGTATTTAATCAACTTTGGTTAAAAATATAAAGATTATGGACTCTGGGTCGAACTAACAAGTGATAAACACCAAGCAAGATGCAAAGTTTGTGTCAAAGATATCGATATTGAAAAGATGGGCGAATCCGCTTTGAAATCTCATGTGAAGGGTAAGTCATCTATTTATATTACTCATTATCTCTAATTTATAGAAGTTTTCTAAATGCGATCTGCTACGATGCCCGTTGAATAGATGCTTTTTTTTCACTACTTTCTAAAATGCTGCCCTTAGACTTATCATTTTATGATTACTAATTGCCCGATTTCAAAATTTAACTTTTTCAATCATAAAGATAATGTCATTTGCTAATTTCGAAATCACAATTTTCTGATTTCCGAGTTTTTCTCGATATGCCGATTTATAAAAATTTGCCGGTTTTTGAGGATTCACGATTTGTGGATTTCTGAGCTTTCGGGTGATACACGATATTACGATTTCCGAGGATTTGCAATTTCAGGGCCGACCAGAGGTGTGCGAAAGTTGCCTTCGCTCAAGGCCTCGCGCTTTAAGATGGGCCTCGCATTGACTCAAAAATTACAGATAAACAATTTTTTAAATTAAGATAAGTATTTTTACTTCAAAATGTAATTGAATATAATATTTTGAACTATATAAAATTGACATAGTATCGGGAAAATTGGACACAGTTGAAATTTCTAAATTTAAGAACATCATGTATGATTTTCTGAGCTGTGATTTACCAATCTTTGAGATTTGCAGATATAAATTTATTTCCAAATGCTGTGTTTTTCAATTAGTTATAGTAGTACCTTTAATATTAAAGGCGTTGATTATTACAGTGGTCATTTCACTAACATATTTCGTGAATTATCGCCAATTAATTTTTTTAATACTATATTCAATATTCAAATATATTTTTAAATTTTGATTATTTTAAAATGCTTTTAAATGTCTACACTTTTAATAAATAAGCAGTGCTTCTAATTTTTTCGGTGTGTATGTTAAGAATACTAATTTTTCTAAACTACAGAATCTTGCCTTTAGGATAGATAATATGTAATGGACATATTAAGAGACTTAACTGCTTTTAAAACACACTTAAATTAAAAATCATTTTGTATATTCCTTTTCTACATACTAAACTAACATAAAAGCAGCATTTGATGATTATTTATTCGAATTTGTTAACTCAAAATTTAATTAAATATTATCCTTAAAAGAGTCTGTACTACAAAAATTTAATTTCATGTCCCCCTCTAATTTATTTCTGTTCTTTTAGCGCAGAGACATTTAAAATATTTTGATGCTCAGATGAAGACAATGCCTGTGAAAGACTTCTTCGGTAAAGAAACTGTAAAGGATCCTGTTGTTCCTGGGAAAGAAAAAGAAAGGGGTCCTGTTGTTCCTGGGCAAGAAAATGAAAGGGGTACTGTTGATCCTAGGCAAGAAAGTGTAAAGAATCCTGTTGTTCCAGGGAAAGAAACATCCATAACGTCACATCCGACTCGACCAGAGTTGCTTAATTATGAGATAAAATGGGCACTGAAATGTGTGGAGAGACACTATTCCATGAATTCGTGTGAGGGCATTAACTATTTATTTCAAGACATGTTTGAAGATAGCGATATTGCTAAACAATTTTCATGTGGCCCTACAAAATGTGCATATTTAATCCGATTCGGTTTAGCACCTTATTTTAAAGGAAATCTATACAAGTATGTGAATGAGTTAGATTTTTATACTGTGCTATTTGATGAAAGCCTAAATCATTCTACCCAATCCAAACAAATAGATATCCATATCAGGTTTTGGGATGTTAAAGATAATAGCATAAAAACCAGGTTTTACACTTCCGTCTTTCTAGGACATTCAACTGCAGATATTACTCTTAAAGCCTTGTTGGGGGGTTTATAAAAGCTAAAACTGTCAAAGGTGTTAAATTTGTCTATGGGGGTGGCCCTGCTGTTAATTGGAAAGTGTATAATCTTTTACAAGAACTGTTAAAGAATGATTATAATAATTATTTACTGAATGTTGGTAGTTGTGCACTTCATATTGTAAATAATTGCTTCAAAGATGGATGTAATGCAAGTAATTGGGACATTGATAGTATTTTAGCTAGTCTCTACTATTTATTTAAGGATTAACCAGCTAGAAGAGATGATTTTCTGGATAATGCAAAATCTACACTCATGCCTAGGAAATTTTGTAGGCACCGTTGGCTGGAGAATGTTCCAACAGCTGAGCGTGCTATAGAGATGTGGGAGGATATTTTGTCTTACGTTCAAGCAGTAGAAAAAAAGACATTTACTAAACCAACTTCTAAATCCTACAAAGTTATTGCAAATGCAGTAAAGGACAATTTAATGCCAATTAAGAGGGACTGTCACTCCCATAGAGTTAATGGGTCATTCCTGACAAAACGTACAAAAACATGTCCCCGCAAAATATCTTTCACATGAAGAAAAGTTATGCTTCCACTTGAATAAATTAAGATAAGGAATATTTTATCTACTTACTAGCGTTGAAACGATTATAAAAATTAATTATTTTGTGTGAAAGTTTGTGTCCACAGACTATGACAAATCATGTCCGTGGGATGTCTCACCGTCATGTCCGTGGATTGTTTTGGTTAGTAAATCCCAATTAAATCCCTATATTTTATAATAAATATTGTTTTTTTTTTAAATTGGCATTACTAGAACATACAAAACACAAAATAAAATTATTATAGATACTATAAATTTATAAATTCTGTGAAAATAATATGTCCCACAGATTTTCGTCATGTCCGTGTACAACGTATTCTTTAGCTTGCATAACTATCTAGAAATGACAACAGTACTCTGTTTCAGTGTTATTATTATTCAACCGTGCACGCAAAACGTTGTATCAAGTCGATAGTTTGAATACCGGAGTAGATAAAAAGTAATTTGAAGTTGAAAGTTAAAAAAAAGGCTTCTGACAAGATCATAGCGTAATGTCTGTGGTCAAGATATAAGAAGGTAAACCAATGATTTGAACGTATAATTTGTTATTTGTAGAAAGAAATATATTATATAAGCTTAATTTGCATGCTTCGTTCTCTTAAGCCTAAAACTTTTCTGTTTGTGAGCCCTTATTTACGATTTCATCATGTCCGTGAGCCATCATGTCCGTGGTTTTTGGCCCACGGACATGATGTTTGTATACACGGACATGACGTTTTAATTATATAAGAATAAATCGATTAAATATAAGTGAAATACATTATAGTTACACAGTATTTTGCCGTGAAGTAATGTAATAATGTAAAGCTGAAATTTTATTAAAGTGTAACACATCAATAAAATATTTTTATGTGAATTTTGGGGGTTAAAACTTTTCTAAATGAAACATTATTAAATTAAGACTTTCTATCAGAATAATTAATATTAATTGTATGATCTGGACCGATGCTATATTTCGAATGTAGTATGTAAGTGTAACTTAAATCCAAAGTTTCATAAACTTTCATTAATATTTTTTTTTCGAGATTTTTCGCCTCAAATTGTACGTTTTCTCAGGAATGACCCTAATGCGTTAGTTTTGGAATCACAACTTCCACATAAATATTGCTTTGCCATGTTAGCCCTTTTTCTCCAGGTATAGGAATCAACATGACATCGAAATGAAATAAATTTGAAACGAAAATGTTATCTAATTATATATTTGTGAAGTTTTGAAATGCAACAAATGCCCAGCAGATGGCGACACTATTTTAAAACTTTATCAATTAATAATTAAATTAACCGGATGTTATTTTCTTTTCAATTTTGTTTTAAATTGATGTTATGACGATTCCCATAACTGGCGAAAATGGGATAACATGGCAAACCTATTCTTTTGCAAAAATTGTGATTTCAAAACTAATGCATTAGCTCTATTTGACTGACAGTCCAGTCCCTCTTAAGCTAAATTGTTTTTTGTCAGTTGCAAAAATTATTCAACCATTTCTTGTCCATTATCAGAATGTTTCTCCATTGTTGCCATTTTTGGCAGAGGACTTAAAACAAATGGCATAAGACTGTTTGAGAACTTTCAGTGTTATGAAAACTGAAAGGTTAAATGAGCTCAAGACATCATACAAGCTTTGTAGTTTTGACTTTGACGACAAAACATCTTACTGGTGCATTAGCAAAGTGAGTTTGGGTTTTGTAGCTGACAAGCTTTTGAGACAGGTTACTTTACAAAAAAAGGTAACTGAAAGGGAAATTAGAGATCTAAAACATGAGACACAATCTTTCATTTATACGATGGTAAAGAATCTCTTAACCAAGTCCCCATTAAAATTTGCAATGGTGAGAAACTTGTGCTGTCTTGATCCAAGGCGCATAGCACAAAATCGCAGTGACTGTTATACGAAAATGAAGCGTTATTCTATTGGCTCTTGCCGAAAGTAAAAAAGTGATGGATGAAGAATGTGATACTATACTTCTTCAATTTAATGAATTTATAAATGATACTTCTGATGATAAGTTAGTATTTGACCCACTTAAAACACGCCTTAATAATTTTTTTAGTAAGTTATTCAGACATCGCAGAGCTCCTTTTTTTCCTATATTTCCTTTATTTTGAGAAAGGCTCCTTTTTTTCCTATTTTATTTGAAATTTGCGTATTTTTCCTTTTTTTTTCATCCAATCCGCGCCGCACTGACGAAACCTGTATATTTTCGCCGGTTGAGCGGCGAAAAGTGGAGTAACAACTCAACTCGGCTGTGTGACGTGTAGTCCGTAGAACCAAACAAAGACGTTGGAGCCGGGTGGCTTAGTAGATTTGATCACAGCCCAATACACTAACAGTCTGCGCGCTGTTCCGGGAACAGGCTCAATTTTGGCCTACGTACTGGGTGTACTTTTTCTGTGTTAATAAAAATTCTGTCTGTGTCTGCCTTACTTGTCGAAGGTTTTGTCTGCTTATGCTGGTCTCCAATTAGTGCACAAACTAGAAAATACATGTACCAACCTACAATTTTGTTTTCAGAGAGTTTTCGGCATGGAATGTTTATACCGCATGTAAATGTGAATTCGTGACAAATTAATTTGGAAGTTTTCTGTTTTTAGAATAATATTGTTACAATCCGCAATTGTTATTTACTTGAAAATTTCATGTTCATAGGATAAAGGTAAGTGTCAACATTTTTATTCAGCTTTGATTCAATTTAGTTATGCAGTAGTCTTAAATGTACGATCGAAATGTTTAATCATTTGGGTTCTGATGATAATTTTTTTGTTGTTGTGTGTATTTTGATTTTTTCCAAAAATGATTAATTTTTATTTTAATTTTTAAATGAAGCGTTTCGGATTCGATTTCCACGTATTTTGCAACCATAAGGAATCGGGGATCAATCTGTAGTCGCATTTGTCGCAAAATGCGACGAGTTGCACGAAAATGCGAAAAAAAATTGTTGGCCGTCGCGAAAATGCGACGCCGTATATTAGGTGAAACTAAGCTTAAATTTCAATAAACAACAAGTTAAAATAACCGATTCTAATAATGAAAATAATTTTTTTAATCACAATTAGAAGATGAATTCAGATTCGATTACACTAAGATGTCTTCAAATCTCGGCCAGCCAGTGCAACCTCCCATTAGAAGAGCAGTCCAATAATGCTTCCTGATTGCTGCCTAGTAATTTTAACGAAATCAGGGTTGCCACTTGCAACTATTTGCAACTATTTTCAACCCTAGGCAACTATTGCAACTTTTTTAGGCAAAATCAAGTCAAAAGCAACTATTTTTTACCATCCATGCAACTTTTTTTTGGAAATTTAATAAGTTAAAAAATCCTAAAAATAAACCGGTTAAAACTTCGTAAAAACCGGTTTTTGAATGTCAATAACATATCTATACCGGCTTAAACCGTACAACCGGTATTGGGAAACCGGTTTTCAAAAAACCGGTTTTCGGTTAAACCGTGAACTGATCTTTTTCCGTTTTCGGTAAAGCGAAACACGTGAGTTGCTTTTCAAGATTTTGATGTTCTTCATAGCGATTGATCTGGAGCCGAATTTTTCTATTAAGGTAAGTGATTCAATTAATTTTTTAATTCTAAAATTTTGTTAATTTTTAACTAGGATGTTTTGTTTTGGTTATCAGCTGAGCGCATTCTCGGTTCGTTTTGAAAACAAAAACTTAACAAAGGAAGTTTTTCAAGACAATAACTTGTGTTAATACTACATATTTATTTTTTGATATTTTAACCAACAAAAAGATTATCAAGTGTTTCGAACCGCATTTTTTCAGGCATCAGATTCTTCTGACTGCGATTTTCGGATCGCCGGCATTCCGCCATTTTTGAATCGCCGTTGTTTCACGATTTTTTTTTATCGTCGGTGTTTCGCGTTTTTTGAATTGCCGGAATTTTGCAATTTTTGGATCGCCGAAGTTTAGCGGTTTTTTAATTTAATAATTCCAAACGCAAATTTTGTTTACAAATATTAAATTTTTTGATATTAATATTTGTGTTGGTATTTTTTTTTAATTTGAGATGCAACTTATTGACTCGTTAAATCTTTTTCTTAAGTAATAGAAAATTAAAGATTTGGGACTTTTAACCCTGTAAGTAAGGAAATATGTGTACAATGCTCTTTTAATTATCCAAAAATTTATTTCAAAATTATAGTTTACCTTTTTTGGTAATCTTAGTCAATACCCTAATAATTTTGCATTTAAGTAATTCAGTTTATGATGTAGGTAGCGTGAAGTTTCTTGTTTTGACCAATTTATGTAAGACAATTTAAGCTACTTAAAAAGGAATTCAAAAAATAAAATTTAAATTCTTTAATAATAATAAAATAAAATCAAAAATTGGAATTTAATAATAATATATTATGACATATTTTAATATAGTTTATTATGACAAACTGCCTTGAAGATTTGCATCCATTTACAAGACATCATATATGCATAGTTACAGTTACAACCAAGTCCCGGACCTTCAGGTCTGCAGTACAAAGCTATAACCAATACACAATGAGGGAAAATAATTATTGTTTTGTTTCACAATCTGCACACCTCATCAAGTAACTGTAAAAAGGCCATTCTTTACAGTTTTCAAAAATATTCCTAAATGGAGATAAATTTAATTTTTAAAATTTCGATTTGAACTCGGAAGGTAAAAACAAATCATGAATGATTTATCCAAAACAGAAATTGTAATGTTATATCGGTCAATGGGTCATGTTGATTTGATATATAATGATCCTGTTTTTAAAGCAAGTTAGAAATTTTCTTCAGGTGTTTAGCACAGATAAAAATAAATATTTTGTGTAATTATATTATTTTGAAATTTATCACTAAAAACATCATTTTTGTTGTAGGTGTTAAAGTATGCCGCCTAAATCATATAAGGTGATTGACACTTGGTTCAAGAAGAAAGACAAAAATGGGCACCCATATTCCGAATGGTGTAAGAAGTTAAATGATGAAGAAATCCAATGCATTGTATGTAATAAAAAGATAGCGTGCATTTCTAAAGGATGGCAAGCAGTAACACAACATGAAAACTCCTCCGTGCATAAAGAAGCTGCAGTGAAGCTTAGCAAGACACAACTGTTGGTGAGTCCGAGAAATATTGGTGTTTCTTGTGGAATACAATCCGCTGTCTCCCTTCAGGAACCGAAGAAATCGACAGTGCTTGATACAGGAAAGAGTCTTCAGCTGTGTCATTCTAGAGAAGAAGCATGTAAAGCTGAGCTTATTTGGGCAATGAAGATGGTTCAATCGAATATATCAACTACGTTTGTTGAAGACATTACTGAGGTCTTCAAAACTATGTTTACAACAATTCCCCAGGGGTTTTCGCTTGGGCGAACTAAACTAACATACCTAATAACTGAAGCACTCGGACCTTTTTTCCGTAATGTACTCATAGAAGATGCAAAGAAATCTTTTTATAAATGAACTTGTTATTACGTTCCATAATGCTGAGGTTTATTAAAGAAGAAACGGTTGGTTCGTTGGGAGGAAGTAAGCTACTTGATGTTGATACCAAAAATTTTGATACTTTTCTCCCTCTCAAGCGCATTAATGTTGGGGAAGCCACAAAAAGGGCATTATCCCAGCTTAATGATGTCAAAGAAGCCAGAATGGCAATGCGCTCGTTTTTGATGAAGCTTTGCAACTTACTTAAAGATGCCCTCCCCTTAACAAATCCATTATTGAAGTATTTGGAGAAGCTCCATCCTGCAATGCGGTCCGTTGAAAGCAATGAGGGAATCCGTCGTCTGTGTATCGAATTAAAGCCCTTAAAAATCGACGCGCAGTTAATAGATAGAATTCTTCAAGAGTTTCAAATATACAAAATGGATCCAGCTGTGGATGTTTTTAGCAAGGAATTCCTAGAGCAAAATAAAAGCACTACACGAATAGACAGTTTTTGGAAAGATGTCTTTGATATAAAGGACAAAATTAGTGGCCAACCAAAATATGCAAACCTGAAGATACTTGTTATAAATTGTTTGACTTTAGCACATGGTAACGCTGATGTAGAAAGAGGCTTTTCCACGAACAAATTATTTGTAACTAACGCTCGTGCAAGACTTTCTGAAGCTACTATCATTGCTATTAAAGTTCCTATTTTTTTCCTTTTTTTTATACCGAAGACTCCTATTTTTCCTATATTTTTTTTAAAAAAATTTGGCTTTGATGCCTGGTTATTAGGTTCTGAACAAAAATACCAAAAATTATGGAACATTATAATAATGCTTTTGGTTTTGTCCCATGGACAAGCCACAGTTGAAAGCGGTTTTTCTCAGAATAAGCAACTGGAGGTAGAGAATCTTAATGAGGAGTTTTATGTTGCCAAAAGGATTATTCTGGGTAAAATTAAGTATTGTGGTAGTCTTCGAAATGTAGTGATAACTAAAGAACTTAGAATTGCTGCTGCTGGTGCAAGGCAGAAATATTTGGCCCATCTGGATGAATAAAAGAAAAGAAAATTGGATATTGTGGAAACTAAAAAAAGAAAAGGATTCCTCGCTGAATTAGAAGAACTAAAGACAAAAAAGTCTCGCCTGCAGAAATCTGCCGATGAACTGGAAAAGTCAGCAGATGCATTAGCTGATAAGGCTGAAAAAACTGCATGTTTAAAGTTTATAACACAGTCGAACAGTTTCAGGAGGACTGCTAAAGAAAAAATTGTAGAAATGAAACAGATTGATAATAAGATTAATAGTATGCTTGATGAGCTAAAGAAAATAAAATAAAGTCTGTTAAATATTGCACAATTTCAAGTTCTTTTTAAACTCACTTTTCTTAGAGTAAAAAAATAAATCTTTTAATCTAAGTAAATTTCACAATTTAAAACCTTTTATGGTTATTTGTTTGTCAATTAAAAAAATTAGTTTAGTAGGAATAAATTCCTACTATGTTTTACTTTCTGATTTTGTAATGTACATGCATGTAATGACAAATGTGTTATCAATCTCTGAAGGGATAAGCAAAAATTCAAAACTAAGTTGTTTTTCTGCATCGGAGTTAAACTTGAATTTCTAACATATATATTCCATTTAAAAAAAAATTGTGAATTATTTCAGTCGAATAATTTTAAAAAATATACTATTGATTTAAATTTGAAAGAAAAGTTTGTAATGGATGATTTTAATTTACATGCCTTGCAAGAAAAACTGGCGATACATAAACATATGTTTGTATCCCTCGGTTGTTTAAATGAAGTTTAATGTTCTTGAAAATTTGTTTTTAATATATTTAGAACTTTTTTTAAACTTTTTCTCCTGTGTTTCTAGAAGTAATAAAAAATTAGGTCCTTGAAAAGTCCTTGAATTTTTTTAAAGTGAAAGAGTGGGAACCCTGGAAATGGCTGTAAAGGAAGGCCTCACCTATTGCCCCAGACGAGACTGTGTGGAAGGGTTGGAAACAACCAACGTGAATCCCGAGCAAGACGTCAAACCTTTACGTGCGAGTCATGCTTTAGTCTTCATGGCCCGAGGAATTAAGAAAAATTGGAAACAAGTAAGTTGGAAGCAGTGGAGTTTATTTTAATGAAAAATGTCAATATTACATGTTGTCAGTTCCTTAGTAATGACAAGCTTATTGATATAAAATACTCAGGTATTTATAAATGTCTCATTTTTTTGTGGGAAATCATTAGAGTACTTTATTAAAAAAAAACTAACATGATACAATGATGAAGATTTCAAAATATTATTATCTAACTAAATTTATAGTTAATCGTATCACTTTAAATAATTGAAACAAATATTTAACAAATACATTTGAAAGTATTTTATTTGTGTGAGGAATTATATGTATACAAGAATATTTATTATATTATATTTAAATACAAATATTTTATACATAGAGAATTTAAAATCAATACCCAATTTTTGTGCATATACCCATTTATGAAGAACCTAGCCACTTGGTATTTAACAGACAAGCATCACTAGAGACAAGCTAGGTGTTCTCGCCTTTGAAGGAGTCAACCCTTGCTCCCACAGATGATTATTTCACTGCTACTTTTGCTCACAGCCAAATTCTTATAAAATCCCCTAAAATTTACTTTCTTTTTTCACTTTGTAGGTGCTGGGCTACTTCTTTACTTCAAAAGGAGCCTCCAAGAATGTGGATACAGTTAAATGGGTTACCCAATCCATTGACATTTTGAAGGGCTGCAATTTGAAGGTTATTACCACAGTTTGCGACCAAGGTAATTATTTTGAATGATCATTTTAAAAGTAATAAAATCTGTTAAAAATATGTTTCAAATTATGTTTCAACTACAAAAAAAAAGGCTCAAGAGCTAAACAAGATAGGTCTATTTACACTTATATATCCATTTATTAACTATTTTTGAAGAATTGACAATCTTCAAATTTAACCATTTTTAAATACAAATTTTCTTAAAATTTATTATTTTATTTTTTCAGGTCCGGCAAATTTAGGTATATATAGGGATCTTGGCGCAACTGTAGATAATCCGTTTTTCATGTACGAGGGGGGAGAAGATTTTCACTCTTTTTATGATCCCCCTCATCTACTAAAAAGCACTAGAAATAATTTCAAAAATCATGGTGTGGCATTTCTTGAGAAGTGGGGAATGAAACCCAAAGAAAGATGACTGCATCTTGGGATCAGATAGAAAAATTGTATGAACATGACAATGAACAGGTAGGCAATTATTTAAGTGAATTCTGTATAAGAAAGTTTTCAGATTTTACTGTTAGATTTGTGACACAGTCGTTCGCTTTCAACTGCTTTTCCTTTTTGTTATTTGAACCTTAAAATTTGCAATTTTACTTTGAATACTTAGTTAAAATTATCAAATGAAATTAAATTTAGATATATACTTATAATTGTGTTACATATATCATTCATAAAAGGTTATTATTACTTTTGACTAAACAATTTTTTATTGTATTCGTTAAAGTATAAAGTCAAAATTGAAACGATTTATGATTCAGGAATTTCTGCTAATTTTGTTTACTTGCGGATAAGCTGAAGAAACATACCTTATCAGAAGTCAAAACAAAGTCTGCTGCGTCTGCAATATCTGTGGGAAAGAATGTATTGACGCCTTTTAAAACGTGGGAACTGTTCGATGGATCGGCAAGACATTAACTGAAAGTTATTAAGAAAGAACTGAATATTAGAATAGTATAGAGATTTGTGTGGTTAATATTATAACTTTATAGAGATTTATATGATATATCACATGTTTATTGTATTTTATTGTTTCCTTGTTTTCATAGAAATTTCGTATTTGTCTGAAATTGTCGCTGAAGCACGTGAGTTCCTGGGTTTGCCAAATTAAGTGTAAAACTGGCAGCTCAGGTGTCAATTAAATATTTTTAATATCTTACACAAAACATTATTTGTCATGGTATGCCGGGTGGAGAATGCCATTCGTCATTTCTGGATAGTATTAAAAGCGTTATCAATCACCCACAATTATTTGTATTTTAAAGGCATTAAATGTAAAATTCAAAAGGTTCAATATTTTTTTCTTAATTTAAAATTACTAAAATGCTGATAACCTAACTATCAAATATTTACCTTTAAATGTCTTGCAATTCTATTATTAGAGCTATTAAAAATAGGTGAAAGTAAAAAAAAAAAATTATCCTAACACTTATTTTTTAAGGTTCTCAGTCACTCCGTTGCTTCAGCTTTATCGCTATTGTCAAGTGGCCTCATGACTCCAGGATTCGGTGCCGAATCCTACTTCACTGCAGAGTTTGTGGGGACGATGAATTTTCTATTCGACAGCCTCAATTCAAAAGTCCCCTACTCGAACAAACCCCACCATGGAGCTGCCAGAACCGACAGTGGCCACTTAGAATTGTGGCAGTCCATGGTGTCTTGGATTGAAACCTGGGAGTTTCGGGACGCTCGAGGGAAGAAAATATCTCCAGCGAGCAAGAAGGGGTGGATAATGACACTTCGTGCAATGGAAGGCATCTGGAAATCTCTTGAAGGTTACCAGATGAAATACCTCCTGCTTAATCGATTCAACCAGGATTGCTTAGAAAACACCCTTTCCTTCAGGCGCCGGAGGGGGGGGGGTCCAGGACACTCCTGATTGTTATCAATTCTGCAGTGCCATGCACGGAGTTGTTATCCACAACTTCTTAAAGAAAAGCTCCCTCTCCAACTGTACGGAGGACGTGGATACGCCCCTGTTGGACTTCAACCAGTTTAATAAATCAGAAGTAAAGGAAATGCTAGAGGGGTCTGATGATGAGCATCTAACTGAAGACCAAATAGATATGATATTTGAGGATGAGTCCTTTTCACTTATCGATGAAAGTGTCCCAGATAGTCCGGCTATAAGTTTTTGTTTTACCGAAGAAAATGTTTTAGCCTACATGGCCGGCTATCTGGGAAAACGTTCCCTTGTTAAACAAAATTGTAATGCTTGCAAAAACATATTGATTGATGAGAGTAAGGTCTTAGACCCATACAAGTTTCTTTTGTATTTCAAAGAATACAGGGAAAAAGAGTATGGTCTAAAATGGCCGCAAATGAGCTTTTGACATACATGATCCAACTTTCATGTGTACTTTGACTTTCACAAAAGTTGGAATCTTTTTTGTACAAAAAAAATGTTTGTAAAAAATTGTATGAATATCTAAATAAAGTTGAAATGCCCTTATTTGAGTGTCACATCGAACATCAGTCTGTAGCCAGACACTATTTTGTGTCTGCGTTTGTTCTGATGATCATAAAGCATGAAGTCAAAAGCATAAACTTAGAAATTCAAGACAATGCCCTCATCAAAAGTTTTTTAAAAAAACGAAAACATGTTCATGTTTAATATGTGTTTAAATATTTATTTTAATTTTATATGTTACAATTCTTTATCAGGGTTCCCACCTTTTGGAATATTTTAAATTCTAATTCTTTTTGTTTTACTGATGCCATTTCTGTCATTAATATCAATATTTATATCCATCAAAGTTTTTACTTCCGATAGCAAAATATACTCTAATTACCAGATATATATTCAGAAAATATCTTTTCTCAAAATACATGAGATTGAAGGAAACAACATAATGATTCGCGCAAATGGTTTATTTGGTGAAAATTATACATGTTTTGCCAAGATCGAGGCTCGCCATCTTCAGCAATATACACAAACAATGTATTTTGTTTGTATATATTGCTGAAGATGGCGACCCTCGATCTTGCCGAAACCTGTACAATTTTCAGCAAATAAACCATTTGCGCCAATAATTATGTTGTTTCCTTCACTCGCATGTACCATATATATTATATTTATTGTGAAAAGATTTTTTATTTTAGAAAGTAGGACTTCTAAGTTTTGATTTATTTTGAAAAATTGACAATATTTTTATTATGGTAAATTGAAATTTGTAAACTAAATTATTCAATTGATTTTTTTTAAATGGAGTCTATGAACTGGGTTTCTGAAATATATATTTTCCCTGCTATATGCATATCTATATTTTCCATGTTTGACTAGATGGATTTTCACTAAATTCTTTTTTTCTAAAATATTCTGTCCATTTCAAAATTTAGCAAACATATTGCAAGAATCAACCAGCTATCACAAGGCTTGTTCTGCTCCCATGAGTTGAAAGTCTTAAGAAAGTAAAATATTTAGAAAAACAATAACTTGAAATCTAAAAGAAAAGATTTTATATGATTGGGAAGATTTTGCCCTAGACCTTATAACTGGATCTGAAGATACTTTTTTGTCTTAATTTATTTTGGAAATTAAATGAAAAAAAAACCATTTACAAATAATTTTTTTGTGTATTTGAAACATTGACACATTTTCTTCTAATTAACAATTTTAATATAAATTGAATTAAAGCATCTGTTTATTGAATATTTTTTTTCTTTTAATTCTAAACTGTTGATAAGGTAATTTTAACTTTTCAAATACTGTCGGATTTTGACTTTAAAATTGCAAAATAGCTTAGGTACCGATTTTCATTTTTTTGTCTGCCGTATAAGCAAATATCTGACATTGAAATTAATATTGTGGTTCTCAGATATTCATTCGGTATTTTTAAAAATGTTTTATTTTTCCATGGTCTTGCAAAATTAAATCATTAATTTTTTTTTTACATCTGGAACTTGCTACCCAAGTTTGACAATAGTCTTTTAAATGACTAGAGAATTTTAGGAAACTTTTTCCTTAACCATAGACTGATACCTGATTATAACCCTACAAAATAAAATGATCCATCATTTCTTTTCTTTGAGATTTTACACCTTTTTTTAGCCTCTTTATCCCCCTCCTTACTCTATGGCTCCGCTGTTGAGACAAGCTCTCGGCTTTTTTACAGCTATCAAGTTTCGAATTTTGCCGTCTGTCTAGTTCGCCAGCTGCCAGGCGATTGGCTTTGCTGCGAACTTTTTGATTCTCGACCGTGTGTCGAAATTTCTTGTTGCTTTTGAGTTGATTGACGGCAGGCACTCTAACTGTGTGTTGGATAGAGCTGCCTTTGGTTTTCGTTTACTAATAGGTGTCGTTGGAGTATTGTGAGTCGTACTCGGTTCAGTTTGACTTGCTTTGGAAAGTTTGCCCATAGCGTGGCCGACCTACCATTAACTGCTGACCCGAAAGGGCTTGTGGAGCATATCACTCAGAGTCGTTTGCGGTGGATCAGCTATTCCATCGGGATCTTGCTAGCTGTACGGTAGCCGTATGTTGCTGGCTTGCTGCTGCGACCAGCTTTCTGTTTTGCTCCTTCTGTGTTTGGTACTCAGACTGTGTGTCGGATAGAGTTGCTGGATTCGTTCCATCTTGCTGCTGAGCACTTTGACTGTGTGTCGGAAAGAGTTGCTGGATTCCTTCTACTACAGTTCCATGCTTTTCTATCAAAATTATGACCTATTTTGATTGATAAAGCTGATTCCAAGGGAACGGTTTTCAATGTACACGACATTATTGACAAAGATATTGCCAAAGAATTTATCGAGGTCAATATCGAATATTAGCGGCTCTTAGCCAAAATGCCTCGTGCAAAAGAGGAAAATATTAAACTACATGAGCTCCTTGAAAGGGAAACCAAACTGGCATATGCTATGACTGCCCAGGGACTGGCTAAATTCCTTGCTATGGCACGGCCGTCTTCAATACAAGGCCGGAGAAGCTCCGCAAAATACGTCAGTGACGTAACAAATTCCGTCCATCCTCCCGAGAAGACGACGTGACACTATAGTGACGTCAACGAGCCATTTTGTTGATGTTTTTTTACATAGTTGCTCTTCGCGTTAGATCTTGATTTCATAAATGAATAATGCCTGATAGGTGTTGTGTCACAAATTGTAAATCGAATTATAAGTCAACGAAAGGTGTGTATGTTTCGGTGTTTAAATTTCCGAGAGACTGAAATCTGAGTGTATGAGATAGATACCTAGACAAGACTTTGAACCGAGCCAAAGGTCCGTTGTGTGTGAAGAACATTTCAACGATGACTGTATTATTCGTTACGGTGAATTTCTGTGGAATGGAGAGATCTGCTGATTTCAAAGAAAAAACCAAAGTTGAAGCCCAGCTCCATACCCACTATTTTTCCTGGATGCCCATCATATTGTTCGAAACCAGAACCAGTGAAAAGGAAAAGCAGAGACGAAAAATTGAAGAAAAATGACGATGAATCATTGAAACAATTTCTGAAGAAGGACGAAATATCTTCATACGAAAATTTCGCGACATACCTGACGATTGACAATCCAATTGTAAAAGGCTACACAGTTATAAGAGCAGAAAGTCATACATGCATTCTTAAACTCTGTTTAAATTCCCGACCACATATTGAAAAAAGTCTGAAAATTGCAAATGACTTTATGGTTGAAATGTATGTTGGGGAAATGACAGTAAAACAGAACATCTACCAGCACTTATTGACGAAAGGAAAGCTGATGTTGTGGGGTCAATTCGAGAATCTTATGGGAAATTTATCTCGCAGCAGCATCGACCAGGTGAACCATTTTGAACTTGCGGTTCATCACTGGAAGCTTCATATGGAAAATGGAGTCATCAGATGATCTGGAACTGTGACAGTTTCTCTATGAGCAACTTCTGCTGTCAACGAAAAGGAAAGCAGCACGCAGATACTCAAGTGATATGTACAGATTTGCTGTTTGTATTTACACACTATCGTCACCATGCTACAAAGCTCTTTTGAACTCCAACACTTTGACCCTACCCTGTGTTGATACCCTTAAAAAAATGCTCAACGTTTTGACCATTGACTGTTCCGCCATCAGCGACGACAATTTAAAATACATTAAATCAAAAAGCCAGGAACTAGATGATGAGGAAAAACTGGTTAATCCCCTAATAGATGAAATACATATCAAAAAAGGGATCCGATACAAGGCGAAAATAGTTTCTGGTTTTGCAGAAAATGGTGAAAATAAGGAGGCCACATCGGTGCAAGCTTTTATGATTTGCTCGTACTTTTCCTCATACAAAGAAATCGTTGCCCTTGTTCCGGTTACGTGCATGACATCGGAGGATCTCTTTAAACTAACCTGTTAAACACTACATATGCTCCATACTGCTGGTTTTGAGGCCGTCAATAATATTGTTAACAAACATGTTTTCGCTTCTTGCCAATGGAGCTTTAACAATCAGGGACCCTGCCAGTGGAACAAATTTGTATTTACTCTTCGATGATGTCCACTTGCTTAAGTCCATTCCAAACAACTGGCTAAATCAAGCTGATAAAGATAAAACTTTTACCTGTCCCATTTTTGAAGAAGATGGGGAGACTGAGGAGGGGATCATTCGGCCTCGGTTTGGACTGTTAAGAACTACCCATCGGTTAGAAGAATCGTCAAATGTAAAATGTGCATTTCACCTGAATGCAAAAACACTATCTCACATCTATAGAAAGACAAAACGTTTTGCCAGCAGTCAACGTTTTCCATGAAAGTAATCCGGCTGCTTTGGAACGATTGAATACGACGCCCGTCGCCAATAGCCCTCGTGTAGCTCTAGTGCGACGATAATTCAAACTAAAACTAAAAACTTTGGAATGATTGGCAGAACATCACCCACGCTTTGTGTACTCAGTGGACGTCACTGACACCTTTTTGCGCCTGATTAAAAAATGGTGGGGCATAATGAACGTTTCACATCCCAACATAGGAAAGTTCTCGCGTAATCCTGACTCAAAGCCCTCACGACATCCAACTCGCAGAGTTTAACTTTCATCACTGCATTTGTGGAATGGGTAAAGAAATGGAGGGATATGAAGCAAAAGGCAAGACAGGAATGTCTCAGCAAGCAAACTTACTTTGCTCTTATCCAGACAACTTTAACAATCGTCAACATTGCCAACAACATTGAAAAGTTAGCTTCTAAAAGGTATAAAGGTATTTACATAGAGATGAATTAATAGATATGATGATGATCAATAGATATGATTAATAGATATGATAATTAGATATGATGATGATCAATAGATATGATAATTAGATATGATGATGATCATAATAATGATTTTCAAAAAGGTAATAAACAAGAAACATCTTATAACTTACCAACTGAAGACCAAGTGGAACCTGCTAATGACTTACCAACTGAAAATCCATCAGATACTATTCAAGATATGATATTACAAGCCACACATGAGAACTTTAAAGCAAACACTCGGAACATTTTGAATTATTTAAATAAATCAAAATGTCTGATTGATTGGAATTCTAATGGTGAACTGATTTATAAATCGGAACTTGGACGATTCGAGTTTCAATAAGAATTGAAGGCAATTAATTTTCCTAAAAGTTTTATTAAAAATAAATCACTGAAAGAAGAACGTAGAATTAAAGTCGAAGAAATTCAAGACAGTTTACAAACTATAAAGGGAAAAATTGAAGATAAAGCAACACCTAACAAACTGATTTCATTAAGAAACACAAGAAAAAGAAAATAAGTTTTGTATAAGAAATAGAAAATAAAAATTATGTTATGAAATCTATTCAAGTTTCATTAATTTTAAAGACTTTGTCATAATAAGCCTTAGTTATTTATGTATATTTAGAATATTTCTACTTTGAAAATCATAGTATTAAATTAAAATAAAATTTCACAATAATGCAAATTAAGAAATAGAACATTTCAATTATATAATTCCATTTAAAAGAACATTTCAATTTAATAATTTAAAAGAACTGAACATTTCAAGTAAACATTACTTTATTTATATACATTTTACAACTTCATGCAATTGAAATATACAAAGTTTAAAAATACTCCAATTCATCATTCAATACATCTTCATTTAATACAAATTTGGCCGCCATAGTTTCTACATAACCTTGCAGAGTTATTTTGTCATAAAACATAATTTCATTTGGATACGATTTAAGTGTCTCATTTAATAGTTTCAACACATCGATTTTCAACATAGTATCAATTAGTTCATCAGCATCAGCACACATGCAATTACGTAATTCTTGATGCATTTCATCAATAAATATACTTCTCGATGAACCATCCAGTAATAACCATGCATTTAAATGCAAGAGTTTCACTTTGATTGCAACGAAGGGCAATTTCATTAGAAATGACTCCCTGTTTTCATAACTTTCTTTGAAATTAGTAAAGAAAAAGTACCTGGGCTCTCCGAGTGCACATTCACGGCGATTCCATCTTTGGATGTCGGTAAATCCCTTTAAGTAATCTCCATTCACATAGGGCGACTTGTGATTTCTGTAGACAGCTTTCAGCACTTTGGATAAACATCTCTACTCATGGAAAGATAGAGCGACTTTTTTTTTATGGATAAAGTTCTGCACGTCCATATTTGGTGTATTGTCGTATATGAATCCTTGTACTCCTTTGAAATTATTTAAAACAGTATATATATTCTCGCCCAAATCTTGGCAGTTGCTCGGTAAATCATAGACGTAAATAATTCCACGGTTGTCAGAGCTTGCCATTGCAGCGATAGTAGTCGGTATTTCCATAAACAGCGTTCCGTAAAATTAGAACTGCTAAGAGATCCAGATATGCATCTTTTCTTTGAAAAGGGAATACGCGGTGGAGTAAGTACGGATTCACTATGAGTTTTCTATAGATTATATCTACGAAGACATGAGATGCGATTTTCAGCATTATGACACATCAGAATTTCCTGCTGAACATAAAAAGTATAATATTATTAATAAAAGTTTTGGGAAAAATGAAGGATGAACTATGCGGCATTCCAATCATTGAATTCGTAGGACAAAATGTACAGCTTGAAGACCAAAAAGGAACAAAAAAAATACTGCTAAAGGCATCCCCAAATCTGCCGTGAAACCCTATTTGAATCATCAATCACATAAAAACTGTCTATTCAATGAAGACCAAGTTCGTGTAGAAGCAAACAAAATTTCTTCAGTAGATCACCAATTTTATACTGTACGACAGAGAAAAGTAGCTTTGAACCCATTTAATGACAAACGATATATTTTACCGGACAAAATTTCAACTCTTGCATATGGACACTATTCAATTGCACGTGTGTAAAAATCATTTTTTTTTTAAATTTCAGATTTGATACCATTTATGTTCTCATTTGCAGGTTTGTCCAATATGTAAGAAAAAACGGAGAAATGTTTGTAAACCCCCATCACATTATGTAAACCCACTAAAACAATTGATTGGAATGTTATCTTTAAAAAACGTAAAAATAATCAAGAATTGTTGTATGCTCCAAAAAGATTTTGTATTCGTTTTGATAAGTGTTTTGAATAAATGTTTTTTGATGTTAAGTATTTTTGGATTATTTGCATAATTTTAGTTTAATATTTTAGTACAATGTGTCTTATTAGTAAAGAAATAATGTTGAGTAAGATTTTACACTAGGGGGGGGGGGGGATTTTATCTTCTAATAAATTAGAAATTTACAAGATTGTTTATAATATTCATAATTCATAAGTAGTTCTAGTATAACATATATTATTCTAAGAAAACGCTAGAGTAGTGAAAAAGTTAAACTTCTACTTCAGAATAAAAAACTTTTTGTTAAAAATACTTCAAAGTGTTACCAATAATATAAACTAAACAATTCTTTAAAAAATAATTAGTCACTGCTCTTTTAGAAGAACTGAACTTTTTTTTTAAATAATTTTTACACTTGGAATTTTTTAAAAATTAATTATATTTCATAAAAACTAAGTAAGTAGACTAAGACTCAATGAGTCTGATAAGATATTTCGAAAGTAGACAACTGTGATCCTTATCTGAGAATGAGCCTAATCTTAAACTCTTATTTTCTCACTGCTCTCGTATACGCGGTATGTTTTCCAGCTTAACGGGCTTGCATTTGGATCGAAATTTAAAGATTCTTGTAATGTTTCTAATATTTCAGAAGATACATTAACTAGCTTCGTTTCCTCTATGCCAGACACAACTTGTATAAATTCCATTAAGGACCAATGCCAAGCATCTTACGAAGATGAACTTAGAATGTGGGCATTGGAGGAATCCGTTTCCCATAAAACTCTAAACAAGCTATTGGGCTTGCTTAAAAAACACCCTTGCTATTCCGATTTACCCTCTGATGCCCGGGGATTATTAAAGACTCCCCTTGAAACAATTAGCGAAGTTGCATTGAGTTCTTTGAACTATATTCACTTGGGCATTCGGAATGGGATTGAAAGTATTTTGTCGAGCATCTCACATGTATCTATTTCGGTAGATATCAATTCTGCTGGTAAACATTGATGGGTAGCCACTTTCCAAGAGCTCAAGCAGCTAACTCTGGCCTATTTTAGGCCAATTCAGTTTATTTGGTAAAGTTTACACCTTCTTAATAGGGTTGTATCATGGGCTAACAAAACCCCAAGATTCAAATCTTTACTTAAAATATTTTGTTACTGAGCTCCTAACTGTTATGAGTAATGGAATTCTAATTAATCAAGTACATTGCAACGTAAATCCGAAATCTATTGGATGTGATGCTCCTGCTAGAGCTTACGTTGCGTGCATAAAAGCGCATACGGGCTATTATGGATGTGGAAAATGTACACAAGTTGGCAAATTCCTAAATAATCGCATGTGTTTTCCAAAGACGGATGCACCCTTGAGAACAGATGAATCCCATATTAAAAAGTATATCCTCTTGGAAAATTGCTTAATTTATGGATTTTATATCCATTTTAACGTACCGTATGCCCTACAGAGATGTTGCCCAAATATCAATTTTGCTCAAAAAATATTCGACAGTGCATTCCCAAAGAGTTTGCCCGAAAGCCCAGGTCCTTAAAAGAACTTAACCATACACTGAAAAAAAATTATTCCTCAACTTCTACTAAATTTGTTTGGTAACTGATATTTTGTTTCGGTTACCAAACTTTAGTTGCCTATACAAAATAATTTTACTACATAAAACCAAATATATTTGGTGAATACGTTTACAGCGTTTGATTCAGTGTTCCTAAAAAAATATTAACCGTTACCAAATTATTTTGTAACGCCTACCAAATTATTTGGTAAAGGATTTTTAGTTCCATTAACAAAACTTTTTGTCAAGAAGACGAACCGTTTACTAACCTTCTACTACGTCACACAGAAGAAGAAACAAGGATTTAAAAAAAATGGCGGAATAATAAATCATCTCAAAGTACGCGCGCACTCATTTACATGGTGATTATTTGAAGAAAGATACTTTCTCAGATGCGACCATTAAAGAAGGTAGCAGCGTCAAAATCTTCAGCTACAACAAGCTATCAACCGACCATGGCTGATATGCCAAACCTATGGTCAGTGACCATACAGGCGAAGAGATTAAAAGAATACTTGAAGAAATTATCGGATTCTGGCAGATTCCTCTTTAAAAAATTCATGACATCGTTCATGATAATGGCCCCAACGTCGTGAGTACCATTACGATTCCGATTTTCTTCAAGGACTTTCGGTGCCTTTCACATACATTACAACTGTCAATTCAAGACTCCATCAATTCCCAAAGGAGTGTTATCGGAGTGCTCTTGCACGGAAAATAGCGGGCCATTTCGCTCGATCCGAGCCGGCAAGACGTCGATTAAAAGAGATTCAAGAACACCATGGTTTTAGGATACTGCAAATGGTGCAGAATGTACCAACTCATGGAATTCCATCTACTCGATGCTAGAAAGACTCCTTGAGTAAAAGGATGCCCTGGCACTTTATGAACCCAGGTACGATATGCCTGCATCACTCTAAGCAAATCATCGGAAAATAGCTGAGAGTGTTTGCAACCTTTTATATCCATTTTACGGTATAACAAAGGTAATCAGTGAGGATGATACCTAATGTTCAGTAACAATTCCTTTTGTAAAAACCCTAATGAATGCACTTTATATGGACAACGAAAAATTTCATGGAGTGGGTACTATGAAAGAGACTCTGCTATAAAGTTTAGAGCGACGGTTTTAAACAGCTGTGTGCGAAAAAAATATAATGCTTGCAACCTTTTTGGACCCAAGGTTCAAACAAAAGTACTTTGCTGACGCACAAATTCAACAGATAAAAAAAAATTTGAGCAAAAAGTTCGAGCCAATTCAACCAACACAATCGCATCAACCGTCGGTTCCAGCAGAGGTGGAGAAAGAAATCATCGAGCAGCCAAAAAAACGAAAAAGGAAGTCAATTTGGGACTTAGAAACCGAATTCCAAGACGGTGATAAAGTGTTTCAACTTATTCCTCCTCCTCAGGACGAATTAAAAAAAAAATGACATCATTCAAGAAATTAAAATGTACTTAGAACTCCCAAAAGTTCCTCAGCACGGCAATATCTACGAATGGTGGGCTAGTTCGGAATTAAGTAAGTTCAAGTTAGCAGCGCAGAAATACCTTTCGGCACCGGCGACAAGCTTCCCCAGTGAACAATTTTTTTCCACTGCGGGAGAAATTTACGACGATAATCGCTACCACCTATTGGAGGAAAATGCCGAAAAGCTTCTTTTTTTGAATAAAAACTTGTGTCTTTTAAATTGTAGGTATTGATGCACATGTTCCGTTAAATTAACTTTTGAAAATTATTAAATTAAGGTTCATTTGCTTTTATTACAAGGATAATTTATTTGACATTCAACATTCTTTTTGTCACAGGAATAAAAATGCTGTTTGTACAGTAGTAAAATGACCGAATTTTATTAGTGTAATTTTGCCGTTCAATAATGAGTATCGAAAAAACCCTAACCAAAATAACAATAAATAATTATTTGTCTGCATGTGTGGGCCATAAAAATGCCATATTTCTACTTAATAAAGGATAGGAAGAAGAAAATGCTACCAACTCTACCTTAAACCTTATCTCATTCAACTCACTCAAATAAACACAGATTATTTTTAAAAAATGGTCAGCTATTATCGTACACTGAAGTTATGCCAATTACAAAAAACAACTAACTTTGAAGACAAGGTTTACATTAAAAAAATCTTACACATTGTTCATAAATCATGTTTTTCTACAAAAACACAAAACAGACACTGTAATATCTAGTTCAAATACAAAATAAACAAGAAGTTCTTAAAGAACTAAAATTGCCTACTTTCCTGTTACTTAAATACTTACTGAAATTCTAATCGGGAAACAACTAGGTTCATAATAGTAAATATCATCAACAATCGTTTCTACACTAGATTTACACACATTAGAAAAAAATATCGCTAAACACTATAATTTAAACTTCTAAAAGCCAAAATCAACTATTTTCCTTAATATTATTTAGAAGAATAATTAATTATTTATTAATAACAAAAATATTGAAACTACTCCAAACTGCATTAAAAAATTAAATGTTAATTAAAACTAAGCAGAATTGTATGAAAAAAAATGCCTTGCCGCTTACTTGGTAAACAATTAATGAACAATCAGTGCTACATTTTTAGACGTCATTCCAAAATGATTAAAGAATAAATTATTTTGTTTCAAATATTTTTAATTAACACTCATGCCATTGTTGATTTGGCAACAGTGATTTAAATGACTCAAAATTGAATTTCAATGCTAATTCAATGGGAAATTCGCCAACAGATAGTAGATTTATGTCTGTCCGGACGTACAGACAGGCAGACAAAAAGTATGACAGTTGGGTCTCCGAGGTCATAGCTTTCTAACAAAAAAAAAAAGAATTTTTAAGATCCGAATGATAGAACCGATTTTGGAAGGGGTACGGACAGACAGACGGACATCGACCGCATGTCAATACCTACTTTTTCATTTTTTTAATTCTTTCGAATTAAAAAAAGAAAAGTAGGCTATAAATGACATTTTGTTCTTCTCTCTTTAAAGCAATTGTATGGTTCATGTACTTGTTAAGAAAAAAATAAGCACTTTTAAGTACTGTTATAGGACTTTTTAGAAAAATTCAAGAACTAGAAATTACTAACACCATAAAACCTGAATGTATATACAGACCTTCTATATTCGTGTTCAAACCGACTTCATTTTTTAAAACAAAAAGAAATCTAAAATCAGAAAAACAAATATAGGCTGAAGTGTGAATCACTCCAAAAAAAAAAGTTTTAAAGCAAAAAAAACGAACGAACGAAAAACCGATTTACGAACAAAAAACCAAAATTTGAAGAAAAAAAGCGGAAATGGTAAAAAAAAATCGGAAAATGACCAAAAAAGCGGAAAATTCTCGTGCCTGAAATAAACAAAAAACTGTGATTGCGTAACACTATACGACTTTCAATTACCACTCTATAAATCAGTACACATATTTAAAGGTAATTATACAAAGCTTATAATGTAATTTTCATAACTTTAAAAAGTTCTATGGCAGTCCCTTGGGCATGCGCAATTTTCTCGAAAATCTTATTTTGATGTCCAATCGGTAATGGACACTCGTGTACCAAATTTGAAGCATGTAGCTTTTTCCTGAAATTCCTTTATTCTATGGCAACTACCGATGGCGCATGCGTAATTTTCTTAAAAACCCTTTTACGACAATCGACAGGTAATAGGAACTCATGTTTCAAATATGAAGTACATATCTATTTTAGTTTGAGCTGTTGAGTGGTTTCAGACAGACTCGTCGCACAAAATAAAGCTAAAATTGCGCTCAAGTAATAATTTACAGTTTAGTATTCATAATGTTATTTCAAGTCAAAATCTCAACTAGGATGGGGAAAAACACATTTCGCGAATTTTGATCGACTTTCAGCATGACGACACCGAATGGAGCATATCATAGATCGAAACAAATTACAAAAGTCCGAACAAACATTTTTAAAAAATTCGTTACAACTTGTATGGCGTACGATGTCGCCCTTAACGGTTGCGTTGGGTGCCTATTCAGGTGTCGGCTCGTCACTTGACTGTGGTTCTAAAATACGACGCCCGTCGCCAATAGCCCTCGTGTAGCTCTAGTGCGACGATAATTCAAACCTAACCTAACCATTGCCAAATCGCCAAATCTAGCAACGCTGGCAGTGCCACCTAGCGACAGCGAATCGAAATAACTGTGAAGAAACAAGAGGCTTAAACTTTTGTTTTGTTTATTTGGACGATATATTAATTTACAGTAATAATTAAGCTGAAAATAAGTTGCACATAAAATTGGTTTGCGAAAAGCTCTGCCAATATGGCCTCACTGTAAATGCATCTAAATGTGTTTTTTGGGGTACAGGAAATTTCCTTTTTGGGGCATTGGATAACAAAAGATGGCACAGTGCCATTACCGGAGAAAGTAGAACCTATATTAAATTACCCCAAACCAAAAACAGTAAAGGAGTTGAGGAGGTTTTTAGGATTACTAAACTTTTTCAGAAGGTTTTTGCCGGGAGCAGCAGATGCTCAAACAGAATTAAATGCCTACCTAAAAGGGGCAACGAAAAATGACAAAACTCCCATCGTGTGGACAACGTCCGCTGAAGAACAATTTGAAAATTTCAAAAAACTTATGGCAAAAGCCACACTTCTGGCCCACCCCAAATAAGATGCAAAATTAGTCGTACAGACAGATGCCTCAGATTACGCCATTGGCGGAGCACTTTTTCAAATTGTAGACGAGGGACTTCAGCCTTTGTCATTTTTTCTCACGAAAACTTTTCCCTGCGGAATGTCTGTACAGTGCGTACGATCGCCAGTTATTGGCAATATATGCCACCATTAAACATTTCAGGTATTTGTTGGAAGCAATGGAATTCGATTTGTGGACAGACCACAAAACCCTTACCTACGCGTTTAGGCAAAAGCCAGAAAAGGCTTCGCCAAGGCAATGTCGTCAACTTGACTTCATTTCCCAGTTTACTACGTCAATTTTACACATAAGTGGCAAGGACAGTAGCCGGGTAGTGGGGCTTCAACATCAGTGGAGGGATGAGGAATATCTAACCACCGAAAATGCCTATGACGCAATCGGAAATACCTATGACGTACTCGGAGATGCTCGTGGCACCATCTATCGGTAGGGAAATGAAGTAAAAATAATGCGAATTTAAAGTACGATCGTGGTGCCATCTATCGGTGAGAAAATAAATGATTTTAATGCGAAATAATGTTTTACCGCGAAAAATAAATATATTCAAACGTAAAAAATATTTTTGTAAACTTTTTATTCACCATGTTTAATTTTTTCTACGCACACAGTTTTTATAAAATCCTATTTGTAGAATCGTATTATGTAGTAATTTTAATTAAATATATTAGTATAAAAACCTTTTCAAACTAAAAATGATGACATCTCTTAAATTGAAATATAATTATCAGTTACGTTAATGCGTTATACTTAACGTTAATACTTAAACTACAGATATATATTTAAAAGAAACTTCAATAACAAATTTCAAAGAATATAAAAGTTATTTAAGTTAAAATATTAAGTAGTTTTTTGGAAAAACATTATTTAAAAATTGAGTTTAGTTAACCAAAAGTATTTACAAACCCTATTAGAAAAGCATTATTGTCACATACACTGTTTTTCAAACTAACGCATACTCGATATGAAACATGTCTCCATAGGTCTGTTTGACTATTACTATCAATAAGACAACAGGTCGCTATTTTAAGTGAAATCGCAACAGATTACAATATTGTTACCTACACTGTTTTCCAAACTAACGCATATTCGATAAGGAAGTATCACAGTATACAAATAAAATTCGACCCTTGGAATGCACATAAAAATCGATCTATTAAGGGGTCTCATAAGTCTTCTTCAAAATTTTCGATTTTTCGATATAAATATATGTGAAAGAGCGCTTAATTGTGAACAATTTGACACCGGTTTCATAACGAAATTCAAATTACTTTTAAAGTTATGTAAAAAATTGTAAATGATGTTGAGTCAAATTTAAAGGGACATTCTGTTGACACACCCCCTTTTTTGAGCAATTTGCAGTTTTAAAAGGGTTTAATAATTTCTTATTGTTTTTTTATGCTCTCTATATAGTACGGTGCAATTAGACCCGAACCCGGACATCCAAAGTAAAAGTTTCATTCCAGGTCCAAATTGTTCTATACAGCCTACATATTGTTTGGTAAAAAGTCTCACCATTTTGAGCGTCGGGTTTGGGGGGGGGGGAGAGGGGGGGGGGAAGAAGTTTGAAAATTGTTTTTTTTTCAGTTTTTCTTAAATATTTCGAAAAATATGTGGTTTAGAGCAAAAAGTTCAATTACAAAAATATTCTACATTAAATTATAAACAAAATGACTATTTACATTATTATTGAAAAGTGAACGATTCTAGAGTTACAACGGGTGTAAAAGTAGCATTTTAGCGAACTTTTTCAGATTTTAGGAAAAAAAGACATTTTAACTACGATGTAAACAAAAACTTTATTTAAAAAGAATATTGTTCGATTTTTTTTGTAATATAATAGAGGATAAGAAGCACCACAGAGTATCACAATTTTAAAAATACTGAAACTGCGAACAAGAACAAATTTATTAGCAATAAGCCACCTACGCTATTTTACACCTGCCGTTTGCCCCCTTCCCTCTGTACCGTTGTGTAAAGATATGATGGTCGAATGAAGAGTGATTTCAATGAGCTGTCATCAGGTGCTGCTGCAACTATTTCACGCGCTTTAGCGTACAATGGCTGATCAAAAGTAACCACTGTCATGCTTTGTCCATTGCTTGTCCCTTTGGTGGCAGCTTGAAGAGCCGTGTAAATAGTTGACGAATTTGAAGGAGCCAAATTGATGAATGAAAGAGGGACTACGGCTGAAGTTTGGAACTCTTTTGTCGCATACAGCATATCCATGCAGCCACTCCAACTAAGTTAACATTCTTCTGGGCCTTCCAACCAAGTTCCACTTAACCAAAACAAATTGAGTATTCGACCATGTTTATATGACAGTGGTTTTTTTCCAAGGAAGTCATGTTTGTGGCAACTATTTTGGAATACCCAGACTCATTTGGGGCTACGTAAGTTTGCAAGTCAAACAGGCCTCGTTTTTCTACAGCATGAGCAGAAACTTTCTTTCTAGGTACATTGTCCTCTACCTGAAGAGCGGTTTAGGAGTTATGCAAGCAATTCCACCCATAACATGAAACGTGTTATGGCCATCCAAAGTGTGGACATTGTAGTCTGCATTATCAAAAACAAATTGCACGTACCCGTTCTCAGTTCTTGTGCTCTCTTGTGAAGTGACCGATCTCTCATATTTTAGAACTTCCTTGTAAGGTACAGAAACACCCAAATTGCACAAGGTATCAATCAATACTTTTGAACCAAATTTTCTGTGCAATAAAACGCCTGTTCCAAGTTGGACAGGGGACAGAAATGATCTTGGGCGTGCAGAGAGCCTTGAGAAGTAAGATGTATTATTTCAGTTATCAAGATATTGAGTACTTCAGGTATCAGTTCAGCTCCTCTTTTAGATATTTCTTCAATTTTTGGAAACTGAGAATAATCATAGCTTTTAGACTTGATTTCACGTCGAATAATAGCTGCTGCAGTTTTGATCACTCTCACTTCCTCTTGAGATTCATTGTCACAGTTCCGATTTCTATACCAGTTATCTGATAAAATATTACTAGTTGCTCCAGAAAAACAAATAAAATTTCTTTACCCTGGTAAAACTGCAAAATTCAAGCTATTACCATAGCGCTGGATAAGTTTTCTTTTCAAATGCTTGTCAGTATTCGGCTCAACTTCAGGACTTAGTTGAAGGAACATATTTTACAATTCTTCAAAATCGTACTGACATTCATCATTTTCCTCCAAATAATCACACAGCTTTTCAAAAGCGCGTCTTCTCTTTTGGCACCATCACTTAACCCGTCACCATCACTTAAACCATCACCTAAATCTGAAAAAGTTCACCAAAATGCTACTTTTACTCTCGTTGTAACTCTAGAACCATTCACTTTACAATAATAATGTAACTAATCATTTTGGTTGTAATTTAATGTAGAATATTTTTGTAATTGAACTTTTTGCTCTAAATCACATTTTTCGAAATATTTAAGAAAAACTGAAAAAACAACCAATTTTCGAACTTCTCCCCCCCCCACAAACCCGACGCTCAAAATGGTGTGACTTTTTACCAAACAATATGTAGGCTGTATAGAACAATTTGGACCTGGAATGAAACTTTTACTTTTTTACTTTGGATGTCCGGGTTAGGCCTTTTTTTTGGACTAAATGCATCGTACTAATATTTGAGCCACACACTGATTGCAGAAGCAGTAATGCAACTAAACTTTATTAAAATTTTCAGAGCGCTAGTTTGATTAGTTTGTTTAGGTTTCGAATCCGTTCGAACCGCATACTTATAAAAAGATTGTAAAATCGTAGAACATGGATGTTCGTGCTAAAAGAAAGTCTTGTTCCCGACCTAAAAAGAGAAAGTATCAAGGAAATCAACATGAAAAAAAGGCCTTGATTGTTTCTAGGAAGAATGCGTTTGAAAAAAAAACACGTTTCTTCATCTGCAAAAAATTACCCAGCTCCAGTAAAGTGACCAAAACTTTCAAAAATGAAGCAGATAGCAGGTTTTTAGGCTATCGAGTAGTTGATTTGCGCATCATTATAGAACTAATTGAAAGCGAACTGTGTTGTGGAACAGGCCATTCCAAAGTAAGTATAAAGGAATTGTCAAATATAGGATTGTCTTCCTAATTTGAGCTGCTTTGCAGTGGTTGCAAAAAGTCAACAACATTCAGAAGCTGTGAAATGCTATGTCCCAAAAAGAACATACCCGATGTGAATAGAAGATCATTTCTGGCTATGAGGTACACAGGTCAAGGACTTGCCGGCTTGAAAACATTCTGTGCTGTCATGAATTTGCCCAGCCCAGTTTCCCAAGTCTCATATGATGTCATAAACGACAGAATTTGCGATACAGTTTACGACGTTGCACAAGACTCAATGAAGCAAGCTGCGATTGAAGAACTGCAGCTTCCCAAGCATGCCGAAAGCATAACTGTGAGTGGGGACGGCACTTGGAAAACGAGAGGGCACATGCACAAGTTGGGGTATGCACACTAATAGGTTGCGAGACAGGACAGGTGATTGATACAGAAGTAATGTCTTCATTTTGTAATGGCTGCGCTTCTTACAAAGATAAAAAGTTTGGTGTTGATTACCTCAAATGGAAAGCCAAGCACCAACCGAAGTGAAAAAAGAATCACACCGGGTCGGCTAGACGAATGGAAGTAGACGGAATGGTAAAAAAATTTCAGCGGTCTGAAGAATACCATGGTGTAAAGTACAAGAGGTATATCGGTGATGGGGATTTAAAAACGTTTTCAGAGGTTGCAGCAAATAAGCCGTATGGTGAAAACTTTGAAATAAAGAAAATCGAATGTGTTGGTCACATCCAAAAGAGAATGGGAAGCCGCCTGCGTAAGTTGAAGGAGGTGTCAGGTAAGAAGAAGATATCGGATGGGAAAACAATTAGAGGGAAAGGACGCCTAGATAAAGAAGAGATAAAAAGACTCACCATTTACTATTATTTCACTATCCAGCATGGCATCATGTATGTTTAACGATGGAAGTAGCAGTATTATGAAGGTGCTAAAAGGATTAGAGTTAAAATACAACGAAACTTTTCTGCGGAATACTATTTTTAGGGACAAGCGATGCATCGTCACCGCAGAAAAACGTGCTGCGGCAACAACCAAAGAAGCTCGTAGGGTCAAACGACTTAAGCTAGCTGCACAAAGTGACCAACTTCTACTAAAAGAGGGTGTGAGCTATTCAACAGGGGGATTTTCTTAAGTTTTTGGTAAGATTTATCCAATTTAAAGTAAATATTTTTCAAACGCGTTTTTCTCAAAATGTATTTCTTCTGTCTTGTGTGCAAGACGCAAGAAAATCTAATGGACATAGAGTTATGAAACTTTTTGTGATACACCGTTAAACATTGTTCTTCAAATTGTACCTCATTTTAGAAAAATAAATGCATTACATTTTTTTTGCAAAAATTCAAATTTTCAAGTTTAAAAATTAGTGAAAAATATTAAATTATTATTTTCTTTAAAAGAGGCACAATTTATGTATCATACTTTTATGTATCATTTGGTACCATTTTTATAAATTTCAGATTATTTTTCAACCTGTCGTTCTGCGCAGCGTGCATTGTACTATTTCACACAAAAATTAATTTGTGAATTTTATAAAATTAATTTATCAAAATCTGTATATTTCAAATTATATTTGAAAATGGGACATAAGAGTATAAATATTTAACTTTAATAACATATTTTTTTTATAATTAAGGTCCCCAAAATAAAGAAATGGTAGCTTAAATAAAATTTGTCAATTGTCATGTTTTTTTGGCGTTTTAAGACTTATGAGACCCCTTAAGTACTGGTTTCCTAGGGGTAGCGGTGGTTACGTCCGCTATCGTCCGCCGCACTCTTACCGTTACACATGACGTCACGAAAACCTTCACACAAATTGATAGTGATGGTTTCCTAGCGGTGAGTTGATCGTAACCGGAATCTATCGTAGGACCGTCACGCCTGCTATGCCCACGCGGGATATTTTTTTCACCGGATTTTATCGCAGTTACGTTCGTGATTTGCACTTCAACATGAAGGATATAACTTTTTGGACCCTCGAAAGGGAAGAAATTTTAATAGATTTCGTTAAACAACATGAGTGTTTATATAATTTGAAGAATAAAAATTACAAGCAATCGCAGCTCAAAAAACATTTGTGGAAGGAAATTGTGACGATTTTGAAAACTGGTGGTACGTATAAAAGTTTTTTAATAAACATACATTTTTCAGATTAGTTTTGTTTTAGAGAAGTTTTTCATATTATAAATCTTGTTTATCATGTTCATGTTTTATTAGGTACTAGCAAATTTGTACCCTGTGTACAACTACAGGCTTTCAAGGGCAAGAAGAACAACCGAGAATGCATTTTTCATTCTATGCAACTACTTTAGGGTGTTCTTTCAGCCTATTGCTACTGATCCGATTACTACTGAGAAGCTAGTAGTTTGTGCCTGCATATTACATAATATCCTGAGAGGACACAAAATTCTTGCACCAGGACAACGGCACTTGTAGGATCCTGTGCAATTGCCGACTGAAAACATGATCATTATGAGATCCGATAATGTAAAAACATCTGGGTAAATTTTAATTTCACGGTACTGCTTGGCGCGGCTCCAGAAACAACAACAACTTGGCGAAACTCGCGTGTTTCCGCATTGCCAGATTCCTTTCCGCCGATGCAGTAACCCTAGTTACTTTTGAAAAAAAAACCAGACCCAGGGTTTTGGTTTGCTTTGGGCAACACAAAACAAACTTTACACTACACAATGGGCTAGTAGTGGCAATCCAGTTTAGTTTCGTTTGAATTTTCGTAGGACTAGAGCTACACGAGTGGGAATCCAGTTTAGTTTAGTTTGAATTATCGTCGCACTAGAGCTACACGAGTGGCAATCCAGTTTAGTTTAGTTTGAATCATTGTCGCACTAGAGCTACACGAATAAGTGGCAATCCAGTACGCACGCGTTTTGGGGTACGGGCAATTATTTTTTCCCTAAAAAAACATCAGTATCTGACATGGGACAGTATTGTAGGGCCCATTGAAAGCCTAAATACACGTTTGGGGCCCCGGGCAATTTTGTTTTCTCTAAAAAACATCAGTATCCAACATGGGGCAGTATTGTAGGGCCCGTTGAAAGCCTAAATACTCGTTTGGGGCCCCGGGCAATTTTGTTTTCTCTAAAAAACATCAGTATACAACATGGGGCAGTATTGTAGGGCCCATTGAAAGCCTAAATATTGGTTTGGGGCCCCGGGCAGTTTTGTTTTACGAAGCAAAGCAAAAAATGTAAAGTAAAAAAATTTAGTTTTATTCTTTCAAAACTGAATGATAGCTAGCTGTCCAGCCATTTTCAAACCGATAAAAAATTCAGAATTTTAATACGCCCCATCCATAATAATCGGATGTTCAAAAGCCAAACGTAACCCCAAACGTAATGACGATAGAACAAAAAGAAATTTATTAGAATAAAAATAATTCCGTGCGCACAACATCCGCGCAACCTAAATACCACGCAAGTATTACCAGCGCCGGCGATTGGTCAAAAACTAATTTAGAACAAATAAATCCCACGCGCCTAACATCCGCGCAAGTATAACCAGCGCCACCTAGCCACAACAAAGACGCCACAACGCATTTCACCAGAAAATGCCGCATCACCAAAAATAATTGTTTATCGCTCCCTACAAAAGCGCCAAATCCCTTGGCGACAGAAGTACCGTCAAATTAAAATTAACCAACATCTGCAAGTTGTGTTCAAATCAGAAACATTTTCACGGACTTTCAAGGTCTAAAATTTGTCCATTCATTCTAGTCACCTCAGAGACCAGCAGTACCTAGACCTGCTGTGCAACCTACACCTGTAGTCTCACAGAGTCGTTGTTCCCACACGCGTTCCGTCAACAACATCGAACACATCTACCATAGTTTCAACCACCGTAAGTTATATTTTAGTGTATTAAAAACTAAAAAAAATGTTCTTATGTCACTGTAATATTTTAAAACTTGTAAGAAATGTTTAATGTGTATTTTAAATTTGTATTTTTAAAGTTAAAATTAAGGTGTTCCCCTGGTCAAAATTTCCAAAGAAATTTTCAATGCATATTTTTTTAATTGAATTATATGTAATTTTCAGTCATTGTATATAATCAAATCAAAAGACCTCTGTCAATTTTTTTTCAATTTAAAATCTTTATAAATTAAATTCTAACAATTTAAAAATGTTTACTAAGCCAATTTTTTCTGATTTTAAAACTTTGTAAATTTAATTTCAGCAATTTTAAATGTAAAAAGTATTCATGTTACTAAGTCAATTTTTTTTTCTGATTTAAAAACAATTTAAAATATAAAAAGTCTAGGCGTTACTAAGCAATTTTTTTTTTTAAATTTTAAAACTAAAAATTTAAAATGTAATTTTCAGCAATTGAAAATGAACAAATCTAAAGACCTCTCTGTCAAGTTTTGTTTTAATGTTTAAAAACTTATAATTTTAGCCTTCTATGGTTAATGTAGGAGCCTCAACTTCTGCAGGGATATTTGATCCTGCTCCACTACCGAACGCAAGATTTATTTTTAAATGAAACTCCAAAAAAAGCCATGTTTGAGAACATGTTTATAAAGTAATCTTAAATATTATTGGCTTTGCCATGTACCCCAATCATCAGCTCTGGGGTAGATAAGCCAATCGTGTCAACAACACTTAAGACAGTATCACCATCGACGGAGCCTACATTTGTTCATGTAAGATTTTAAAATACTATTGTCAATCCATGCTAAAGTTTTTAGTTTTAGTTTTTAATTATCGTCGCACTGGAGCTACACGAGGGCTATTGGCGACGGGCGTCGTATTTTAGAACCACACTCAAGTGACGAGCCGACACCTGAGTAGGCATCCAACGCAACCGTTAAGGGCGACATCGTAGGCAGCGTTCAATCCATGCTAAAACTCTACAATCTGATTAATATTTGAAAATTACTTTTTTTATGAATAATTATTATGAAATGTAAATTTAAATAAATATTTAAAAGAAAAATATATTATTCTCTCTTAATATTTAAAAACATTATATGCTGGTAAATATCTTTTATAATAAATGTCTAAACATCATAATGAACATTATTTTATGTTAGAACTATTTCATGTGTTAATTCATTTATTTGTCTATAACAAGTTTAAATATCTAACCCATAAGATTTTCAAAACAAAATAATATGTTAATCAAGTTTCTGAAAACCGATTCATATATATATATTAAAATTAGCATGAAATGGTAAATGTTACATAGATCTTAAATAACTTTTTAAAAATGTAATATAGGTCTTAAATATTTTTTTTAATATTTCAGGCATGCTGCAAATGTCACAAAACCTTCACTCAGAAGTGTCATTTGACGCGCCATCAGAAAACACACGACAATGATGATATCGGTTACTACTGTCCTACATGCGACAAACACTTTTCACGCAAGGATAACTTAAACCGCCACAGTGTGGCAGAATCACGATTTAGCTGGCAAAAAAAACCCCAAAAAATGAAATGAGTTTAGTTTGAATTATCGTCGCACTAGAGCTACACGAGGGTTATTGGCGACGGGCGTCGTATTTTAGAACCACAATCAAGTGACGCCAAAAAATGAAATGAAGCATTCAGCTGCGAATCCTTTATAAATATAAACAATATACCTGGTGTTATGACTTATTCTCGGTTTAAGCGCTGCCCCCCCCTCCCCCCACCACCACGAACAAAGTACCGTTGAGTTTTAATCAAGTGAAGTACTTTCGCAAATTGGTCTCTACTTTTTCAGCTTGTTTTGCGATAAAAATAGTTTCTAAATTTAAAAAAAGATGGATCCTGAACCCTCAGGTATGATATTGCTAATATAAACTGTTTTTCTAAAGTTTATGCAAGTTAAAATTATATTAAAAAAAGTTCTAATTGTAGCTAAGAAAATTTATTTATTTTTCTTGTTAATTTATTTTCTCTTAGTGTAAAAGTAAACTTCCCAGCGGCAGGAACATGTAGTGCATACTTCATATATTGATATCCAACAGGAATATGTTGCGCATATTTGCGCCATTTTGATTTATTCACTTTTTTATATGGCACCAAAAATTTTAAAAAAAAACTCATTTACATAGCTTTTTGTTTGAAATACATTAAACTGGAAATTTCTTTTGTGAAAATTCTGGTAAAATATATTTAATTATAAAATATATTATTAGGAAAACCTCATGCAATTTGATTTTTGTCCGTTACTTATGTAGAAAGCGGAGTTGTGACGATGTCTCAGAAACTGTCTCGCCATTCTCAAAAAAGCTTGGATCTAGTGGGAAATCTATAGTGAATTTTTTTAATTGATAATTGTAAAATTAGTTCAGCGGGCTTTCTTTCAACAATATGTTTGTATATATGTCTTCATAATGTTGGAATGAAAGCATAATGCAACTTCTTGAGGTTTTTTTTATTAATATTTTGTTTCTTAGGCGAGTCTCGAAGATTGATGTATTGTATCTTTTATTGCAGAATTACGTTCAAAAGAACTTGTTTTAAAAAGAATGGAATTATATAATTTAATGAGAGAGAATCTTTGTATATAACCCTATACGAAAAATTAGGTTTTTTTATCAGAACATCCTAAAAAGTGTACAAATGGCACGGATAGTGAATCAAGCGATTTAAATAACTCTTTCGCATTTTACAACGCCGCATCTCATAGAAAACTGATTAAAAAAGTAAGAATTCTTATTGAAAACAAAATAATTTTTTTACCGCCAACAAACCTGAATAATGTTACAGCAACCTTTATCGTTATTTGTTGTTGTTTTTTAGTTTAAACTTGAAACAGCTGTCATGCTATCGTGTTGCATCGGTAAATATTAATCTATTTAAATCCTTATATATTTTTTAATCCAAAGTTTTTTATACTAATCTTTTATTAATTATTTGCTTAACGATTTTAAATAATTATTTTATTTTAAATTGTATTATTCGGCATTTTCACATTCCATGTTTTTTATAAATCTGATAGGATAGTTTAGTGAATTTTTTCTGGTATGCAAGTTTTTTTTTTAATTTATAATATATCCCTTTTCAATTTTTAAATAGTTTAGTATTTTTTATATTTTTTACATCATTTTCTTTAATTGTTAATAATTGTTATAGTAGGTCTATTTATTTACAATGTAAGCCTCGAAAATATTTCCTTCCCCGATCCCTTTGAAACGAGGGGAGCATCGCATTTCTAATCCTACCTTGTTTGAAGTCCTGTTGTGAGTTTAATCACAATTGCTTTATATAATCTTTCATGCTAATGGCAGTGGAATCTTCACAATAAGGTAAACGTACGGACTCTGTGTGAATATTGCAAATTGAACTAAATTTTCGCTGCTCTTTAATTCATTTTAAAAGAAACTTTGTTTATCATTGTTTACTGGTTTTTACAGTCAAAAAAGTTCGTTTATTTGTTTAGTGGTTCCTGGATTATTATACCGAGACAAAAGTACTGTTTAATGAAAACCCGATTATAAAGATTCCAAATTATTAGCATAAAAAAATATCAATGTATTGTTGAACTATACTGCTAAGCTAAACAAAATTAATTAAATACTACACAAAGATTGGTTTGTGTATAGATTCAAGTAATTTAATTGGCGTGACATTAATTTAGGAGCAACGAATTTTTTCTTTAGCGTTTTGCTACAGCTTTCTTCTATATTTTAGCATTTTGCTACAACATTTTTTTACCCAGGTTGATTCCTGCAAATAGCGCAATTTTTTTTTATGGCAGCGGAACTTAAATTATACTATTTATAATATCCAAGAAGTTTTAAACAAGAGATTGGCATTCTTGTATATCACAGCTTTTTTAGCGACAACTTTCATAATGACTTGTTTTTTGTTATAAAATAAGTGCATTAGTTTGTTTTTAGATTGGTGCTTGTTTACTTTTCCAAAGTAATTTTGTTAGGGATACCCAAATACAGTTTTAATTTCTTTGCGTTAAATCTAAAGTACTCTACGTAAAGTGAATATACATGCGAGATCTCACTGAAAATTTGTATTTTTGGTCATGTTACACTTTTAACAATCCGAACTGTCCAAACCCAAGTAGGGGGGGGGGGGGGGGGACCGAAACAACGACGCTCACGTCGTTTCGAAGAAAACCACACACGGGGTTGGGGTGAGGAATTGTTTTCCAGGCTTGCATTGTAAATAGACCGATTATAAATCGTATTAATATATTTAAAATGTATCATATTATTTGAAGAACTCATTTCTTTAATTTTTAAGCACATTATTTTGAACGTATCGCAAACTGTTCGAGTTCTGAATTTCTTATTTTAAAATACTGCTACTATCGCAAATGCAACAGTAATTTTCACAGACAACTTTCATGTTCTCCACAGGACACATTTTCAGTTCTGAGAGGTATTTTAAGTATGCCATTTCAAGATGACAACAGACTTGGGAAATGACCGGTTTGTTGTCATTTTTACTTGGAGTTTCTTAAAAATAAGAGCGATAAATAACTTTTCTGGTAACCATGTACACTAATCAAAAGAAGGAGATTAAACTGAATTTGCAAGCATTCTGATCAAGACCAGGTGAAGGGTTATAAAAAAAATCGCAAGCAAACACAGTTTGGAAAATGGGATTTTCGAAATGTCGCCAAAATTGAAAAGTTACCATGCCAGCTACTACGATTTGACCCCGTTTTCTAATCTGTTATCATTGGGATAAGAAGTTTCTTTTTATGGAGAAATACTTTGATGTATGTTAGATATATTCTTGTTTTTTAATATTTATTTGTGTTTTCTAAGTAGTAAATAAAATTAGTGGTTGAGGGGATGGTTCTTCTTAAGTCTGAGCATATTTGATGTTTTAAACAAATGGTGTTGCATATTCAAAAAATTTTGAAAGCTTGAAATTCCACTGTATGTAATGTCCTGAAATGTTTCACGAAATTAGTGTTTTTATTACAAGTTTTAAAACCTAAGCATTTTTTTTTATAATTTCTGCAAATTGGATTCATTTTATTCTTTAATTCTCTTTCAGTTCTCTCAGGATACTCTATCTAATGTCCTTGACCTGAATTTTGAAGAATCGCAGTCTCTCTTATCTGATGGAAAGCTTAAGGGGAGAACTGTAAGTTTATAATTGTCTCCTAGGGCCCAGCCTTATTGTTTCAGCATTGCCCATTTGACAAGTTTCTGTAGAACCTTTTTTTTAGCATTATACTTTTTTATGATTTTAATGTTTATATTTCTAATAATATCTGTAACTGAAAAGTATTAATATACATTATTAAATAGAGGGTTTGCTCATCCTGTTAACATCAGCTTTTTGCTCAGTTTTTTTTTTGGCTCAGTTTCTCTGTTCTGACGAATTGGAAGTGATTTCCATTTGAACTGACTTTTAAAAAGAAGCTTTATTGCTTTGATCTTGATTATTCTTTTTGTTCCAGATCTCTCCGTCACTACTATCTCCTGTGATTGAGACTAATTTTAGTACTTTTCTTCAGTCAACCCCAAAGCGGCGAACGTTAGACACACCAACCACTCTTGACTGGAGTAGAAAAAATTATCTCTCCAAGGAAAACTGTAAGTGCATATTATCTATCTACTAAAGTCTATTCTAAAGCAAAATCGGATTATTTTTCTTTCTAATCATAAATTGATGTCTTTCAATTGGACATATATTGTGCTACTGTAATTGTTTTTAAAATTGCATAATGTTTTAACTTATGCATATTTTAACATAATTTATTGGAGTTATAAAATTAAAAACAAATCCTCCCACTCTTATTAAACATTTCAAGATGTCTAGATTTTCAAGAATCTTAATATGTATTATGTATCTTTATATTTTTAGAATATTCTTGAGATGTTGCAAAACAACACGCAAGGTTGGATTGTTCTGAACAACTATAAGTGTGTCCAAACACTAAGTCATTCCTTTAGAAAAAAATTGGTGGATGTTCTTGTGAATTACTGTATCAAATCATATGGAAGGTACAAATTTATAGTTCTTTACTTGCATTTCACACATCTTAAACTGTATCCAAATAATTATCCATGCAATTTCCACAAACCTTCTCTGCATATGTTTTTATTAATTTGCAGTCTAACAAATGCAGATTTTGAAATCTTATCATTATTAATTGTCGAAGAGTTTCCATCTGAAGACCAGGTATGTTTATACAATGTTTTCAAGGTTAAAAAGTTAAAGCGGTTTCTCATCTCAGATAGTTGACTTTAGGTTCATGTTTGTTTTCCATTGTTATGATATCATGCATGACTTGCTTGGAGGTGTTTGTGATATGGCCAAATTCATATATTTTTATGTTTTTGAAGTAAGAATACTAAATTTAGACATAAGTAAATTGCAGAATCTTTTATTTTTATTATGGCCCAACATGTACCAATAAGCCTCCTGCTATAAAAGGGGATAATGTAAAAATTGGCACTTTAAAATATAGTTCCTCCGAAATGCTTACTTTTGTGTTTACTGCTGGTGCCATATTTGGAGATCTAATTCCAAATCCTTCCTTCCTGAAGATGATCCTATATGGGACCTCTATGTTGTATTGCGTGAAATTTTAGTTATTTTAATGTCCCCTCATTTGCACGTAAATGATGTGAAACGATTAGAAGTTCTTATAGTTGAGCATCATGAACCGTGTATGAATCTATTTAAAACGCATGTTAAGCCAAAACATCACCACATGATTCATTATCCTTCAATTATTAAAAGTTTGGTCCACTTATATATTTATGGAGTATGCGGTATGAGTCGAAACATCGAGCATCCAAAGTGTATGCTAATTCAAACTGTTGAAAAAATTTTTTAACTAAAACACTTGCCATTCAGCTGCAAATGTGTGAGCGTTTATTTTCTGGTCGATCTTTCGAGGAGCGATTGTTCATAGGAAAAGGGAAAAATCTCAACATCATTACATTACCATATTATTCAGTTTTTCATGTACATTTAAATTCAGATTTAAAAAATGTGGATGTATTTATGTCGCTAAACAAATTACATTTAATAGTATATAAACCCGATTATAGTGTTTTTATTTCTCATCAGAATGATGAACTACCACTTTTCTGTGTCATAAAATCAATTGATGTCGTTTCTAATAAAGATGTTTTTTGTATCTCTGTAAAATGGAATACCATGAAACATGATGATCGTGTAGGAGGATACCAAATTTCTGAGGCAGCACTTGATTGTCCAGATAACTGGCTTGTTTTCAGTGTGGATGCCTTGTCTGATAAGCAAGAACGTTGTCAAATCGGCCAAAGGAATTCTTTACATTTTGCCAAGGATATTGTTGTAACCACATGTATTCATCCAGACCATGTAAGATACTTATATTTTGTCAGATACTTGCCTTGATTTCAATAAATTGTTTTGTAAATAAAGTGTTAATAGTTACAGGGTTCCCACCGGTCCTTGAAAGTCCTTGATTTCCTTGGCCAGTGACGCAAATTCTTTAATGTAGTAGAGCTCTCGATATGATATAAATTGGAATTTTCCCTTGTTAATCGACACTGGCATGTCGCGTGCTCTGAGCAGTTGAATCTGTTGCAGAAATCCGCTGGCCCATTGCATTCTTGTCTGAAGCAATCACATGTAGCTTCAGGACACACATAGAATGAGCTATGATTGGTATTCCCTTTTTCGACTTGAAGCAGGAACTTGGCAGGCTGAAGTAGTTCAAAGTTCTCTTCATTTAGAACAAAAGTCTGTTTTGCCCTTATGCAGCGAGAACAGTCGTGGAAAACACAAGCCAAATAAGGCAATGTAAGCCTGTGTACCAGACTTTTGGCTAAAGTCTGGCATTGGTATTGTTCTTCACTAAATCTGCAAATTTCTACTCGTTTAGCACTTCCGCTGATGCATATGGCTAGCAGAAGTATTACTGGAAAAAAAGTAAGTCCGTTAAACTCCTACACAACGCATGGACCCCAGTAAAAAAAATAACTGAAATAAAAAAAAAACATATCTAACTCAAATCCTATACGCGTAAGTTACCCTAACAAGTAAATGTTACCAGGGATAAAATTATTTAACATCCCCTCACCTTATCTGCTATACGAGAACAGCTCGCCCCTTTTCATTGTGATAAAAAAAAATTCGCTTCGACTCCGAATTCACTGAAGTGTGACGGCTGTTTTCTCGCGAGTTGCAGGGGGGAAGCGAGAGGGAAACGGTCCCATCTCTGGGGCGACTCTCTTAGTTTTAAAGAATGGTAACGATCTATATTATATTTAATATAATTTTCTGCTGTCGCATTACAATGTTAGAACTTGGCCTGTGGCTCCACCCCTTTTCTGAATATCTAATGCTATCTTGCCCTTACCTTTTCTTATGCGATTTTGCCCTTATCATTTTTCTTATATATTTACTTATTTCTGAGTTTCATATGTTGTATAAAATTTATTATTTTGATTTGGGAAAAAAAACTATTCCCTTATCGTTATATTTTGAGATATTTCTATAGGTTATGATTTGTTTTATCGTCTACTTATGTACCTATTATATAATATTATATCCCTCCATTTGTTTCCTTATAACGTTTTGTTTGTATTTTATTTTAATAGATTAACTGCTTATTTCCTTTAGTAATTTATGTTACTAGTAATTATATGTACCCCTTTTTAGCAAAATCGTCTTATGTTAGATTTCCATTAATATTTGCTCCCTCTTTTATCCGCTAATATAATTTACTCAACGTGTTTATTCATTGATGCAATATAGATATAATCCATTGCATTAGAAGATTAATATTTCACATTTTTGATTCGTAATTTTTTTTTTGTTCTTTGTTATTGTTGACCCTCACGATTCAGAATTTGATGTGTTTTTCCCTTTGGTTTCAGTTATATCCTAATACTATCTGTATTCTCCGTTACTAAACGAATCCCCTTGTTCCTTTGTTTTGCTCGGTAGATTTTCGTTATCTAATGGATTTTGGTAGAAGTCTAGGAAGAGGACGTTCGCGGCATTCTCCCAACCTAACTGACGACCAAAAACTTGCCGCCCTAACGCCTGTTCGACAGCCCCGCACAGTCCGTCAGCCCCGCACAGTCTGCCTCGCGGGGCTCCTGGCCTCCGTCCGATTTTGGGGACCCCAGGGTCAGGGAGAACCCAGCCGAGCACTGCCGGCCTCCCCGAGAGCCCCACACCCCGATCCTGAGACCGATCATAATTAGGTAACACTCCAAATTCGTTATTTAAAGTCTTCCCATATGTTAAATTTTTTTTTCGAGTATATCGATTCAACTTATCTTAATTAAATTATGTTTGCATTTTCTGCCTGATTTAATTCACTCGTCAACATGTCTGTTATTAACTTATTTATTTATTTTTATTATAAATATATACATACATATATATTTGTTATGGGACCATTCAATGATGCTTAGTTAAAAAAAATTTTGTTTTCGTTTAGCCCTAAAATTTTATGCTACACATATAATTTGATTAATGTATGTATTTATCACTTATAACAAAGACATTTTATAAATTATATCCATTGTGAACATTATTATTTGTGTTTTAATCTTTACAATTTAACCATTATTTTACATATCACCTTTAGGGTGTTCTTTCAGCCTATTGCTACTGATCCGATTACTACTGAGAAGCTAGTAGTTTGTGCCTGCATATTACATAATATCCTGAGAGGACACAAAATTCTTGCACCAGGACAACGGCACTTGTAGGATCCTGTGCAATTGCCGACTGAAAACATGATCATTATGAGATCCGATAATGTAAAAACATCTGCAAGTTGTGTTCAAATCAGAAACATTTTCACGGACTTTCAAGGTCTAAAATTTGTCCATTCATTCTAGTCACCTCAGAGACCAGCAGTACCTAGACCTGCTGTGCAACCTACACCTGTAGTCTCACAGAGTCGTTGTTCCCACACGCGTTCCGTTGGCTAAAGTCTGGCATTGGTATTGTTCTTCACTAAATCTGCAAATTTCTACTCGTTTAGCACTTCCGCTGATGCATATGGCTAGCAGAAGTATTACTGGAAAAAAAGTAAGTCCGTTAAACTCCTACACAACGCATGGACCCCAGTAAAAAAAATAACTTAAATTAAAAAAAAACATATCTAACTCAAATCCTATACGCGTAAGTTACCCTAACAAGTAAATGTTACCAGGGATAAAATTATTTAACATCCCCTCACCTTATCTGCTATACGAGAACAGCTCGCCCCTTTTCATTGTGATAAAAAAAATTTCGCTTCGACTCCGAATTCACTGAAGTGTGACGGCTGTTTTCTCGCGAGTTGCAGGGGGGAAGCGAGAGGGAAACGGTCCCATCTCTGGGGCGACTCTCTTAGTTTTAAAGAATGGTAACGATCTATATTATATTTAATATAATTTTCCCTTTATTGAATCATGGCGGTTAAGATTTGTAGCCCATTATTGTTAGATGGCTTTGTTAACCGCCTATTTTACAATTACATTACAATTTCTAAACCATAGTAATTATTTATATAATAAAATTTTCTAAAAGGGTAAAGTATTATTTACAATTTCTAAATGTATGATATTTACATGGCTTCCCTCAAATGGGAAGTCGCTCATTGTGCATGAGAGATTCAATCACCCCGATTTATGACCCACTATCCTTGCCAATTTTAATTTTCCCTTTCTCTGTATATCGCAATTTCATTACAATTTTAAAATAATAATATATATACTCAATAAAATCTATATACATTTCTTCCAAGTATGTAACCATGGTATTTCCTATCGATAACACTCCATCAAGGAATTTTTTCTCTATTTTTTTTTCACTTATATAACACCGTCACTTATTTCAACAAAACACCTAATTCAATTTTCTATATAACCTTCCTCTGAATTTTTTCTCTATTAATTGCCTACTCGCGTCTTTTTATCTTTTTTTTTAATAACCCTTATTTTTTTATGCCACCATTCCTAACGGACTATCAGAAGTGTTTAACTCTAAAATGCCCTTCTAGCATTCCTGCTAATCTCTCCGACAAGAAAAACGTGTTCCTATTAATCGTCAAATCAATGTGCCGAAATGAAATATCATTTCTTGATTCGTTTTTAGAAAAAAAAAATTTAAAAAAAAAACACGTCATTCCTTCGAAATCCTATCCACTCTTATTACGTCTTAGTCCCTAAGCACTTCCCGGAATAATAATAAAACTCTTTTATTGACATACTTAACGTAATATAATTTCTTTGCTTTTCACTTGCTTTTTCTTTTTTTTTTCCTCATCATAATCATTTCCCTTTCAATATTTTCCGGCTTTCTATTTCTCTGCTCCAAATTTTCCGACCCAAACCCAAACTCTCTTTCTCATTCTTTATATAATTAAACACAATTCTGTAATGTATCCTCGATTAGAATTATAACTGTATTTTGCGGTTCAATTGTCGACATATAACTTCTTTTACTCAAAACGGTGTGCACTTCCGAATTAAATATGTAATATTCGACAATTCTACACCCAATTGAATCCAACTTCGACTCCCATCAATCTTACCAATTATTCCTTTCTTCTTCTAATTGTCTTGTAACTATAATTCTTCCCAAGTAAGCGTAATTTAATCTCACTTAAAAAACTTCTTTTCAGTCCTTCAATTCTAAACTTAATGCTAATTACTAAACACCTGAACTCGCCCCTGTGATCTTTTTCCCTTTTTTCTTTTTAAAAACTTTTATTCAATTCTAACCAATTTCTTTGGTAGTCTATACACTGCTAAGTTCCATTCCCTCGATTCCCGCCAAAAAAAATCTTTTTTTCTACATGGATCGCAAGTTTATGGTATTCGTTGACCGTCGCCTTGTGCGGTGCCCCGAGGCCTTTTTTCCAACCAATCCCCTTGTATTCTAGTACCATAAAAATACAGAGGACCGAGTTTCTTGAAACAACGTTGTCTTTGCACCATAGCGTCTGTAGAATGGTTGTGAGCTAGTCCTTTTATCCCCGGGGTTTTTTTTTTGGTTGCATTTCCACTGGATTACTTAAAATCGTGAGTAAACTCAACCTATTACATGTTACTAATGATTTATAATTATCGAATTGAGTAGTGTTGTTTTTTTTTTTTCCTTTGTGTATGTGAATATTAAGTAATTATATAGCTATATTTTTACTAATATCTTCCTTATAAGTATTTTTTCCTTCTTTTTCTAACCATGTTCAACTCTATAGCTGCCGAACCGGTTAAATTATAATTATTAAATTTTTTCTCTTATGTGTAATTGTGGTGTATACAGAATACTCGTTCTTGAAGTAAAACAGGTGATCAATCTGTTCAATATACAAGCTTCGTATCCGCATTCCAGAGTCCATTTCGTTTTACTGTAATAATTTCCTTTCAAAAATTGTTTCTACATACTCTCAATGTGAATATTAACAAAATTTTACTCCCTGTGTGGCAATCTTTTTTCAATCTCTTTCTAACTTATCTGGTTACCCATAAATGTATCGAGAAATTTTTCGCAACCCAAGATGGCGTCGAAGACGCTGACATTTTTTTTTGTTGGGATTCCTCCTTTTCAACACAGTTGTGCCATAAGAGGGTTATGCTGTCGCATTACAATGTTAGAACTTGGCCTGTGGCTCCACCCCTTTTCTGAATATCTAATGCTATCCATTGCCCTTACCTTTTCTTATGCGATTTTGCCCTTATCATTTTCGTTTTATATATTTACTTATTTCTGAGTTTTATATGTTGTATAAAATTTATTATTTTGATTTGGGAAAAAAAACTATTCCCTTATCGTTATATTTTGAGATATTTCTATAGGTTATGATTTGTTTTATCGTCTACTTATGTACCTATTATATAATATTATATCCCTCCATTTGTTTCCTTATAACGTTTTGTTTGTATTTTATTTTAATAGATTAACTGCTTATTTCCCTTAGTAATTATATGTACCCCCTTTTAGCGAAATCGTCTTATGTTAGATCTCCATTAATATTTGCTCCTTCTTTTATCCGCTAATATAATTTACTCAACGTGTTTATTCATTGATGCTATATATATATAATATATTGCCTCAAAGATTTATATTTACATTTGAATCGTATATTTTTTTTTTTTATTTCGTTATTGTTGACACTCAAGTTTCTGAACATGTTGTGTTTCCCGTAATTTAAGTTATATCGTATTACGATCTGTATCCATTTTTTTTGTTTCTTTTTTTTTCTCTTACCCAATAGAATTGTTATTATCTCATGAATCATGACTGGACGTGTGGAAGGGGCCGTTCTCGGCATCCTCCCGTAAACCGAACGGATGATCAAAAGATTGCCGCGCTGATGCGCCCTCGGCAGCCCCAAACGGTCTGCCTCGCGGGTTTGCTTCGTAACGTCCAGTTTCGGGAACCCGAGAGTCAAGGGGAACCCCGGCCAGACGCTGGCGGCCCCACTAACGATTCCCCGCCCGGAAACGGAAATTTGTGAAACTAATCTAGCCGGTGAGAAGTTATGCAAAATATCGACTACAGCAGAAATAACATTGAACAATATTGGCCACCAATCTTGTTTATTTTTACAATCAAAAGATAAACAAAACTTATTATCGTTAAAACTTAAATTTATTGGGGTAGAATGTGCTTTCCAAACTGAACGTAGTTATTTCACATTTCCAGTTAAGGAGAGGCACATATCGCAAATCTCTTGTGCTCAAAATGAATTTTGTTCGTGGGGAACTCATTGCCATAAGCAGATTCCAAACTCACCAAAAAGACGCTTCGAGGCTGAGACGGCAGAATCACACGATTTCCCTGGGACCGTGTCATGTGAGCCGAGTACCGTGGGGCACGGATGTTTTATTGTGCATCGGGCCGCCTGTGCATTCAGAAAGACATACTACATTCCAGATTACATTCATACTTACGAAGTATCATCAATCACCGGGCACGTCTGTAGTTATAACTTGGCCATAACGCACACTGAAAACTCGACTACAGAGCAACTTACTGTTAAAGACTCGGTATACACATCATCAGGCATCAAGATTTTGATATTAGGGGCATTCAACCAGCCAGATTTGCATATTTCGGAATCCTTGGTGCAGCGAGTTGGGAAGCCAGGAGAGGCCTTCCTAACAAGGGCTTCTCATCGCAATAGACCACAGGCGGGCATGCTAGGAGAGGTCCAGGCCAATACAACCTACTCAAAACACTTCATCTACGACCCTTTACTTACATCATGTGACTTTTATGAAGACACCTTACGATGTCAAGATCGCCGAGACGCTGTTACACAACTTCTGGTCACCAAAGAAACAGCCATTCCATTGTCAAGAAATCTACATCTATTTCGGATGGAAAGGGGACAGCTGGTTTCCAGTCTTCTACTTTCAGCCGCTATCAAGATCCAGTTACAGTTTTCGGGATATAAGATCCAGGTACATTCCACAACAGTATGTCCGAAGTTCTCTGATGCACCCGTGAGGGTGGCAGGCTGTTATGACTGCCCGCTTCTAGCCCGTCTCACAATAAGAGCCATGAGTACATGCCAGTCTGGCATGGCGGAAGTTCAATTCGCCGGCATTAATATCCACACAAAAGCTGTTTTGTTGCACACGGAAGAGTCCGATATCATTGTGAAGATATTAGCGGAAGAACAGTGCTATCAGGAAAAGCTTTGCCTTCGGGCTCAGAATCAAATTCGTTGTATAAACCTGGATTTTTGCTTAGACGAACCAAGCATTCAACTACGTGACTTGCAGCTTAACGCTTCCAGATTGACTTCGACAGTCCAAGGGGGTACATTATTTATTTGGGCATATTTTTCATCTTTGGATTCTGTGTTTTACATACTAAAATTTGGGGGGGGGGCCCTGTTAGTTGTTACAGGCCTTTTAATAACAGTTATTTCCACCTTGATAACTTGCTGCTGTCGTCGTTAGAAGATCACAATATGTTAAACTATTGACAATTTATAGAGCTAATTTAAATTCTCATTCTTCAATTATAGTTTTTAAAAAAAATTGCATTAATAAGAGATCATTTCCCAAAAAAAAAATTAATATATGTCATATTCACAATATTCATTGCCAATCATGAGAAATTTATTTTAGGAAATTTGTATCCTTGAAACTTAATTACCATTTATTTAAAATTGTAAGTATGGTCAAGATAAGGTTACAGATCATACAATTATACTTTACCTCTGAGATATGCACACTAGTTGAAGGTAAACTTGTTCATTATTTAGTTGGACTCAAATTTAGAAAAAAAATATAAGAAAAATTATTACAAATAAATTCAAAGTTATAGTTACAAATTCTATCATGTTAAACATGAAAAAGTATTTTACGGAAACTTAGAGATTTAAATGTATAACAATTTAAAAACGGGTTATATAGAAACCCTTACATTTAGCATAAGGATGAAGTTTGCATACCTCGGAGGTTGATAATAACATTGAAGTACTTAAAAAAAGATCATGTGTTAACTACTGCTTAATTATGGTAAATCATAAGTGTTTATACAGGTCACAGGAATGATTATGGTCTATGGACAATCATAAAATTAACTACAGTAATATATAATTGGTATTATCAAATTGAGAAATAGAAATACTTAATTATTATCACTTAAACTCAGTTGAAGTTATGTAGTATTAACATATGGCAATGTTATTCAAAAGGATACAGTATTGATGTTATAAAAATAAATTGTAGTAAATTTTATTTTGCAGTATACACATAGTATCATCATTCTAGTTGGTTAAAAAAGTTGTGATATTGTAAGAGTACTTAGAGAAATGATCTTGGCTAATAATAATAATGATTTGTCAATTCGGGGGAAAAAAATTAAGATGAAGGTTGCAGAGTTATTCAAAAGATTACATTTTTGAATTGAATTTTTTTTTTCAGATTGTGTTCCCTTTTACATAAATTATAAAATTTAATAATATGGTAAGATACTACTGGATGCTAGGGTTTTTATTTGGTTGGAGGAACTAATATTATTGTAGATTCATCGGATTTTTCTACGGAATTGTGAACTTGGAAAACCATTGCGGATGGTAAAGCGGAGATGAGGTCAAGAGCCTTGGGGCGGACTGATGGATGTTGGAACAGAGGCACCAAATGACCAGTGAAGAAACGTATTCATTGTTTATGACATCATCCTTTATATAAAACACTGATTGTGAAGCTTATATTATAAATTATTATATGATAATTGCAAGCATTGTCAATATTATTTACAAAAGGCAATTGTTTTATTTGTATTTTAATTATAGCACAGATTATTTGTGCACAATGACATAGAATTGTTAATGGTTAAACTGGTAGGGTCTTCATAATATCTCATTCCTATCATGATATATGTAGACCATAATTATTATTATTAGTGGTATAATTATTGACAAATTCTTGTCATTATTACAGAAATTGTATCACTCCTACTATACAATTGGGTAGGAAAATTTTTGTGAAAAAAAATGAATTAAGTACAGTCCTAAGTGTTTTTTATTTATACACATATTAATCAAATTTTGTCTTTAAGGAGTTTTCCTGTGTTGAGAACAATTGTAAGGAGAACTGACCATTCGGGGGATTGATATGTTACAGACAGATTGTCTGAAACAGTTCTACGGCAGGTTAATTGATGCGTAAAAATCTAATTGCATTCGTAGGCAAGATATAAATACGGAAATTCAGATAATGGGTTGTTGACAAAATTTGACTGAATGGTCAGGACTTAAACACACACACATATATTATATATATATATATATATATATATATATATATATATATATATAAATATATATATATATATATATATAAAAATGTATCAATTGTCAGTATATATGTTTGTTAATTTTCATGTTGTTTGAATGGTGGACATGGCATAACCCACGAGGACTATACTGAGGGTTCAGTAGGGAATTTCCAATGGTGACAAAAAGTGAAAGAAATAAGAGGAAAAAGAAAAAAGAATGTTCAATTAAGGGTTTGAAGTTATAAAAAAAAATTCATTCAGGGTCATCGATGGGAATGTGCCTTACTCCTCCAGGATTCAAAAGAAAAATTATTCATTGTTAAGCAAATTTATTAGGTGAAGGTAATTACTAGTAGCATACCATCAGAAATGGTATGCATATGTTAACAGTATTCTTATATACATGTTTTTATATTTATTTCTTATATGATGTCTTATATATATGTTTGTATTATGTTAGCTTTGTTGATCGCGGAGTCCACGAGTTGGAGATTCGGGAAGAGGATAGGATTCGTATCGACTATTATATTTACGGCCATAATTGGGGATTTGGGAACAATTAAGACAGACCGGAGTTGGAATTTTTTTTTTTAATTTTTTTTTGCCCAAACTGGGGTGAGAGTACTTGGCCAGTAGTTATTAAAAAATTAAAGATTAAAATTCGTTAGTGGAGTATTGGAGGGTTGTTCACGAAAAACACGCCAGGTGTTACAAAGTCCGATAGGAATGTGGGGGAAAGCTTTTAAGAAGAAGGAAGTTAAGGATCGTGAAAGGCGACTTCCCAAGCCATTTCTATATCGGATCAAATTGACTTTTGTAGGATATAGCAGTTACTCAATTCGGATTCTAAGGATAGGGTAGAACTTTGACACTAAAATTTCTATAAAAACCGACAGGAGGTAAGACGCTTTTGTGTAAAAAGTTAGAAAAATTTGTAAACAAGCAATTGTGGTTCCAGGAATCGGGAAGGTATTTTGACCCTAGAAAGAAGCCGCCGGACCAATAAACGAAGATTTGCGTCACTGGCCGAAGTCCCCCCTCGGGCGAATTGGGAGTTAGGGGAAGGAAATGGGGAGTGATATTTGGTTCAGGATTGGATATTAAAAACCGGATGGGGTTTGGATTTTAGACCGGAAGGGCGGATCTTTAAAAAAACAGGCTATCAGGGATTGAACGAAAAACGCAGTAGTAGGAAAAACATTGATTAAGACTAACAGAGCACAAGCTCTGATTTTGGGTTAGGAATCGATAAAGTCCTTAACTCCTAATACTTCAGCCCTAAGATGTACCGGAAACAGTAAGTCCATTCCCTTATCTCCACCACGCACTTGGACTCCATTCATTGCATAATTATTTTATTATTTAACTATAACTTATCGTATTATTGTAACTGAGAGTTGTAATTGTTTAAGTAATAAATGTTTGTGGCCAACTTCCTGTCCTCATCATAGTCTATGATTTAGTTAAAAATTCCTAGTAATAACAGGCATTTATATAAAAAATACAACCATGAATGAAAAAGAAACCCTTAGGGCTATTATATCAAAGTACAAAGAAATAAAAGGTCCAATAGAACAAGCTAACCTTTATATGAGCCAGTATGAAACTTTCAAGAGGTACACTACCAGAATGGACCTCAAATGAGGCTTAACTCTAATGTAAGGAAAAGATGGCCTATCATATCCAAAACGAACAAGGTGCCATTTAAATTTAATGGTATACAGCTAAAGACCAAAGAAGAAGAAATAGGAGAAGCCAAATGCGTCCGTGCCTCAGTATTCGTGCCGGATTACCTTTCAAAATATGGGGATGGAACAGAAATAGAAATAGCTAAAGCTCTCATAAAGCCTGAACTCGATAAAGTGGATAGGTTTCTTCATATTATGCATACTGATGTACAATATAATGAATTCCACCCTTACAGAAAAAGAACGAAAATTGAACCCACTATTGAAGATGTGGCGCCAGCCTCAGTTAATGCTACTATAGCCATGGCTTTCTTACCCAACTTCATAACTCCTGAATACTTTAGAGCGTCAAATGCTTTGGCAGTAAGAGAACTAAAGAATCAATTGCGACCCCTCCTAAAGCTTAAAACTACTTCTGATATCATACATCAGGCCAGAAAGTTGATAGCAACAAAAACAAAATGGGTCCCCAGCATAGTAGACATAAATCCTAGGTTAGCAGAGATACTCCATTATGTGTGCGGACCTTATCATTTACTTTCAGTGGGAAATCTAGGAGAATTGAATCAAATGTCTTATGAGAGATTGTTCCAAGACATAGTAAAAGTTTGTCTAAACAGCGGAGATCCATTGGGTTCTTTTAGGTCGAGCCTGGACTCAATTCACATTTTTGAAACTCCATTAAGAGAACAAGTATTTCATGTTCCTGGAGCAAGGCCTTTCACACTCATAGCAAAGGCGATAGTGGGAGCACCCATTGACGTGGAAAGTAGAGTACGTGAAACTAGGTTTGTGGTAGTGGACAGCGTGGGAAACATGAAACAGAGTGCACTTCTTTGTGGGATGGGCCAAGCACAGTATGTTCATCAGTATAAATGGTGGGAAGGAAAGGAAACGGTGTTCTTTGAAAATGGTTTTATCAAAGGATACGTCAACAAAGAAGACAGACGAATTGTGTCAGTAGAACTAAATTCTTTACCACTGATGACCAACTTAAGACCAGTCTTGCTTGATCTCATGTTCTACTGCAGGGCCGCTGAAACAGGGTTCGACATAGATTTCCCTTTGTACATTATTGAGGAAAGAAGAAAAAGGTACTTTTTTGAATACCATGAGAAGCATCCTCAAGACTTGTTCAAAGCCTTTGGAGTTAGTACTAAAGGGATTGTTTCTTTAGACTGTTACTATGGAGAACCAAGTAGTGGTTATCTTGAGAAAGTTAGTGTCTGTGCCTCTACCGTTCAACCTTATTCCATTAAAAGTTGGGACTATAGAGTAGGTAAGGATTTGACTGTATATAAAAAGATGGGAAATAGAGAAATTGAAGTACAAGACATTGCAGAGGTAGAATTTAACATGAGAGCTCCTTACCCAAATGGAGTAAGCTTTTCAGAACTGGAGCATTTTAACTTATATACTAGTAGCATAGTTAGATTTTCGAAAGTAACAGAAAACCTCTTAACCAATACTAAGGCTCTAAAAAGATATTTGGACGACATGGGAACTGGGAACCTTGCTGAAAAGAGGTTAAAATTGTTTAAAGTAACTGTTGAGACTAATAAGTATAGCATGGGAGCGATGAAAAGAATAAGAGAAGAGGATTGGTCTGATCTAGAAGCCCAACCAGCAAAAAGGATTAAAGGAATTTACTTATTGAACCTAGCAGCAAATCCAGAGACAAGGCCGGGTAGAAGCATGGCAGTACCCAAGAGGATAAGACTTGCAAATTCTAACCAATACATCTCTGAGAATGGAGAAAGTGGAGTAGTGACTTTCAATGGCAAAGCCATAAAGGTTTTTGAGAAGAAATTGTGTCCCAAGATGTAGGTCCAGGTAGAAACTACAAGATAGTAGGCATATATGGCACTAGCGAAGGGATGACTAAGGTTAATAGTTTAGAGGAAGGAGTAAATTCTGGAATGAATTCATTTTGCTTTTCAAGTCGTGGTCTATATTACAAAGTGTCAAAAGGAGTGCTTTATATACAGAGTCGCCTTTCACGATCCTTAACTTCCTTCTTCTTAAAAGCTTTCCCCCACATTCCTATCGGACTTTGTAACACCTGGCGTGTTTTTCGTAAACAACCCTCCAATACTCCACTAACGAATTTTAATCTTTAATTTTTTAATAACTACTGGCCAAGAACTCTACTACTTGCTGTGATTTTCTTGGAACAAATATGAAGGAATAAATTCAGTCTCTTATTTAGAAAATTTAGGATAATTTTTTTCCAGTTACAAAATTAAAATACTTAATTGTAATTGAGATGTTTGAGTCTAGACAAATATTGTTGTTAGTGATTCGCTTGTGGTAAAAATGTATTTGCAATTGAATAGAAAAAAAATTGTTTTGGGAACGTCACTTAGGTTTGATAAAAAAAAATTTATGGAATTCAATTAAAAGACAAAAAAAAAGCTTTGATTGAGTTTAAAGTATGAAATATAATGAATTTGAAATTGTTAATGATTTAATTGATTATAAGAACAATGAATTAACGTTGGCGCATAATAATATAAAAAGATTATAATGGATGGATGGATGGATGTTCGGGTTTTATGGCGCAAGGGCATCTTAGGCCATACTGCGCCAAACACTAGGTAATCTAATTAAAAAGGTAAAACAGGTTCATAAAAGCAACACACAACATTTAAAAATAATTAGAAATCTAAAGAAAGATTATAATGATTAATATCAGTGTATAATTTTCTTTAAGACGTTAAAGAATTTTGTTCAATTGATTTAAAGTTGAGTTATTTGAAATTAGCGAATTTTGAATAAAAGGTATCGTAAGAAAAGGAAAGCATCGGTAAAAATTGAAAATGAGTTTCGCATAAGAAAGTATTTGAAAAATTATATCGCAAAAAAAAAGAATTATAGAAAATTATGAAGAAAAAATGAGATTTGGTTGAGTTGATTAAAAAGGTTTCCTCTTATCAAAGTCATATTTCATTTGAATTAACCAATGGTTTAAATCAGAAAGCGAACGGCGTTCATTTGATTTTAAAGATTTGCCAAAAATGGGTTTGAATTTTGACGATAAAAAGCGGGAAATGTTTTGTTTCGTTAGTGGAGTATTGGAGGGTTGTTTACGAAAAACACGCCAGGTTCGATAGGAATGTGGGGGAAAGCTTTTAAGAAGAAGGAAGTTAAGGATCGTGAAAGGCGACTTCCCAAGCCATTTCTATATCGGATCAAATTGACTTTTGTGGGATATAGCAGTAATTCAACGCGAATTCAAAGGATAGGGTAGAACTTTGACACTAAAATTTCTATAAAAACCGACAGGAGGTAAGACGCTTTTGTGTAAAAAGTTAGAAAAATTTGTAAACAAGCAGCTGTGGTACCAGGAATCGAAGGGGTATTTTGACCCTAGAAAGAAGCCGCCAGACCAATGAACGTAGATTTGCGTCACTGGCCAAGGTCTCCCTCGGGCGAATTAAGAGTTAGGGGAAGAAAATGGGGAGTGATATTTGGTTCAGGATTGGATATTACAAACCGGATGGGGCTTGGATTTTACACCGGAAGGGCGGATCTTTAAAAAAAAAGGCTATCAGGGATTGTACGAAAAACGGAAGAAGAGTGAGAACTGAGAGAGAACTGATAAAGACTAACTAAGCACAAGCTCTGATTTTGTTAGGAATCGATAACTTTAAAAGGCTACGTCCTTAATTCCTAATACTTCAGCCCTAAGACGTACCGGAAACAGAGTAAGTCCATTCCCTTATCTCCACCACGCACGTTGGACTCCATTCATTGTATAATTTAATTATTATTATTTAACTGTAACGTATCGTATTATTGTGACTGAGAGTTGTAATTGTTTAGGTAATAAATGTTTGTGGCCAACTTCCTGTCCTCATCATTTCTTAAGGATATTGCGGCAGAATTAAGTATTTAATATGTATTTAATAATTTATGATTTAGTTATTTAAATATAATGAACTAACATTACAAGGTTACATTATTAATGTAACGCAATGCACTATAACCACTATAGGACTAGGCCATATCAGAGAACTATAATTAGCATACAGCAAGTAAAATAATATAGTTTAATAACTATGATTTAGTTTAATTATTTAATTAGTAATCAATATGATAAGTCATTTAAACTTATTAGCAATTAACCGGAGCCAGAATCCGGTCAAGAATTTTGATTCAGTTTCAAGGACCCCCAGTAGTCCTTGATTTGATCCAAAAATCATTGAAGTCCTTGATTTTCTTGGTTTGTGAAATTCAAATTTCGAGAAGTCATTCCCTAAAACATTGCTAACTCAGCGCTAAATGGCGCAAGTAGCATTTCGTCATTTAACATAACCAGTTTTCGCCAAATGCTTCCGTGTTTTTCTCTGATATGGTTGCTATAACGCTTGGTGATATTTCAGATACTATTTTTAGTATTTTATTTTAATGTTCAATTACTGACGTTGATTTTTTTTTAATTCTTTTTATGGATACAGCTTTTGTCCCTTTTAAACAACTTTTTTTTAAATTATGATTTGCTTTTTGTTACATAGTTTCTTTTAACCTCTTCTGTATGGTTATTTAGCGTATAATTGTACTTTCCAAAAGGTAAATAAACAATTTAAATTCTTCAGTAGTGTCAATATATTTAGGTCTAGACGATGCGTCGACCCAACCGTTTTAAAAATTAGCCATCGGCTGCTGATGAAAAATTTAGTGCAGCAAAAAAAAATCCAATAAGGATTTTAAATCAATCAATACAATAATGATACTCAAATAAAAATCCTATAAATTTGAACTCTCTTGCTTTTCCGAATTAGATTTTCACTTGTGCTGAAATTTCTTTCAAATTGTAAATGAAAAGTATAAACCCTAATCTCTTACAACAAAGCACAATGCTATTTTTGTGGAGAAGTCGACTTACGTTTCACCTTCTTATACTTGTTTGGGTTCGAAGCTTCTAAAATTTGAAATCTTTACCTCCAACAATTTTGGCTAGGCGTTGATACATGACTCACTTAGTCAGGATTTTTCCCTTGATATATAATATATAGACTGAGTTTTGTTTTATTTGTAGAAATGGCGAGTTATTATTAAAGGTCTTTGAATTTTTTTCGAGAGTCCTTAAAACTCCTTGATTTTTTATTTTAAAATAAGAGTGGGAACCCTGAGTTAGACCATGTAAGACGCTTATTTTTTGTCAGATACTAGCCTTGATTTAAACAAATTGTTTTGTAAATAAAGTGTTAGTAGTTAGTTAGTAGTTAGCATGTGTAAGACGCTTTTTTGTCAGATACTTGCCTTGATTTCAATAAATTGTTTTGTAAATAAAGTGTTAGTATTTATACCATGTAACCATGCAAGACTTATTTTTGTCAAATACTTGCTTGATTTCAATAATTGTTTTGTAAATAAAGTGTTAGTTATTGTTTTTATTTATAAGATATAGTACAACTTTCTACTCCATTAAATACTTAAAAAAGGCACAAATGCAGTTATACAACATATTTTTTTGAATATTAAATAGTTTCAAATTTTGTGCAAACGTTAAAAACATTTTTTTTAGTTTGTCCATAACATAAATTTTTGGCAAAATGTGTTACAAAACAACTATAATTTGGTACAAGTCAATATGCAAAAAAAGTAACTAAACTATTAACAAGTTGCGAATTTATTTTCTAAGTGTTCCCTATTATTTGGTAACTTATTTAATAAACAAACGAATATAAATAACATAAATACAGCAGCGTTGTATTTCTTAAACTAAATTAATGGTAAAATTTACAAAATACTTTAGTTACGTTTACCAAATCGTCATCTGTGTCCGATAACTAAATATTTGGTAAAATTTACCACACACAAATGTCGTTTACTAAATCTTAATGGTAGCATTTACCAAATATTTATTTTTCACCTATTGCACCAAAACTCTTAGTTGATTTTACCAAAATTTAGTACAGATTAGTAAACTTTTTTTTAGTGTACTGCTTTTACACAGGCCCGTGGTATTTAAAGACATTCTTAAGCAGCCCCTTTACGAGCATTTTTTGACGCTACATGTAGCAATTACAATTTTAGCTAGTAACGACTACCATTTGGCTTTCAACTCCTATGCAGCTGATCTCCTCAAATATTTTGTAATGGTATTTATCAGCTTATACGGTGAGACTTGCGACCGGAGCTCAATTGCGGAAGGGTTGTGACCATCTTTACGCCGTAAGTCAGACACATTTTTTTTTGCTGTTTTTTTTTTGCTATGGCGAGTCGATAAATTGTTGGCACGATTTAATCGTCCAACAATCATTACCACTTAATTAGTCAAAACCACACTGAGTTTGGAGGGTCACGGCAATGTCAATTTCCTGGCTCAGGTGTTCAAATTCTTGGACGTAATAATTCTGAGATTTTGACACTATATTTTCAATGGACCTTTGTGCGACCTGACGTTAAAGTGCAGTCAAGCGGGGTTGAAATTAATGGCTTAAGGGAGCAGATGTTCCCCACATCCTGATTTCAATACATCCCGTGGGACCTATGGAAATAGAGGGCGGCTACCGGGGTTTGACCACTGGCAGACCTTTGTGGGAGCTGTTCTCTTACGATTTAACCAGAGGCAGCGTGTGGGTGGCTTCTTGCTTCCGATTGGCCAAGGGCATTTCTGTCCCTGGACCCCAAAAATGAGATAAATATAGCGGATGGCCGAGGAAGAAGGCGATCTTCTCAAAAATAGACAGAGTAAGAGAATTTCAAAATAAGTTTGGAGAAATCCTTCCTTGGTTAAAAATAGCCAGAAGGAAATGCATCGCAGACTCTACTAGTCTCGCCTCTGGTCGCTATCTCCGTAAGCTACACCATATGCCAGGGGCATTTCTTATGTCACCCAACCCTTCGAGCCTTCGACTTAGCCCTTGATCTCTGACGATTTCTACCCTATATGCTGGGGCATATCCTTGACTCATCAGGAATCACCGAACCTCCGAATTAGCTGCCTGTCCCCTGTGTTGTTGCCCTAACTCAATGGCGTATTCCTTCAAGATGTCGACTCCCATCTTAATCCTCTGGGGTAAGTCTGCCATGTTTCATTTGTTTGTCCAGGATCAATTTATGAATCTAAATGCATTTGAATGTTGTATCGTAGTGCCAAATAAAGGGTTAAATTTTAGCGAATAACCATGTCTCTTGCTGCATTATTCCAGGGGTTATTGTAATTATTGTAACTATTGAATTTAATGGATTTTGATTTCACAACGCAATTTGCAACAATAACAATTAATTATTTCATTTATTTTTTCCACTATAGCTTTAACCTAAATTCTATCTTCCCCTTTACAAACTTATAAGTAATTAAAACTGCACAACAATATGGTATCGTACAATATTCATGGATTAGTGCACCTGGCTTCTGATGTCCTCAAATTTGGTCCATTGGATAATTTTAGTGCCTTCGGGTTTGAAAATCATTTGCAGCAAGTGAAAAAATTAATTAGAAAAGCTTACAAATCTCTAAAATAAATCTGTAATAGATTGAAAGAAATGGCCCCTACAAGTAAAATAATCATTGCAAACAATAACAAAGAAAAATTTAAATTGGAGATGCTACATACCGATGGAATCCTAATTGATGGCTGTGTTGGCCCACAGTTCCAAAAAATTATTTTTAACAGTTTTACTTTAACAATTTCTAAACTAAATAATTGCTGCATTTTAACAGATGGCACAATAATTTTAATTGAAAATGTGGCGTTTTTAGATGATTCTCCTGTGATTGTAGGAAGAAAATTTATAAAAATTGAAGACTTTATTTAAAACCATGTTTATCATCTCTTGTTGGCATATTTAAAGTTAGCAAAGCCTCTAACTTGAAAATGTTTAATTTAAATTATGTTCCAAAAAAATGTGTTGCCATACCATTGGCTAAATTAGAGGAATTTGCTGTTTTCCCACTTTTGCATTGCCAAAATTTATGAACAATTGCAGTAGAAATGCATATTTTAAGTTTATCTTTTTACGTTAGATAAATTTTTCAAATTATGTTACATATATATGTTTAGTTTAGTTTGAATTATCTTCGTACTAGAGCTACACGATGGCTATGGGCGACTTGCGTCGTAATTTAGAACCACAGTCAGTTGACGATCCGACACCTGAGTAGGCATCCATTGTAACAGTTAAGGGCAACATCGTACGCAGCGTTGGGACTTTAGAGCATATTTAACGTGCACTCCTCTACGCGGAATATTATTCGGACATTTTTGGTTGCACGGGCCGTTTATATTTCGGCATTTATTTAGCTATGCCCGAACCGCATGCAAGGCGAATGCCTAACCGACTGGGCTCCCCTGCTTAGTTGAGTTTAGTTTTAATTATCGTCGCACTAGAGCTACACGAGGGCTATTGGCGACGGGCATCGTATTTTCTGGGCTCCCAGCCCCCAATGTTAAAGTAATGTTAATACTTTACTTGAATAACAAAAGTGCAAAAAATACTTTATAAAAAAAGTTTTTGCAGTCCTGATGAACATTCAGAATTATTATTTTTTCTTCAAAGATGGATAAGTTCGCCATTGTTGTGTTTCTACGGACAAATGAGGTAGACATCGTCTCAACAAAGTGGATCAATCAGAAAGACGCGCTTCACTGCTACTGGCCCCTATATAAGAACAGGAAATTCAAGAAAGCTTTAGCCAGCCATGAAGCACCAAACAATGAGAGGTGGTTAAAAATAACTTAATTTCTTTATTTACTTTTAAACACTTAACCAGAGCTCACGTGAAACAGTCGGAATATTCTTTCGACTTAAATTCGGAAAAAGAACTGGGGCGGGAGGAAGGAAATCGTCCGAGACGAAGAAAATTCCAAGGATTGCGGAACAGATGGAGATGACTCCTGGTCATCTGACCAGGAGTCCGTCGACATGGATCCGAAATTACCGACTACTCAACCATCATCAGCTTTGTCCCACTCAGCCTGTGAATCGACTCCGAGGCAAAACTTTGGACGAGATACTGGTAAAACTCGATTTTTTTTTAAAAGTTTTATGCTAAAACAAATGTTTTCCTTTTTTTTAGCTTGTTAAACCCAGTTGTGTAATTACTATTTTTTTTAATATTCGTATGATTTTTACTATAATACAAAGTTATAACCTTAGGTTGTTTACATAATTAAATTGAATTAGTTTTAAAGATTATAATGCAATTTTTAATAAGAGTGCATAATTAATAATATAATTGGTATTCTATGAAATTATATTTAAAAAAAATTCAAAGGAAGAGGGAACCAAACCTTTCTATAAAAAATATTTTTGAAATACATTTATAAGTAGTTAAGTTATATGAAAGAAATTGAGAATTTAAAATTCTTTTTTAAATCCTAATTTTGGAAAGTAATGAGCTCATTTTTTTTAGTTTAGTTTTTGAATTATCGTCGCCCTAGAGCTACACGAGGGCTATTGGCGACTTGCGTCGTATTTTAGAACCACAGTCAAGTGACGAGCCGACACCTGAGTTGGCACCCAACGCAACCGTTAGGGGCGACATCGTACGCAACGTTGGGACTTTGGAGCGTATTTTATCGTGTACTCCCTCTACACGGGGTATTATTTGTCGGACATTTTTGGCTGCACGGTCCATTTGTAGGTCGGCAGTTATTTTGGCGATGCTCGGACCTGAACCTGGGACCTTTCGCATGCTAGGCGAATGCCTAACCGATTGGGCTCCCCAGCCCTTCTAATTTTTTTTTTATTTTAGGACAATATATAGTTACCTGCTAAAGTAAAAAATACTTTTACATGCATGTTTACTTATTTTTACTTACATGTTATGTTTAGTAAAACAGGATCCTGTAATTATATGGATGTGGACAGGCCCATCTAGGTTTTATTATTTAACCAGAAAGCAGTTGAATTGAATAAAGGGGGGGGGGGGTGAAAATTATTAATTGTCAATATTTCTCCCTTTGTATTAATTAGCTTGATTTTAATTTTTTTTTTCACAGATGGTGTTGATACATTTTTTAGAATCGACTAAGTTAAAGATTTTAAACTGTGGAGAAGCCCCATATTGTTAAACAGTCATCTAACCTACAGTCAGGTACATACTTCTTAAAAAGATACAATACAGATTTCCAGGAGTTTGTTGATCTCGAAAATTTTAATGAAGTAGCTGATAAGGATAAACTGAAAGTCTTTTAAAAGAAAATACATAATGATAGTCAGGAAGGACTTCAAAATTTGACTTTTGAAGAGCCCATTCAATCAATGCAAGACTCTGTTGACATACTACCAGTTGTGTCACCGAGATGTAAACAGTGGCCAACTGTATACATGATTCTCTTTTTGATAACTTTTCGAAGAAGTTGCTAGATGCCCTTTCCAACAGAAGGATTCTTTCCTATGATGAAAGAAGAGAACTTGTAGGACATCTTGCGACCTATGCATACCAATTTAACCCTTTCACTCCCAATGATGCCATTTGGCATCATCATGTTTATGATCATAATTCAAAAAAAAATAATAGGGCTGACATCTATTGGGATTAATAAATATTTTTTAATAGAAAAAAGTTTGAAGAATCGAATGATGTGCTTTTTGATATAATAAATGGCTATAGACGATCAGAAAAAAAATTCTAAAATGAAGATGCCGAATTGTCATTGGGACTGAAAGGGTTAAGCCTTATCCGAATAAGAGCGAAAGAATCGAAGTTTGCCAGGAGCTAGTCTCTCGATATCCCCATCTTCGAAACAGAATTGGAGGAGGAATCGATGGGCTTGCAATTAAAATGCTCAATAAAATTGAAAGGATACGGCAAGGAGATTCGAGCCTAGAGGTAAGGCTTAATAGAAATGTTGGCAAGGTTGAAGGCAAGAAAGTGCCCAAATTTGAAAACATCAACCCAGAGAGGTAAATAAAAATGGGCCCCTCCCCACTTAGCTGGCGAAACATTTGAAAGCCAGGAAATACACCGAAAAATTATGAGCGATGAGTGCCAAAAAGAACATTCAAGCCAGGATCGAAACAAAATCTCAACGTTAATGCTGATAACGTATTCGTTTCGGCGAGAAAGAATAAACGCAAAAATTCCAATCAGTGATATAATTAATGAGTATCCAGCATTGTTCTTGTATGAAAAACAACTTGACGAATTCGATAGGCTGACAGCCGTTAAAATAAAAACCGTATTTTTTTATTCGGTTGCTGTAATTGGGCCCATTCTGTATGATTTTTTTAAGAAGAAAAGTTCTTTTAAAAAGTTTTGAAGATGCTTGTGATGGTGTGGATGTGGCTACATCTGTTTGCAAGCAATCAGAGTTTGGAATTTTCATTTTGCCAAACCTTTTGAAGGAAAATCCAGATTCATTTATCGATTTAGTATGTACATAACTGCTCTGAGTTCGAGACCTAATGGTTCTGAAAGGTGTTTGCAGGCAGTTGGCCGAAACACTTGAAAATGTTAAAGTACTGGCAAATTTCAAAGGTTAGTGATTTCAATTAAATACATTTACATTAAAACCAGGAATAAGTTACCATTTAATAATGAGTAGGAGCAGCTAGGGACACATGACCCAATTTATAGTTTTGTGCTTTTGCAACTTTGAAAAAACACTATTTATAGATGTGTAAATGCAGTCAGTTTGTACTTTATGAAGTATTACACAATATATAGCGTGACACGGGGTAATTATTGAGAAATAGGCATTGGGGTGGGGTCTTGTATCCCTATGTGTCAAATGTCCCTAGCTACCGCTACAATTGAAACGTATTGAAAAAAACATTTGAAACTATTTTATTCATTTAATTTCATTGATGAAATCAATTATTTCCACACATATTTAATTTAGATTTTTTAGTTAAGAGAAGTAAAGGGATTATTAAGGTATCCATTTGCTCGACAACCCCTGAATTAATTTATTTAAAATACTCTCACTAGTACCTGTTTCATTTAATCATCTTTATTTTTAAAACATAGATGAAAACATAAATAATTTCTATAAGTTCATTGTAAAGTAATCCCAAAATTATTTGTATAAATAGTTATCGGGCATATTGTTAAAACTAGTTACTTATCGAACTCGTGTTAAAATATTCGATTTGCTCAATATAGTAATTATTTGGGGGGGGGGGGGGTTAGAAGTTTGATCGCAACGATAAGTCAAATTATCACATTTATCAAACATTTTTAATGGAATGTATGAGAAAAAGTTCATTTATTAAAAAAAAAACAGCGAAATTTAAGGTTGAGATTAAACAAATTTCATCGGAGTATATTTTCTTTTCTTCCTGAGTTTTGAATTTTTTATTTCAGGTCAAATCCTTACAAATTGTAGGAATCATAAACTTTGACAATTGCGTTCGAAGGATAATGAGAAAACTGATGATCGATGATCTAGCAACTGGTTTCAGTTGGAGCGGTTGCAAAGAGAAGCGACCTTTCGGTGACTTAAACATGTCAAAAGCTGTTTTCGGTAAAGATCTACTTAAAACAAGCTAAGGTAAAAGCCTTCAATACAAAAATCTACTAATGCCTTAGGAACAATTTAAGACAGAATAAGTCATTAAATTGTTTTATATACTTTTTCACTACGATATCAAAATAGAAATAAAAGCAAAACCAATATGTTAACTTTCTATTTTTGTTTTAAAAAAATAACGTCAGCTAAGTATATTAAATATATATTTAAAAAAATTATTTTTTTAATTCCCCTTTACAGTTTTCCTTGTAAGATTGCTCAAAGGTCTGGCAATTTCCGAAAAGTTCTCAATGAATCTCCTATACCATGAGCATGTTTGAAGAAATGACTGAACTTGTTTAACGTTACGTGGTGGTGGTATATTTTGTATGGCAGCAGCCTTCCCTGGGTCGACTTTTGTACCATTCTGTGTAATGTAATGCCCAAGGTACTTGACTCGGTTACATCCAAAGTGACATTTCTCTCGATTTGCTTGCAGCTTAAATTCTTGTAACTTAGTGAAAACTGCTTCTAAGTTAGAAATATGTTCTTCAAAGGTCTCAGATAACACGATATCATAAAAGTATGACAGAACCATAATGTCTTTCAAGGAGTTTCGAAAATTGTTGAATTGTGTAAATAACTCAATGGGAAAACAATTATCTAAATTTTAAAAAAATAATAGTTAATTAAGGATTTCTTTTCTACGTCGGCATAGCGTTTAAGGGGTCTCAGGACCCTTAACCTTCAAAATTTTCGAATTTTTTAAAAAAGTATATGTTGTAGCCCAATTTATTTCAAATCAATAGACATTAAAAGTTTTGCGATACGCCAAATAGAAACGAAGTTATATTAAAAATTCTAAACCAATACCTAGCGAAAATACCTACCCTGTCACACAAACCTCCAGTTGCAGACGACACAGCTTTCAAATTATATTGCTTTGCTGGCTCTTATTTTTTTTGTACAAGAAGGAGGGGATCAACTAATCTTTACCTTTCCCGTGTATACTCATTTGAGTATTTGTTTTCATGATAACCTACGCTGAATACACGTGATTATATTTCTAGAAGATATAAAATCGCAATTTGTTTTAGTTTCGGTTAGAAAAATGAACGTTTCGAAGAGTAAGAGATTGTCTGGGCAGAGACCAAGGAAAAAGAAGTTCCAGGGAAATAAATACGTTAAAAAAGAAGTCAAAGGTCGCGTTACTGAGTTCGTGAAAGTCCCTATTCTAAAGAGTGCGTCAGCAAAGAAAATATCTTCTGCTAGCGATTTCAAAGAATATAAGGCGAGTCAAGACTTCCTAAGATATCGAATTGTTGACATTTCCTTATTATTTCGGTCTTTAGAAGATATTGTAAGCTGCTCAACATGTCAAGGAAGCCTGAAATTTTCAGAAAGGTCTGTCATTGGTTTATCATCAAAATTTCTTGTGAAATGTACGCTGTGCAAAAATGAATGCGAACTGAAATCTTGTGAAATGTTGGGCCCCAAAAACAATATCCCTGACGACAATATGAGATGTCTTGGCCATGCGATATTGTGGAGAAGGACTTGCTGCGTTGCAAACATTTTGTTCTGTCATGAACTTGCCCTCACCAGTGTCTCAAAAGTCTTACGACTCGATCAACATGAAGTGGTCCTGGACACAGAAGTTTTGTCATCACACTGCAAAGGATGCCAATCATACAAAGGTCCAAAATGTGGAGGAAAATATCTGACATGGTCTGTAAAACACAAGATGTCTGGTAAGAAGAACCATGTCGGTTCAGCTGGTAAAATGGAAGTCGATGGCATGGCAAGTATGTTTTTGCGATCTGAAGAAAAGCACGGTATGAAATACAGACATTACATCGGTGACGGGGACTCTAGCACTTTTTCTTCACTTTCCCAACTTAAACCGTACGGTGATGATTGTATCATTGAGAAAGTGGAGTGTGTTGGGCACATCCAAAAGAGAATGGGAACACGTTTGCGCAAGCTAGTGGCATTGCAAGCGAACAAAAAAATTGTCCGATGGAAAATCCATTGGGGGACGAGGCAGACTGTCTGATAAGCGGATCAAGCAGATCACGACATACTATGGGAATGCCATAAGAGCCCATTCTACATCTGTCAAGGACATGAGACAGGCCATTCGGGCTCATTATTCGAGTTCCGACAAGGAGCCCATGCATTGGTTTTGTCCAAAAGAAAAAGATAGCAACGGTAAGAATCCCTGGTGTAAATATAATGCTGCTAAACTGAAAGGAAAGACGGAACTTAAAAAGTTTAAACATGAGAACACTTTGCCCAAAGCAATTAGTGAAGTCATCAAGCCTATATTTAAAGATCTCTTGCATGTCCACCTTCTGAAGAGGTGCCTTGGCGGTTGAACCCAGAATGCCAATGAATCGATAAACTCTGTGATTTGGAAGTATAGCCCTAAGGTGATCGGATCAGGGATAACAGTGGCTAAAATTGCAAGTAACCTAGCCACTTGTGAGTTCAATGATGGATGTAAATCCAAGCTTTCAATAATGAAAGCCCTGAACTTGAAATTTACCCAAAAAGTTGTTGCAAGTTTGTTGTCAAAGTCAAAGAATCGCGTCGTTGTCGCTGAAAAGCGAGCAGGCGAAGCTTCACATGAAGCTCGTAAAGCAAAAAAACTTAAATTAGCTGCTGAACTGGAGCAGTTTAGGCTAAAGGAAGGACATGTTTATGGCCCAGGGTTAGCTGATTAGGTAAATGTGACTATTTAACAAGTCATTAATAAAAATTAAACTTCCATTCCATTCCAACAAATCCATTTTTCTCAAAATGCAAATTTTGAGGTTGCGCGCAAGTTTAAGCAAAAACTAATAATAAATATTTAGCTAATTATAAATAACTAATAATATATAACTAATTATAAATATTTAGCTTGGAAATGTTTGTTACATGTTTAAAGGGGGAAAAAAACTTTTTTTCAGAATTTTCATTTGAAAACTTTTTTTAAATATATTTAAGCTTTACAAATGCAAATTATTGTTTCTATAGCTTGTTGACTGTAATAATATGAGCAGTTTTTAAGCAGTTTGATGTATATCAAACAATTATTTGTATAGATATCTTGCGCGCAAGGTAATAGGATATTTTGGATTTTTTAAAAAGATACAATTCTAAATTACTTATTTATAATATAAAAAAAGATAATACATGTTTTATATATGTGTTACACAATAACAAATATTTGTATTTTCAAGAAAAGTAAGCCCCATTCTTGTACATTTCCTAATAAGTATATTAGGCGTAATCGAAAATCAACCTTTGATATACCGTTTCTGCGTTATGCAAGGGTCCTGAGACCCCTTAAAAAGTTTATTTTTTACAAAAAAATTACGATTTTGAATACCTTTTTATTAAAAAAAACACCTATTACCTATTATAATGAAGTGCCTTGAACACTTTATTATTACAGGTCAATGGACCCCTGATATAAGAAACCTTTTTATAACACTTTTTTGTCCGTTTTTCTGTCATCCGTCTTTTTGTCCTTTCCAAATGGCTCATAAATTCTTTTAAAAGATAATATCACAAATTGAAACTTTTATTTATATAGGAAATGTAATTGGATGTATAACTAAATCAATATTCGAATTTTGAATTCCCCCAAGAAGTACTTTTATCGTAATAATGCTATGCAAAATTTATCCCGCTTATAAACCGCTAGTCGTTATCCGTTAGTAACCACTTAAAAACGTTAATTATAAAAAAATCAAAATGTCCAGTAATATGTTATTTCAATTGGTGAGAAAGCAGTGGTAAAAACTTCCCTCTGTAATTTTGTTTCAGTTTGATCATATTTGAACAATTTTCTGTCACAACCTTAAAAACTGAACTGCTAATTAACAGTAGTATAGCTCTGTTGATATCTACCTCACTTTCAAGTGACTTGTCAAGTGCCGTGTCAAGTGTGTCAAGTGTGGTTGTTGGAGAGCGTCCAACGTTAGTCAACTCTGTGGCTTGATGTAAAGAGGTGATTTCTAACGTCTGTTTTTGAGAGTGTTGATGTATCGGGCTGTTGACCGTTGAAAAAGGCGAGTGGAAAGTGAAACGGAACGCAGCTGTTCTCTTGTGTAACTGCCTATGTGCCATATGGCGAAGGGTTTACGTTCCAAATAATGGCGACATTTGAAAAGTTTGTATGTGTGAAGTGTAAAAGACCGTTGCCGTAAAGTGGGTAAATTGTTAAAATAATATAGTGTCGGTTGAAGTCTCTCGTGTGCACTGATCCGCAAGTAACAGGACATAAGCGATCAAGAGTTGACCGTTGTCGAGTGCCACATGTTGTTCCAAAGATAGGGTGTACATCTGTTAACATTGAAAATTAGAAGCACAAGCGAGCAGTAAAAGATAGTCGTGTTTGATATTCATATAGCAGCTGTCAGTTGAATGTAATAGACACTCTAGTGTAACAAAACATAAGCCCTCAAACGTCATCTGCTGTCGTTCAAAAGAATAGGCAGTACAATCAATGACTCGATCGCGTGCTGTGAACCTTTACAGTGTCAAATACTTTCACTTTTAGAAAAATCCGTCCGTTACGTATCATGCATGCGTGAGTTTTTTAATTGGAAACATTTGTTGTATAAGTTTGGAGTGCGTCATATCTTTTAATCCATGTCACGTAGCTCATTAAAAAGTGAAAGTGCTCGAACAACATCTGCTGTCAGCGGCGAAAAAGTTTCGCTTTCAGAATAATCCTTTCCGTTACGTGCAACACATGAGTGAGTTTTATCGTCCGTTGGAGGGTCAATGACGTGTTGAATGAGACAATGAGGCATTATTGGTGGGAGAAATGTTTTAGAATGGCAGTTTGTTCGATTGATTTTTTGGGGGTGCTCTATATGGTTGCTTTAATAGCGTGGATGACCGTTAGATGATCGTTATAACATCTGTCGTCCTATCGGGGTATAAATATCGGTCCTGCAAACTGAAGTTTCAGTAGTACCTTTCCACTTTTTGACTAGTGTTTTCAAAAAAGTTGGAGCGTTCTCCCCTTGACAGCTTCAGTTCACCATGGCCAGTTCATCAATGACTCCCAAAAACGGCAATGGTAAGTTGATTTTACAATATTCTTGTGCACGTTTTGCTTTAAAAAATATCGCATTGCTTTTTTTTTTTGCGGAGGGGGGCAATATGTTAAAAAAAAAGGTAATTGTCAGTCTTGTTACAGCTAAGCGCTTCAAACCCACTCCGGCTGAAACCTTGCATGAGGATTTTGATTTCGATTGCTCTGGGCCACTCTTCAAGGAACCTGAGACCCCTCTTAAAAAGTTAAAGCCAGCATATGATTTGGATTTGGCTCAGGATGAGCCACAAAAGAGGCGCATTTCGCCGTACGCAATCAACATCGGCCTAGGGTTAGCCCTCGAAGTAAAGCTATTTAAAGGAGCGTCATACGTGTGTCTGTCCAAGTCGAGAGGTGACAGCGCCCACGTTAACAGGGTGACTTTTCACGTAGACCAGCTTGCCCTTTTCCACAAGGCGGTCGGCGCGTTGGTCGCGCACTGCAAAAAAGAACAGTAATTATGGTGTTTTCGGCACTCACTTTTCTTCTTTCTCTATGTACTAAGCTTCATGTGTTTGTCTAGTAGTTTAAATGTATTTATGTAGTATTCACCAGTAGTATTCATGTAGTTTACGTAGTGTTATTGTGTTTTTTCATTTTTTCTGTATTTTCGTTTTAATGCCTAAAATGTTCTAGAATTTTCGATAAACTGTTCATGAACTTAACTTTTAATTATTTTATACTTAACGTTTTAATTTTTAAATATTGTGTTATTGTGTTTTTCATTTTTTCTGTCTATTTTCGTTTTAATGCCTAAAATGTTCTAGAATTTTCGATAAACTGTTTATGAACTTTTACTTTTAATTATTTTATACTTGACGTTTTTAATTTTTAAATATGTAGTGTATTTTTTTAATGCCTTGAGTTCATCTGGTGTTTTTTAAAAATGTATTTACATGGTATTCATGTAGTTTATATAGAATTAATTTTTGTTTAATTTCTAAAGATTATTTTTACTTTCAAATTTTAACCTTTTTTATATATTTATAGTAATTAATAATTAAATCTAATATATGTATTTATATTTTCTAAAAATTGGATTCATGTAAAATGTTTTCTCAGCATATGTTAAATGACATTTATATCTAGTGTGTTTAATATATTTTATGTAATGATTAACCAGTTTATTGTGCAGTATTTTTGCGTTTAATTTGTGTATGTAGCTGTCGTTCTCTCGGCAAACAGGTTTTAGGAAAAAAAAATCTAAAAATCATGATTCGTTTCATGCCGCATAGGGCCAGTTTTTACGGCTTTGCTCGCACCCTTCGCGCTGCCGTTGATTATGCAGATTTGCATTTGCTGTATCGAGATGCTTTCACTGAAATACGTAACCTTCTGAATACGGCCACGTTGTTGCGACTTCGTATAGTTATATGCCTACAAATTTTATTCGTCAAACGCGTTAATGACGAGGAAATTGAGCAAGCTTTTTATTTTTGTTCGTATGCAGAAAGAATATTGAGTGCATATCAAATAAACGAAGCTATTCAGAGGGCATTTCAAAAAATATTTCAGTCTGCGTCCAATTTCCGTGCAATCAAATATTTCATCCATAGCTTCTGTTGAAAAATGACACGCGCATACACTTCGCTGGACAAACACTAAATAACTTTCTGTCATCCCACCGAACTACTAAAATCAATCTAGCGGAACACACGTGACATGCCGATATTTAAAACAATTGGATATCACGCGAAACGTAGTTCCACACCTGCATTCAGTTTCGATATTTCATGTACATGCTAAAATGGAGTTAAAGTGGAAAAAAAAATTATTTTTTGGAGAGAATGTATTTACTTCAAACATTCTCTCGCGCGGTACCACAACTTTATCCTGCGGTAAACTTTATCGAACTCTGCTTCAGTTATTTGTAATTTCAACATGACTCTACAATCGGTTATCCTTTCAAAGTTTTTAATGACAAATTCAGAAGAAAGGTTCGGCTGATGCTTGAAAATTTCATTCCAATCTATAACAGGAGATAACTTCTCAATAGTACTTTCTGCCATATTCTGATATCTTGATACTAACAGCATGTTTAATTTATCGACATTATCCAAAATAAATTGATCGCTCAAATTCTGATATTCCGAAACTTTGTCCATATTTAACTTGCGCATGTGCCTAAGTATAAATCCTTCAGATAACCTTTGATATCTGGATATCGCATTCCAATTTACCAAATTTTCATTTTCACTCATGAACTTTTCGGAAAGCTTCTGATAAGCACAAATGTACTCCCAATCCACTTTGTCTTTGAATTCTAATATAAAATCTTCAGATAATCTCTGGTATTGAGAGATAAGTGTCCAATCGACTGTAGACTCAAAATTTCTGATGAGACTCTCGTTAAGTCCAGGAGATCGCGACACTTGAGGCCAGTTCACATCCGCCATTTTTAATCAACACGCTCTTCAAACTACTCAAAAATATTTTTTAATGTTTACACAGCACAACACTCGCAGTCGAACACACACAACACTCTTCTTCAAGTGCAAATCAGTAAATGAATAGCAAAACGCTTGCGAGAAGACTTTTATATTTTTCACCTCTTTACATCTAGCCACAGACTTGACAAGTCACTTGACATTGTGCAACGTTAGGCCCTCTACATCAAGCCACAGACTTGACACAGAGAGCGAGGTTGAACACTCTCCAGCAAGCACAGACTTGACAGGGCGCAACGTTGGACGCTCTCCAACAACCACAGACTTGACACACTTGACACGGCACTTGACAAGTCACTTGAAAGTGAGGTAGATATCAACAAAGCTATACTACTATTAACAAGCTTTAATACTCCCGTTCAAAATTCCCATTACAACAAAAACCGTTATTAGAACAGCAAAATATAGAGCAGAGCTGCTTTTCAGAGAGCAATATTGATATCCATCATCTCTTTATGGCTTGTTAAAAGATCTAACAAACATGGGTTTCAAATACATTCTAATCTCGTGTTTAACGGAAGATGCATTGGAAAGTTTATATAGTCAAATAAGAGGCCTGGGTAACTTCTATGACCACCCATCTCCAGTAGAGGTAATTTCAAGAATGAAAAATGTGCTTCTAGACAATCGACTTCCAGGATTACCGTTAGCAAACACTCGATCAAGAAATGATCCCAGCCTACCTCACAGACTTTTCAAAAATAATTTTCTAGAAAAAGGCATGGAAGAAATGTCGAAAGCTTTAAATGTTATGTATCTTAAAATCGGACTTGAGTCATAATCACCTTCCGGATCCGGACAAGAAATTAAGTTTACAAAAAGTTACCAACAGCTCCAAGAGCCACCGAAAATATATTGGAACGCCCCAGCAAAGTGATAAGGCAAGAAATTTCATGTATGGAATCCTCAGAAGACCTGACAAGGAAAGATCTTGACAACATAAGGCAATCGCTTACTTTATCGGGTAAGAAGGAAGTTACTGCCAAGATTACCAAAATAAGCAGAGGAAGTTCAACAAGCTCTGTGTTATGAGGATAATGGGTTGAGGATAATGGGTAGCCAAATCATGGCCTCGGGACTGATGTCACTAAGTAAGTTGAATTTACTTCTATTCCCCGGAGCGATCCCCCCCCCCCCCGTAGCTAAGGTTATAATTAACATAAATTGTCATATTATTGTGCAATCATAACTTAGAATTTCCGTTATTGTAATCGAACTAGTAACTCGTGTTGTATTGGTACTAGTAATCATCGCGATGTATGGCAACGACTATAACTGCTATAATTAAATCTCCATTGTCATACAATTATTATAATTGTAACTTGTGGTAGTTCATTGGTGTCATAGTAGTAATGATGAGTGTCGTAGAATCGTACTTAGTATTTTGTTGTGTTGTATGCGTTGTTACTGTTAAGTAATAAATGTTTTTGTGTTAATAACTGCTGTCAATCATTCCACGGGTGATTGGGGCTAACCATGCTTGTACTACCACAACTTAACTACTTAGCTATATCAAGATAAGAATGCCACTTAATATTAGTAAATTTATCTTATTAATGAATACGAAGGTGTAGGGAATGAATAATGGAGATTAGCATTAATGTAACTATCCCTTAATGTCGCTTAACATTAAATGTAACTATTCCCCTCACCCAACCTTCGACTATACCCTCTCACAATTATTCCCGCACATTAAATGTAATTAACTACCTTACAACAACTAATCCCTTACAACTATTCTCCACAACTAAATCCATACAACAACTGGTGCCGTTTATTAACGATCGAAAGGAATAATTGATGGGACAGTTCAAGTTATGCGTGGGCCAGCACTATTATTTTGGCAAGAAGAAAATTTAATTAAGAAGAAAATAAATGTTGATAAGTAATGCAATTTCACATGATAACTAGCAGATAATAATTCTTAAATTTCATAATGATTAAAAAAAATTGCGATGATAAATACTATAGACTATTTATTAAAAGTAACGGCTTCTGAGAAAAACTTAACCGAGTTGGATTCCGAAAAAACCACTAGCGCTGAGATTGGGGGCCAAACAAATAGTAATCAAAAACAGTCTGAAAACATTGTAGACGAAAGTTACGGAATAACAAACATGGCTAAATTAGCGGGGTTTCATAATCTAATTCCTATTTTTGATGCCGAGTCGGCAGTCACGGCGGAATATTTCATTGCGACGTTCGATAAGTTGGCCACAGAACTGGAGACCACAAACGAAGAAAAATTATTAGTTTTTAAAAGTAGAATAAGGGGCGAAGCTTTAACACACGTGATAAATTCTATAGATTTAGCTAACGAAACGGACTATGACCGCTTTAAAAAAAAAATTCCAAAAATATTTTGAGAAGAAAACGAGTCTTGCTTGTAGACAGCAGTTGTTTTCAAACTGTAGGTTGGGTAGATATTTGGGCAATATAATACAGCGAACCCACCAGGCTCTAGAGAATGGCTTGATTGCGAATGAAGTGAACTCTTCTGATGGCGATTATTCTCTGTACCATAGTGGTTCCAGGATCTGCGGCGGACTGCTCCGAGCATGCAATCCTACATTTAGAAAATGAAGTCTGCACAAAGACACTAGCGGGTGAAAAGAGCTGCAGAATTTCCACAACAGCGGAAATTACTCTCAACAACATCGGACATGCATCTGGCTTCAGTCAAAAGGAACAGAAAATCTACTGTCTTTGAAAATTAAATTTCTAAGCGTGGAGTGCTCCTTCCAAACAGAGCGAATGTATTTCACCTTCCCAGTAGAAGATAATCATATAGCCCAAATCTCTTGTGCTCAAAACCAATACTGTGGTTGGGGAGAACAGTCATCAGAGGATATCGGCTCCGAAAAAGCGCCACTTTGAATCCGAAACTCCTGAGAGCCGTGACAATCCCGGAATTACCTTCTGCAATCGGTTCCGGATGTACAATTGTTCACCGGGCAGCCTGTGCATTTCGTCGAAGCTACTTCAAGCCGCAGCTACTGTACACCTTCGAAGTTTCCGAAATTACGGGTCATATCTGCAAGTACAATTTGGCCATCGAACACTCAGAGAATGCCACAACAGAAGTGTTAACCACCCAAGACGCAGCATTCACAAGCTCCGGGATTCGTATCGTCATCCTCGGGACACTCAACCAACCGGCCCTACACATAGATGAATCCTTCGTGCAGCGTGTCGGCAGGCCCCAGGAGGCCTACCTCACTCATACGTCGAGAAGGAACCACCCCATGTCAGGTACTGTTGGTGAAGTGCAAGCTAACGTAAATTTTACTAAACATTTTAACTTGGCTGAAAACCTAGCCACTTGTGACTTTTATGAGGATAATTTACGATGCAGCGACCGACGTGACGCAGTGACTGATTTAGGGTCGAAAAAGGGAAACTAACGTCGAGTTTTAGTTTCTGCTGCCATCAAGATACAACTCCAGTTTTCGGGCTTCAAAATTCAGGTCGAAGAGACAATTGTGTGTCCAAAAATTTCTGAAAGGGATATTGGGGTCAGCGGTTGTTACAATTGTCAATTTTTGGCAAGAATGACTCTTTCAGCATCACGTACCTGTCAACCGGGAATAGTAGAAGTTAATTTTAAGGTTTGGGCATTCACACAAAAGCTGTCTCTTTGTCTACGGAGGAATCTACAATTGTAATAAAATTTTTAGCAGAGAATAGATGTTTTTACGAGAAGCTTTGCTTGAGGGCTCAGACGCGTGTTAGATGCACAGATGTGCAATTTTGTTTGGAAGAAGCTTCAATAGCTTTGCAAAATCTGCATCTGAATTAAATTTTGTTAAATTAATTCTTGTAATTTAATTTTGTTTAAATTTGGAGGAGCCATACTATTGTGCGCTGGTTTAATGATAAGCGACATATAAAGATCCTCCATTTAAAATCTAATGTGCAACAATGTACTCATTGTCACAGGGTATTTACTAGGAGCGATAAATTAAAATCTCATATGAATGAATATAAAGGAAAACCGAAATCATTCTCTTGTAATCTATGTAATTCCACTTTCAATTGTAAAAAAATTTAACGCGACATACTAAAAACGTTCATACGAAAACGAATGGCGAACAATGCCAACATTGTCAAATTTGGCTTTTTTGGATTATATCCACGCCCATAATGTATGGGATACTTTGAAACTATAAACAATGGGAGATTACCATGATTTATATGTAAAAACAGACGTTTTGTTACTGGCTGATATATTCGAAAATTTTCGATGCATGAGTATGATTAGTTATGACATTGACCCCTGCCATGTATACACAGCAGCTGGACTAGCATGGCAGTCATGTTTGAAAATGACAAATGTCCATCTTGAGTTGTTGACTGACCCAGACGTATCTATTTTTTTGAAAAATCTTTAAGAGGGGGTGTCAGTTGCATTACTCATCGCTATAGCAAAGCAAACAATAAATATCTTAACGATTTTAACCCTGATCAACCTTCCAAATATATCATGTACCTAGACTCAAATAATTTATACGGATATGCCATGAGTCAAAAGCTGCCCACTCATAATTTTAAATGGATGAGTGAAGAGGAAATTAATGATTTTAATATTATAAATTATGATGAAAACTCTACTAAAGGCTACATGTTAGAAGTTGATTTAAAATAACCTGAAACTATTCACGAATTACATAACGATTATCCGCTGGCCCCAGAGGGTTTAACTATTAAACCCGATATGATTTCTCCTTATAGTAGAGATGTAGTTCAAAAATTAAAATTTCTAATTCTCAAAAGTTAACCCCTAATTTAAATGACAAAACATGTAGTGCATATCCGTAATTTGAAATTATACATGTCACTAGTCATGAAACTAACTCGTATTCATCGTGCTATTGTTTTCGAACAATCTAGTTGGTTGAAAAATATATTGATTTTAATACGGACAGACGAAAAAATGCCCAAAATGCCTTTGAAAAAGATTTTTATAAACTCATGAATAATAGCGTATATGGCAAAACTCTGGAAAACTAAAAAACTCTGGAAATCGAAAAATGTCGAACTAGTACAAACTGAAAAACGAATGAAAAAACTGATTGCTTCCACAAGCTTCCATGGTTACAAAATATTTAACGAAGATTTAGTAGGCGTTCACTCATTAATTAAATCATTAAAATTAAATAAACCGATTTTTGTTGGAGCGACAATTTTGGACATCTGCAAACATTTAATGTACGACTTCCATTATAATTTTGCTAAAAAACAGTACGGTTTCAACATTCGACTATTATTTACTGATACAGATTCATTATGCTATGAAATTGAATGTGATGATTTTTATAAAGATACGATTATAGACAATGTCTACAAGAAAATATTCAAAGCAGAGTCCAAAGTATCTGATTTATCAGTGACTGTCACCAAATATATTCGGTTAACCAAAATAAAATAGCCTTAAACCCCTACGATGACAAGCGATTTATATTAGACGACGGTTTCACAACATTAGCACATGGTCATTTCACTATTCCTTTATTAATGGTTAATGGACTGGGAGTAAGATGAATATATGTATTATTTTGTATAAATAAATCTTTGAATTGTTTATTGTAATCCTATTTAATATAAATTTTCATTGAAATGTTTAATATTAATTGTAAAAACCTATTTTATATTTATTGTATTTGTGTATTTATTTTATATGTAATAAAATGAATTTTCTTGGAAATGACTATTATGAAACTATTTAAGGGGAAGCTAAAGACTCAGCATGGGAAGTGGAAGAAAGATGCTAAGTCTCTGGGACAGGTTTAGTAACACAGTGACTTTGCTTTTAAGTTTATTAATTAGCAATTTTCTGCATTAGTAAAGACTTATTTTTGTTAAATAATTGTTTTAAAAAGTTATAATTGTTAAAAACATTTAAGAGGACACCATTTTGGGCGCCTAACTGCGCCCAAAATGGCGCCCTCTGCAAAATTATTGGGGGGGAGGCTCTCCCCCCTCCCCCTCTATAAATTACGGCCCTGATTTCTGATAATGAGTGGTTGAACAAATATATACTATAGCAATGTTACTTGAATTCAGTGAACATAAATGAGAGAATACAGATGAACTTAACTTTTATTCTAATTCACAAAGCCAAAAAAAACATAAATTTTTCGAAAGGCAAAAAAGACAAACTGATTTTTTAAAATAGAACTGCGCGAGACGTTAGTTGAGTCGTTGCGAGAGAAAATGTAATAATTACTCTCGTGAAATAATCCTGCACAAAATAATAATACAAAATAAGTTCGCTAAGATAACAAAAATCTCTAAGATAACTGGACCCCCCCCCCCCTCAAGACATTGTTTTGAGAGCTTTTTTTAGTTTCTTAGAGATTTTAGTTTTAAAATATTGGCTTATTATTATATTGTTACATTCATTTTATTTACTTTATTAATATAAACTTAACTTTAAATATATTCTTAATAGTTTAAACTATCAAAATTCTAAAACAAATGTTTAAATTTAAATTCTAAATAAATACCAAAGTGCCTAACAAGGGGAAGAAAAGTGGTGGCAAAACTCAGAAACACCAGAGTGCCACCGGGAGGGACAACACGAAGAAAACAGAAGAAGGAGACAAGACGGGAAATCAAAAAGGAAAGGGAGGTGCATTAAAGAACACAGCAAGAGCATTGACAAAGTTTGTGAGAAAGGAAAAGGACCCGAAAGAAGAGGCACCTGCAGATGAACATTCGATTGCTAACACAGCAGAAAATAAAGGATCCATAGAAGACAGTAGAGAGGCAGAAAAAACAGGTGAAAATCAAGAATTTCCAAGAAAGTTCATCAACAACTTAGTACAAGGGTTACAAAAGGAGAATACAAGCATGAACGGGTTCCCAAGAATAGAGACCCTCGCAGAATTAGAGGCACAGTTTGGAGAGCTGTCCCAAGGCCTCGGGATGAATACTACAACTTGTAATATCCCGACATTATTCGAGGGAATTACTGTACCGCCAGGAATCATCGTACAGATGCAAGACAGAAATAGGAGCAAAGAGGAAAGGGCCTCTATAGCCTCGGAATGGGCAAGCAAATATTTGATGTTCGCTGCTCCTCGCAAGGTCGCACTCTGGTGTGTGAACTCATTCTTTCTAGAGAGAGGGATGAATGAAATTTATAATGCCAGATACATGCCAGTTGTCCATATGTGCGTCAACAGCACCACATTAGAGTCTGCCACCAATGCACAAATCACAACCTATGGAAATCTATCGAGACAGTTTCGACAAAACTTAGGGGAGGCTGTTTTCCCAATTGCTGAGTTTTCGCATGGCGAGCATAACGTTGAAGATAGGGTACGCATCAATACTGCTCTGGCTGCTCGAATGTTAGATATGCTAACAGCAATGATCATGAAAAGGAATGCACGATTAGGTGGAGGTGTGACGCAACAAGGCCAAGGCTGCGCGCACTACGACTCGTACGTAGATTATCTAATCGATGGCGAGTTGCCTGCACTGCTTCCAACATCCCGAAGAAATCTATCAGGCACAGGAATAAAGGATGACTCAGTAGCAGAAGAGGCGCCTAGAGAAGGCCAAGTTGCCAAAAATGGACGACTACTATTAACAACAGCCTTGATGGAGTACGTGCGAAGAAACAACACATTGCCAGATGGAATTAGAGAGAGAGCAGAGCCAGACATTATACTAGCTTTAAGAGAATACGATGCAAACGAGAATCAAGGTACAGGACGGTCTCAACAGGCTGCGAATATGGATATCGTATTTAATTTTTTCCTCTTTTGCCGAGCTGCCAACATCTGGCGTGAAGGAGACGGACAAAACAACTGGAGAAGACTCAAGAAACTAAATATAATGTTATATGCCCTTGGCCAGAGGATGCAGGGCCAACAAAAAATAACCGATTTAATCACGCGTACTGGAGGAGGCATTGAAGGACTCATTCGCATATTCAACAATACCAGATCAATCCACAAGCCACCATTTTGTTTGAGTGCCCATAGAATCTATGATATGGTAGCAGTGTTTGGCGGCATTAAATTCAATGACGTACCTAGGTCTTTTATAAAGTGTGGAGTTTCACTCCGTTACATCATTCATATGCGCTTGAAATCAGCCACCGCAATGGAACTCGTAACCACTTACTGGACCCTCATTAATGCGATCAACGAAACCCTCCCTATCGCTGAACAAAACGATATCAACGAAGCTGAGCATCTTTTCCACCAGTTGCTCTTACAAAAGAATTCGGCATTCAGTAATACTACCAATAAAACTGGAAATGTGTTTGGCATAACACTGGTGCCAGATGGCAGGGAACAAGTCGTTGTAAACCAACGGACCCTGAATGAGTTCCTTGCCATTGCTGGTCAGGTGGCTTAAACACCAACAACAGGGAAGTGGCCATATACCTAGAGCCAAAAAAATTGTTTTCAAATATATATCTTTTTATTCTTTCAAATATAAATCTGTGTTTAACTGTGTATCTCCTATATATATACGACAACGTATATATACATTTATATATATATATATATTTTGATATATCTTTTTGCCTTTATTTCAACGTGCCCAATTACTCCAAAACAAACCAAGAACAGCAAACAGCAGACAAAAAAATAACCAACAATATATAACAACAAAATGAGCAAATAAACAGAATAAACAATTAAATAAAATAAAATAAAATATAAAATAAATAAATAAAATAAAAAATAAATGAATGAAGAATAAATAAACAAGTAAATATATAAATAAATAAACAAATAAATAAACGAATAATATAAAAACAACAATAAAAAATTAATAAAAAATTAATAAAATTTAATCAAAAAAATCTTTCATAAAAACAAACCAAGAAATAGGGGGTCACTTAATCTTGCCTTTCGAAAGTTGTTGTTTTTTGGCTCTGTGAAATAGAATAAAAGTCAAGTTCATCTGTATTCTCTCATTTATGCTCACTGAATTCAAGTAACGTTGCTATAACCAATTTATAGCAATGTTACTTGAATTCAGTGAACATAAATGAGAGAATACAGATGAACTTAACTTTTATTCAAATTCACAAAGCCAAAAAAACATAACTTTTCGAAAAGCAAAAAGACAAACTGATTTTTAAAATAGAACTGCGCGAGACGTTAGTTGAGTCGTTGCGAGAGAAAATGTAATAATTACTCTCGTGAAATAATCCTGCACAAAATAATAATACAAAATAAGTTCAAAATAAGTTCGCTACAGACTCCCCCTCTGGATTCGCTGACGTCCCGGCAAGGATCCAGCAAGAGTGTCTTGTTCAGTTCTTCTTGGGACGACCTCTCTTGCGTAGAGGGTTTACAGGGCTCCCGTTGTCGGGAGACTCAAGGCAAGGGCATAGAGCGGAAGTGTGGTACACTCCCAATGGCACGTCCGGATTATTTGGATTTGCCACTTCATAGCTGGTTAGCGAGCGTTGAGTTTTCACTATATACGGTCCGTCACGTCGTGGCATGAACTTGGCAGATTTCTTGTTATCTTTGCTGCTTATAGGGTGAGTGGTGACCCAGACTTTATCGCCAGGTGCGTACTGTACTGCATTTCTGCGCTTTTTGTCTGCATGCTCCTTTCGCTGATCTTGTTTTTCTTCCACTCGGTCTCTTATCTCCCGACTCAAATTTGCAAACTTACACAGGTATGGTGTGATTTCCGCTACGAAGTTGTCGTTGTGAATTACACTGCGCAAGTCATGATTCACGTCATCTGGCGTGCGCAGTTCTCTTCCAAATTGTAGGAAGGCAGCAGAATATCCAGTTGAGGAGCAATGGGCAGTATTCATGGAAAATCGAATCATTGGCAGCTTTTCGGACCAGACTGTATGAAGGCCGTTTCCAACTAAGATTGCAATTCGAGGTTTTAGATCTCTATTTTCCCTCTCAACTGGGTTAGCTTGAGGGCAATAAACTGGAGTAAGAATTTGGGCAATGTCTAGTAGATTACAGATTTGCTGCATCACTGCACTGACGAACTGAGAGCCATTATCAGAAATGAGACGTCTCGGTAGTCCATATCTTAAAATTACCTCTTCTAGCAAGGTTATAGCACACTCTCGGGCTGTGGCCTCTTGTAATGCGAAGAGTTCTACCCATTTCGTTGATGTATCCTCCACGATGAATATCCATTTTTTCCCATCTGGTGTTTCGGGTAGTGGGCCAAAAAGATCAATTGCCAAAGTCTCAAAACGCTGGGAATACACTGGTGTTCTTAAAAGTCCAGCCGGTTTTTGATTTTCGGCTTTATATCTACTGCAATCAGGGCATTTCTTGACGTAGTTGGAGATAAAGGATCTCATTCCTGTCCAGTAGTATCTTTTGGAGATTCTTTGAAATGTCCCCTCCTCACCATAGTGACCAGCAGTTGGGGCATCATGATGTTCTTTTAGAATGTTGTCCCATTCTTGTTTGGGTACTGCCAACTGCGCCTCTTCAGAGTCAGAATCTGGTGAGTATCTGTAGAGTACTCCTTGGGTCATGAGGTAACCGCGATTCGTCCAATTAAGGAAATTCTCGTTCTTGGAACTTTGTTCAAAAGTCTCTATTATTGTCTTTAAATTTTGATCTTTGAGTTGTTCTTCCCTAATGTCACTAGCCGACCTGGTGGGGAGGTCCACCATAACAGCACAGGACTCGCACTCTAATTCACCATGTGTGCACTGAGGTCGGGAGAGCATATCTGCAACTACATTTGCTTTTCCGGGCACGTATTCAAGCTTTAAGTTGAATGTTTGTATTTGTAGAGCCCATCGAGCTAGGCGCCCTGTAGGTGTTTTCAAACTCAACAGCCACTTCAGCGGTTGATGATCCGAAACGACCCGGATTTCAGCTCCTTCGATATATCCTCTAAACTTCTCTGTTGCCCAGACGACGGCTAGCGCTTCTCTTTCAGTGGTTGAGTAATTTCTCTCAGCTGGATTAAGAAGGCGACTGGCATACTCTATCGGGTGTTCTTCCGAACCTTGACCTTGACTAAGGACAGCTCCCAAAGCGTAGGCTGATGCATCAGTTCTCAGAAGGAAGGGTTGGCTCTCGTCTAGTTGTTTGAGGACTGGTGGTGAAATTAGGCTTTTCTTCAAGGCATCAAAGCTGTTCTGCTCTTCCGAACCCCAAGTCCAGGCAGTTCGTTTTCTTGTAAGATTGCTCAGTGGTTTTGAGATTCCTGCAAAGTTAGCTATGAAACGTCTGTACCAGCTGCATGTCTGTAGAAATGATTGAACCTGCTTTACATTTTTCGGAGGAGGAATATCCATAATGGCTGACACCTTGGCAGGATCAACTTCAATTCCGGAACTTGTGATGTAATGTCCAAGGTATTTGACCTTCTGACAAACGAAGTGACACTTTTCACGATTTGCTTGTAACTTGAATTGTTGAAGTCTTTTGAATACTTGGCGCAAATCGTCGAGATGTTGTTCAAAAGTTGGGGACATGATAATTATGTCATCTAAATAAGCTAGTGTATTGACCTTTAGCCCATTTCTGAAAATGTCTATCAATCTTTGGAAAGTTGCTGGAGCGGTTTTCAATCCGAAAGGCATTCGTGTGAAGCGATAAACTCCAAAGACACAAACAAAAGCAGTTTTATCCTTGTCCGGTGGGTACATCTTGACCTGGTGGTAACCTGCTTTTAGATCAATTGTGGACATAAAGTTAGTCTCTGAGGCTTTCTGCAGCAGGTCATCCATCCTCGGTAATGGATAAGGATCAGATTTAGTGACTGCATTTAATTTTCTGTAGTCTACGCATAATCGGAATTCTCCATTTGGCTTAGGAATTAGCACAACTGGTGCCGCATAAGGTGAGTCACACTCTTCTATAATTCCAGAGGCAAGTAGAGAGTCCAATTCCTTCTTGAGCACCTCCTGGCGCGCTGGTGACATGCGATACAGTGTAGTGGCCACCGGGGGTGCATTTCCGGTGTCAATACGATGCTCCATATATGGTGTAGGGCCTCCCCCTGAATTAAAGTAACCTATTCACTACAAATTGGCGCTCCAACTCGTGGCCCGATCTACGATATTTGAAATAGTTTTTTGGTGAACTTGTAGAAAGAAGTTAGCAGTCTTATTTCAACGTAGTGAAACGATGCAAGATGGCGACTTTTTCAACGGTTTGGTTATGGAAGGTCGCCGAGAAGAAAGATAAGTAAAACCCTTTTGCGCTGATCTGGTAATTGTGAAATCAGGAACTAAAGGAAAATTGAATTATCCAATTCAAATTTGGTTTGGGAACATTTCGGTCGAAATAAATCCAAGATGATAGGAATTCTTTTTATAAATTCCATGTGTATACCTACCTTTAGTACCTGAAGAATATTATTTTTTTTATCCCTGTTAACTTTAATGAGGTTATAGTGAATTGTTACTAATAAGTGTTCATACTTGCAACGAGAAAAATATTTTTGAACTTTTAAAATAAAAGGTAGACAAACCTGCTTAGCAATTTTGGGCGCCAATTTATAGCAACGTTACTTGAATTCAGTGAGCATAAACGAGAGGATACATATAAACTTGACTTTTATTCTATTTCACAGAGCCAAAAAAAAACATAACTTTTCGAAAAGGCAAAAAAAGACAAACTCATTTTTAAAAAGAAGAACTGCGCGAGACATTAGATGAGTCGTCGCGAGAGAAAATGTAACAATTACTCTCGTGAAATAATCCTGCACAAAATAATAATACAAAATAAGTTCGCTACAGAAATTTATAGTGAATAGGTTACTTTAATTCAGTGAGCATAAATGAGAGAATACATATGAACTTGACTTTTATTCTATTTCACAGAGCCAAAACAAACATAACTTTTCGAAAGGCAAAAAAGACAAACTGATTTTTTTAAAATAGAACTGCGCGAGACGTTAGTTGAGTCGTTGCGAGAGAAAATGTAATAATTACTCTCGTGAAATAATCCTGCACAAAATAATAATACAAAATAAGTTCGCTACAGACTCCCCCTCTGGATTCGCTGACGTCCCGGCAAGGATCCAGCACGAGTGTCTTGTTCAGTTCTTCTTGGGACGACCTCTCTTGCGTAGAGGGTTTACAGGGCTCCCGTTGTCGGGAGACTCAAGGCAAGGGCGTAGAGCGGAAGTGTGATACACTCCCAATGGCACGTCCGGATTATTTGGATTTGCCACTTCATAGCTGGTTAGCGAGCGTTGAGTTTTCACTATATACGGTCCGTCACGTCGTGGCATGAACTTGGCAGATTTCTTGTTAGCTTTGCTGCTTATAGGGTGAGTGGTGACCCAGACTTTATCGCCAGGTGCGTACTGTACTGCATTTCTGCGCTTTTTGTCTGCATACTCCTTTCGCTGATCTTGTTTTTCTTCCACTCGGTCTCTTATCTCCCGACTCAAATTTGCAAACTTACACAGGTATGGTGTGATTTCCGCTACGAAGTTGTCGTTGTGAATTACACTGCGTAAGTCATGATTCACGTCATCTGGCGTGCGCAGTTCTCTTCCAAATTGTAGGAAGGCAGCAGAATATCCAGTTGAGGAGCAATGGGCAGTATTCATGGAAAATCGAATCATTGGCAGCTTTTCGGACCAGACTGTATGAAGGCCGTTTCCAACTAAGATTGCAATTCGAGGTTTTAGATCTCTATTTTTCCTCTCAACTGGGTTAGCTTGAGGGCAATAAACTGGAGTAAGAATTTGGGCAATGTCTAGTAGATTACAGATTTGCTGCATCACTGCACTGACGAACTGAGAGTCATTGTCAGAAATGAGACGTCTCGGTAGTCCATATCTTAGACTAAGGACAGCTCCCAAAGCGTAGGCTGATGCATCAGTTCTCAGAAGGAAGGGTTGGCTCTCGTCTAGTTGTTTGAGGACTGGTGGTGAAATTAGGCTTTTCTTCAAGGCATCAAAGCTGTTCTGCTCTTCCGAACCCCAAGTCCAGGCAGTTCGTTTTCTTGTAAGATTGCTCAGTGGTTTTGAGATTCCTGCAAAGTTAGCTATGAAACGTCTGTACCAGCTGCATGTCTGTAGAAATGATTGAACCTGCTTTACATTTTTCGGAGGAGGAATATCCATAATGGCTGACACCTTGGCAGGATCAACTTCAATTCCGGAACTTGTGATGTAATGTCCAAGGTATTTGACCTTCTGACAAACGAAGTGACACTTTTCACGATTTGCTTGTAACTTGAATTGTTGAAGTCTTTTGAATACTTGGCGCAAATCGTCGAGATGTTGTTCAAAAGTTGGGGACATGATAATTATGTCATCTAAATAAGCTAGTGTATTGACCTTTAGCCCATTTCTGAAAATGTCTATCAATCTTTGGAAAGTTGCTGGAGCGGTTTTTCAATCCGAAAGGCATTCGTGTGAAGCGATAAACTCCAAAGACACAAACAAAAGCAGTTTTATCCTTGTCCGGTGGATACATCTTGACCTGGTGGTAACCTGCTTTTAGATCAATTGTGGACATAAAGTTAGTCTCTGAGGCTTTCTGCAGCAGGTCATCCATCCTCGGTAATGGATAAGGATCAGATTTAGTGACTGCATTTAATTTTCTGTAGTCTACGCATAATCGGAATTCTCCATTCGGCTTAGGAATTAGCACAACTGGTGCCGCATAAGGTGAGTCACACTCTTCTATAATTCCAGAGGCAAGTAGAGAGTCCAATTCCTTCTTGAGCACCTCCTGGCGCGCTGGTGACATGCGATACGGTGTAGTGGCCACCGGGGGGGGCTTCTGTCAGGGCTTCTGCGATGTTGCGTAAACAACTGGCGAAACTTCTCGGCACTCATCTTAAAACGCTTTAAAAGAATTCGCTTCACATAGTCGTATTCCTGAACATTTTCTTCACTTTCTTGAGCAATAAGTTTAGCGATGTCTTTTGGGAGAAGACCGACCAAGTACACAACCCACTTTGTGACTGGTATCTTTAAAAATGTTAACTGTCTTTCGAACAGGTTCAGGAACAGGCTGATGTCATCACTTTTTGCATCGAAGCTAGGAATTAACTTTTCGAATCCAAATTTTGGAAACCCTGTGTCGGTTGACAAAGCAGAACCCGATGAAGAATTCGGATTTTCCAAATGAGATTGCAATCTCAGTTTTTCTAGTTCGAATGATCGCTCTTGTTCAAGATTCAATCGTTCTTGTTCAAGCTTCAATCGTTCTTGTTCAAGCTTCAATCGTTCTTGTTCAAGCTTTTCTTCTTTTTCTTTAGCAATTCTTTCTACGATGATTTCTTCAAGAAGTGTTTTCACATATTCAAGTTCTTCTTTATAAACTTCACTTTGCTGAATGTTGTTTTTTATTTCTATGACTTTGTTATTTACATCATACTCTATATTTAAGTCATCAGCTAACCTTTGCAAATCAGACTTTTTTGCTTTAGCAAAGAATGACATGGTATCAATGTAAATCTTCTAAGGTATCAAATATTAAGTCAGACTAATATATACTTGTATACTTTGTTAACAAAATTGCTAAGCAGGTTTGTCTACCTTTTATTTTAAAAGTTCAAAAATATTTTTCTCGTTGCAAGTATGAACACTTATTAGTAACAATTCACTATAACCTCATTAAAGTTAACAGGGATAAAAAAAATAATATTCTTCAGGTACTAAAGGTAGGTATACACATGGAATTTTATAAAAAGAATTCCTATCATCTTGGATTTATTTCGACCGAAATGTTCCCAAACCAAATTTGAATTGGATAATTCAATTTTCCTTTAGTTCCTGATTTCACAATTAGCAAGACAGCGCAAAAGGGTTTTACTTATCTTTCTTCTCGGCGACCTTCCATAACCAAACCGTTGAAAAAGTCGCCATCTTGCATCGTTTCACTACGTTGAAAATAAGACTGCTAACTTCTTTCTACAAGTTCACCAAATAACTATTTCAAATATCGTAGATCGGGCCACGAGTTGGAGCGCCAATTTATAGCAATGTTACTTGAATTCAGTGAACATAAATGAGAGAATACAGATGAACTTAACTTTTATTCTAATTCACAAAGCCAAAAAAAACATAACTTTTCGAAAGGCAAAAAAGACAAACTGATTTTTTAAAATAGAACTGCGCGAGACGTTAGTTGAGTCGTTGCGAGAGAAAATGTAATAATTACTCTCGTGAAATAATCCTGCACAAAATAATAATACAAAATAAGTTCGCTACAATACTAAAATAAAGTTATTGCTTCTGTGTTAGTGTTTTATGTTTTGTTAGGGCATGACATTTTAGATGCTTAAAAATGTAATGATGTTTAAGTTGAGAAGAGTCTCCTGTGCTCTTTTCTCTGTTAATTATAAAATTTAAACAGTTTCAATACATTTTTTACAATAGTAAACTTAAAATAATAAATAACCTGGATTCTATTTTTGACTCAAAATTTTGCTTTTGAGTATATTGACAACTTAAATTAATTGTTCCTTAGGATGATCTTCCGAAAGATAAAGCAGCATCAACTCCAGATGATAATAATGCAACTGAACCTCAAGCATTGGAAACTCAACTAGAAACTCAGGCAGCAGCAACTCCCGATGATAATCTGACAAAGGAACAACAAACGGAAAATTTACAAGAAAGAGGGACAGCAACATCAAGTTCTTCAAATAAGAAGATTGTATCAAAAGAACAGTCATCAGAAACTTTCGAGGTAATGGAAATAGATGATGAAAGTATTGATGATCCTTTACCGGCTGAAGATGGAGATACAGAACAATGCATCGAAAACCCTATCAACAAAGGGACAAGTAAGCATAAATGTTCTTTTGATCCCAAGTGGCAAGATAATTTTCCATGGTTGCGTCGAAACATGTCGGATGATAAGAAGGAAGTGTTGTTCTGCAATTTGTGTATTAAACACCATAAAAAATTCAAAAAATAATGCATGGGTTTGTAATGGATTTGCGACAATTTGCCTTGACAAAATTAAATCTCATGAAAAGTCACAAATGCATACTATTGCTATTTCATCGGAGCTTAGTTTGAACGATGAAGCAGGTCGATTAAAAGAGGAGTTGGAAAATTTTCAGGCAATAAAAGGGGCAATTCAATGCCTTAATTTCTTAGCCCAGCATAACCTGCCACATTCTACTCTATTTGAGCCTTTTGTAACTTTTTGCATAGAAGTACTAAAAAGTCCTGTCCTTCTACCGTTGGCAAAAGAAAAAAATGCAAGTTACAGGAGCTATAGATCCGCAAATGAGTTTTTGGAGACAATGGCTTCAGTAAAAAGGGAGGAAATACTCCAAGAAATCAACAGTAGCCCTTGCTTTTCGGTGTTATCAGACGAAACATCAGACTTAAATAATCGCAAGCACATGGCTGTAGCCGTAAAGTACATTAACAAAGGTGCTCCAAAAATGGCATTTGTTCAAGATAAACAGCTTCCAGACGGAAAGGCGGAGACTATTTATCGAGAACTCATCCCAATAATAGACACATGTGGCAGTGTCGAAAAACTGTATAGTTTTACAAGCGATGGGGCCGGGGCTATGATCGGAGTTAGAGAAGGAGTAGCTTCCAAACTCGAAGAACAAAATTATAACATTGCTTCAATCATAAACTAGCGCTCGCCACGAAAGACAGTTTTAATTCTTTGACACGATTTATCAGACTGGACGAACTAATGACAGCTATTTACAAATACTACAAAAGCAGTTCCAGTAGAACAAACAGCCTCATGAATGCCCAAAATTTATTCGGGTATCCGACGTCCAAAGGGACCACTTTAAAAAGAGCAGGATTCACGAGGTGGCTGTCTCATGGCAATGCTCTAAACTCCATTCGGAAAAACTACCAAGCCCTTTTAACGGACATGGAGAATACCGTATCTACAGGAGAGAGCAGTGGTTTGGCAGGACCAACGGCAGCTGGCCTCTTAAAGCACTTACAGAGGTTTGGTGTATTTTGTACTATACATTTTATGTGTGATGTACTTAACACTATCGAGAAATTAAACCTCTGTTTGCAAGAAAGAGATATTGACTTGGCAGGCATAGAAACTTATGTGCAAAGCACGTTGCAAGACTTGAAAAAGTTAAAGAGAAAACCAGATGGGCCTTTTTGCAGAAAGTTAGGGGAAAAGGCAAGAGAATTAGGCATCAATGCGCCAGTTGATGGCACTGACAAGTCTTTTGTTGATGATGCACGTTCATTTCTAGAACTTTTAATTGATAACATATCTGAAAGACTGGAGCAGCAGTCTATTGTCACAAAACTGAGCATTTTGGACTTGAGAAAAGCCAGCAATTCAAGCCTACAGTTTTACGGAATAAGTGAAGCGGTCGAGCTGGCAGTTTTTCTCCATCGATGAAGATGACTTGCTAGTTGAATGGGATGACTATAAAGTTATTTCTTAACAGTAATTTTGAAGAAGAACTTTCTTTGAAAAACATTTATCATAAGTTGTGTAAATCAGAATCAACAACCGGAGAACGATTTTCCATTATTAAAAAATTGCTTAGTATATCGTGCACAATAGCTGTATCAAATGCAGAAGTGGAGAGGATCTTTTCGATTGTTAAATTAATTGTCACAGACAAGAGAAATAGATTAAAAGTAAATACAATTAATGACATTTTAATGCTTAAGACAAACGGTTTTGAAGATTTTGCAAAGGCAGTCAAGAAATGGTCTCTTTTAAAAGGTCAACGTATTTTCCAACAAACGTAAATTCAAAAACTTTTTTATTATTTCAATTCGATTAATGTGAAATTTTGTTTCGATAAAATCTTTAGCTGGCCTAAAAAATTAACTTAATATGAAATAACCTAACATAGAAAATTTCATTTTTTTATGGACCAATTTATCCAAAAGTACCTTCCAATTCTGCTTGATTGTTTTTAATGTCAAATTTCAGTGTTGAAAAAATTTAGATTTTCAAATTGCTGAAAAAAATAGATTTATATAAAAATGTATATGAATTTTCACACACTTTAAAAAAAATAGAGTAATGTTAACTATTGTATAAAATATGCAATTTCTTGTGATACCCAAGTATCATACAATATATTTATACTTGTTTTAAACAACATTGTTAATGAAATAACAGGGCTGAAATTTTATATATTCATCTTTTTGTATTCTATTTGTAAAAAAAATTGTAAGAAATGTGTAAATTTCATTTGCTGTAACCTAGCAGAAATATTTTTTAATCCGACAAAAAGTGACTAAAAAATCCTTTTTTTCATTTCATTCTTTTTTTACTAATTTATAACTTATTACATAACAATGGTTTTATTTTTATTGTCAATTTTAAATATGTTCTTATGTAACTTAAATATTATCATAAAAATAGAAAAAAATAAATGTCTTTTTTTTATTCCAATTCTAATGGCACTATTATTTTTGACATGTTTTGAAGTGTTCACCTTGAAGTCTAGGTAGTTGCGATTAAATATATATATATATATATATATATATATGAGAGATAAAGTGTACCACTTGCATTTTTTACCAATTATAGCACTGCGCTGCTATGAAAAAGCACCCTGCCTTTATTTATTTCTAGGATGATCTCTGAAAATGTTCCGAGTGTTTGCTTTAAAGTTCTTATGTGTGGCTTGTAATATCATATCTTGAATAGTATCTGATGGATTTTCAGTTGGTAAGTCATTAGCAGGTTCCACTTGGTCTTCAGTTGGTAAGTTATAAGATGTTTCTTGTTCATTACCTTTTTGAAAATCATTATTATGATCATAAATGGCAAATTCATCTCTATGTAAATACCTTTATACCTTTTAGAAGCTAACTTTTCACTTCCCAAAAGCAGACTGTTATATGCACAAATCGATTGACCATTTAAATAGTCAGGGTCAAGCAGTCTTTAGCTTATAGGATTGCCATCAACATAAACACCAATAAAGTTTGCGTTATTATGCTTAAAATTAAAGGGGTTCGTGGTATAAGTTCCATTAAAAGCTTCATTATCAACACATGTAATAATTAGCCTTTGTGGCATTTGTCCCAAGAAAACATCCTGAGAAAATTAAACCCTTGAGAAACAGAATACATTTCACATAATATTCTATTAATTGGATATTTTGCAGGTGTTTTTTCAATGGCTTTCAAATGTCCTAACAACACACCAGGACTCACTTTAACTTTTCGTATAAACAATGACGCATGTTCAATGATAACACTGTAGTCACCCTTTTCTGCCGCAATAAGGCAAAACTCAGGTTTACTACGAATCAGCTTTATCTTCAAGTCCACTAAGTTTAAAAGCATGCCATCTTGATAAAACACTATTTTTAAGCATAACAAATAATAAATCGTATTTAAAGCATTCCATCAAGAATTATTAATCAAGTATTTAAATGTACACAAATTGATAGGGTTTTTTTTTCAACCAGAATCCAGAAGAAAACTAGAAAATAATGATGTGTAACATAACATTCTAAAAATATTTTTATCAAAACCTATTTAAATAATCTTAGTAAACATAAGCAAGCAATATTATAGTTTACCAAGCACTTCACTATTATCCAATAGAATAATTTGTTGATACATTTATTTTTATAACAGTGTTATAAAATCTATATTTAATAAATTCTAAGCGATAAAAGTAACATTGGTTTATTTACATATTAGGGAATACATTTATTTTTAAATTTTTTTAGTTTTCTTATGGAACAAACATTGTCTTTGTCTTGATAATTTGAACTTTTCTTATTAAAAGATAATTGATCAGTTCTATTGTTGCATAATTATTTAAGCAAACATTAGCAAATGTATGAATGATTTTTAAGATACCTTTGGAAACAGCAACATAACACTGTGAACAAGCTTTTCCTAAATTACACAACTTTGTTTTAAATACAATTCTGATAATTTTACGAGCAAATGTGTGTTGTTTGATGTGATACGAGTAAAAAGATTTTCATACAATTCACAAATCTACTTTTGAAAGACAACAAAATATACCGAAAGGGAGAAAACGACGCTCGATGAAGGAGTCTTTATTCCACCTCGATCGATTGTCCCTGCTCAGCCAACTCCTTGAATTTGGTTGGAGTGAATGCAGTTGAATCTTGTAGAGCTGCTACATCTTACTTCGGGTTTGTTCTTGCCCTTTACAACTTCTTTTCGTCTTTTTCCAAATAGATGGAATATCATCACTTCAAAATTAAAAAATGTGAAAGGCCTCACATTGAAGTCCCTATCTGGCACTAGATGGTCTCCTAATGCTGATGCAGTTCACGCCTTGCGAAAACACTACGATGCAGTTTCTGCAAGTTTATTAGACATTTCTAACAACACTAATGAAAAAGATGCCCCTAGATATGAAGCAATTTGCATACTTTCTAAAATGAAACTTTTCGAAAAATGCTCTCGTGACAGTGATTTGGGACACGCTGCTACAATGAATAAACAGTGTCAGCAAGAGCATACAATCAAGTTCGTGTTATCTGTCGGTGGTAGTTCCTCTTTACGAATCGTTTAATCAAATTAGTTCAACACTCGAGAGAAAAATTGAACAAATTTGAAAAGAGGCATAAGAATTTTGCAAAACTGGAATCTATTACAAAGTATCGCAAAAGAAACGAGTTCCCAAGTCAAAGATTTCGCATGGATGCCACATCGTCGGTGAGGATGCCTCAGAAACAAGAAATGAAATAGTCTTTCATATTTGACACATTTTATGCATGTGATTTGAAAAGTCACTTGTGTCTTCGGAAAACAGCCTATTCGGAATTGAAAAGTAGGTTCGGGTTTTTAATTCTACAAACATGGAGCCTAAGCAGGAGATCAGTGAGGGCTACACGAGGGCTATCTAACTAAAATTGACTAAACTAATATTAAACTAAAACTTTAAGGTGTACCTATTACTAAAATATACGTTTTAATGAATTGATAATTTGAACACTTTCAGGCAGTCAATCGTCTTATTCCAGTATCACAATATCAAGTGGGTTGTCAAAAACAAAGGTGTATTGTGACCAAGAAAGTCATTGCTCCTACGTGGATGGTACAAAAGGAGAGGGTTTGCAGCAATAGGCAGACTATTCGCTAGAGCAGGGAGAGGTCCATTGAAATATATCAAGAAACACCCCGTTCAGGCTCTTTTCGCAGCAGGTGGTGGTGTTGCTGCTACTGGCTGGACAATGAACGAATTTACAGTAGCATAGGCTGAAAGGGAGGACCTCAAGAACGCGCTTTCGGAGCTAATTAGGCAGAATTTAACATCTCTAGAGATCCAAAAAGGACTAGTTGCAGTTAGTACTGGCTTAAGTGAAAAGTTCGAGCTTAGTAACAAAGTACTTAAAGAACTTGTTAAAAACAAGAAAGGATCAGCCAAAAAAAAAAACTGTCGCAATGATTTAACTAGTGGAAGATATAGGTTCCATAAAGCCTTGCGTCCGGGCATTGGATGGGGGTAACTTTTGCCCCTTCCTGCTTTCAAAAGCTACCCTTATGTCCCACCTACCTAGATAAGTTATAGCCATCAGTCAGGCAGTGCTATTTCTTAATAGCTTTTCTTTCAGAAAAGGCAAAATGTTGGGTATTTTAATCTCTATTAGAAAAATTAAGCTGAACTATTCTTTTATTGTATACAATGTACTTTAGGATTTATGTCAGTAATGTATCCAGAATCTTTCATAAAACAGTTAATTTGCTAGCCAATGTCTAACCTATAGCCTTCAAATGAGACCATTAGGATTAGAACGAAGTTACCAATTGCCTTTCGCTCTCGGTATTGTAATGTGTAATCGATTATTGATTGCTTAGAAATTCAAATAGAAAAGCCATCAAATCTAGAACACCAGGCACTAGCTTGTGTCATCATACTTTAACTTCATTACCATCTATTATTTAGTGACGATAACTCCAGAGGGTGTAGCGAGTTTTTAAATCGTGTGGTTATGGTTGAAGGATAAGTGATCTTCTAATAATTGAACAATCTGGGTAATATGATCACCTCTCCCCAGAAATGAGTTTTATGGCCGATAGGGGCCTAATGCTTTTATCTGCTTGTCTGGACAGAGAAGATGCAAATTGGTAAAGCCTCCACATATATCAAAAGGCCAGCAATGCACACCTCAAGATTCGTTAGTAACAAAGTGTATGGCATCTGTAAGTATTCATTTACAAAGACTGATTGGGCATATTAGATCCTTTAAAATGCTTTACCCCACGCATGTGCAAATAATCATCTGGTCAACCTTTTTGACCAGAATGTAATAGTCGCTGCTGGTACAATTAATATTCAATCTACTTTAATACTTATTTAATGAAAACTGTATATATATTTCTTAACTTACCCCCTTCCTGCCGTTTGTTAAAGAATAAACAGTTAATTCATTAGAGGGAAATAAACTACCCAATATTGATACAGAAAATTGATACTTTTAGCTCCCTCTCGAACGAATGTCGGAGAACACACAAAAAGGGCATCCCAGCAGGAAGTTAATGATGCCAAAGAAGCCAGGATGGACATGCGCTTGCCATTACTGATGTATTGGGAGAAACTCCATCCTGCGATGCGGTCAGTTGAAAACAATGATGGAATTTGTCGTTTATGAATAGAATTAAAGACTTTAAAAATGGACACAAAGTTAATAAAATTCTTCAAGAATGGCAAGTGTACAAAATAGATCCAGCTGTAGATGTTATCAGCAAGGTTGGTTGGTTTGAATTATTGTCGCACTAGAGCTACACGAGGGCTATTGGCGACGGGCGTCATAATTTTAGAACCAGTCAAGTGACTAGTGTTATCAGCAAGGAATTTCAAGAGCAAAGTAAAAAAAAGTACACAACTAGACATATTTTAAAAAGATATTTTTGGCCACCAATTAAACTTGACAGTGGACGACCATATTACTGTGGTGCACGAGCACATAACAGAAACACCATCTACATCCATTCCGAGTATTTCTCATACGTCACAGATGCTCAGCTTAACCGAATAGCCTTCAAGTTACGACAGGACAACGCGAACAATGTAACACGCATAAATTAGCAACTGCTTCAGATCTATCACTACAGGTGTTGTATATAAATACTGATGAATTACTTCCAGACACAGTTCTCAATGGCATACTATCTATAAAAACTGCTCACGCTAATTATGATATTACAATCACATCTGATCGTTCATAGATCTCAGAAACCCCCACATCGTAAATCCTTTTGATCCTCACTTACGGTAGAGATTTACTGTACGGTCCCCCTTGGCGAACTTTCCAAAATCGCGCCAAAAGTCCGTATTTTGGCGACTTCAAAAAAAATAGGGTTGTCGGAAAACTTCATCAGTGCGAAGTCATAGAATTCGAATCATCAGTCGATATCAGACAGGTTACCAGAAAAAAATATTTATCGCCAAATCCGAAAACATCGCGCCAAGGGGGACCGTACAGTAAATCTGATCCCTCACTTACATCGCCAGCTTTCTATGCACGCTAGAATCCACGAACTACGTCAGCCAGCAACCGAATACATTCAATCAATAACAATAGCTTATGTTAAAATTCCTGGTCTAAAACGCGAAGGTGCAGGTTACATCACTTCAAAGAGCGGATTTTGCAACGACAAGCCATGTATACATACATTTGAGCACTATCATTGAATTTAACATCGACTCCTCCATAGCACACACGACGCGATTTTACCCATCGTCTCCTCTCGTTATGAAATGGAAATGGCGGAAAGGAAATGCGACGACAATGCGTGAATAAATATAAGGGTGTGTGTTGCCAGATACAAATGATTACCAAAATTATAAATTACAAAAATAGTCGTGAAAATGGATGAGTTTTAGCCCAAATCCCACTCGTTTAGTCGTGAAATCACACTCTTGTTTTAGTATAGGTATTTTAATAAGATATTTGTTGTTTTAAATACAGTAAAATAAAATTTAATGGCTACGTATAGTAAAGAAAAGAGATGTACCAAACCTCGGAATACTCTCAGGGCCCTACCAACTCGTTAAAGAAGAAAGGACCACTAGTACTTATAGTTGCATAGCATTCCGCTTGGATTTTATTAATTAATGTTTTTTTAAACTATAAACTTAAGGTTTTTTTAAAGATGTCTCAGCTTAATTTTGTATTGCAGCAAAGATACGTGAATAAAATTTTACAGTTAAACGGTGAGGATTTATATATTGTGGATCGATACTCTTCTGAAACTGACATGGTAGATGTACTTATTTATTTAGTTTTCTCCGGGAGCACACACAAGTTTAACACATTTGGAGAACGCTGACGCCGAAGGCGTCAATCTCTCCGGTATGGCAGGGTAAAAAAACCTAAACGCGTAGATTAGACCTGTTGGTGAAGCAAATACATGAAAAGGTTCAACCCAGGTAACCCTGAGTTGCATAAACAAACATACATAGACAAGAAAGACAATAGTTACAAAACAAGACAAAACAGAACGAATTTTTATAAATTTTCAATTTTTTACTTTTTTCTTTTCACTTTTATAATTTTTATTTGATTTTCAATTTTTATAATTATTATTAGGATTTTGATTTTCAAGTTTTTATTTGATTTTCATTTTTTATAATTTTTATTAGGAATTTGATTTTCAAGTTTTTATTTGGTTTTCAAATTTTCTAAAGGGGTTTTAGCCATAGACATAAATAGAATGGACTGCTCATTGCTCTGTCAAGCAGCTTCTAAAAGCGTACCAATCATGAAAATCGCCAAGAGGAGAAAGGTTGCAACATATGGCAACTTATCGCTACTGTTTCGTTAGAACTATGCCAATTGTCGCCAGACCTGAAAATCAGGTAAATCTAGCCTGGCAAACCGCAATCAATAAAGGATGTCATAAAACCTACAAAAAGTGCATTTTTAAAATTTTCAGATGTTTAGTTTAGCTTTTATTTGACGTTAAAAAGGGCGCAGTTTCGGTTTCGCGATAAAACGGAAGTCACGTGTCATGACGCACTAACATCCTTTGGAGAAAACGGCTACCGTGTGGCTGTAGAGAAAAACACGGGAAGTGCCCACTAGTTTGTTCTTTTACAAGGTGTTTTTCAACATTTCAAATTTGTGCAAAGTAATAATATTGAAATAATAAGTCTTGTATTATCTGCAGATATAAAAGTATCCATAAATTAAGAATAATAAGCTTATTGTGGGTGACGATGTATGTAAACTAATGTAATCGCAAGTTATTATGCAACAATATTCTGTCAAATTAGAGAAAAACGACGTTTAAAAATATGATGGAAAAATATCACAATATATAAACTTTAATTACTTCAAAGAATTCAGTTAAACTTAAATATCGCTATTTAAAAACTTATTTGAATATTATTTCTGACAGCTTTTTAAAAAAAATAATTTCCAAAATGAAAATAGATAAATGAATTATTGTGGTAATGAATTGAATAGCAAAAAATTATATTTTGACAAACTAAATAGCAAAACCTTAGATCTTAAAATAAACGTGGGCTCTGAAATAAGTTAATATGCTTTTTACTCAAATGCATGTTCTGCCAGTGCATTTCTTATTAGATTAAGCTTTACTAAATGATATTCAACAATGTAGCTAGAATTTATTTAATTTTTCAAGCAACACCATTTCAAATTTGCAAAATATAATTTAAAATTAACCTTTAAACTAACAACAGATTGCCCTTCTTCCTCCAGGGTAGTGTTTTTATGGCAAAATGATTCATAATATAAAGCAAATGGGAAAAAAAAAAACGTTATTGAAAGGAATTTAGTTAAAAGACTTCTGAACAGAATAAGAATAGTCAACCATAAGTGTTCAAAAATAAATAAACAAATAAAAAAAATACCAAGTAACTTCTGTGCCATTTACTTTCATACCCGCTTAAGTACGGTTTAATATATACGTTTAAACTAAAAATACAAAAAAAAAAAATTACTGCAAAAGTTGTATAAGGTTCTTTTTTCAGGGTATGAATTTAAAGTGTTTCAATACATACAGAAAAATTTAGGGCTAAATTAATTTCTTACTTTTAATTAATAATGGTTATTAAAAAAATTAAAAAGTGTTTAAACTTCAACAATATATTATTTTTTGACCAAATTTAAAGATATATAAACTATTTTTTTTAGTTCTTTTCAGGTTAAAATAACATATAATTTTTTTAAATATAAATTTGACTCGCCGTATTTGCTACTATTTTAATAATTATGTCAAATCTATGAAAAATAATTTTTGGTGGTTTGTTTAAAATAACTAAAAACTGATATTTTACAAGCATGTATTAACACAACTAAACAACAGTTTCATTTTATACATTATTCTGGGAATCCGACTCCAACTTTTCATTTATCAAAAAGGAACATATTTCAATGAATGCAATCATTTGAAATGAAAGGTATAAATCCGCAAAATGTTTTCTTGTCCCTAACTGTATCTTTTTAATATAAATGGAACATGCACTACTACTGCAAACTATTTAACTATTTAACTGCTTAACTATTTAACATTCGTGTTTAAAACGAAGACTCTCCCCAGCCCTAATTCCCGTACGCAACCTGTTAGAAAACACTCGAAAATCAAGCTACGGTGAAAAAGAAAGGAGGTTATGATGTCACCAGCCGACACGCCTCGTTTTCTGCAGAAGCGCGTTTCCGGCGTTTTTCAAACATGAATAACTACAGAAATAATTGGAGAAAAAATTTGTGGGGGATATATTTGAACTCCAGGGACCTCAATCTACAATTGTAGCTACTTTAAAACAATATTTAAGACTTGTGCAAATTCTCTATTAGAAATATTTGCTTTCATTCGTTTTATCTCTGTTAGATGCCTAATTTTTGTGCAGTTTATAAAAGGTAAACAAATTAAAAAAGATCTGTGATACTTTACAGGTAAGATTGTTTAGATAGGTACATTTATAGTAATTTATTCCTAAAAGCCTATACTTTGATTAGAGTAAATTATTCTATAAGCTCTTTTTAAGGTCAGGGATTATTTTCTTGATAAAAATATTCTGTAAAAATTCGAATTAGCCTTCTGCGCCACATGCATTGATCAGATCCACGATAATATAACTATAAAAAATAATGTTTAGCTTTTTTTATTAAAACAGCTGCTATAATTGCCAAAAATAGCAATCTTTTTCATCGAAATAGCAATTCATCTTTGTTCCTTTCCCAACTTATTTTTCATACCACTAGATTGTCGGCCTCATATGTTCAAGTCGTTCTGAAAAAACTCGCCAACTGGTTGTGATCACGTGCTGGGGTATATCTTACCCATAGATATCATAATTAAAGTATTAGATTGGCTGATCACGTGACCTCCAATGCTAACGACGGGACGCGCATGGAGGCTTTTTTTGAGGGCTTAATGGCCAGTGTTGCTGCCACTTTAAGGAGAAAATAACTACGAAAAAAATACTATTTAATTCTAAAATTACAAAAAAATACTAGAAAAGGATTTAAATTCACTATAAATATTCCAAAATGCAGCTAGTATTTTTACGATATTTTTTTGTAATTTTAGAATAATTCTAAAATAAATTCTAAAATTAAGTTAAAAGTTTAGTTATAAAGTTTAAAGAGCATATTAGTATTTTAGAATAATTCTAAAATTACAAAAAAATATCGTAAAAATACTAGCTGCATTTTGGAATATTTATAGTGACTTTAAATCCTTTTCTAGTACTTTTTTTTGTAATTTTAGAATTAAATAGTATTTTTCTCCTTAAAGTGGCAGCAACACTGGCCATTAAGCCCTCCAAAAAAGCCTCCATGCGCGTCCCGTCGTTAGCATTGGAGGTCACGTGATCAGCCAATCTAATACTTTAATTATGATATCTATGATCTTACCCCAGCACGTGACCCATAAGGGGATCGCTTTAGGTTTGCCAATGCACAGTCCATTCTATATTATATGTCTCTGGTTTTAGCTGGACTTCAGGAAAAACAAGTCAAGGAGAAGTGGCCCTCATGAAAATGCAAACATCAGGTAAATGAGACACAAGTAAAAACACGCAGGATAATCATGAAACTGAAGTGAGAGATACAGGTCCGTAAGTTAACGAAGGTTAAGTGGCCGCCAAAAGGAGAGAGGCTCTAGGCCTCCGCTTGTTGCGAGAGTCAGTATGATCGTAGAGTTGGATAGCAATTATTTCTGGGTTGTAATGATTATCAACGTTAGCGTAGAATTTCGTGGAGATTTTGCCTATGAAATCGGTTAGTTTAGGGATATTGAGGTCATTTCGGAGATCAGCTGTCCGCCAAAACCACCGAGCCCTGGTAATATGCCGGCGAATGATCTTATTTTTTGCAAGATCTCAAAAAAGTTAAGGGTGGTGGGACAGGTACTACCCCAATTGGGGGACGCGTATGTAATGATTGGCCTCAGGAGAGTCATGTAGAGAAGAGCTTTGTTGGCAGTGCTCATGGGGGATTTCCCCACATTAACCATTTGAGGTTGTAAGTATCCTTCCTGATTTTATCCTTGATGTAAAGAAAGTGCGCGGACCATATGTTAGTCTCGCTTCAAGGACAACACCCAAGTATTTGGTGGTCCTGGCCCAGGGCACACTCTGGTTGTAGGGTGTGATGTGTGCAGGGGGCTGCCGGTTTGATCTGTTAAACATGACCACCGCACTCTTGCCGACGTTAACATCAAGTTGCCAGCAGTCCATCCATTTTTCAATGGCATGGACGTATGTTTGTAGAATTCGGACAGCCGAAATTGGCTTCCGCTCCCTGCACATAATGACCGTATCGTCGGCGAACAAGGCCGTTAGGCACTCGCCACTCAGCGGCACGGCACGTCGTTCATATAGATGTTGAATAATAACGGTCCAAGGACCGAACCCTGGGCCGTACCTGCCATGATGGATCGTCTGGATGAGTAAGCGTATCCGACCTTAACAGCGAACGCACGATCGGTCAGGTAGTTGTAAGCGATTTTTATCAGAATGGAAGGGGTGTGAAGGGCAATAAGCTTGTAAATTAGTCCCTTAATCCAGACGCGGTCGAAAGCTTTCGCCACGTCCAGGAAAAGGACTGCCGTTCTCTGTTTGGTTTGAAATCCTTGGTGAATGAACTCACAAACCCTGAGCAGTTGGTGATTCGTAGATAGATCTTTCCTGAAGCCAAACTGATGGGGAATTTATCATTTATTAAATCCCAAGGTGGCTAGAGGAGATAGTTTGCTGTTCTAACGTTAGCAATTTTCCCCCGAATTTGAGCGGCGCTGCGTTCGCATCCCGTGCTATCCCTCAGCTTGACATACCGATAAACTATTGGAGAAGAATTGACAAAAATAGATCTGATGACTCGATATTTAAGAAAACATTTAATGAAATAATAATTCAACTATACATTTATTACTATATATCAATGAATAAAAATTGTATTTTCGAATGATGAATATCAAAAAAGATTATAAAATTATTTTTCAAAAACAGTTCTTGTATAAATGTGAATAAAATTTAAATGTTAAAAATATAGTAAATGACTTAGGTTAATTGCCTTTAGAGATACAAAAAAAATTAAGAAGTTGAATGTTAATACGTTATAAAGTATGAAAAACATTACACAGAAAACAAAAATCAATTTAATAACAAATACATCTCACTTAAAAGATATACATAAAAGAAATAATTTATAAATGGAAAAACGTATACAAAGCAAAGTAACGAAACTTGATTATTATTTCCTTTTTATTTTAACATGGCTTCTGAAAATCACCCTTCCATTTTTGGATAAAATATTTTTAGATTCAAAGTACATGCTAGTTTGTTTGATATAAGTATGTTTTTAAATTTAAAAGTGGGAGTAATATACACTGCTCAAAACAATTAGGGGTGAACTTTGTATGCTTTTGTTAACACTTTCATTCTTAATTTATTATTTTTTTTATTCTAAAAATCTAAAATTTGTGAAATAGATTCATTACGCATCCAGAATGAAATAGTAAAAAACAGGGGGGGATCTACATTTTTGAATTAAAATTTAAGGGGTTAAAACATTGGAATCATAACTTTTGAATAAATTATAAAAATATTTTTTTAAAACTTATTATTTGTTAAAATCAGTTAAAATTAATTTTTAAACATCTAAAAATGCAAGAATGAAGGAACCAGGGTCAATTTATTTACTAAAATTGTTTCAGGGTAAATTTTATGTAACCATGTTTTTCGTATTTTTATTTAATTAAAACAAACATTATTTAATTCTTCAAAGGACATGATTCTTTATAGCGTTGAGGAGCACTAGGAAATGTTTATGGAATATATGTACAAGTTGTTATGCTACTGCTTTCAGCATCCATAAAAAGGACTGTAAAGCCTTGTTGGTGGCAGTCTATACACAATTAGAAACATAATCCATTGATTACCGTTAAATAAAAGCCATACATAAAAATTATTTAATTTGTTCTGGAAAAAAACTCAAAATATTTAAAATAATTTCGAGAAACACGCTCGATTTCAAAATGTAACCAATGGCAAGCAGAGCAGCGCCGTCCAGCGGAATTCGTCCATTACTATACTCGTGGCCAACCTAACTTGGGTAAATAGAAATATGCTATGGAGAAGATCCTTCCGCGGATGTAAAGAGTTCCATTAAATTATTTGCGAATCCACCCAGAAAACATGTTTAAAACATTAATTTCGTTTAAGGTCTAACAGATTTTAATATTATTTGAGAAAATTTGGCAATTTCATCAGAATGAAAAGCGTATTTTGGTTAAATTGTATTCAGATCATTTTGTATGTAAAAGAAAAGAAATAGCCTCCACAACCAAACCCCAAGCTTAAAAATATTTTTTATAACATATACATCAGGATCATTTCCATCATAAACAAAACTGTATGACAGAAAAAAAAATAATTATTATAAGAGAAATCCTACGCATGCGATAGAATAAAACAAATCAATCCAAAGGTCCGATTTTTAATAAATTGTTCCCTACTGTAGAGATACCGTTTTAGTTATGACAGTCGTAAATCGGAAAAGAGAAATCTTCCACTACTCTGGCAACCCTTTAACAACTTTTTGGGGGCCGAAATTGGGGGGGAAGAAAGTTATGTTGGCGGTTGGGTTGGAGAAAAACCGCTCGTGTGATACGGTCTTAACATTCAGTAGTTCATACCATAGAGATAGTAAAACCGTGCGCTACCGCCCACTATCTAACGGGGGGGGGGGGGGGGGAACGTAATGGTATGTAATGGTAGGAATTTTGTGCCGAAGCATCACCTCAACATGGCGGCCAGTTGCGTAGAAAACAACAGTACAAATATTGCGGTTTTTTAGAAGCTGTTATCTCGGAGTCTATGGGTGGTAGCTCTTTGAAATTTTTTGTAGACGTGGATTGTAATTTTTTTTTATTTATGAATCAGAATCATTTTTTATTGTTTTATTTTTATTCAGTGAAATAATTTTAATGTCGGACTCAATTTTTCGCAATAAACACTCATAAATGGCCTGTAATTTAACTGTATCATTGTTTTTTACTTTCAATTTCCTAATATGAATGTAAGGTAATGAAAGTTTTGAGATGAGATTGGAGATTTTGTGTTTTCTACACGTTTTTGAGGGTGCTGATTCCAAAAAAGTAGTTTGGGGACATCGGCCAGTCGTATGTCTGAAATAACTCTACAGCTCGAACTAAAAAAGCTACGGACTTCCAGTACCTGTCGAACGTCAAAATAAGATTTTCGAGAAAATTGCGCATGCGCAAGGCTGCTTTTTTAAAAATTTTTTTGGTTTTAAAGGCATTGTTGCAAAACGAAAAGTGATACGGCCGCCAAATTTGGTACACGTATTCCATGTACCTGTCGGACAAAAAAATAAGGTTTTCGAGAAAATTGCGCATGCGCAAGTGGTACCTGCTTTTTAGTATATCTTTGGTTCCATTTTTCCAGGTTTTAAAAGCATTGCTGCAAAACGAAGAGAGATGCGGTCGCCACATTGGGTACACGTATTCCATGTACCTGTCGGACGTCAAAATATGGTTTTCGACAAATTGCGCATGCGCAAGTGGTTGCTGCTCTTTAGAATTTCCATGGTTTTAAAGGCATTGCTGCAAAACGAAAAGAGATACGGCCGCCAAATTCGTTACACGTATTCCATGTTTCTTTCTGACGTCGAAATAAGGTTTTCTAGGAAATTGCTCATTCGCAAGTGGTAGCAGTTAAGAACTCTTAATTTATTGCTTATTTATTAAAGCTTATTATTAGCTTCATTTATTAAAGCTTATATTTAATTAAATATAAGCTTTAATAAATTAATAATTCATTGGTAACTAGTAATTCAATAAATCATAGTTTGAATAGTATATAATGCAAAGTTGAAGAAAGATATTTCCAGCATAAAATTTTATTTAAAAAATGTAAATAAATATTCTAAAAAATACGGGCAAATCCACATAATACAAAATTGTATTGCTTGTGAATTGTAAAGGGTGCTTTTGTGAGTTTTTTCGAAAACCTTATTTTGATGTCCGACAGGCATGGAATACGTGTACCAAATTTGGCGGCAGTATCTCTTTTCGTTCTGCAGTAAAGCTTTTAAAACCAAAGATATTCTAAAAGGCAGTACCACTTGCGCATGCGCAATTTCATCGAAAATCTTATTTTGACGTCTGACAGGTATATGGAATACGTGTACCAAATGTGGCGGCCGTATCTCTTTTCGTTTTGCAGAAATGCCTTTAAAACCAAAGATATTCTATATAGCGGCTACCACTTGCGCATGCACAATTTTCTCGAAAACCTTATTTTGACGTCCGACAGGTACATGGAATACGTGTACCAAATTTGGCGGCCGTATCTCTTTTCGGTTTGCAGAAATGCCTTTAAAACCAAAGATATTCTATATAGCAGCTACCATTTGCGCATGCACAATTTTCTCGAAAACCTTATTTTGACGCCCGACAGGTACATGGAATACGTGTACCAAATTTGGCGGCCAAACGTGTACCAAATCGCTTTTCGTTTTGCAGCAATGCCTTTAAAACCGAAAAAAAAATTCTAAAAAGCAGCTACCACTTACGCAATTTTCTCGAAAACCTTATTATTTCGAAAAATTAAGTCCGACATTAAAATTATTTCACTGAATAAAAATAGAACAATCAAAAAATGATTCTGATTCATGAATCACAAAAGTGCAATCCTTGTCTTCAAAAAATTTCAAAGAGCTACCAGCCATAGACTCCGAGAAACAGCTTCTAAAAAAGCGATATTTTAATACTGTTGTTTTCTACGCAATTGGCCGCCATGTTGAGGTATTCAAAGCAAACAGATTGCGTGTCGTCCCACTTGCGACGAAAAAAAATCCCTATAGCTGACTCATTAGTTAGAGAACTTGGGTGGAAAACTTAACAACCCTAAACTTCGTTTTCCCTATGTTGCAATTCGCGTTAGCTACAGCTTGGCTTCTTTATCCCACTAGTTAAGTGGGGATAAAAAGAGGTGGAAGGAAAATTATTTTGTACACCAACCCCTCGTTGCAATACGATAAGAAATTCCAGATGACAGACGGGGCGGGGCAGGGGATATCTAGAATTGGCCTGTCTAGTCTGTCTCGAGGCTACATGTGCAAGTGCATACCATATGCGCTCTAGAAAGTTTTCTAGCGCTTTTCTAAAGAGATTTTATATCATGCAAATAAAAAATTTAAAAATGTAATTTTTAAGTACATTTTATTCATATAAGTTGGAAAAAATGCAGAATATCGATATCATTAAAATACCTTCTGATTCAGTAACAACTAAATGTTAATAAATTGCTTTTGTTTGAAAATTTAGCTAAATCTTGATTAAAATATATTTATGCAACAAGTGCGTAAAATTATTACCAAATCAATTAAGATCTTCACAATTTGGATTATGCGAGGAGCACTTTTCCTGCTCTAAACAAATAATTTTCTCCTAATTTAAATATATTTAATTTTGCTTAACTCATCAGAAGCTATAAGTAAAGGTATTTTTTATAATCCCGTAAAAAAAACCTCGCTATTTTAATTCAATGGGCTTGTTTCACGTGGGATCTAGCAACAGCTCTGCCGTCTTGTTTTCACTTTTCTCGAATTACTTTTGTTGATATTCGAAATATGAGTTTTCTAATAATAAGTTATTTTAGTTGTTATTGCAACTTCTTGCTGTGCTGTTGGTTGTTATAATCTTTTATCAAAGAAAACTTGCATTAAAAGAAGTTAGAATTTAAAAAAATAGCAAATAAAATATTCTTAGAAAACTCAATTTGGAATACCAAGGCAAAATTAATTCGAGAAAATGAAAACAAGACCGCGGAGCTATTGCCAGATCCCTCGTGAAACAAGCCCATATCGTCTTTAAAGTAACTCTTTTCATTTGCCGGTTCGTAAAAACTTACTTTGCGAACAAGTGCGTAAACAAGTTTATTACGCACTTCAAGTGCGAATAAAAATTTTAAATACCAGTGAGAAAAAAGAAATATCAGCAATTATTTATTAGAATAAGAGAGATTTTGCACGAAATGAAATGTATTAATAGAATTCATATTTCAACTAGCGTATTGTTTTGAGAACAGAAATTACTATATTTATCGGGGAAGTTTTCAATGCCAATATATGTTGAGTAAAAAAATATTTGCACGCGAACAATAAAACTTTGTTAAATAAATAACTATTTAATAATCTTGAGCTAAAAATTCCACTTATTCAAATTCATAATCGTGTGTAAAGGGGCAAAGTGGCAATTTTTGCACTGTTTCATTCTACATTGCATCCAAATTTTCAACCTGATAATACAAAAATTTATAATAAAAACAAGATAAATCACACTTTTAAAATTGGAAAACTATTAAGTACTTTAAAATCTTGCATGCAATGCTAAATAGTTATTTATGCAACAAGTCTGAAAAGTAACACTTTTTAAAACTAGTGGAATAATGACACGTGTTTTAAAAAGTTTACTTTTCACACGTGTTTCATACACTATTTTTTATAATTACGTGAAAAAATCAAATCTCATTGGTTCAAAAATAATTCACGTGCTAATTTTTTAACGTAAAGAAGATCGGCATCGATAAATCTCTGGAACTAAAAAAGGCAAACTTATTTTTTAGTTTAAAGTCAAACATTTGAACATGGATACTGATTCAAAAATAAAAAATAACATTCACGCGCATAATATTTATAAATAAAGCAGATCAATAAATTTCTGGATTTTATGAATATTATGAAATAGAAATTTTACTTGAAATGTTGGCATCTTATGAAAAGAGTGAAAAAAAAGTACTTTTTTTTCACTGCTTTTGGGTGAAAAAAAAATCCTTTTTTTATCACTGTTTCTAAAAAGTATAAATTTTCGAAATTGTATAACTAACTATGAAACAGTGCTTTCAGTGAAAAAAAAAGCACTTTACGTTGAAAGTTGAAAGTAAATTAAAAAAAATAATAGATCCTTAATCTTCACTTCAGGCACAATTATTTAATTAATAATTTATTGAAAATATTTTTATTATCTTCGAAAAGCGAATTTCATTATTAATTGCTCTCTATAAGAACAACTTTCTATCAATAAACTGTTACATACAGAAAATAATTAAATCGCGAATTTCTGAAAGGGCTTTACATTGCAGCAGTATTTTAATATCTAATGGTATCTGCGGTCTCTATAGGAGCATAGGAAACTTCTGTAAACTATTGTGTTTGGAAAAAAAGGGAAACACTGCTGCAGATATACATTGGCCCCTGTTAAAATTTACGATTCAGTTATAGGATGTCTTGAATGCAAAATTTATAATAAAAATAAGTAACCAATTCATCAAAAGACACTTGAATAAGTCCAGCATATCCTTATAAAAATCAAATTTCTTTTATTTATTTCTAAACCAAGAAACAAAAGGAAATGGGCGGTAGTAAAAATGTGTTTACAAGTTTCTTTTTCTTTTTCGATTTTACTTTTGGAAATGATTTCCTTAGCAATGAAATATATAACAGACTACTGAGTTCAGCTTTAGCCTCCACTGATATAAGCACACAAGAACATGTTTAAAAGATATTCATAAAAAAATCCTTTTTTTGGATAAAATACATAAAAAAAAACGTATTAAGCCGTATAAGCAGCACTTGGCACATGAGTTGAGCCACAATTGGAAATATAACTTTTGAAAAGTTTAGGAACTTCACATTTTCCAAAAACTATCTAGTATTTTTTTCTATTTAGCTAATCTATGACAATAAATTATTTAGAGTTTTTAATATAGCCTTAAAGTTTCAAAAAAGATCCTCTAGGTTAGGTTAGTTTGAATTATCGTCGCACTAGAGCTACACGAGGGGTATTGGCGACGGGCGTCGTATTTTAGAACCACAGTCAAGTGACGAGCCGACACCTGAATAGGCACCCAACGCAACCGTTAAGGGCGACATCGTAGGCAGCATTGGGACTTTGGATCATATTTAACGTGCACTCCCTCTACACGGGGTATTATTCGTCGGACATTTTTGGCTGCACAGGCCGTTTATTGGTCGGCAGTTATTTTGGCGATGCCCGGACCCGAAACTGGGACCTTTCGCATGCTAGGCGAATGCTTAACCGACTGGGCTCCCCAGCCACAAAGATTTTCTAGATTATAGAAAAAAATAACAAATATTCCAAATTTTTAAACCGATTCCTAGTAACATTTCTGTCAATAACTGAGTTCAAGTTATAACACAAAATTTGTTTCGTAGTTAAAATGTACACTTTTTACCCAACCCAAGGAACGAGTTGTCACCTTTGAAGCTGTCACCTTGTCTTTTGATCTAACAGTATCAAATTAGTTTGAGAGATTATTATTTATCGCATACTTCTTCCGGAGAAACATTAATTTTCTTTACTTTATTTGTTTCAACTTCGCTCTTCATAATCTTTAAGAGAAAATGTTCTTCTAATATTGATGATATCCTTCCTATTAGATGCTTCCAAGTTTCCAATAGTATGCAGGCTCCTTTAAACAGCATATATAAAAGTGCTTATTAAAAGTTCTTTTGCTTAAATCATGGGTATTATGTATGTCAGTATGTTCTGAACAATATAATGTTTGAAGACTATTATAGAAGCAGTTTTCTCAGAGTACTATGTTAATTATTTTGTTTCCTAAAGCCAGGTCACTTTTCTTTTTGTTCAGATTCATTCTACTTTCTTTTACTTAAAAATCTGGCTGGCTAAAAATATAGATGTTTATAAATAGAAATCTTCTGAAAACTTCGGGGAAATTGAGTAAAAGTTTCTACGCAAAAAAGTTTTTGTTTTATTTTCGATAGTATTTTTATTATATTTATGTATCACATCAAACATTTTCTGTTTTGCAAACTTATGTATCTAAGCACATTGCGAAACACAAAAGTTTTTAGAATTTTTTTTTAATGTGTAAAAGGTAAAAATAATAATACAGTTTTCAATTAATTTAGAATAAAATGGTTGTTTTTTTCGCTGTCTTTAGTTAAAAACTAACTACTACTAAGAATTTTTTTTTTAAATAAATAACGTTATTTCCACAAATGTGTATTTGTGTAAATAACGTTACTTATTTTTAAAAAAATTATTAGTAGTAGTTCAAATAAAGAATCTCTCATGTAAGATGCGTCACATAAGATTGGTTGAAAGTATCCTCGCAAAAAATTGAATGTATTCTAAAAAGCGAAAGTATGTGCACGGGATATTTTTAAAAAACATTTAAATACGTTCTAAACTTTATAATAGAACATGTAAGGGTGATATGGGGGGGGGGGGGGGGGATTTATTAATGCCCATAATGTCTTTAAAAAATATGATAAATACTAATAATGTATTTAAAAAACATACTTCAATATGAATATCCCATTTAATTACCTATTTTTTTTTAAGATTTCACAATGCTCAAACTTCCTTGTGATTTTCGCATTCCAAATGGTCGTCAGGTCCCCAACTTTGGAGGCGTTTTAAGATTAAAAAAATTATTCCATCGGAAAAAAAATTACGATTTTTAATGTGTTAAATTATCGTTTGAATGCGGCTTAATTATAAAATGCAAATTCAAAGTTTCATTTATTACTTTTGGAAACGACTTGACACCTTTGTCACACTGTGCATCGTCAGGTAAAAATTTTTTCAAAAGAATGTTTTTCACGATACTTATTCATAAATATAGTGTAGTAATCTTTTTTTAACATTTTATCTCAGTAACATAAAAGTGTTATAGCGATACCAACCGATAGTGACTGTCCCGTCGAAAGCAGGATGTCTGACCACTTAATTACCCCCCCCCCCCTATACACACACTTACAGATGCCACACGTACTTTCTAACGAAAAAGGCACTCGCATACCAAATGGGGGCAACTGCAAATTTTTATCACTAACACCGTAGCATTGGCGCTTTTACTGCAGTGCTTCATCACGCCAAGTTTCGTTACCTTTGTGAAACCATCCAGAGTTTCCCCCTTTACGGTGCGAAAAGGATAATTTGAGGATATTTTGCCTTCGTCGCAAATGGGACTGGCGCAAGTGGCACTACTCCAACAGATTGTGACCCCCCGTTTCCTCCCTAGATAGTGGGAGGTTTTACTATCCTAATGGTTCATACATTATTATAAATCATTAAATTCTAAACAACAAATGAAAACAAACCGTTGGAGCTGTTGCCATGCATAACGTGAAACAACCCCACTAGTTTGTATAAATTTTGAAGTGAAAGATTTCATATACAAATTTAACAACTTTAATTTATGACAAACTGAATTGCATTTTCACGTCCTGAGTTGGAAGCATCCATTGAAGAAAATACAGGAGTGAAAGCTGGAAGGATAACAAACCTCAAACTTACTAAAACTTGCTAAACAGTAGGGCTAAAAGTTATCCTTCTGTAACAGGAAACTTTTAATTGATGTCATTCTTGAATCTGGCAACAAACGTAAAAAACCAGAAAGCCAGCTATTCAACCAACCAACCAACCAACCAAACGTAAAAATTCGTCGAACACTGATGAATGCTGATTGCTGTTGGTTTGTTTTGTCTAGGACTAGGCTTCCCTTCCACATTTTGTTCGAAATTTTAGCAAGTTTTTTTTTATAAAACTGCAATGTATTGTACATTATTTATTTTCATATAAATAATTCTTTCTGTGAAGCAATGAAATCTAGCCGATTTTTTTTACCGAGTTTTCTTCTTGATGGACCTTTGAATTCGCCATTTCTTTGCGGTATCCAACTAAGTAGAACACTCATTTTTAAATAATTTAACTTTATTCTGTATATTTTATGTATTTTTAAATTCATTATTTTTATTTTATATATTCATCAGGACAATTATAGAAATAATTGTTGAAATATTTTTTTAACGAATCTAGTTTTTGTAATTACAGTTTTTAGGCGTTTTTCGCTTTTGCGATAGACCTTCTAGCTAAGAATGTCTTAGACATGCTAAAATTATATAAAAAAACATATATTGGGTTAATAGCTAGAGAACTGACCATTATTTAAAGATTATATGTTGTCAATAAGTATTTATGAGTAATTGAAGCTAAATTTGAGAATTTGATTAATTTATTTCTACCATTTATGAGAGAAAGTGCTAAAATTTTGTGTTACACCTTATATTTCTGGTCTGAGGTCTACTCTCCAGATAATAGTGGCGTAAATGTGCACAAATTCTGAAATAATCAGGTCATTAGTTTTTAAGAAAAAAGGTTTGTCGAAGAAAGTTTCATTTTGCAGAAAGCCGATTTAAAATTAAGTTTGTTTACAATGAAGATAATTTGATATATTTACCCTAACAGTTTCCATTTTCATAGTCAACACCTTCATTCTTTTCCCAAGTTTGCACATTTGGGCAATTCCATAGTTACGGACGTAACAATTTGAAAGCTTCAAATTCATGTAGTTAGTGTTAAAATTACTATGATGGTTTAGTTATTTTTGTGCAAATGTCTCATGATGGTATTAAAGTAATCTTCTATCCATATGAAGAATTATCTATTAAAATTTTTTTTTTTAAAAATAATAATGCACTGTTATCGACGTAATTCAGAAAACAGCCCAAATTAAACATAGTCTTACTCATTCAAATATAATTCTGTGAATTATAGTTCATTTTAAAATATATTTTTGGCTATATCTGATGAAATATGTTTAAACTTTTAAAATTAATCAAGTATTTGCAGATATGAGTATTAGTAATTAATGTGGGAGCAAATTAGTTTGTTTCGGACGTAACAAGTTGTCGTTACGGACGTAACAGCTTCTGATTTTTTAATGCTATGTAAGAGGTATTTGCAGTTACAAGGGTACTACTTTTAGTGTTAATCATTTTTTTTAAATAAAGAAATAAAATCTGTTTGGAATAATGTGGAATTTAATAGCTAGGTGCTCTTTACACATGTAAAATGTACCAATGCACACAACAATGCAACAAACACAATGATTTTACAACAATGTAAAATTATTTAATTGAATTGGAAATTAATTTGGTAATTCAGAAAAGTAAAGTTTTTCTCTAGAATCAGTGGAAGGTTCAGAAAGAATTTCCCTTATTTGAGTTTTTTTTACATCAGCAATATCTTCTTTAATTGGCCAAATATATTTCTGCCCAGACTTCTTAAAAAATTTAACTGTGATGTTATCATTTGTTTGACCAATGTCCAATAATCTGTCCTACAAATTGATGAGCACTTCCACGATCGGAAGTAAATCCCACAAGAACCCATTTACCTAACTGAATAACATCCACATTCTGATCAGCTACTATGATACTGCTGGGTCCAGCAACTGCATCCAAACTTAATTTTTTGAATGAAAAACCTTTCCATCTGTTTTTGATGTCATGGAATACCTTACTGTATTTACTCCTTCTGTTCGAACACAATGTGTCTCATGCGTTTTTGGCAAAGCTGAAATGTTATCCCAACGCTTCTCCAATTTAGCAACCTGGCTTTTGACTTCTTCATCATCTACATACATAACTGTTACTTTTTCTGATATAGTCAAAGCACATTGATAAAAGGACATAGCATCGGTAACAAAAGCTTTTCTGGCTTTCACTTTTTGCCAAACATGATGTTTTAACATGCCACCTACGCCATCCATGGCTCCTTTGCCGTGTGATGTGGCAAAGAAGTGCCAATTAAGTTTTAGATTATAGTCTTCCATACCATATGTCATATTGCATAATGTATAACGTTGCTTAAAATGCTGGCCAGCACCATCTGAGAAAATTTCTACACATTCCAGCTTAGGAAACTTTTTTTTAAGTCATCAAACAATTTCGAATTTAAAGTGTGAACAGCAATTTTATCATGCTGCATATAATTTGAAATCAAAGCATAAGAATATGTACCTGTGATGGTATGTGCAACTGCTGTATATATAGAAACTTGGTCATTGGTCCAATGAGCACTTTGTACCTCATCTTGCTGCATAATAGTGAAGTTCTCACAGAAGTCTACTTGAAGTAAACATTTTTTTTCTGACACATTTTTCTTACTATCTTGGAAATATTCGCTTTGGCTTTGTTTTATGAAACAATGTTCCAAAAATGAGGGTATCTGTTCTTCAAGAGTGTTAATGGCATCATCAAGAGTTCCCTCTTTCACAGTTTTTACTGTTCTTCTTTCGGAATTACTATCCCATGCATACCAGGATATTAACTCTGATCCGTTTTGAACATCACTTGTCAAAGCTTCATATTTATCTTTGCATACGACCCAATTTCCTAGCATGCACTTTTCTTGTTCTGTTGAACATACTAGCTTTGCTACTAATTCCTTAGACTTGCTTGGTACAGTTGGTAGCATTTTATTTATACTGCAAGTAAGGAACTCTATGTTAGCGTGATATATGCACACACAAACATTAGGTGGCGTTTCAGATGATAAAAGGACATGTTGTGGTCTAAGAGGCAAAAGACGAGAATCCAATTTTTATATTTGGATTTTCAATCTTGAGAAGTTGGAAAACTTCTGTTAAAACTGTATATAAATGTCTTCTTTGGTGCTTGGTTTTCTTTCCATCTTTTCGTATTACAATAGTATCCTTTCGACCAGGAGCTTGTCTTGATATATATCGTCTCGCACATAGAAATCTGCAACACTGTTTTTAACATTTTCATCAAGGGCATTCGCACTGTTTGATTTCTTTTTAATTAGGAGGCCAGTATCAGTGGCAAGTTTTTCAATAACTGCAATTTTCTTCCTTGGGCTAGTTGGCAATTTCTTCTTAATTCTTGCCACAGCTTTTCCTAATGTTTGTGGAGTACGATATATATTTGGAGATTCGCATAATTGGGAGAAAATATCTGTTCTTTTAACATTCTTTTTCAACTTCCTTTGTTTTTTCACTCGTTCTGCAGGCAATTTTGAAGCTTGCTTCTTTTGCACTAAAGACATTTTAGCTCGGGCTTCCCTTTTTCTAATCTTATCCTTTATATCGCAGCAACCCTCTGCTCCTCCGTCAGCCTTTCTCTAAACTTTTTCACTCTATCTCTCACAGGAGCTATCATAAATTAAAGATTACAATCTAGAAAAATGAGAACATTTAGTTTATACATTAAATACTGACTTCGAAACAAGAATTCTAACTTAAAATATAATAATTTATAAGTATTCAGAACAGTATTCTGCAACAAAATGGAATGCTCTAGATGTGAGATTTTGAAAAATATATGCCTATTTTAATTCAATAACTTTATAACTAATTAATATGTATATAATTATAAAAAAACAATAGATAGAACAATCAAACTTTAGTAGTTAGGCCTAATTTTAGAATAAACAAAAGAACTCATAGAAAGTGGAATAAAACAATCTTTGAAAATAAATGAATAAAAGTTTTGCTTACCTTATTTTTCAACAAATTTCTTTTTATTTTAATAAATTTATAATTATTAACATTGAAAATAAATAATGTAAAATTAACATGAAAGACAACAGAGAACTTGGTGAGAATAACACTTGACTGCAGAATAAATAGAATACGTTGCCAGATTTGTAAAGTAAAATATATTCTTAATGCTAAAATTCAAAACAAATGTAGTTTTAAAGAGTTAAATTTAATGCAACACATATTTATAGTTTTTTAAATAATATTTTCAGTGTTACATCCGTAACACAAAATGTTACGTCTGTAACAGTTTTTTTTATAATTTTGATAACTAAAAAAAAATAATTTTTTTTATTGATGCTTGTATATATCTAACATTAGATTCAAAAGTTTTAAAGGAAAAAAAATTAGCAAATCTTTAACAGAAACTTTCACCTAAATTTTGTTATAGACGTAACAAAATGTATCTTGAAAACAAAACCACCTAAAAATTTTGTATTTTATTTTCTTCAATAATTTTAAATAATTGATTCAAATATAGTGAATCTTAAATAATTAAAAAATTAAACAGAATGATAAATCTGTAATTTATAAAGATTGTAGACAGTATGAACGTATGTATTTACATAATGCATTTTTCTTAGTTATGACACCAGACTTGCTTTTAACCGTATTTTTTATTAATTTATAATTTGTTGTGTATCTTAAAACTTATATTTTCTGAAAGTGGAGATTTCTAGCTTCAAAATGATATATTGTTTTAACTATTATATGAAATTTTAAAATTTACTACTTTGGGGTCACTTTTCAAGGAATTGCCCATTTGTTTTTTGTTGTTGCTTGCTTAAGTTCAGGTTTTTGCAGATGGCAATGAAGGCCGCCTTGCATGCTTAGATGCATGTCACATCTAAAAAAGATTTATATTATGCTTAGGTAGGGAGGTATATTCGATTCATTGAGCACTTTTAGTAGTCCTCGAAAAGCATTATTAAAGTTGTAAATAGAAGCTTTAAATTCTTTTACTTTTTAAAAACGTGAATTCAACTTCAAATTATATGAAATAGAATCAAATTTAGCATGTTTCTTGTTCTCACAGAAATGTTGGAATTTTTTAGATAAAATGATAAAAGAATATTTAGTGACTTTGAATGTAGATCACAAAGCAAACACTAAACAAAGGCATCCGATCATTAAAAAAAATGACTGGGGATCCCTGGGCCAACGAAAGGAAAACTTTTGAAAAATTCCTTAGAATAACCGGTATTTTAAGGCATTACTTTAAGTTTATTTTAGATCTTTGAATATGAAAGAATGATAAAACCCATCAGATAAAATAAGATTTTAGGTTTTATTTAGACAAATAATTTTATATCAGCTGTCTTACGAAACAAAATTCAGTCTTCTTTGGGCCCATTCTCCCAAATATAACCTTCATAGTGAAAAAACCAATTTTATTATTTTTAAAAATTAGCTTTGTTTTTTCTGAATTATCAGAAACCACAAAGCATTATACCATATGAAATATTTTTTAGTGTGAAATTTTTCTAAAGAAAGTGGTGATCTAAATTTTCTTATTTTCCCATTTTCAATGATTGTTTTTTTTAAAGTTATTATAAACTTAAAATTGATATAATTTATATTTATATACATTTGGGCGATTTTCTGAAAAGTGAAACCAATACCTCTAAAATTAAATCTCAAAGAAATTTAAAATTATTCAGGCATTATTAAAGTTTAATGTCTAAATGAACCTAAAAAGTAATTTTAGAATTTTTTTTAAAGGCTTAATTCGTTTTGGGGGGTTGAAAGTGTACATAAATTGTGAGCAGCAAATTATGTTAAAAAGAGTATTTACTAATTAATTTTTAAAAAATACAAATTTAATAAAAAGTTAATTTTTTTGCGTTAAATATATAATTAGTAGAGCAATAAATGATTACAAAAAAATACATTTCAGTGGAAGAATGATGCTTAAATCAAATTCAAATGTACACTTCTTGGTCATGTCCTGTGCATCACAGAAAACGTTTTTGTTTTTAATTTGAGGTATGAAAAAATATTTAAATATCCTATAATTTTATATTTAAATTATGCTACTAAACAAATATGCAAAATTGGAAAACTATACTGTTATAGGTTAACTAGGGGCATTGCAAAAATGTTCCTGAACTAACCTAAACATCAGAGTTTTAATATTATCTAATAATTCACAGTGGGGAAAAATGTAAGTTTAAAGTCCTATGTAATTACTGGAGACGGGGTTGAATAACAATAAAATTTATTCATAATACTAAATAAAAAAACATCACGCCGTACACCAAGGCACACAACTCAAGCTAACTCGCCTAAGTAGAAGCCTCACATAATAAGAGCACACTGTATTTATACAGTAAACCACGGGCGCGGTTACAGTGCCCAGTATTCATGAACACAGATAGCAAAAACAAGAAATTAGCATAAAAGTCACCTTCTTTAAACAACAAATAGCATGGTTGAAAAATAACTAAAAGACCTACTGCGTAGAGACTTAACAGCCGTGAAAACGTTCTACAAGAACTACTAATAAATATAAGTTTCAAAACAAATACAACTAGTGATGTTCACTGAATGCTTATAAAGTGAAGTGAGGGGCTGTGGAGCAAAGTCGGTTAGGCATTCGCCTAGCATGCGAAAGGTCCCAGGTTCGGGTCCGGGCATCACCAAAATAACTGCCGACCAAACGGCCCGTGCAGCCAAAATGTCCGACGAATAATACCCCGTGTGGAGGGAGTGCACGTTAAATATCCTTCAAAGTCCTAATGCTGCGTATGATGTCGCCCTTAACGGTTGTGTTGGGTGCCTACTCAGGTGTCGGCTCGTCACTTGGCTGTGGTTCTAAAATACGACGCCCGTCGCCAATAGCCCTCGTGTAGCTCTAGTGCGACGATAATTCAAACTAAAGTGAAGTGAACACACGCATTGTTTATGGAGGTGGAATTTGAAATTCACGCATGCATAAGTTAAAAAACGTGAGCAAACGAAATCGCTGATTAGGTGAAATATTAAACAGACCAAATACACAACCAAATGCAGTAAGTTTAGCATTTACTTATTTTATAAGTGTATTTCCTAACAATGGCCCGCCTATTTCTCACTAAGCAGGATCACTAAAAATTTAACTACTAACTACTAAATTCAATAAAGGTATTTTTCAAACTAATTGTTGAGTGACTTTTATATATAAAAACATTTCAGCTTACTTAGCAATATAAAAAAACACTCTTAAACTACAGTCTTAACAATAGAAAGGTCTCTGAAAGAGAAAACACTTCTTCATAGCACAATACGATATGCGTGTCCAATTGCTTGTTGCTAGGTTGGGCATAAAAGCTTCTTCAAAACTGGGACTAAAACTAAAAACTAATATCATGCTCCAAAAGGCTCCGGTGATGACCACTCCTCCGGAAGATGTAATCTCCCTGTACTCTGGCATTTGCATTGGGCACCTTTCCCGAGACGGAACGAAAGGCTGCTCGTACGCTTTGACAGCATCTCCGAAGTTGCAGCACCTCGGCGGGAAACATTAAAACCACCAACAAGCAGAAGGTCAGACATGACAAATGGAAAAAACACATATTAGATTGTATATTACGCTACATTAAAAAAATCTTATCAACTAATGACTTTAGACCAACTTTAGTTAAAGGTTTGGTGAACAAACGCAGCCTGGTTATCACGTAATAACTTTCAAAATTTACATTAAACAAATTTAAGTCTTAATTCATTTAGAATTCTTACGAACCAGATTAACTCTTTAGATGCTTCTGTTAAAGAAACATACTCAGCCTCTAAGGTTGATAAGCTGAAACTTTTTGTTTGAATGTACGCCACATTATTGGTGAATCACCGACAAATAAAATCGGTCCTCCTATCGAAATGTGATCATCGCGATTCGCAGCAAAATCAGAATCACTGAAACAACTTAAATTTATATTATTTACATTTGAATTCCTAGTCAATTGAACATAACCAAGTATTTTGAGTTAAGTATTCCAATTAACTAACCCAGGGTTTGACTGAAATTGGGACAGAACGTTGACTGCATAGCATATGTCAAGACGAGTCCTGTTTGCTAGAAATGCAAGACAACCTAATATGTTCCTGTAGGGCAATTTAGACATTTGAGATACTTCCTCGTTAGATTCAGGGTATTGTAATTTTGATAACACAGTTCCAACAGCAATAGGTAACGATGAAGTTGGGTATTTATATTTACTATAAGTGTTACAAATTTTATCAATATAACTAGCTTGATGAATAAACAATTTATCTTCACTTTAAATAAATTTCAATTAAATTTAAATAAATTTAATTTAAATTTAATATTATTTTTTTTTTTTTTTAAATTTTCTCCTAAAAGTTTACGCGTTCCACCCAATATTTTAATATCAAATTACTAATTCTGGCAATTATTTCATTAAGCAAAACTTTACTTCGAGTAATGGATTCTTGAGCGATACAGTTTTGCGGACAGCTATTCCATACATATTCCCACACGTATGGAATGGGATAGCTGCCAGATTAACACTAAGAGTGCTAATGAGGTCTGGTTCACAGACGGGTCTAAAACGTCCTCAGGAACAGGCGCTGGGGCCTATTGTGTCTCTAATAACACAAAGATTTCTTTCTCTCTTGGGAACCTTGCCACAGTGTACCAGGCTGAAATTGTCGCTATTCTAGCCTGTGCACACAACTGTCTTGACAGGAATGTTAGGGACAAAAAAATTAGGATCTTTTCAGACAGTCAGGCAGCATTGCTTGCACTATCCAAACAATGTTTCTCTTCTAGCATTGTATGGGAATGTCACCTGTCCCTCTTAAGTTTGGCTCGGGCACAGAGGGATTGAAGGAACTGAAACGGCTGATATTTTGGCAAAAGCGGGATCTAAGACCGCTTTCATAGGGCCTGAGCCCATGCTAGGTCTTCCACATAATTCTGTTAGAAAGACCATAAGACGGCTGTTCCAGGCCTATAATTTTACAAATTGGCAAATGGCAGCCGATCAAAGGCAGGCTAGGGAGCTTAATCAGAGTGCTCCATGGCGGAGAGCCAAGGAGTTACTTAGCCTTAGCAGGAAAGAGATTCGTGCAGCTATTGGTTTATTAACAGGTCACTGTGCTCTCAATAGACATCTGAGTATAATGGGTGTGAAAGATGACCCTCTCTGTAGGGCTTGTCAACAGGTTGAGGAAAGTTTGTTTCACGTTCTCTGCGAATGTGACAACTACTCTGCACAAAGATTTGAGTATCTTGGGCCTACCATTGTATCGATGCCTGGGAGGTTGATAACTTACCAATCAGGGATATTCTGAAGTTCATTTCAGCAATCGGCCTGCTTCAAGGTTAAACGATGGGGTTAGTACAATAGACCAGTGGTCGCGGTGCTTGGCCCTGACTGGCCGCCCCACTCAAGTCATAAGTCATACTTCGAGCAAAAATTACAATATCATCAACATATAGCAATAAAATAACACTGTCATTATAAGTATATATACAATTAGCCCACTCTATTTTATGAAAATTTAAATTAACAAACATTATGAATCTCTAGAAACCATTCCGTTCCTGATTGACGTAACCCGTAGATTGCTCGATTCAATTTACAAACTCTGGTTTGTTTGGGTCTTCAAAACCAGGTGGTTGCGTCATAAAAATTGTTTCACTTAAATTGGCATACAGATATGCACATTTTATATCAACTTGGCAATAAGCCCATTTAAGTTTACAAAAATACAAAAACAGTCTAATTATTGAAAAGTTCACCACAGGGCTGAAAACTTCATCGTAATGAATGCCTTGAATTTGCCGAAAACCTAAAGCAACAAGATGTGCTTTGTATCGAGCAATTTTGCCTTGGTCATCATGTTTAATAGGAAACACCCAACGGCAACCTATTACCTTACTGTTAGGGGTTCTTGGAACAAGATCCCAGACATTCCTTTCATGCATTACGGAAAGCTCTTCTTCCATGGCTTTATACCAACAATCAGCCTGGGGTGTACTTAGAGCATTTTTATAACTGGTAGGGACAGGGATTTCTAGTCATATGTCACATAAATTTACTTCACCAACATTTACATCACCGAAACCGGTGCTTTGACCTTGAAAATTAAAGTCCTCTCGTACACATGGAATGTTATTAGCATCACAATACTTCCGCATATCTTCGTGCGATCGGAGTCTAGTCATTTGACCTGGGATGCGATAATAAACATCGATTCTCGAACCAGTCTTTCTTGGAACAGCCTCTTTGACAAATGATATACCAGGAGTAACATGAGGTGCTTCCTCACTTTTACTACAAAATGGCTTAGGCTCCAAATCAGACCTAGGCTTCTCAACAGTTCTAGAAACATTTATAGGGTTAATTTCTGGGTCGGAATCGGACATAGTTTGATCGGGCATTAAAATTAAAGGAAGATTTTGGGGGTCCAGTACAGCTCCACTGCATAGGTTAGGATTGATATCCTCCTCAAAATTTACGTTAATGGATTCCACAATTTTCTTCTTGTTTGGAAGCCAAATTGGATAACCTCTTGTCCTTTGCGCATAGCCGACCATAACTCCTTTTTTGGCTTGCATGTCGAGCTTGCGTCTTTGCTGCTTGGGAATACCCAAATATGCAGTCGCACCAAACGATTTTAAATGTTTCACAGATGGCTGCTTGCCACCAAAAAGTTGAAAAGGGGTTACTTTCTGGTTACCATGACAAGTACGGTTCCATACATACGTGAAACAGAAGAGAGCTTCCACCCAAAAATGGTTTCCAAGACAGCTGTCCTTAAGAAGGGTTTTTATGCTGCTCGGAAACGCTGTTCTGTTGGGGGCTATACGTATTGGTACGTTCTGACCTTATACCATGCTCCTCAAAAAGTGCATCGAACTGCGAGTTACAAAACTCAAGCCCGTTATCAGTACGAACACATAAAATTTTACTGTTTAAAAACCTGTCTACTCTTTTTAAATAACTAGAAAAACATTGAAAACATCACTTTTTTCCTTTACCGGATAAACAGTCACTTTCCTTGAGAAATCATCCATTATTGTCAAAAAATAACGATATCCCCCTATGGCCGTAGTCTGCATTGGCCCGCACAAATCCATGTGAACAAGCTCAAGGGGTTTGGTAGATCTAATCTGGCCAATTGGCTTAAATGACTTTGCACGGGATTTGGCAATTTTACAAGGGTCACAATTTATGTTGTCAGCCTTTAATAGGGGCAAACCTCGGATACTATTGTTTTGGCTAGTATTAGCAACATACTTAGGGTTAATATGACAAAAACGCCTATGCCAAACATTCACATTATTTACAACAGAAGTAGACAAATTTAATGCATTTACTTTAGGAACAACTTTACACACTTTAGAATTTATACATTTCTGATATCTGGGTTTAACAATATAAAGTCCCTCATGTCTCCGGGCATAGAAAAGTTTACGGCCAGTTTTATGAAATACAGTTAAAGTATTATTCTTACAAATATAACTATGGCCAGCTTTATCAATAACGCTACCGGAAATTAAGTTTTGCCTAAGCTTCGGAGAATACAAAACTTTTAATAGCAAAATGTCCTCACACTCACCATCTGTGATGAATTGTAGTGAGACTTCCCCAGTTCCTTCCACAGGGCAGGTGACTCCACCAATGGTGACTGCGACGTTGGTGTCCTTCAGAGGCTTGAAGTTCTGCATCAGGTCCTTGTCACAACAAAAATGAGACGTCACGGCTGTGTCGAACACCGAGTTCCTGGTTTCGGTCCTGGCACTTCCCGATGTGTTGGCCTCAACTATGAGGTTGGTCTCTTGTCATCTTGATGCATTCAGTGGACTCTTCTTTTGTGGGGCTGGGGTTTTCTTGTTTCTTTTTCTTTATGGCTTTTTACTTGACGCTTGGGGCGGAGTGGTTCGTTCTTTGCTGACCCTGTAGGCGACAACCTCTTGGTTTTTACTGCACTTCTTCAGACGAGCTTCTTCAGCTTGGAGTTCTCGCAGGACTTTATCCGACTTGAATTGGTCATCAGTCCACCTGTAGATGGCTTGTAAGATTCCATTGAACTCTTGGGGCAAGTATTGAATCAACTGGAAAGCTTGATACCAGTCGTCGATAGGCTTCCCAGCGTCGTTCAGCAGTACGGCTATCCTTTTCAGACGAGCTGCATAAAGCACAACCTCCTCATTCGGGTCAATCCGGCAACTGAAGAAGTCATCGGTGAGGCCTATAATTCGAGCCCTGGAGTCTGGTCTGAAGTGGAGCTGGAGGATCTTGAAGGCTTCGACTGGGTCATCGGTTTCCGATACCAGCGGTCGAATCTCCTTTTCAAGGCTGAGGTAGATTGTGCTGTAGGCGCCGTCTCTCCTCAGGTTGAAGTCCTTCAGCTGCTTCTGATAAGCTTTGTTAAAAGCAGGATCAGATTCAGGCACTTCATCAGCGTCATCTTTGACCGGACTATAAGGCTGGGGCGGTTCTTCTTTACCAACTACTATTTGCCACGAGCCTCTGTCCATCAGCACCACCTTCACATCGTCTTTCCATGAGCTGTAGTTGTTGGCATTCAGCTTCTCGATGTGAGCGGTTTCCATCTTGAAAAGGGTGGATGGCCCCGCCGTCTCCTTGATCTTCTATATCAAAAACTTAGGATAAACTTACTGAAAAATATCTTCGGTCTATAACCTTGTTATAGTTAAACTAGGGGCATTGCAAAAATGTTCCTGAACTAACCTAAACATCAGAGTTTTAATATTATCTAATAATTCACAGTGGGAAAAATGTAAGTTTAAAGTTGTTGTGAATCGGCATCCCACTTTCTAAATTTTATCGCGAGCAGATAGATAACTATTTTTTATCGTCTGCGAGAAACTTTTGTTTAGTTAATTGGCAACTGTAATAATGTTAATGTTCTTTTTTGTAGAAATAAAATTCGTTGCTTTTTTCTTCCTGTCAAAAATGGTTGTTAATTTTTAGTTTAAATATTTTAGCTACTTCTTTTAAATAATTTCTATCTAATTTGTGACATTTGGCATCCCTGCCGGGACTCGAGGTTCAAGGTCTCGGACGAACTATATACTATTTGCTACGAGGTAAGAACTTTTCTAATTACTACGAGTCGTTTCGGAGACGAAGTCTATATGCAAATCTACTATTCATCCTCTTAACGTCTATTTCTTCAAAGTAGAACTATTGACGATAAAGAAAATCCAATGGAAGTTCAACCCTCCATCCTCGCCATGGTGGGGAGTTAAGAGGATGAATAGTAGATTTGCATATAGACTTCGTCTCCGAAACGACCTCCGGAAGCGTTTTCGGAGACGAAGTCTATATGCAAATCTACTATTCATCCTCTTAACGTCTATTTCTTCAAAGTCTGCCACTCCAAACTCTTCGATTTCATTAAGAAACATTGATGGGGACAGCACCTTTAAATCGTCGACGTCTTCAGAGATGTAAGTCATTGGTCTAGAGTTGATCAAACTCTCTGCTTCGCACAACACTGTACTTAATTCTTCAGCCTGTAAGCAAGCATTGCCAATTACTCGTCTAAGTATTCTTTTCAGGGAACCAATCAGCTCTTGTGCTTGTTGGAGTCGCATGTTTGAATTTCTCATTTGTTCGCAAAAATCCTCAAGGATTGTAGTTGATTTCCAAAACATGGTCTTGCCCTTTAAAGCCATGATGATTGCTTCTTCTTCTCCAGTTATGGAGGGCTCTCCTTCATATATGTCTATCAGATCCATCGGGTCTGTTGCTACTCCGGTCATTTTGCGAAGCTTGGACTTCATTTCTTTTGGGTAATTTACCATTCTTGTATGATGATAAAAGTCCCTCGATACTCCGTAGTTTTCGAACTTCATAAAGGCCCGTCGGTCCCCCCCCAGGTAGCACACCAACGTCGGCCAATATTAAAAAAAAAAATATTGGCCGACATTGGTGTCAATATTGGCCGAAGTCGAAATGGACCCCCCTAGCAAATATTGTACGACGTCGTTTTACGACATTGACCAACATTTATCAACGTCGTACAATATCGCATATCGACATTGGCCGACATAAAAATGACACCCTTCCGGATATTGTACTACATCGGTTTGCGACATTGATCAACATCGCATATTGACATTGGCCGACATAAAAATGGACCCCCCTAGCAAATATTGTACGACGTCGGTTTACGACATTGACCAACATTTATCAACGCCGTACAATATCGCATATCGACATTGGCCGACATAAAAATGACACCCTTGCGAATATTGCACAACATCGGTTTACGACATTGATCAACATTAGTCGTACCACATTCATGGTCGTTCTTTTACAGTACTTCTCAATTATACATTTTTCCATTTCCTTCGCATAACTTTTTAACTCATATGTTTGTTGAGTAGAAAAAAATTATTTACACAAAGGTAATTTTCTTTATATATATTTCTAATTAACAAAAATTTTGTTAATTAGAAAAATATAAAGAAAATTACTTTTGTAAATAATTTTTTTTCTACTCAACAAACAGATGAGTTAAAAAGTTATGCGAAGTACAAATGTATAATTGAGAAATACTGTAAAAGAACGCCCATGAATGTGGTACGACTAATGTTGATCAATGTCGTAAACCGATGTCGTACAATATTCGCAAGGGTGTCATTTTTATGTCAGCCAATGTCAATATGCGATGTTGTAAAGCAATTAACAATAGGTTAAATAAATCAAAATTAATCAAGAAATATTGTATTAGTACTATTGTAATTTTAAAAACTAGTAATTCAGACAGCTATATAAAACCCTACATTACGACATAGCTCTTTTTTTTTCTGTACTGCTTCAGAGTCAAATTAAAACAAATTTTACGTATTATTATTCATATATTAAATATCTGATACTGTTAACTAATAAGTCAACTAATAGTTAATAATGCCCAGTTTGAACTATATCTTAGAAAAATAAACAAGCCAAAAATGAGACTTAAGTTTAAAATAGAACAATTTTTATTTAATCAGAAAAAATACTGTAAATAAATATTATCTGTATATATCAGTAAATGTAACAAATTTTGTAGAAGTATGTAAACAGAAAAATAAATATAAATATTGCACAAAGTTTAAAACATTCTTTAGATTACGAAAAATACATTTAATTTAGTTGGGCTGGATTAAGTTAATTCGATAAATATTAACCCCCTAACAAATAAACTACGACGTCAAAAAAATATTCCGAACAGCTTTAAATAAATCAATCCTTAACCAATTACATCTTTCAAAGAAAGAACTAAAAACAATTTCGAAATTTCTAACCACTTGAGTTCAAAAATAAATAAATTTTACATACAGTTTATCTTCATGAAGTCATTAGCAAAAAGGAACACCGGACGACGTTGAGGACTGCCGACACATTACACACCAGGAGGAAACGGGCTTGGAAAAGAACTTAAATTTCGATAAAAAGAAACTTCACACGGATTAAAGCCGGAGACCACCGACCAGCAGCGGTGAACTATCACTTTTACGGTTTCACTTCATTTCTAATTTTTGTCAACCGCCGGTCTCTCAAAAAGGTAAGATAGAACCACCAAAAGCAACAACACAACACCCAATAGAATACCTAACCCCGCTTATAAGTCCCGCTTTCACACATGGCTATCTCCTATTCGCCGATATAATGAACCGCCCAACTTCCGGTCATTGCGTCATACGTGCGTGACGTCATAAACCGAACCACGTAACGAAAAAAAAAAAATTTGCATAGAACTTCAAATCGCCGATGATCGGAGCGAGAATCTAACAAAGCCCCCCTCATCGATGATTTGACAATTAAAAACCCAATCCAGCCAAACCACAAAACAATGATAATTGTATACCAGAATAAATTTCAATTGTTTAACAATTTTTTTTTTAACAAGATAATAAATTCCCTTTATATTTTAACATTTCTTAACTAACATCAAACAAGTAACGTATATACATGAACTACAATTCAAAAATTTGAACAATAAACAACGATAAAGTAGTAAAACTTCATTAGATCAAGCCGTATTCACTTTCCTCGAGGAAAAAAGTCCTCAAAAATTTCAATTACGGTTCCAGACGAAAAGTTCCTTTGAAAAACACTATGGTTTTTCTTAGAAAAGTCACTCAAGAAAAAGAGAAAAATTTCAAAAACCAGCACTGCTATACAAAAGAACTACATATGCAAGTCAACCGACAATATATTAATACAATTAAACAAAGACAACTTTCATATCAAACTTTCATACAAACAAGAGACAACATATTTAATACTATAATCAGTTAGACATGCACATGCACATACAGCATCAATAAAATAGAGATGTCAGGTTAGAAATAAATTACCAATAATTTCAATTATACAATACAATTATTATTATTATTTTTTTTTAAAACCAAGTTGCACCCTAGGGGTCGCAATCCTCAAAAATAATTTTAACAAATGTAAGCAACTCGCTTTTCGTACGAGCCTTCGTAAAAGGGTCAGCCAGGTTAAATTTACTCTGTACATACTTTAAACTGAAACAATCTTCACGGATCAAATCCCTAATGAAAAATAATTTGACATCTATGTGCTTGGAACGTGTGTTTTCAACCGGTGATTTAGTGAATTCAATTGCTGACCTGTTGTCAGCCAAAAGGGTTGGTTTGAATTTCATTCCGTTAAGGATATTATGAGTGTAACACTCTGTTAACACATTATCGAGCCAAACCAACTCTCTGGCTGCCTCAGTCATAGAAATAAATTCGGCTTCCATGGTTGATAAACTCACACAGCGTTCTTTAAAAGTCCTCCAAGAAATAGGAGATTTGTCAAAGAAAATAATTTGCCCCCCTAATGAAACTCTGTCATCCCGGGACGAAGCAAAGTCGGAATCGGAATAAGCTACTAATTTAGGTTCTTTACAAATGAGCTTTAATTTAAACGTTTTAGAATAAGCAACATATCCCAGTAACCTTAATAAACCTTCCCAATGAACCATCCCAGGGTTAGCTTGAAACTGAGAAAAAATATTAACGGCATATGATAGATCAGGTCTTGTACGACTTGCAATGAAAGATAAACAGCCTAAAACATTCCTGTAAGGAATAGCTGCCATTTCACGTAACTCCTCTTCAGTGGCAGGACAACTCGACTTAGAATATTTGATTCCCTTAGCAATTGGTAGGGAGGAGATTGGAAAATGAAAGGATCTAAAACGATTCAAAACCTCATCAATATACAAATGTTGATGAATATAAACAAAATACCTTTCATATTCGAATTCCACACCAAGTAATTTCTTTGTTAAACCCAGGATTTTTAAGTCGAATTTACTCTTCAGGGAATCAAGTGCTTTTTCGCAAAGTTGGCGAGTTTTTCCAAACACAACAATGTCGTCCACATAAACTAACAAAATTACAGAGTTACTCATGAAATAAGTGCAATTGCACCACTCAAACTTGTTAAAACCCAAATCTTGTAAAACCTGATCTAATTCATAATACCAAAGTCTACCACTTTGATGTAAACCATAAAGTGCCTTGTCTAAACGACACACGAAATTTCCTTTTTCACTATCAACGTAACCCTGAGGTTGGTTCATATAAATTTCGTTTTCTAAATGTGCGTAAAGGTATGCACTTTTTATGTCACACTGGATGTTAACCCAGCCTAAGTATGCCACCAAAAGAGAAAAGAAAAACCTAATAATAGAAAAGTTTACGACAGGACTGAAAGTTTCCTCATATGTCTCCCCTTTAACCTGAGTATAGCCTTGAGCGACCAGTCTTGCCTTGAACCTTGCAATATTGCCATGCTCGTCCTTTTTAATAGCATAGACCCAGCGAGAACCGACTGGTTTCTTATTTACAGGTAAGGGAACAAGATGCCAAACGTTATGTTTAGACATATTCTGTATTTCATCGTCCATTGCCGCTACCCACTCTTTTCTGTGGCGACGCTAAAGCCTGTTTGTAAGTTTTGGGTATTTCCACTTCTAGTCATCCGGACCTTTTACGAGATGAGATTGATGACGTGGAGGGTTGAGAATCTGAACCAACAATACCCCTGAAATTGTTTTGACCCGAGAAATTAAAAACTGAGGGATCATACAAAATTTTGTTTCTTTGGCAATATGCCTTGATTTCGTTCAATGATCTTAGTCTGTCTTTACCGTCTTCAAAATAGTAGATGTCAGTTCGGCTACCATCCTTTCGGAGAACAGGTTTACGAAACCAGTTTACCTGGCGAAGAGAGGGAACAGAATCGGTTAACGGCAAAGGGCTCTGGGTTTCACCCTCATTGTTGGTCTTGGATTCAGGGAGTCTTGAAATAGGGGTTTGAGAAGCCTGATACTCAAACGTTGTGGTGACTTCACCTTCGTCTTCCTCCAACTCTAAAAATGGGCCCAGTGCAGCTCCACTGCGTAAACCACTCGATTCTATAGTTTCCTTAAAAGTGACATTGATTGTCTCAACAACTTTCGCCTCATTTTCTAACCAAACTCTGTAACCCTTGGTTCTAAACCCATAGCCAACCATTATCCCTTTTTTAGATTTGACATCTAACTTAGACTTTCGCTTGACCTTTGGTACGCCGACATAACAGACAGTTCCGAAACTCTTTAAGTGCCTAACAGACGGCTTATGACCTGAATACAGTTCAATGGGAGTAGCTGTCTGCCCCCCGTGACAAACACGGTTCCACGTATAAGCAAAATAAATTGCCGCGTCTGGCCAGAATTTGTATGACATCCCGCTGCTGTGCAAAATTGAACGAACATTGTTTAAAGCTGTCTGATTAAACCGTTCGCAAACTCCGTTTTGCTCTGGTGTATATGCATTAGTGAATTCATGTTGAACACCGGTTTGACCACAATAAGACGTAAACTGATGATTGTTAAACTCCAAACCGTTATCAGTACGGATGATCTTTAGTTTTCTGTCAAGTGACCTTTCAGCACGGGCAATATGCTTTTCGAAAATCCCAAATACTTGTGCTTTGTCCTGAAGAGGATAAACAACAGTTTTACGAGAAAAGTCATCTATAATCGAAAGAAAATATTTCTCTCCATTTCTGCCCTTAGTGCTGATCGGTCCCCAAACATCCATGAAAACCCTTTCTAAGGGAGCTTTTGCTTGTTTTGAGTCTAAAGGTTTGAAAGAGATTCGACGCTGTTTATTTACCTGGCAATCTTCACAAAAGATTTCCTGAAATTCCTCACTTTTTCCTGAAATTCCTTTAAAACTAAAGAAGTTCTATGGCAACTACCGATGGCGCATGCGTAATTTTCTTAAAAACCCTTTTACGACAATCGACAGGTAATAGGAACTCATGTTTCAAATATGAAGTACATATCTATTTTAGTTTGAGCTGTTGAGTGGTTTCAGACAGACTCGTCGCACAAAATAAAGCTAAAATTGCGCTCAAGTAATAATTTACAGTTTAGTATTCATAATGTTAATTCAAGTCAAAATCTCAACTAGGATGGGGAAAAACACATTTCGCGAATTTTGATCGACTTTCAGCATGACGACACCGAATGGAGCATATCATAGATCGAAACAAATTACAAAAGTCCGAACAAACATTTAAAAAAAAATTCGTTACAACTTGTATGGCACAGTGCCAAAAATATATTTTCTTCCGGAGACCCCGCCTCCACCTGTCAGTCAAACTATGGGGGAAGTACACAGTTTGCTATGTATATAATTTTATCTCTCTTTTACCATTGCCAAATACCCCGTGTAAGGGAGTGCACGTTAAATATCCTTCAAAGTCCTAACGCTGCGTACGATGTCGCCCTTAACGGTTGAGTTGGGTGCCTACTCAGGTGTCGGCTCGTCACTTGACTGTGGCTCTAAAATACGACGCCCGTCGCCAATAGCCCTCGTGTAGCTCTAGTGCGACGATAATTCAAACTAAACTAAACAATCTATTTTCAAACACTTTAATTTGAGGAAAAAGTTTTCACATGCTATACATTTGCTCTGGTCAGCTGGTGTTTCACCTAGAAGCAAAATATTCTTTGGGTGGAGTTTGCAAAAAGTTGAAAAACCTATAGGATTATTTGGATTCCGCTCTACAAATAAATTATGTGCTTCTTTTAAGGACATAATTAAATAATACTTCCGTTCCTTAGTTTTTTGTTCATCTTATCCATATGGTCATTTCTTCTTTCATTCCCAGAGCTGTGTATACTATTTCTGGATCCCTATAAAAATTTAGAACTAAATTTTTCTTTAAAGTGTCGCTATCTAAAGTATTCTTTGCAGTTTTATCTTGGCATTTCACGCCAGCATCCTTTGCCAGTTTTGTTATGACAGCTTGCTTTTTAGAAAGGGAATGTGGTAAAGCCTTAATAACTCTCTTTATCGCTTTTCCAAATGCTTGTGGAGAACGATAAGAATTTACTTTTGATTTGGGGATATTATTCACATCATCAGCATCTTGTAGCCTTTTCATATTTCTGTGATTTTCAACCATTTTCTTTTTTCTATACCTCCTTTTACAATCTCTTTGTTTCTTGCGATATATTTCTTGCTTCAATGGATTATTACATCTTTCCTTTTTCACGTTTCTTTCATTCTTTATTTATTTTTCTTTCTCAACTCTTCTTTAGGTCTTTCTCTATACTGTTTTGCTCTTTCGTTATCAGATAATTTTTTCCTTTTGCCATCCATCATTAAATCAAGTACATTTGAATTCAAGCACTAATTACCATGTGATTTTAAACAAAAAAGAAATCATTATTGACATCAGAGCTTGTTGTGTTGCCTGATTCCTGACCTAACTTTGATAGAAAAACATGTTGCCAGATTTCTAAACACAACTTCTTTTTCAAAAAACAATCTACTGGAAACTTTTGTACTGTGCATCACTTTTCAAAATGTCCTGTGCATCACGCTCTTTTATTGATTATTTCTTTAATAATTATGAAATATTCTTTAAAAATTTTATCAGGTGGTTTAAAGGGATATCTTAGCAATGTTATATTATTTTACATTCCTGTCTTAAATAGAATCACAGAAATTTAAGAAAGAATTCAGTGTTATGGAAAAGTTCTTTTTCTGCGAGTTCTGTGCATCACACATACCAATTTGTATAATATATATATATAATAATTTATAAATTTTATTGCTATTATGTAGGTTTATGTCTATGACTATAAAGTATTTTCTTTCAAATAAAATTTTTGTAAGCACAAAACCTGAGTGTAATGTTGCAATTTGTCCTGTGCATCACTCGGAGAATTGCCCATTTTAATTATGCTACAAATACTTCTTAGATATAAAAGCACAAAAATGATAATAAAAAATGGATTTGTTTACCATATCAGCATTTACAAATGGAGAAAGAATCAAATGTCCCGTGCATAACTAACATACATTTTAAAAAATTTCAAAGTAACTATGGGTTTGAATAACAAAATATTTTAGGTTTACTTTGTTACCTATGGGGTTGTTAATATTCGACAAAAACTTTGCTTTATACTTAAAAAAATGTAGGAATAATAAATAAAAACATAATGTCCCGTGCATAACATAATTTTATTGGAAATCGGGAATTCACTACAATGGGAGGGTTAATGATCTTAATGTTTTCAGGGCTGTAAAATAATTTGTCCTTTTTCATTGGCCATTTCCAATGCTCCCATGCCTTTCCATGACAGATACTTGAATATCTTCGTTAATTATATGAATGACTTCACCGGCAAAAAAAAAATCTTGTTGTATACTACTACAACCCAATTCCCTATGCTGACATCTCGATTTGAAGTTGAGCTGCTTTGCGTGCATTGAGCGAGTGCATTTAGGAAGAACTCTTTTTGATTCGCAGAACACTTTACTACATGCATCTTTTGAACTGCCCGGAATTTGTGGAGCTTCGTCCCATGATGTATTGCGACAAATCTTTGTCCAAAATTACCATGACTTTGGTCGAAGCCATGTGTGTTCTAATGATTTGAGCGAAATCCTCTGCTGTTTTCACAACTGGAGCAGTATTCTTTTTAGACGATATCAAGGTCCTGACAGTGGACTTGGCTTTTCCCTGATGCCGTCGACTACCCCTTTACCATGGGAGGTCGCAAAGTACTTCCAATGGAAAGGCTTCTTGTATTTCTTGCTTAGCTCCTCCAAAAAAAGAGACCATATATCTGTTCTTAAACTCTGAAGACGGTCCATCTGTCCATATAATTTCCGTTAGATGCTTGTTTTCCTCAGAATTGAATTTTTTTTAATTTTCTCTGTTGGTCCCTTAGAAAAAAATATTAAAAAGATGTTACGGGTGTGACATTGTACAGAAATTACTAGAAATTCAGCATTTATCGTACAGTTTATGCAAACCAAAAGCAAAAAACTTTCAAGCAAGATAAAAACAAAATGAATTGGCATTATTTTTATTACATCCAACGTATATCTAACTAAATCCATACTTCATTGATTAATGATATAGTAAATTAAAATGTTATGGAAGCACTAAATTAAGAAACTTGTTATTCTTGAAATACAATTTTCCACGAATTTCTTCCGGGTTAGGCAACGAGCATTTAATCTGTTCGATTCCAACATCAGTGTCAAAACATAATAAGGCAACTTCCCATCTTTTTTTCTTAAGTACTGAATGCAAATGTTACCATCTTGCACGGAATTACAGTACCCAAGATAATACAAGGGTTTGATCAAGTCTACCAACTTATTGTCCACTGACTTGGATTTGTATTCCACAACTACGTATTTTCCCCTACACTCTTCAATAGTCATAATTTCTTGATCAGTAGTCATCATGTCTTCGTCTTCACATTTAACTTTTTCCTGTTTGTCCTGTTTAGATTCCTTAAGGGTGATCTCTGATAGCGTGCTACTAAAGGTTAATCCGACTTTCAAAACACCATGCTTTCCTGGGACAACATGGTGTATGGAATGTGTGTTTGGAATGGCATTTACACTTTCCCACCTTTCATCCAAACTGTTCACACAATTTTCAATATCAGATTTTGGAATGAAAATGACAGATATTGCCTTTGTCACAGAGCGAGCACAACTACAAACTCTTCAGCATTACGAACTGTCCACTTTCTTGTTAAGACTGGTGTAGCAACTGCTCGCTTAACCTTACCGCCGATGCCATCAACAGCTCCCTTTCCATGGGATGTGGCAAAGAATGACCAAATAGAGTAAACCAAAATCGCTTTTAAAATATGACAAGTTCATCAAGTTATACTATTTGATCATTTGACCAATGGGCAGCTTGTATTTCATCCTGAGTAAGTACAGCATAGTTCTCCGCAAAGTCCAATTGTATTATAGCCTCATCATCTCCTATTTTCTCACGGCTCTGTTGAAAATATTTATCTTGTAATTTTTTAATGTATGAATGTGCCAGGTATTAGGGAAATGCATCTGTAATTTCTGACACTAAAGTTGCCACATCATCACCCTCATTATTTCCATCTACAATTTTATCCCTTCCTTCAACTTTTTTCCAAGCTTACCAAAATACTTCAACAGCACGTTCATCTTCATCTAGAGCACCAAGCAAAACTTCACCTACTTTATCTTCACAGGCACCACAGTTACTTAGCATGCTGTCTTCATTATATTGACTGCAGACAGACAAATCACGTAATTCTGCAGCTTTGATCTTTAGGTTTGGCACTGCTTTCAACATGAAATCCATGTTTGCGTGATATTTACAGACACACACATTGTGAGGCATCTTTGATGAAGGCAAGACATGTCTAGGCCGCAACTCGAAAAACTTGGTTCTGCTAACATTTGATTCTGGATACTCTTCGCAGAAAATAGCACGAGCTTCATCTATGGTTGTAAACATATGCCGGCGTTGCATATGAACTCTCTTTCCATTTTTATCTAAAATGGATATATAATCTCGCTTCCCTGGCGCTTGACGACTGATGTCGTCTCTTTCGTAAAATTCTTGTTAGGGATTTTTCAAAGTGGAGCAGAGTGACGCATTATAGTGGCGTAAATAATATTCAGAAGCCTTTGTAAAATTTAAAAGTTTATTTAAATACATCACAACATTCACCGGTTAACATGACTTTGCTTAACCAAAACAAACGATAGACAAAAACAGCGACTGCGTGGCGGTCAAGTAAGATCTGCTTACTGCGTAGTCTAAAGAAAAACTAACACCCAAAGAAGGGATACCGGCGGTTAACCTCACATAATTATAGTCAATAGGAAGTGATCAAAAGAAGAGAGCGGGTTTGAAAAACCGGCTGCTTATATACTGAAACAATTAAGCATAAGTTAGACGATGCAGTTAAGCAGACACTAATTTGCATAATATTAAGAATATTAAGAGAAAAACACAAGTTGGAATTAATTCAAATATATTATTTAAAGTTACACAAGCTACTTATAAAACACTTAGATTAATTTAACAATTCTATAAAATAGAGAGAACAGCCAAATTGTTTGTGACTGAGGAAATTAACATAAAGCAAACCAAACACTCAAAGACTTGAACTGAAACGAGTTATTTGGGTTTGTTTGTGGATGACTTCCAGATCTCCTGTGCCTCGACCAACATGAGTACAGTGGAGAGACAGTTGCAGATTGCAATCCGCAAGATCACGGATTGGACGAATAATAATGGTTTCGTTATATCTAACCAGAAAACAATCTGCATGCACTTCTGCCAGAAGCGTGGGCTGCATCTCGATCCAGAAATTATTTTAAATGGTGTGGCTCTGCCTGTTAGATCAGAGGCAAAATTTCTGGGTATTATTTTTGATTCAAAGCTCACCTTCTTGCCACACGTTCAACATCTACGGCAGAAGTGTAATAAGTCCCTGAATATTTTAAAAGTACTATGTACAACAACTTATGGTGCAGATACAACATCAATGCTGAGGATTTACCGTGCTTTGATACGGTCAAAGTTAGATTACGGCGTCGCTGCATATGGTTCTGCCAGGAAATCGGCTCTAAAATACCTCGACACCATTCATCACCAGGGTCTGAGGTTGGCTTCTGGGGCTTTTCGTACATCTCCTGTACAAAGCCTATATGTTCTGTGCCAGGAGCCATCTCTGCAACATCGTCGGGAAAAACTTTCGTTAGCTGTGCCTACTTCAATATTAAAAGTAACCATAATCACCCCTTATATCCTCAAATATTAAATCCAAAATTTCATCAGTTCTTCCCCAATAAAAAGTCATTTATTCCGACATTCTCTATTCGCATGAAGAGCTATTAAATTATCTTGATCTTGAAGATTTTAGAGTTTTTAATTTTAATGATCTTTTTTCACCTTGGGAAGAATCACCTGTACATATCCATAATATCATTAATTTTAAAAAGTCATCAATGCCCGACTCTGCTTTTGTACAAATTTTTAATGAGCACCGCTTTTTTAATTTCTCTTTCAAACCTGTATTTACTGATGGTTCCAAGGCTCTTGCACATGTTGGGTCTGCCGCAGTTTTTACTGACCATAGCAGAAACACTTAATCCTTCATGCTCGGTTTTACCTCAGAAATATATTCTATTTATCTTGTACTTCATCACATAGCAGATCAAAACTTTAAATCATGGATTATCTATTCAGATTCAAAAAGTGTGCCAGATGCCCTCAATAATTTTTCATACAAATCCCACCCATTAATCTCCATAGTTGTAAAGCTCCTCTATAGGCTCAAGAACAATAGGTTTAAAATTAGTTTCTGCTGGGTGCCGAGCCATGTTGGTATTCCGGGCAATGAGGAGGCGGACCGCGCTGCAAAGACTGCTAGTCAAAGCAGCGGCGCCCCTCTCAACTTGCCCGATGCCAGGCTGGCTTGTGCACATTCAATTAAAATAGTGTGGCAAAACGAATGGGACCTTCTTACAGAAGACAAATTTCATAACATATCTCCATCTATATCATGGCCATTTTTTCCATCACCGAGCAGAAGGCAGGAGGTAGTGCTGGCACGCCTCCTGATTGGGCACACGAGACTCACACATGTACATCTTCTGCTGGCAGAAGATCAGCCCATATGTGTCATGTGTGATGTCCTACTAAGTGTTCACCATATTTTAGTAGACTGTCCAGCTTTGACACTGAGCAGGCTTAAACACTTTAACCTAATAAACCTGTCTATCCATGACATTTTAGCTAATCCCCCATATCATGCTTTGTTTTCCTTTTTAGTTGATATTGGATTTTATTCTTTGATTTAGTGTCCGTTTTTTAAATTTCATGTGTATATTTAAAGCACCATTTTAGCCTTTTATCAAAACCTAGTGGTTTATTTAGTTCTTAGAGGTTCTGTGTCATTTTTATGTTCAATTTTAATCTTTTAAAATTACCTAGTGTTTGGCGCAGTATGGCCTTAGATGCCCTTGTGCCATAAAACCTAAACATCCATCCACGAGTGATTTGGTTGTTTGTAAACATTCCCGGAACTTTCCGTGGCAAGTTTAAGTAGCTTATCTAAGTTTCGCCTTGGCAAAATTAAAACGGGAAAGAGCAAGTCCATTTTTAACAAACTAGTTTTTCCTAACAATTCTGATACAAGCAGATGATCTGTTGGGGTCTTTTTATTTTTTAAATCAATCGTAATGATTGGCATCGAATTTTAGTAGGGGAAGATGGCATGTTTTACTACTAGTTGTGCTTTAATTGCTAACATTTCTTAAAAATAAGATTTTATAAGTTGGGAGGATGAGCAATCACATATTTTTTTACTTATCCACAGATATTTATCTTTGCGATTATCTCTTTTAAATCATCATATATGTTATGTAATAAGTTTGACACGTAACTTACCATATTTTCTTTTATTAATCCATTTTAAAATTGTTCACAGAAATTTCCAAAGAGCGTTTTCATTGACATTTTCATTACCGGAGGCAACTGCCACCCGCGTTTGTTTGTCTATTGCTGACCAATGCTCCCTCAACCAGCTAACTACATATTCTTCGGGCTTCCACCGTTTTATTGGTGGACCATTAATTTTGACAAACATAAGATTGGCCACGTGACTAATAATAAGTCTGGACCTTGATTTTGAAACAATATTGTTCATGTGGCTAAAGCCCCGCTCGCATTCTGAAGAACTTACTGGGATGACTTTCGAACAGTTAATTAAAGGAGTCAAGTCTTCAGGAACCTTTCGCCCCCCATTATCCAGAAAATCTCGATAGGCATTTAAAGTCTTAGTGAATGGTAATCGAAATCGTCTGCTTAGTGATTTGATTTCTGATTCTCCATAACCCGGGAGAATTTCAGCTGGCCAGTTATTTTGGTCTAAGACCAACAGCTCTATAATAATGGTTTCTTTTGACTGGAACACTGTTTGATTTATTAGAAATGCTGGCATTCTCGGAATTTTCAGTTAGCAAGCGGCTCCTCAAATTGTTTACAATACTGGCAAAGAACTGACCCTGATGTATCGTGGTCAGCTTTTGGTTGTTGGTCAGTTCTATTGTCCCAAACTTCATTGCCTCTATTGCCACCTCGGCGTTAAACATTTGTGTCCCTTTTTTTTGTTGACATTGATTCTAAGAACCTTATGGTTCGATGTACTTTCTTGTTTGCTTCCACGATGGAAATGTTTCGATTTTGAAAGGCCTCCGACAGAATAGAAAGTTCAAATAGCACGTCGTGCATGAGCGCCAAATCTTTAAGAAATTGTTTGGATGATATGCGCCCCAATAGACCTTCGAAGGTGGATTGTTCCGTTTTGGTCCGATTTTTGTCTATACTAGCCGACTTAAAATGCTTGTGCAAAGCTTCGTAGTTTTGCCAGACTGCGGAAACAGTTTGGAAAGAACTGGCAACCCATTTAACCCCCAAAACACGACCGAATTTCTTAATTTCGGTCTCGAGGCTAGCTGCACATTCTTTAATTTCCCGTTGGTTCTTGGGAGACCGACTATACAAAGAGTAAAGTTTGTCCATCAAAATTTGAAAATGGCTTATGCCGTGGACCTCGTTTATTACGTCTCCAACTGCAAGTTCCAGACGATGGTTCAAGCAGTGCCAAACAACTATGTTGGGAAATATCTGTGACAAACACTCCGCCACACCCGAATTTTTTCCGAGCATAGTATTTGCTCCATCACTAGTGAATGCCACTAAATTTTCTTCGAGATATTTGTCATTAAATCCGTATTTGCCCAGACAATTTAACAAATATTCTGTTATAGTCTTGGCGTCTTGACTTGGAAGTTCAAGTAAATCTAAAAACGTGAAAATTGGTTCACATGATTTGTCGGTCTCGCATTTCATCTATACGATCAAAGTAGTTTTGCTGCTGAGAGTGGTAGATTCATCAAAAAGTATCGAAATTTTACCATTTATTTCAATAATGCGCTTGCAGATTTTTAGTTTCATTTCTTGAGCCACGTGATCGATGATGTTTGTAGCACTAAATCGTGATCGTAAACCATGAGCCATATCAGCACCATTTAACTGTTGCAACTCTAATAAGTCGAAATGGTCAGAATAAGGTCTGTCGGGTTTGGCAAGGAAGTATGCAGTTCGGAAAACTTTGCATGTTTCGTTGATTTCCGACCTGTTTTGTCGGTCAACAGATTTTTCCAAAGGCTGTATTTTAGCACTCTCCAAAATCTTTACAGCGTTCACGTGGGCATCTGATTTTAAATGTTCGAAGATTTTCTTCCTCAGCGAAGTCAGTTTTTTCCCCCGATCAGAGCCATAGCAACAGACAGTAGTTGAAGCCCATTCTTTTGAAATGGCAACGCCTTGTGACTTCAGTGAGCCAAGATTTTTAATGCTGGCACAATATCCACATCCAATTTTTCCATTGCTGGAGTTAAGCCAAGGGTAAAGCTTTCTCTTTTCATTCCACATTTCATTGGTCCAGACATCGGGCCATGACACATTTTCCGGTTCGGTTGGGATTTCAGGGGTGCTTAAAACAAAACTTGTACTTGCTTCAGAATTTACTACAGCAGGAGCAGACTCGGCAGTGGCTTCCTCTTCGATACGACGTCTTTGTTTAAAGAAAGGATGCATACTTGAATATGGAAACTGCGTGTTAGAATAAAGCCAACGTTGAAGACAGCTATCACTTCATACACTACGCCTCTTTACCTAAGTAGTTAGCAGGTGTCGGCTCGTCACTTGACTATGGTTCTAAAATACGACGCCCGTCGCCAATAGCCCTCGTGTAGCTCTAGTGCGACGATAATTCAAACTACCTACCTACCTAAGTAGTTAGGGATGGGTCGTTCACCACTGAACGAATCTTAAAGAACGACTCTTTAAAACGAACGAATCAACTGAGTGACTCTTTTTAAAGAACGATCGTTCTCGTTCGTTTTCAGCCAATCAGAAGGCCACCTATTGAGTCAAACCAAAAGATTCGTTCAAAAGAGTCACCTACTCAGTTAATCACTTGGTGGTATATTTCGGAATAACCCGGGAATATTGTAGTTCCCGTCGTGTTCCGTTCTTTTGAACGAATCTTTAAAACGAACGAGAACGATTAGAACGAATCCTTAAAAAGAACGGGTCTGACTCATCTCTATAAGTAGTCGCATATATCCCATCTTTTCTCACCAAATTCGTTCACGTGACAAACAGGTTCAAGACAGAAAATACTGTGTTTCACTCATTGGAAAAGGGGGTCCGAAAAACTCTACCATTATGTCGGCTTCGGCTGTCCATTTAGGGTTGGACAAAGAGGTGATTCCAAGTACTGATCCATACTTCAGTAGTAGGGAAGTCATATAGCCTTTCATTGGGGCAGTGTCGACTAAATTATAACCTATTTTTGTTACATTTCCTGCCTAACAATGAATTAGTATTTTCTGAACACAAACACCCTGAAAAGCACAAAAATACCTCTTTTCTTGTATGACAACTCGAGTGATTTGTTTTCAAAAGGGCGTGTCGCACGTGTCTGAGAATAAGAGAGAGAGAGACTCTAACTGGGTACAATGGACAACACATGGCCGGCTTGCTGGCTAACATCTTATTTAGGCCAAGGGACATATAGATTTATTTATAACAATGATAACAATTATTATTTATTTTATACCTATGCAACTTTTCAAAACATTCTACACATAATGCGGGCTGGCCCTTACAACGTATACAATATGTCGTTACTTTTTCGCGGCATATAATCTACCTTGTATTTTTGACAATTGTTTGTATCATTCTTTACATCGTTTTCTTGTGTTTCTGGCAGCCCCTTGGAATGATTGTAGAAAATGTTTACGTTTTCTTGACGGATTTCTCTTTTCAATATCGGCTTCTTCGATTTCTCTGTGATGATCTTTGATCAAGAGATGATCGATAATTTGTTCTCGAAATTTTAAAATTGGAATTTTTTTAGTTCCTCATTTTTTGTTGATATACCATGCATTTACCTGGCAAGTTCCGCATATTAGTTCGATTATAATTTTTCTGTACCATTTTACCGTCCTTCGAAGACAACTGTAGAAAGATGACATTTGATGAGATAGATCGACACCTTTTTTCGCATTATTATAAAACAAAAACGTATCTGGTTTGGGTTTATTTTTTGGCCCCTGAATAATTTCACATTTATGATTATGAGAAGTTGTTAGCATATATACGGGACTTTTATCCTCCATTTCATATGTTTGACTCCACTACGATTTTCAAAACTTATAATGATACCCCGCACTTGCTTTTGCTTTGATTGTGGTGGTAGACATTTTCTGTTATTTTTTATTGTTTCAGCATCAGTTCTTCAGCCAAAGGGAATACTAGTATAAAAACTATCTGTAAATAGAACGCGGCCTTCAAATAACAAGTCTCTTATCAATTTCATGACTACGTCATGAGAATGTGTTTGGGCTATTCATTTTGCATTTTTTCCTGCATAAATCTCGATGTTATAGGTATAATAATTGTTAAATATTTGCCTAATTCACAAGACATTTTTTAAAAAATTAAATGCGAGTCATACGTTCTGAACCCATGCAAAACCACGTTCAAGCAATTAGTAAATTTATAATTTAAATTGCATCCTTGACAAGCTTTTCCTAAAACTTCGCCGGTGAGATGATCATAGTTAATGACGCTTATGGTTTCTTTTGAAAATTACTTCCCACACAAATGACATTTTTCTGGATTAATAATTTTGCTTTCATTCATAGACACATTTTTTCCATATATTTTAACACAGCTTTAGAAATATTTTGTAAAGAATTTATAAGATTTTGAACAGCATCCGTGCCACAGAAAAATTTATGGAAAACCACTTGCTTTTTATTATCAATTAAATCAAGAGAATATGCTATTGGTTTATGAATTTGTTTTTATATTGAATAAGTACTGGCATTATTTGGTTCGGCTGATGAAACTTTTGAGTAATACTCTCAAAATCAGCATACACACAAAAAGGTTGAAAAAACATTTAATGAAATGAATAAAATTTTAAATATTTCTCATTGTTTGTTGGTAGTCTATTTCTACGAGGTTCATTTTGTAAACATCTTTTCATGTGATTATCTAAAGTATGCTGATGTGCGTAACCCATTAAACAATTTTTACAATATTTATAAATGCCTTGCTTTTCATGCGAAAGCCTAATTGTTTTTAACTGTTGTGTGTTGCTTTTATGAACCTGTTTTACCTTTTTAATTAGATTACCTAGTGTTTGGCGCAGTATGGCCTAAGATGCCCTTGCGCCATAAAACCCGAACATCCATCCATCCATCCATGCGAAAGCCTATTAAAGTTCTTTATCAAAAAAATAATGTTTTTTGTACAGCAACAAATTTACTTCTTTGAAAGCATTATGCTTACTTTTATAAATTGGGAACATTTCATGTTCATATCCATAAACATTAATAGATCGCTTATTTCTTTGTTCAAATTTTGGAATATCATTTATTTGTACAGGACATTTCAAAAAAGTGTAAGATAAGTACTTTAAATATTTCTGATGTGTACAATACAAAGATTTATTGAATTTTTGGGGAAATAAGGCTGCTAAAATGGAAAATATGAAACACATATTTTTCAAGCAAATTTTATGATTACGGGGAAGCTTGTTATCGTTAAAGTAGTTAGTAATATGCTTATAGACTAAAAAATCTCAATTAAAAAGTAACTCAACATGTTCTTCCACTAAGCTCTTCAATTACAAGTGGCTTTTCTTAAATTAAAATTTTTTATACTTTTTTGGAAAGGATTTATTTTTTTAACAACAATGCCATTAACAATTTAGTGAGAAATTCAAAAAGCATATATAGGGCATAAAAGTCTTAGTTAAAATTAAGCTGACTTGGATACTAATAGATTAAATCTAATTCTTAAAGAAGTTTTTCTTCTATCTTGTACGCAATTCAAGCACTTAATGTTTAACACACACTTCTTATTTTTGATTTTTTTTAGGGGAGGATTGCATTTTAAAAATCTCCGTTTAAATCTATACCTTCCAATATTTACTTCTATGAAATCTATGTTTTTGATTGTCCACTCAGAACCTAATTTTAAAAATGATTCGAAAGTTTTGTATATGCAGACTCTAGCTTAGTGTTGATTTCAAGGGAGATAAGTCTTTCAGCGTTAGAAGTAAAGTAAGAATATTGGTTAATAACGTCTTCATTATTTAATTTTTCAAAAGTAACTCGAAGTGATATGATAAATCTAACTTTCATTTTCTAAAATATCTTTCATTTCCTTTTTACAATTATTTAATGCTATTAAAGGATCAATAACATTTATCAAATCTTTTCTAAAGCAATTAATAAAATTTCTGAATGCCTGAGATTTTAAATAAAACATTTTAGTAATATTTCATTAAGATTAAAAAGATATTTTAATAAAGTTTCCGACAGCATTAGATAAGATTAAAAAAAAAGCTTTTTGAACATTATAAACATACCAATTGCGGAAATTGGTATGTTTATAAACTTCTTTCTTTCATTTTCCAATCCCTTTGAAAAGCTTACATAAATGCGTCTTTGGTACTTTTTTACCTCCACTGCCATTCCACTGCTGACGTATACTGACTTGAGTGGTATGCTTTGTGGGTTCATAAAATCATCCTGAAGAATAATGTCATACTCCTTTTGATGTTAGTCTTCTTAAACACATTTTACAGGAAAACGTAAAGTTCTTAAGATTAAACTTTTATTGTTATACACATTAAAATATATTGTATTACCTATAGAAAATTTTACTCTTAAATGCATTCATTCATGTCTTTAGAACATAGTCTTTAGCATACGAACAGATATATTCATTTTAGTAATATAAATGAGCTTATAACTAACTATCTTCCAAGCATATCAAAGTGAAACAGGTACACAATGATAGCGTATATTTTAAACAAATGAAGACTATGGTTATAAATTTTCAATTTTATGAAATAAACTGAATAGTTTTTGAACTTACCATCTTTAGAAAAGGATTTTTTTTTTCTGTCATCATCAGAATCATTGGAAAAATCAGTGTCATGCTTCTTGCTTGTGCTTGGCTTAGCTGATTTTTCAACTGAAAGGAATAAAATTTGTAAAACGCGGTACTTATTGCAAATCATTGTTTAACTGCCTGAAGGATACAGATGTATAAACACATCTCTTGACTCTTTTCCCAGTACTACACATATTTTTTTAAATTTTAATTTTTATAATTTTAATAAATTTTAATTATTACAAAGTTTTCTTAAACTATTTACTAAAGAAATAAATTTTAAATATCTAATTTTCTTCAATTAATGAGTTTAAAATTTTAAATGTTAACAGTGAAAACAAGTTTACATTGTATCAAAATTGTGTATACCTCAAAAGTTTAATAAAAGTATTCAAGTAAAATACATTCTAAGAAAATAAAACTAGTTTACACGTAAACACACACCTTTAGACCACGGGTGCTTTTCTCTGCGCTTTATAATCAGAGTGTTCTTCTTAAGATCCGAATCTAATAGAAAATTTTATACAATTAAAACTATTTCTGTAGAATTTTATTTTAAATTTTGTTATTAAAATAAATTCATTTTTAATACCGTTTTGGGATGAGGTTTATAATCAGTTTCGATTTTGCTCATTAATTCCTCCAAGGAAAATTAACATTCTTCATCGCTATTTTCACGAAAAGCGTAAATGCTGTCCATAGACCCATCGACTTTTTCTTTCGGGCGGACACGTTCTGTTGCTAAGTTGGGACGGAACAACTTCTTCATGCAAAAGCTTTAATATTGTCCATCTGCAGCAACCAAGTCATTCACTGACTCCAAACGTTTACGTATTGAAAGTGAAAAGTCATCTTTGCCATTCAAAAGCTCTAAAGATTTCTCTTTCACACCCAACTTTGTCACCAGGTGTACAGGATTTCGTTTACAGGGTTCGTACCGTGACTCTTTTTCGGCATAATTCTCTGGAATTTCTTCTCCACAAAGGAAACAATGCGTTTTAAAACTAAATATTGGGGTAGACGACCGAAGTTGAGATATGGTTAGGGCTTTTTCAGCTATCTTGACGTATGCAGATATATATCTGTTTTTGGTATACATTACTCTACATTTCTCGTAAATTTCAAGAGGAGTTCTTCATAAAAAAAATATTTATTTTCGAATCATTTCGTTTCTTCCTTGCTTCAGCGAAAGATGTTAACTACTTCTTTTGAACAACAGTCGTCTTAGAACCATCTTTGAACGTTTTATCACATAACACTGTCCAGTTTCGACATAATTCATTGAACTAATGCATGTGCAAAGGAAACAAAATAAACATTCAATCGCTACGTATAAGAACAGCCAACGATAATTTTATGTTGCAACTGACCATATCGGATATAGGCCGACTCTTTTTCCCCACTAGAGGGCAAAAAGAGTAATTAAATTGGACCCCCTTTAGTTCATGGCTTCTATTTGGGTGGCCTTTTGGTTCGAAGATACAGTCCCCCCCCCCCCCCCCCAATGATTTCTTTGACTAGGAATGTGAAAACAAGCACACACTTGCGTGCAGACAGACAAAGATAAAGCCCATTTGTCCGTAATCAGTTGTCACCACCACCTAAAAAAGGACACTCCAAAAGACCCCCCGCAGAGATAACGGCATCGCCTCTTCCCCTCGGTAGTTTTTCGACCTGCAATTGAAAATTTTGGACTTTCCGCATTCGGGCGGAATTTGTCTGATTTTCAGCTCGCTGTAACAACCAAACTATTAGTCTGACATAAATGATGTAATTGACTTTTCTTTAGCTTGTTTAAAGTACTTTAAGGGGGCAGTATACATTGGAAATTTTTTTTAATTCCTGGCATATAAAATATAAAATTTTACACCCATTACAAACATAACCAGACTAAAATAATTGCATAAAAATTAAAAATAAATTAGTATTTCTTGTTTAATTAACGGTTAATTACATTAATTGGTATCTTACACCACCGGTGATAACTCAATTTTCTAATTAAGATAGAACTTTAGTTTTAATTGTAAATTAAAGCCAATAATGCATTTATTAAAACCTACTAGACTTATTATTTAAACTTGAATACTTTTTAAGTTGGAAATTATTATCTGAAAGGAAATTGGAAATGTGTACTTTTGACATAGTCAAATTAATAGTAACAAAATTATTTTAATATCTTACCTAGACAAAAAAAAATCTAGCAGGTTTTATGCATTGCATTCTTAGCTTTAATATCCCACCTAAATATTAAAAATCGGTTAATTTAAACTAGAGTTATCACCGGTAATGGAAAATCTTACGAAGGAAAATCATTGTTCTTTACAAATTGAGTTTAAAGTTAGGAGTAAAGGTTTGTGTAATAAAGTAAAACTCACAGGGCACAGTTCGACTTAAAATAATTAACTGAAGTCTCCACCTCTGTATGTAGGACCTTCTCTTTTGCAATTACGGTCTTCTTTGGGTTTTTTGGCCCCTGTGATGTATTTCCTGCGATGTTTAGCAGCTGGTATAGATTTGCGTTCTCAGCTTAGAATGCGTTTTCATCTTTCTTTTTCACACCTTATACCATATATTTGCCTAGAACTATCATCATTCTCCTCATCACTTCTAGTTGAGGTTCACATCCTGCATTGAATTGGATCACTGCATCGTACACTGACAGTTTCACCACGTCAAGTCCAGCGAAACTCTTCTTCGGACATCGCTTCCAAATAAGAGCGTGGAGGCTCTCATTGCAGTTCTGAGTTTTGCGTGGAGGCACTTCTCTAGCATGTCAGGGGCTGTGAGTGGAGTATAAATGGGCTTTACTAGATTCATTATCTCCTACGGCAGTCCACCTCTGTGCTTGTAAGGTTTATCGGTAGCTTTAGATCGCTGGTACGAGCACCAACTTTCCTCTCCAGCAGGGCACTTGTTGTGCAGTGGATGAGAATCTTCTGCAGACAAATGGTAAAAAGTACTCCATATAGCATTCGACATTTGCTTTACAGAATCTGTGTTGTTCCGAAGAGCTATTCCAGAATAGTTTTGCATCTTGTCGATTAAGCGTTTAGTTCATTTGCCTTGACCACCGAGTCCAGTGTGTTGGGCCTTTAGTTTTCGTAGAGCTGTGCCAAGTATCTTTTGATAGGGTCCAATGCACTCTTTCTTTACAATGTCAATATTTGGGTAAGAATTCAGTTCTTTCACTGTTGCATAGCTTGCTGTCGCCATCACCCTAGAATTCGGCATACTCAAATCTACGTTTTATTTTTGACCTTCCACACCCAGGACGGGGCCGACTGGGTAATCTTCCAACCATAAGCCGTTTTGATGCCCCGTCCGGGAGATGCTCCCGCAACAAGGAAGAAGTCCAAGGGGCCACCCACCCCCATCATATATTGAAAATTAAACAGGTACAAAAAACAACGGCACAAAGGCTCTTGCCAGACCAAATTCTCAATTAATGTAATAAAAATCATCTTAATTTATGCAAACAAAAATTTCAAATCTAAAAGTCTAAATCATTAATCATGTAGACAATATTCTCAAAAGAAAAAAAACAAATTTACACATAAATATTTCCATATTCTTTAACACCTTAATATTTCTAATAATCATAATAATTTAATTAATCAAAATCACTCCAAAAATAACCATATAAACAATTTTTAATAATTTACTAAGGGAAAAAGAAAAAGCTTTTTTCTTTTAAAAATAACAATGAAGTCTGCCGCGGGGGCGGGGGAAACCGAGAAAAATAACTATCAATCTTATCCGATAACAATACTAAAAAATAAAAGTGAAACCCATTGCCAGGGTTTGCCGTTATAGCCAAAGGTTTTAAGGTTAGATCGTCTAGTGGTTAGTGCAAAAGTTCGTGTTTGTAAATAAACAAATTCCAGTGTTTAAACTTAGATTGATGATTTATTCATGGAATTAAATGATAGGCTAAACAATACATCTGCGAAGGGGACCCAAGAAGGTAGAGAACGCTGCACAGTAACAAGAGGGACAAGTAAAGATACCTGGAGAGATTCGGGAGTCAGAACAGTGCTAAGTCGAAGCTGGCAGTTACGGGCATTGGCGGCGCTGGGGAAGGCATCTCGTGGCGAGGGTCTTTCTCCGGAAGGTGTGCCGTTGGGACAGGCCGTTGCAGGAGAAGGACTTTCCGCAGCCTAGCGGATCAAGGAGGATGAGGAGCCGGTTGGCTGCGATGATCTCGGGACGAGAGACAGAGCAATAATGATGATGGTTTACGTCAGCCTAGGCGGTTCTTGCTGCCCCTTGTCAATCAAAGGGGTCCAGGGTTCCCTCATTCGTTGAGACACAGTCCCGAGCGCTCCCCCTTCCACATAGAATTAGTTAACCAGCCAGTAGCGATGCCCTTGTTCCTGACTCCCTACTTACTATTCCCAGACATGGTGGCTCGAGTTGATCTGTCAATCAACCCGAAGAGGTCAAGATGTCAAGTGGGGAATGCCACTGTGGCATCACTCCCCCCCTTTTCAATTTTGAGAGTTTCGAAAGTGCAGTAATTATTTACCTCTTGTCACCATGCAGCGCCAAAAAAATAATTTCTTACATCAAATTTTATGGGTCCCTCGCTGAAAAAATACAATATAATAATAATGACAATGAGATACAATAATGAAATATACTTGACATTGACATTCAGTTCTGTTTGAGTAGAATACATGTAAATGTTACTTAACAAATTTCAAACTATCATTAACAATGGAAGATGTTAATAGTTTATGTAATAAGTGGTTCCGAGTAAATATTTTTAAGGTTGTTGCAATTAATATGTTAGATTAATTACACACTTATTAATACTTTTCCTCTCTCCTCAATTTCGAACATATTTCAGTAATACAAGAAAAATTAAGGTGACTGTAAAATATGAGGAAAAGTTTAAAAAAAAATTTAAAAGTTATTAATGTGAATTTCCATGATTGAAAGAATTTCTGCAATGGTAAATGTTCTGTTTGCAGTTTTGTGAAAGTTCTTAATTGTCATAATTAAAGTATGTGGAAGAGTTCACTGTTCAAAAAGTTTATCACTAAAAGTTCACAATTATAGTTGTTATGTCACAATTATTGGTTTATGTTGATTGTCGAGATGGTTGAGTTCAAAATAGCACACTAATTTTATTTAAAGCAGTGTTAATTGTGGAATACACCAGGCCCGAGAATACATAACTCTCACTGAACATCTTTGCAACATTGGTTAGATGTTGAGAATGCTCTATAATGAATATTATACGCTGGATTGTAACATGGTTGCTTGACAGCTGCAACTGGTGTCTTTGACAAGGCTTCAATTTGCCTCGTAGTGTGGAGAAAACACAATTTGTAAACGCCTTTCCTTCTTCAGGTAAAACAATAAAACATTTCCACTCTCTGGATGTGTGGAGCTCCGTGATTTGCAGATGGACCTATGTGGCTTGTAGTTGGATCACTGGTTATTAACTTTTATTAGTAGCTGAAGACTCCGGCAAGAACAGTGAGTTCAGACCAGCTGAAAAGCCTCTCCCTACTGGAGTAAGCTAGCCTTCAGGATCGTGCACTATCCCAAAAGTAGCTGTCGACAGTATCTCAGTTTGGTTGTATCCCAAAACAAAATCCCAAATGTCGTCTGCTAGGCATCCCTCTACCCATTGGGCCCCATGATAAAAAAACTCACAAATTCTCATAATTTAATTGCATTATTATTTTCGATGGTCACATTAAAAAAAAAAAAACTTCACTATTTAACACTATACTAAAAGAAAACTCAAAGGTTTCTCAGCGAATGATAACAAAAATTGTTAACCACACTTTTTGACAACAGACGGCAGCAGGTAACAAGCATTAGTGCAACTGACCAGCCTAAGCAAACCGGTATTTTGTTATGAGCGGGAAATCCACTCGGCGATGCGGTGCTTTTCAACCATTTTCACGCAAGACTCTCTGTAAGTACCTTTCCTTTTTCCCCGCTAGTAATGGCATTTATTTGCATTTTGCCCATTTTTCATAGTGTTTCCAATGCCTTTTGAGAGTTCGTTGCTGCTGTTACTGCGTCTGTGAAGTTTTGTGGGTTTGCTTTCAGTACGTCTATTCTTATCTCAGGTAGAAGCGTATCAATGAATTTTGACAATTTTAATCGGTCGATTATTTGCTTTGTATCATTGTTCTCAGTTTGATGTTTTGTTCCTAAATAATTGTTAGTCAATGTTGTTACTCTATATGCAAAGCTTTTTACTGACTCTCCCTCTCCCTGTTGACATGTGCTGAAATTTGTTTGATTATCAGTTAGACCGATTTCATCCGAGAAAAACGCAATTAATTTCTCGCATATAAGGTTGTAATTATCCGACTCCGATAATTCAGTGTCATTTAAGAGAAATGTTAGGGCATTCCCCTTTAACCTAGTTTTTAAAATAGTGAGTTTTTCCTGATCTGTCCATCCTGATAATTGCGCAATGTCATTGAATTGTTTGAAAAAGAATTTACATTCCTTTGGTTCTCCATCGAAAAATGCTGTCAACAAAGCAATGCCATTTATATTTCTTGAACCCTGATTTTGTTGAATGTTTGGATTTGCATCCGGTTGGCGTCGCGGTGGCATTGTTACACTCAAAGGTTTTAGACAAGGAAAACAAATTTATTCGTTTTAGAGAGAAAAAATTAAACAATCAATGTCCCCCAAGAAAAAAAAAACACTCAAAGAAAATAAAAAATTAATAGTTATGAAATATTTCATGGTGATACTTCATAATTTTTATAGAAAAGGTGACAATGAAATTCCTGTAATGGATTCTGGTCACGGTACCAATGCCAGGGTTTGCCGTTATAGCCAAAGGTTTTAAGGTTAGATCGTCTAGTGGTTAGTGTAAAAGTTCGTGTTTGTAAATAAACTTAGATTGATGATTTATTCATGGAATTAAATGATAGGCTAAACAATACATCTGCGAAGGGGACCCAAGAAGGTAGAGAACGCTGCACAGTAACAAGAGGGACAAGTAAAGATACCTGGAGAGATTCGGGAGTCAGAACAGTGCTAAGTCGAAGCTGGCAGTTACGGGCATTGGCGGCGCTGGGGAAGGCATCTCGTGGCGAGGGTCTTTCTCCGGAAGGTGTGCCGTTGGGACAGGCCGTTGCAGGAGAAGGACTTTCCGCAGCCTAGCGGATCAAGGAGGATGAGGAGCCGGTTGGCTGCGATGATCTCGGGACGAGAGACAGAGCAATAATGATGATGGTTTACGTCAGCCTAGGCGGTTCTTGCTGCCCCTTGTCAATCAAAGGGGTCCAGGGTTCCCTCATTCGTTGAGACACAGTCCCGAGCGCTCCCCCTTCCACATAGAATTAGTTAACCAGCCAGTAGCGATGCCCTTGTTCCTGACTCCCTACTTACTATTCCCAGACATGGTGGCTCGAGTTGATCTGTCAATCAAACCGAAGAGGTCAAGATGTCAAGTTGGGAATGCCACTGTGGCACCCATCTTATTCCATAATCAAATTTAAAACACAGATCGTTAAAAAATTTTTAATGGATAAATAAACAGATACAAAATGAACTTAAGTGGTTGCAAAATATAAGTTATATTTTACAGAACCAAAGCTATCACTCTCAAATGAATGAGAGTGAAGATGTTAAAAAAAAGTATACGTAAAATTCTCCAAGAGGGTACAGTGTATCCAGTGGAGAAAAGGATAAAGGAGCCTATTTTGTAGGTACCTCCAACAGAACCACAAATTTATTTCTTTTTACCTTTTCCCCACCATTTTCAAAAAGACAATAAAAAGAAAAGCCCTAGGTTATCACAAGTGGTACATCTATCCCGAACCGCCCTCCAGTAAAACTCATGATATGACAAACCAACCTAACAATGCCAACTTGCTACAAAAAGCAAAGAAATATAATACAAAAATTTAACCGTCCACAATAGTTAAATAAAATTCAATAAGAGATTAATAAAACACAAGAATATAAACAGTAAACCACTCTGATAATTATAACACAATAATGTTTTATCACACACCTGTAGCTATAGTTACTAATAATATATAGCAAAAATTGAAATGACTAAAAATATGACTTAATTAAAATACAAAATTCTAAATGAAAACCAACTGTTATTACTCGGAGTCATCCACAATTTGTTGAGAGATTAAAATACATTGTTTGATTCTATTTATTGAATCTTTATTCTTTAGAACCAAAGTCAGCCAGGGCTCCTCAGAGCCCTCAGCTGGTTTAGTTAAGTGAAAGATTTCTATATATTTACAGTTAGACATAATGGTCAGGGGTCCCAATGTGTTCCTCCACGTCAGAACAAGGGCACAGGGGGGAGCGTCTTATGTTGAAACGAAATAAATAGGATAAAAAGGGACCATGTCCCGTTAAGCTTTTATCAACCCTCCAATTAAAACACAAAACTTTATTGAAAGAAAGAGAAAAATTAAAGCATTTGGAGTACAAATCATTAATATGTTGGGCGAATAATAAATTATCATCAATTGTTATGCCTAGATATTTAAGGTGTTTAACCACACTAATAGAAGCACCGTTAATTTTAAAACTGGGGCACCTAGACATAAGCCGAGTGGCCGTTTTTTGGATTTTAAAAACTTTTTTATAAAGACAAGTGATTTAGATTTTTCTATTGAAAGATTGTTTATTTAATTCCTGAGAAATATTAGCTAGAAGTGAATTGGTATTAGCCTCCAGGTCCCTCTGCGTGTTGGCAGAACGAACAATGATTAGGTCATCAGCAAAGGCCTGAATTAAACGTCCTGGGCCATTAAAGCTCAATAAAGAATTAAAATAGATAAGCCACAGGACCGGGGCAATAACCGAGCCATGCGGCGCACCCTTATAAATTTCTTTAGAAATAAAAATGTTATTATAAGTAAAACAAATCCTTCTATTTTTAAGGTAAAAGGAAATTAAAGATTGCAGATAAATAGGGAGATTTTTTTTCTCCAAAGATATCAAAAAGGATGGCCCAGGACATATTGTCAAACGCTGCCTTATTGTCAATAGAAACCAAGGCAGTCAAATTAAAATTATTGCGATTATAAATAATAAAATCTTTTAATTTAGAAACAGCTAATTCGCAACTTCTTTTCTCTCTAAAGCCATATTGGTTGTCGTGTAAAATATTATTACTATATAGCCAAAAATTTAGCCTGTTTACCACCCTTTCAAAAAATTTCCCAAAGTAAACAAATATGGCGATAAGAATTGCACGAGGAAGGGTCCTTCCCCGGTTTAAGGAGGAAGAAAGCCCTACCCTCGGCCAAACAGTTAGGAAAGAAACCCCAAAGAAGCGATTTATTGAAAAGTTTTAAGAAAAGCGACTGATTTAAATTAAAACATTCTTTTAAAATACTATAATCTAAATTATCTGTTCCTGGGGCCTTACCATTCTTTAATTTTTTGAAAACAGGGATTAATTCAGATAAAGCTAAATCAAGGCCATCATTAATATTACTAAAGGTTGGTAATACAAAATTAATATCATTTTTAGTGTAAAAAATATGATCCAAAAGTTTGCTTATTTTATTTTCGAAAGGAAGGTCAGGCTCATCAAATTCAACCGGAAGGTCGGAACCCTGAACCAGCTTGCCAAAAAGAGTTTTGAAAAGAACCATATTTTTCAGGTAGTGGAGGAACACCCCCCCTTCCAGGCCGTGTTTTTTGCAGTATTTAAACTACGTTTAAAGAAAGCTCTGTGTTTTTTTAACGAGATCAGGGTTTTCACCCCTTTCCCTTGCATTTTTATGTTTTTTAAACAAAGCAGTAGTTTTATTTCTGAGCATGGCCAGCTCCCGTGTCCACCAAGAAAAATGAATAGATTTCTTTTTACGTTTCTTTTTTATATTGTTAAAGGCACAGTTCCCTATATCTAGAATAAAATTTGAAAAAAAGAACTTCCAGGCTGGGGATGTCGGTGATGGAGTCGACAAGCAAGTCATATTTGTGGAGAACAGTTCTAACATTTGTAATAAACTTAGTCATGGGGAATCTTGTTTTGTAATGAAGTCCACAAGAGTATCTTCGTTATCACAAAAGTTAAAGGTAATATATTTATGGTCACTGTTCGACTCCAAATCCAACACACACCAGTCCTGAAAAAAATTTAAAATACCGCAAGTAGAAACAGAAAGATCGAGATTTCTCCGGCCCCTAGTGGACACGAAAGATGGACCAAGCTCCGGAATATTGAGTAGGTTCAAATTATTAGCTAAGAAAAATAGCCTCATGTGGTCGCCCCTCTAGTTCTGGATAGGATGACAGGGGTTGGGGAGCCCAGTCGGTTAGGCATTCGCATAGCATGCGGAAGGTCCCAGGTTCGGGTCCGGGCATCGCCAACATAACTGCCGACCTATAAACGGCCCGTGCAGCCAAAAATGTCCGAATAATACCCCGTGTGGAGGGAGTACACGTTAAATATCCTTCAAAGTCCTAACGTTGCGTACGATGTCGCCCTTAACGGTTGCGTTGGGTGCCTACTCAGGTGTCGGCTCGTCACTTGACTGTGGTTCTAAAAATACGACGCCCGTGAGTTGATATATCTACAAAAACCGATGATTGGGTGCTAGTCATAAAAGAAACATAAGGTTATTGGCTATAACAATTTGCGAACCACCAGAACGGGAGGAGAAAATCCTGAGGCCATGAGGAAAATTTACTGGTAGATTATTAATCAAATAAGGATCTTGTAAACAAATAATATCGGGATGACCCCGAGAAATGCATGCCAATAAATTATTGTGGGCGGTCAAAGAATGATTTAATTTAATTTGCAGAAATTTAATCAATCTATGCGGTTTTTGGCAATGCGAATCTGCCGTCTGAATTCCGCGTATCCATCCGTCCCCGACAAATGATTTTCAGGGATAACCTCCTGAGTGCCGTCATTTTTGGAGTTCACTAAGGCACATGTAAAGCATTTAAGTGCACACTGTTCAGTTTTATCCAAATGTGATTTCCCCCCACACCTTCCGCACCGTGATTCCGAGAAGGGGCACCGTCCCGTGGTATGGCCATAGTTTAGGCACTTTTTACAAAATCTTAGATATAAATTCAGTTAATCTATGTCTAGACAGTCCGAGATACACCGCCCCGTTTATATTTAACAATAGTTTCCTTGCCTCCTGATTTAGAATCGTTGTATTTGTGTGCATGTCTTGGAGAGTGCTAAACATCAAGCAACGATCGTCCGCAAAGCAGAGATCAGTCGGATGTTCGTTTAGGTTCCACCTTATACCTTTTTTGTTTGGTAGCTTCTTCATTATATAGTCAATGACAATCAAAAAGATTGTGGGGGAAAGAATGTATCCCTGACGAACACCAGATTTTACCCCAAAAGAATGTGATTGGTGTCCAGCATGAATGACTGATGTGATAATTTTCATATATATTTTTGATAATGTTTACAAAGCATTCAGGGATTCCATAATATTTGAGAAGTTTCTATAATGTATCCCTATGGATACTATCGAAGGCTTATGGATACTATCGAATATATCTAAGCCTTTTCCAAGCCAATGAAGTTCATGTACACTGTAGATTGCCATTCGATTGATTGTTCTGCAATTATTCTCAGTGTTGCAATATGGTCTACACAAGACCGGTTGGCTCTGAAACCAGCCTGTTCTGGTCTTAATTTCCTGTCTATTTCCTTTTTTCATTCTTTCGAGAATTTTTCTTGTAAAACCTTTTAATAAAACTTTACCAAAGTTTTATTAAATAGGTCAGTCAAAACTTCAGATGCCATCTCTGAACTCTCCTTGAAGAGTTCCCCAGGTAGGTTGTCGCTGCCAGCAGCTTTACCACATTTTAGCAATTTTATTGCTTGTAGCACCTCATGTTTTGTAATTGGACCTGTGTTTATGTTCAAATGTTCCAGCGGTTGTTCCGGGATGGCCTCCAATACCGTTGGGTTAGATCTGTTCAAAGTCTCTTGAAAATGCTCAACCCATCTTTTTGTTTGTTTCTCCTTGGAGGTGAGCTTTATACCCTGTTTATTTTTGATTGGCTTTTCAATTACTCTTTTCTTGCCAGCTATTTGATATAGTATCACATAAAAATTCGCATATTATACAATAAAGTTCTAGAAGTTACACACGAATTAGCGGTTTTTTACAGTGACATAAAAAAACATAAGCATTTTGGATAAATATACACTAGAAAGTCCATGAAAAAATCCAACATGTATATGAAAAATCAAAACTAGATACATCAAATCTTAAATAGATGAAGAATAATATATATACGTTCATAATACATAGATTAAGGTATTAATTCTAATAGTATATATATATATTAGCCATTATTTTAGTTTTGGGAAAATACAGTTTACAAAGAAAGAAGACAACTTTTCCAGCATTTTGTTACACATATTTTCATCATAAAATACATATTTTCACCCCAATTGATGTAAATAAGAGATAATAGTATTCTCTATATTTACATCAATTGTGGTATATATAATAAAAAAACCGTGTAGATCTAGTACGACGATAATTCAAACTAAACTAAACAATAAAAAAAACATTTCTTTCTGCCAGTGATGTGCATAAGGCCTTGAACTTGGTAATAATAGTTGTGGTTTCTTTTTAGTTTTTTTGTTTTCATCTAGGAAGAAGCTGCTCTTTCCACAAGAATCTTCAATTCTATTATTCCTGATGCTGTAGGGACATTTAACTTCTAATACAGCAGGTGGGCAGCACGAACAATTGGCAAAACCATCAGGAGATGCCCCCAGATAAGGTTTATCTAGAGAGACATATAGACCTGATCTGCAACAGAACATTGTCAATGGTTCTTTTAGTAATGTTTATAAACATCAAAACTCATTGAGGTTTAAGATAATGGTCATTTATGAAAAAATCGTTATCACTGCATAAAATTCAATTACCTTGTTATTTTTAAGTCTGCATGATTTAATCCTTCTACTTTTTCAAAAGAAATAAGCGCAGAGCTTTCTTTCGGCCCCATTACAAGGCAGGAAGTCCTTCTGGTGCATCCGATTCGCCTAATAGCTCCAAAACCAGTCGATCAACTCCAGTTTTTACCTTTGGATATTAAATTTAAAAATTTCATGATGCTTAATATTTAGGATCAGAATTGTTGACTGCATAAAACCCTTCCTTGCTAATCAATTCAAGGTTTATTAATTAATAACAAAACAACACCAACTCATTAATAAAAAAATGTACTTCAGATTTAAATATAATCAAATAAAACTTTGGTAAAACAAGCAGTTTTAAATGATCGTTGCTCAAAATCTAAGAGTTCGTAAGGACTTTAAAACCTTTCAAACACTAAATTTAAAAAGAAGTTTACCCCTTGCAAACTCTTCCAAAGTATGATGCAGTAATCCGACCCTTACGCTGTTCTTTCCACTCTTGGGACATTGACTGTTCTCGGGTTGACTTCTCAATCAATTTTCCCTGCTCAGGAGTTAGTACTACCGATGATAACTCTGCTAGATTTGCATCCTTGTACAAACATTTTATGGTCAATGTAGCAAGAATATCGTTTTCGCTCATAGATTCGTCTGTGTCAGTCTCTTCAGAATTTTCTATCATTGCATAAAAAGCCGAAGTTTCAAGCACAGCCTAGATAAGAAAGAGTTAGAAATAATATTTAAAGCTAAGTTATTGATTCATAAAATATGGAATAATTTTAACAGTCGTTAAATTCATCAAACAGTTTTTAACAAAAACCAGATACGAACTACAATTTTACAACAGATTAACATGACTAACTTTAATATTAAATTAATCTTATTGAAATTAATTTTGCCTTTTAAAACATATGCAAATTTATTTGCAGTTGTAATAAGGAAACATTAACAATCACTAGTTTCAATGATGTAAATGTAAAAAAAGAAATAAACTACCAGCATGCGTTTCCGATGAATTCCTTTTTTTCCTCACTGAAATTCGGCAAAACACATGATTTTTTGCCCCTTGCGGCATCATCATACACATGTTCTCTTTTTTTCAAGGACGGTCTGGAAAGGTTTATAGCAGCCACTTCACTTGGTTTTACCTGTAACAAATATTGTATCGATTATATAAATCAATTAAAAAAATTCCTCTATTTAATTTTTTAAAGCATGTTTTAACATTTTTAACTGCATGAATTAACTCTATGAGACACTGATTAAATGATAAAGTACTCAAAGTAGTCCCCTAGAGGCGGATCATTCTCTCCATTGGATTTGTATATTATACTATCTGTATCGAAATACAAAACATCCTTTCCCAGCTTCTCCAACTCCTTGTATAGTTTTAACCACGCCCAACAGGTTGTAAAAGATGCCAGGAAAATGTTGGTCCCGTCGTCAAAACGCGCGAATTCTTTCTTGTTGCACCACTGAATGGCAGCCACATCCTTTGATGCCATGAATAGGTCTTAAATCTGAAAGGGAAATCAAATATAAAAATCAATTCAAATTTTTAGTAATGCACAAACCACTTTTTGAGTTTCTCGAAGAAAATATTTTCAAAATTACCATTATTACTTAATTATCTATATATATAGATATATATAGAGAGAGATAAAAAACCAATAAAAACCAATTTTCACTTAAAAAGTCATTATTTACCTGAACAATCTTGTAGCCCATCTCAACCGCCTTCTTGACCTCCTCGGTTACCCAAGTACCCGTCATTAGTCTTTCGCCATCAGCATGCTGACATCTTTCCTTTTGGCATCTCTCGACACACGTCCTGCATAGGGGGAAGTTGAGTTTTTCGTTGCATCTGTACGGCAGCACTGAATGGTACAGCCGTGGACAAAAAAAAAGTATCCACTATGATTATTTCGGCCGTTAGTCAACCTATAGAATCGGACCTTTTTGACTTTGCAAACAAATAACATTCTGAGTTAATTGCAAGAAACAAAATTTGCATAAGGGGCCGTCTTCATATTAAAAATATTAACAACTTCTTTTCCCCTTTTTGAGTCCATATTTCAAATCTATCACATATTTTAACACGAAATACCAAGTTTTGTTAGTTTTTAAGCATTATTAGTGGAGATAGAGACGTGTAAAGTTTAGGAGCTGTAATGTTAAATGAGTTACACATAAATAAATAACTATCCCAATCTATAAATAATTAAGATAATGAAACGAATTTTTTACTGAATAGTAATTATAATAACCCAAACAAAATGCATACACTATTGGGGTCTTCAATTTTTATATTTTTAAATAATTATTATATTAATTTTTTTTAAAATTATGAATAGAAACCCCTTAATATTTTTACAGAAATGCATTTAGGACATGAAGTTTAAGAGAAATCCCAATTGTTAAAATTTTTTATCCATAATTTGCTGAGTAAATCACAAAATACTTTTTAATTACCCTTTAGGTATATAAGATTATATCTGAACTTGATAAACAAATACGGTCTTGCAAAAGGAAGAAATCATTAAACCAACAACCTTGAAAATTCTGATGAATCACACACGAGGCGCCTTTAAGGTTGATTAATGATAGTTCATGAATTAAACTTTAATCTTTTAATTTTAGGTTGAATTAATTAGTAAACTAAATAATAAGAGATATTTTACATAAACGAAAATATATTAATATTCTTCAAAATAGTATAGTAAAATAACTTCTTCAAAATTTTCAATTATGGACAAAATGGAGGGTTAAAAATTTTGCTATTGTTGAAAACATTATAAAATACTATGCAGTTAGGTATAAAAATCTTTTAATCCAATTTTAATAATTTAATAATAATAATTTAAAATTTAAAAATTGTATCTTTATAAATAAGTTTAAAACTGAAATATATACCTAAACTTAAAACACATCGTGACTCCCAAAAAAAAAATATTTTTGTCTCGTTATTCAATGGCGCACAGTATAGGAATACTTGGCATACATCATTTTAAAATTGAAACTTTAATAAATAAACTTAAAATGTTAACTATACAGTTGAAATAAACTTGCAAAAAGGGGGGGGGAATTAGACTTCATCACCATTAACTTTTGATCCCTTGCAGGGCTCCTCAACATATTCTACCTTATATTTCAATATTTCGCTTTTCCCCTCGGACGAACCTATAGACTACGCTTGTCATTTTAGAGATGGTCCCCCAAAGGACATCCAGTGATTCGATTAAATAACTCGTTAAATATTCATCCAAATGTAACAAAAACTTAGATTTAGGGGTTTTCGAGGGTGCTTAACATTTCTAAATTATCAAATTTGGGTGTTACTATTGGAAATTTCAAAGTTGATAACATTTTTAATATGAAGACGGCCCCTTATAAAAAATTTGTTTCATGCAATTAACTTAAAATGTTATTTGTTTGCAAAGTCAAAAATGTCCGATTCTATAGGATGACTAACGGCCGAAATAATCATAGTGGATACTTTTTTTTGTCCACAGCTGTACAGAGATCTTGGTGGCAAAACCTGACATTTTATTATGCCAAAATAGTGATCTATTGTTTTAAAATCCCTATTAAATTATTATTATTATATGGGTATAAACTAGTGAAATCGATATACTTTGCCTTACCCTCGTAAAATAGGGTTATGGCATTAGTTCTGCCACCAAAACAAGACTCGCGAGGATAAAGTTGATCTACTATCGTATGTTGCGACAGAAAATTTATTAATGGAGGGTCCTCTTTTTGAAGTGGAGATAGGATAGTGACATCGATATTTATTTTTGAACTAACTCCCGTACAAATATAAACACACATTACTCAAAAGATACAAATATATACATACATTTTTCAAAAGATAACAAATACACAATACTTAACAAATTTCCATCATGTCACAACATTTCTTTCGTCGGAACAAATGTACTTTTTACTATTTGTAAAAAGGAACTGACAGATATGGTACGAAAAAAGTCTTTAGAGAGAATTAAATTAGCAAAGTATAAATGCTGAATATTTTCGGCCACAAATTTTTGTGCAAGTTCGGAATAGTTCATTGTATATAATGCAGAATCAAAAAACATTTCCAAAAGCTCTTCCGCTGTATGGTACAATATGACGAACTTGGAAGTCGTCGGTCGTCGTCGTCTTGAACTCGAAAAAGGACTTGGAAAAACTTATTCCTACCCGGATACAACTGTTTACCCAAATGCATGATCTGTGTCTTATCTCTAGGATTTTTGAAAATAACCATATACTGACAATTTAAGGATATATCTCTCATTTCTTTACCTTTATGAAAAAGATTTTGAACTAAAAAAATTATGCTTAAATTCCTATGGTGACTACCTTAAGTGAAAAGTTTCGTCATTCTCGAATCTCCGCTTACTTCAGACATTAAGTCATCCACTATTATTAAACTATCTTTCAATGAATTGACATCAGAAGGTAGCCCTTCATGAAAAATGACATTAGGAATAGTATTAAAGAGATTTTGATATTCCCCATAACACCATATGACCTTAGAAGGGAAAGGAGAAATTCTTTTGTGTTCAAGCAATTTTTTAACAAAATGAGATTTACCACTAGAAGTCATTCCAGACACGAGCATTGTCATAAGGTGTTGCACAAACAAGATCTCCATTTTAAATAAATGCTTAAGATAAAAAATTTCTTATTTATAGGCAAAAAAAATTAAAAAAATAATAAATAAATAAATCTAAAATTTCAAAATGTTAAACCAAACTCAAAAGTAATTTAATTTAAATAATAAACAAAAAAAAAGATTTGGAACAAAAATTATTTAAAAAATAAAATACCAAAAAGTTGAAACTAAAACAACAAAAATTTTAAAAATTCACCCTATTTAACCAAAAAACCTAATATTTTTTTTTTCAAAATAAGATTATTTTAAAAATGAATTGGAACAATTATTTTTAAGCATCAATAATTACACAAAATTTGTGGAGACATCAATATTTATTTATAGAAGAATTTAAATAATAGTAATAATCAATATCCATAGGGAATAGTTGTAAAATCATCACAAATAACACGTTTATCATACACTAACTTATACAATTTGGTCTCTTCATTGTTGGTGACTTTGCGTTTTTTCTTATCTCTCACAATTTTGTTAGGGTTGACAATTAGGATTGTAGAGGTCATGTCCAAATCTCTCACGAGACTTCTCACCGTATTAAAATTCAAGTTAAGGGAGTTCCTGTAGTTTAAAGTAAACCCGCGAATCTTGCACACAGACTTTCCCTTCCTCGTCTCATAGGCGTAATTCTTGGAACCACCTGAATAAAATAAAATAAAAATATTACAATTAAAACAAAATGAAATGCAGCATTGTAGTAATAATGATTTAAAAAAAAATACCTGACACAAAAGTCGTTATAAAGTCATCATCTTCTAACTCACTTGTAAAATCCCCCAAGTAATCACCCAAAGGTGGATCATTGCCTCCTCTTGATTTATAAATTATGCTGTCCGTATCAAATATAAAACGTCTTTTCCTAATTTTTCTAGTTCAGCGTATAACTTTAATCTTGCGTAACGGGTTGTGAACGACGCAAGAAAAATATTGGTTCCATCATCAAATCTTGAAAATTCTTTTTTATGACACCATTGAATAAATACTACCTCAGGTGAAGCCATAAACAAATCTTTAATCTGAAAATAATAAGAAATACAAGTTAAAATAGTTGGAACTATTGCAACTTCGAAAAACTCCTTAAAAACGCTTAAAATAACATCACACGCCAAACACACACACACACACAAAAAAAAATCCTTACCTCTTTAAATTCATCAAGAAACATCTTGTTAAATTCTTCTATTGTATTGACAAAAGACAGTTGAGTCTTGTTGCCGTTCATACCCCAGCGACCCCAAAATGAGTTGAGCGCCAATTTTGCCATTGCCGTCTCCCGGGATTTTTTATGATAGAGTTGGCATCTAGTTTTATCCCTTCCTTCGCTTCGTAATCCACAATGTACTTTTCCTTATCTTCAACCGTTGTGCAATGGCTGGGCCAATACTCCTCGAAAGTGAGGTGATGTAACAGGATCTAGATTTAATATTTTAACAATTTGTTTGCCTTCCATTTTTCTTAACTGCTGGCGTCATACAGGATGGACCTTGTTTTATTGATTTCCAAGATGTTATCGAATTCCGCGAAAATGATTATGGTTACAGTTTGTGATAAGGGCTGACTAAACTTTATTTCGAGCCTTAAATTACTATGTTTGATAAGGTTCAGGTGACTACCATTACAAAGATCCGGTGATAAGTCAAAACCGAAAAGTACATTATCCTTTACGTATTCCGACCGAGATAAAAACAGTCCTTGATCTTGACCCGATTTTCCACTGACAGTAAATAAACTATGGTAAGCTCTTATATATAGATTATTGGCAAAATCTAACTGTAGAGGATTATGTGGCAATGGTTGACCATCCACGAACACTCCAATAAAATTCATATTGTAGTGTTTAAATTCAAATGGAGATTTGTCGAAACTACCATGAAAAGCATCATTATCCAAACAACCTATAATTAATCTTTTAGGCATCTGTCCTACAAAAATATTGTCCTGTACTATTGACATACTGCCTTGTGGAATGGAATACACTTTACACAAAGCTCTATTCATTTATGAGTCAAAAATATCACGTCCCTTCACCATCCTCTTCTTTGATTGAATGATACGTTTCTGTGTTTTTCGTTTCCTTTTATATTTGCCATTTCCCACCATGCTTTGTAATTTATCAACAGCTCTACGTGCAATATTTTTACCAGCTTCATGTGTTCTTTTTTTCGCTGAATCTTTAATATTTTCACGCCAACACGTCACTCACCACCTGAGTTCCTGTTCTTAATGCTTCTTTTCCAACTGTTTTCCCACCTTTTACTAAAAAAGGTAAGGCAGCTCGAAACATACGTCGGAAAAAAGATCCTAGACCATATCCTTTTTGGAAGGACATTCCCTGATAGTAAGGAAGACCATTTCCCACGTGAGAAATATAATGGTCTTCGAAACGCTTTGGACAACACACATAAGGAACCTTCATGATGCAGCGTCGTTTGACACTAAAATGAACTAATTATTGTATGCAAAGGTCTTTTATAGCAACTGTCTCATTCTGAAATGTAAAACTACTATAACTTGACCCCTTTTAAATGGTACTAAACCACCTGTATGGAGTCAAGATTCAATTTCAATAGTTTGGAAATTATTACGTACAATGGGAACATAATGGGTCTATCATAATTGTGACTTATAACTTCGCCGTTTTTTCTTTCAACTTTTACGATTCTCAAAAGTGGAGCATGTACATCGCCTACCATTTGTGGCGTAACTATGTCTGTATATAAATAGAAAAAAGAAAATTCGGCGCAGGGATCTGCAACCCAGCAAAATAAATCAGCATAAAAACTTGAAGGAAAAATGAAGTTTTTTTGTTCCAAATTCAGGCATGTTTCCTTTATTAAAATCAGCATGTTTCCTTCATTAAAAATCAGTATGTTTCCTTCATTAAAAATCAGCATGTTTCCTGCATTTCAGAAAACTGCAGGAAGCATGCTGATTTTTTATGCAGGAAAAATGCCTGAATTTGGAACAAAAAAACTGCATTTTTCCTTCATTTTTACATGAAGATTTTTTGCTGATTTTAATATGAAGGGAAAATGCAGTTTTTATGCATGAAAAATGCTGGAATTTGAAACTAAAAAACTGCATGTTTCCTTCATTTTTAAGTGAAGATATTTTGCTGATTTTAATAGGCGTTTAAAATGAAGGAAAAACGCAGTTTTTATGCATGAAAAATGCTCGAATTTGAAACTAAAAAACTGCATATATCCTTCATTTTTAAGTGAAGATTTTTTGCTGATTTTATTAAGCGTAAAATGAAGGAAAAATGCAGTTTTTATGCATGAATTTGGAACAGAAAAACTGCATTTTTCCTTCATTTTTTTTGCTAAGTTTTTAAAACAAATGAAATAAATGAAGAATGCTCATTTTTAATAAAGGAAAATCCCTGAATTTCTAAAATTAACTGCATTTGTCTAAATTTTTCTACAGAATTTTTGATGATTTCATACTTAAATTTGCCTGTCAGTGAATTTGATAAACCACAACAAATAAAATTTACAAAATGAACATGTACAAAAGTAAATATGACAGAATTTATTTACAATAAAGTTTTTTATATATATAGTTATAATATACAAAGTGTAAAAACCTTTTTTTTTGTCATCAAATATCCAAAATTTAAATTAAAAGTTATGTTAGTTTTTTTAATTAAACATGTGCCACTTAATAAACAATATCAGAAAACTCATTGTAATAAACAAAAACATGTTATGACATCATATTTAACTGATAATAGTAAAGACATTGTCAGTGATGTCATTGCACAAATCTTGTTTTTTGTTCAGCTTATGTGCTGAATTCAGCTTTTGCCGGATAGCAGCCCGCACCATCGTCACCGTCACTGAATACTTAGTAACAACATGTGCAATGACATCATTCACAATGTCTTTGTCCAAAATAATTGTTTTTGTATTGGACTTTTTGACCCCTTTCAAAACAGCATTAGCCAAAACATTACTTCCAAATTGTACTTCTAACAAATCTCCAACATATTTCGAGAAATGGTTTGTCCTACATACAGCAAGTTTGTCTTTCCTAACTCTCAAATATTCTCCTATTTTTACAAGCTCAGGAGTTTTTAGTTCTTTGAGCTCTTTTTTCTTGGCTTTGTATTTCTTTTTTAGCTCCGCATACTTCTCCTGAAGTTGCGAGTAGAGTTCTTTTGTCATCAGGAGTTCAGCCCTGATGACATCGTCCCCTGGAGCAAGTTGCTCAGCTGTTTTTTCCAGCTGATTAACTTTCTGGGCAGCTAACTTTTCCTTAACTTCCGTTAAAATCTTGAAGCTGCTGTTTGCTCTCTGTGTTTTTTGCCTATAAAAAATATGTATATATGAGCATTGCACCACTTTTCAAACATTTTCTTACTTAAAACTATATTTTCCCAGCAGTCACTCTACTTTCAAACTACAAGATATTTCAGGGGAAAAAAAAAGAATTGATGTATATTGTGGTTTAAAGTTAATACATCGATTAGTGTTTATGTATTTTGTTAAGTTCGTGTAAGTGCGGGGGGGGGGGGGGGGGGTTTTATTATGTGTCATTGAGTGTATAAAATATATAGAAAAAGGTGAAGATAGAATAATTGTAAAGGCATTGTTAGATTTTCATCATAATTTAAGCTTTTTTTAACTTTTCAAATCCAGTTTGGTTAAATTACGATTTTGAAAATATGTAAATGAGAGGTATGTGTGGAAACATTTCTCTATACTATAGCTTATCTACGCAAGGAGCATATGTTTAAATGCCATATGTTAATGCTGTACTTCACTGGTTACATTTTAAATGTTTTTTCTACTTTTTATTACTTAATGGAAAACTTTCTGAATTAGAAGCAATTAAAAACAGTTAACTTAAATTGTTAAAAGTTGGAACATAATTTATTTGTTTATTTATATTCAAGTATGATTAACGTTCGTATAAAAAAAATCAGAACATTTTCTAGTATATTTCCAAGAAATGTTCTACCGGTTTAATGAGAGTAAAGCCGTTATTAACAGTTTAATAACGTTTAAATCAGTTATAAGTTTCAGTATTTTTTTATTTCAGTGGAATATATGAAACTAATATCTTCACTAATTTTTTTACTGCCATTTGAACATATACATTTATTTATGTCTGTGATTTAATCATATACATTAAATTTTATCAACAAAATAGAACAAATATATATTGGATCCAGGGTTATGATTTTACCCGACCCGAATAAACCCGGGTGGGTTTTTTTTTAAAAAAAAACCCACTTGAAAACACCCATAAAAAAAACCAAGTGTGCAAATGAAATTGCCTTCACTGAAAATTTAAAAAAGTAAAAATATACATTTCATATCATTTTTGTACCTTCAATATTTAAAATGCATTTACAAATTTAAATTTATTCAATAAATTCTTTTTTAATATGGAACTAAATACATTCATGGAAGGATTCTGTCCTTAGTATATATTAGGTAACTAATTTTTAAAGTCAGTGGCTATGAAAATGAAAAGTATACACTTACATTTTGGGTCCAGTCATTTCTACTGCTTTCCTCTTTTTCGTTCTTTTGCCCTCATTCTCCGCCTGCAGAAGGGGCAAGTTGCTGGTATCGCCAGTAACGACTATTTGGTCGATTACCTCATCTATCATTCTCTTGTTTTCTGAAAATTACATACAGTTATCTTACAAATTTGTTAGGATATATATTATTAGTTGTTTGAAGAAAATAGGATTAGAGGCAAGACGATAGGATAGTTCTTTACATAAATAAGACCTTTTGCAAAAATTTTATTCAGAATTACTAGGTTCAGATTTATAAGAATAAAAACCACTAGCATACAACTAACATACAACTAGCAACAACTAAGATACAACTAACTAATGCTTTTATACTTGATTGGGAATTTTAAATACTTGATAGAAACGTATTTTATCAGGTATTGTTTCTAAGCAACAAATTAAGGATTCATGACTGTAAAGCAATACGAAAAGGCGACCACAAAAAAGCTTTGTGTTCCGATCTTTAATCCTCGTGACGGAAGACTAATTATTGAATCACATTATGTATATTAACATTTAAAAAAAAAATAAGGAAAACTAGTACTTACCGCCGAATTGTATAAAGTAAGCTGGGAAGGTTTCACTCCCCCACTTCGTTTCGACTTCAGTGGACCGATCCCACTTGTTTAAGTCGTATGAATCGGAGAAATTCAAACACTCTGGAACAGCATCCTTCAGTCTTAAAACAGAGAATTTTTTCTCCTCATGAAAATTAACGAGTACGTAATAATTTCCGTACTTTTCTCCTACAACCATTTTCAATAAAAGCGTTTAAATGCTTTATGAAAAAGCGTAATAAATGGAAATCAGGCACTATACACGTGTGAAACCAGACTAAGTATGTGGGTAGGTTGGTACATGTATTTTCAGTTTGTGTGCTTGATCCGAATTTTTAAAGACAGAGAGGTAAAGTACATCCAGGGCAGGGGCGACAATTGAGCCCGCACCCGGTACAGCGCGCGAACTGTTAGCGTATTAGACTGCAATCAAACTTACTAGGCCAACCATGCCCTCCAAAGTTCCTATTCGTACCGGAATCTTTGAATTGTGTACCAGGGACAGCCAGCATAATAAAATATATATTTATAATAAAAAAAATACTGCAATATTATTTTTACAAGGTATATTTGAAAATATTTTTAAATATTTATTTTATGTTGATAGGGAGATACTGGAGATGTTACTGTCGAGGAATTAACAAAAAAACATACACAGTGTGCTCTTATAAACCCTGGCGATAATAATATTTCTTGTCCTCAAAGGTTTAATTATTGAGTAACTTGAGTTTTTTCTTTAAAAAAAAAAGCTTAATGAAGTAGTTGAAATTGTAAAATTTAAAATCTATTTTATTTGTAGCAATACAACTGACAAAAGGATGCGGATGTCCTGAATAAGGTATTGAAACTACCTGGTTTGCTCGTTTTTCAGGTGGTTCATATGATTTTGGAGAATTTCTTTCGAATATTTTAGATTCAAATAAATTTTAATCAGAAATTAGCTTTTTAATATTGTTATTAGGTTAATTTCTCTGGTTCAATATGTGGTAAATTAACTTTTTTTATTTGTGATTCTAGATTGTATATTCTAGAGAAAATTTTACTTTCCAGACCATAGAGACGATGACATATGTTCCAGTTTATCCACACAAATACACATTAACTTAACTAATTTAAGCATTTTCTCAACAATCTTGAAATTATGTAAAGTATCTTAATATATACATTGTTTTTAAATTCAAACTCTAAGGAATATAAAACGTCAAAACTTTGGATAGGCTACTTTAGTTCGCCATATATGAAGCGCGAAACAATTTTTATAGAATGTGTATAGACTTTCAAATTACGCAAACCGGTTCCTATAATGCAGCCAATATCAGTAAAAAAAATTATCGGGGTATTTTTTCTAAACCTTATCACTAAAACAAATTCAAACCCGATTATTTAAATTTTCACAGCTATCCACTTTATAAACTTTCACGCGATCCTAATCAAAGAGATTTGGCTTTTGATTCAAATTCAAGGATCATCTTTGATATCTATTTAAAAACTACTTATATTTTTTATAGCTACTGGTTAATTAAAAAAATTACGTTAATAGAAATGCACATTTAAAAATTTAAAATATTAATTCTAGTTTTTAGTTTGTTTTACTATCTTTAACCTGGCAACCTAGTATTTCTTGAACCTGGCAACAACACTATCTATATTATTTCTTAAGTAAATATTTCGGCGATCTCGTGGATTTTTCAGTGCTATAACGAGATATCTCTCTTAAAATTTTTAAATTAAGAATTAAATTTTGTCGGCAGTTGGTTAAGGGTGGTTTATCTTATGATATTTCCACAGCCTACTGTCGGTCGATTTTTCTAATGTTTAAAATCTTCCCCGTGTTGATTTAAGCTCTGACTTCGTGTTGCTAAAGGAGCCTGTTGTTTTCGATATTATTACTTCGTGCTCCTTGTGGGTCTACTTGGGCTATTAACGTGTTCTAGAGGGGGTGCACCTCTGTGTGTTTAATTTTTGAGCTCTGATTTGTATCGTAATTTTGACATTTAACTATGTCTGACTGTATTAAAACCAAAAAACGCAAGTACAATAGGTATATTTGTTCGGATGAAGTAATACCTCGAACAACAGCTTGGCGTCGCAAAGTCCCACGAACTCTTGGAGTTCATTCAAATCCAAGTGCTAGCAGTGTTGCAGCAAACATTACCGAAAGGGGTCAGGCTACTCTGCCAAACCTTGATGAAGATGTATCGATTATCCATACTTTATCGTTTGACCATTGCAATAGTGTCCCTAATTCTGAGTCGGGAGCTTTCATAAAAAAATGGAACAGAGTTGTTGTATCCGTCCTCTGAAATAAATATCTTGGAAGCCTTTGTGAGCATCCTCTCGTTCTCCCTCAGATTTAATTTGTCACAAACTTGTTTGCAAGAATTGCTTCAACTCTTGGAACTCCTATTGCCTCCGAGTAATTTACCTGGGACTAGGCACACATTCTTTAAGAAACTAACTTCTGAATTAGATAATTCATGTGAAGTTCACATGTACTGTCCAAATTGCAAATCTCATTTGTGTAAATTGTCTTATTCCATTGCACCTAGCACGTGCTACCATTGCTCTGAAGGTTTTAACCGTGATATTAGTTTAAAACAAGGTAATTTCTTTTTATATATGCCTTTAAAACCACAGTTAAAAGTAAAATTTGAAGCATGTGACATTTAGTGAAATATCAAAATATAAGCAAAAATGTAAATCTGATAACTTTATACAAAATGTTTCTGACGTGGTTGATGGTGCTTTGTATAAGTTGGCAGTTAGGGATTTGAATGGAAACTGATATATCTCTTCAGTTTAATATTGATGGTTTGCCCTTGTATCGAAAGTCACGTACTGACATATGGCCAGTACAGTGTGCTATAAATGAGCTGCCTCCATCTCTTCGAAAAAAGCATGTTTTAATGTGTGGTATATGGTTTGGGACAGAAAAGCCACTAATAAATGAATTTTTAAAACCATTTACTGAGGAACTGGATGAATTGAGCACAGTCGGGTTTCAGTGGTGTAATAAAGAGGGTGCACCTATTACAACTAGAGTTATTCCTGTTTTGTGTTCATCGGATGCACCAGCTCGTGCTATAATGCAAAATTTCCTTCAGTATAATGGGAAATATGGGTGTGGCTTTTGTGAGAGTGAAGGAACCTCGATTCCCAAGGGAAATGGCTTCTGTAGAATATATGATGTAACTTATCCTTTACCACCATTGCGTACATTTGAATCTACAGTAGAATATGCTGAAACAGCGACTCCAAAGTTCCTTGCATGGGTGTTAAGGGACCATCAATTTTGATGAGTCTGTTTCCCCATTTTAATCTGGTATCTGGTTTTGTCCCAGATTACATGCATTCGGTACTTTTAGGAGTGGCTAGGCAGTTTACAAATTTATGGTTGGAAACTTCGGGACATGTTTATTCCTTATCTTCTCAGTCAAAGAAGACTTTAAATCAACGCATTATTGATTTAAAAATGCCTAGTGAAACCACACGAATGCTGCGTACAACCATAGATGTGTCATTTTGGAAAGCTTCCGAGTGGCGCACTTTTTTAATCACTTCACCCATTCTATTGTTAAATCTCTTAGAGAAAGGTGTATATAAACACTGGTTAGCTTTTGTTTATGCTGTTGAACTACTTTTAGGAAGAAATATATCTTCAGTTGCCATATTAACAGCGGAATTGGCTCTAAAAAAGTTCGTTTCTGATCTTGCATCTATTTATGGTCGGGAAGAGCTTTCATATAATGTACATTTGTTATTACATTTACCCGATGCTGTGAGAAATTGGGGTCCTTTATGGTCTCATTCTTGCTTTATATTTGAAGATTCCCTAGGAAAATTGAAAGCTCTGCATCATGGCACTAAGGGAATTCCGATACAGATATTAAATTCTTACTGTAATAAGTCGATTGTAAAAATTCTTCAAACAGATTTAAAACATGTTAGACTCGTCTCTTTTGTTGAAACTATGGAACGTGGTAAAAGACTGACGCAAAAGGCTATAAATGTCAATGGATGCACATTGTTTGGAAACGGTAAACCTAGGAAGTTAACACGTATTGTGGGAAACTTGCTGAAAGATGCCATGGGTAGAAATGTCGTGACTGATACAGTGCCTCTTTCTTATAAAAGAATGTCGCATTCAAAATGCATTTACACATCCAAAGCATATTCAGAAAAATTTAAGCGTTCTAATTTTGTAGTTTCCTTTTTAGACAAAAATTTACTTTTATATTCAGAAATCCACGATATTGTTCTTGTGGGCGAGAAGGTATTCCTTGTTGGTAGGCAGTTGAGAGTTACAAGTTTTAAGAAAAAAAATAAAGACATTGGTCAATTGTGTGGTTACATTTTAATATTAGCTAATGATGATGATCAACTCGGAGTAAGTGATATTGTCTTTGAGCCAGAAAATATAGTTCAAAAGTATGCTACTGCCGAGTTGAAAGATAAAAATAATTTAGTATACCTTGTTCCGATAGTTATTGTTTCAGAGCAATAACCGGAACTGTTCTGGAATGCAATTTAAGTATTTGAAGATTTATATTTGATTATAATAAGAAGTGTAAAAAAAAAAAATCTTGGTTAAAATTTTCTTTTTTATTTACAAAACCATATAAATATTTTTATTATTGATCAGAAGTTTAAATTTATCCACATATTTCTAATAGCAAATGAAGTATATGGATAAATGTCTTCTGTTGCATTTTAATGATAGGGAAAAAATGAAAACAAGACAAAACATGGTGACAAAATTAAATGGTTCCTATTTCACAAAAATATGTACAAAACTAAAATGTGAGAATTTTCCCATTTTATATGTTGAGGAATTTATGTTGAAATTAAACGTTACCACCAGACAATTCTTTTGAATTAGTAAATAATATAAGACTAAAACAAAATCAAATAAAAACACTTTCAAAAAAGAAATTCTTGGAATTTATAAAACCTTCATTTTACCTGCATTTTCCTTCAATTCCTTTCCTTTACAAAAAAGCAAATTATCTGAAAAAACCCTTATTGATAATTGATTTAGGCAAGTTATATCTTCCTAAAACTTAAGCTGCAGTAAACCTTCAAAAAAGCAGCAGTTATTCTTCAAAGTTTAATATAATGATTTAATCCAAAAAAAACCTTTACAAAAACTGTAAAATATCAGCATAAAACCTTCATAGATCGTTGATTTATGTAAGTTATATTTTTCTGAAACTGAGCTGCAATAAACCTTTACAAAAGCAGCAGTTATTCTTCAAAGTTTAATATAATGATTTAATCTTTAAAAAATCTTTACAAAAACTGCAAAATATCAGCATGAAACCTACATTGATAATCTCGTCTGCAAAAAAACTTCATTTGTCAGCATAAAATCTGCATCTTTGTGATTTTTTTGAAGTTTTTATGCTGACTTTTTTTGCTGGTACATTAGGACTTTGCACTGTTCCTTCGATTTTTTCATTATTGAAGCCCAATAAATTACTGAGACCATTTCCAAACCATATCGAAGCTCCCTTTACTACTTGTATTTTCACTCAACGAAAAATAAAATTTACATGGTGTTACCGCAAGAGTTAGTGTCCTTAATATATCAATTGTTGTTTCATAATATCCGGGGGGAAGCTCTTTTCTAACTGTTTTACCGTCTCCAATATCATATGTAAAATCATTATTGTTTTCATTAATGTTGTACCATGAGTGCTTATAAATCACTTCACTGAGTCCGACCTCCCACTCACCGGATAATGTAATAGGTTTCGGAAGTTGAGTAATATAATGCGAAATTTTATTACCAGGAAAATTTTTACAAGAGGAATCGGAGGGTAGTGTCACATAGAAAGACATGATGTATACTAAAAAAAAAAAATTGAAATGTTGATATATTTTATATGATTCTTACGTCAGACACCCAATCATTGAACTTTTCGGGGTAACCTTGAAATTTTACAAAATACTGTTTTAGTACCTTTTTTGCGTTTTTTGAGAACTTTTTCCACAGGATAGTAACCTGAATCAGCTATTTTCTGAATTTCACTTTCGTAAAATGTTCCTTCTATAACCTCACCAGCTAAATCTTTTAGCTTAAAAACTATCGGACTTCGTTTAACTATTCGATGAATTGTAAATATTTCCCGAGACCAATTATTCTTATAACCTTTTTCGAATTTTCCTTTTAATTTACTAATTCTTACGGTATCATTTAATTGATATTTGGTATTTGTACTAGGCTTGGCTACATCTCCATACAAGTTATTCCTCACTTGGGCTTGATTATCAATATTTACCGATGCTGGTTCCATTTTGATACATCTGTGAAATGTGTGGTTATAGCTATATATAAGTTTCTGAATAACATCTATATATTTATGAGTGTTATACTCTGTAAAGTATCTAGTTAATTTAGACATTAATGTGCGATGAAACCGTTCAATAATACTGGCTTTTGTCTCATTTTTGGTAGTAAAAAAGTGAATTGCTTGCTTTTTTAAATATTTCTGCAAGCCACTATACAAGAACTCTGTTCCGTCGTCTGTTTGCAAAATATCAGGTTAACGTTCCTTAAATATCCTCTTGAATCCCTTCAACACACTATCTCCTTTCTTATCTTTTAATGGAATCGCCCAAGCATATTTTGAAAACACGTCAATACATGTAAGTATTTAAAACCCTTATTAAATTTACTAAGAGTTTGCAAGTCCAATAAATCAGCATGAAATTGCTCATCAATACCTCCCACTATCACACAATTACGAGAAAACTTCATTTTTAAAGGTTTATTTAAAGTATATGAATCTTTTGTTTTTAACCAAGAAACTATATCCTTAACTTTTCCTTTTGTAACATTACGTAACTTACTAATACCACTTAAACTGCCAGGTAAAGAAGGATTTTTGTACAACTTTTCCAAGTCCTCCATAACTGCATTCGAACAAATCAAAAAGAATTATGATACTTACCCTTTTAAACTACACTACTTATAGTTCAATGAATACACAAGTTTATAAAAGACATCAATATTTATTTTTTAATTTAGACACATATATACAAACTTTGCGAAAATAATAAACACATGATAATTATACACTACTCAACAAATTTCCAACTTATCACATAACATTTCTTGAATTGGTATGAATGTATTTTTAACTAACTGTAAAAATGAACATAAATTTATTGTGCCGAAAAAGTTCTTTGATAGAATTAAACTAGTAAAGTATAAGTGCTGAATTTTCAGCGACGAATTTATGAGCAACTTCTAAAAAGTTCGCACTATACAATGCGGAATCAAAGAACATATCCATAAGTTCTTCTGCTGTAAGGCAAGTATATGGAATCTCCTCACACCCATAACAAGGGGCTAGTTCAGCGATTTTCACGGATATATATTCAAAACAACACTCACGTAGGGAGTCCTTGGTTTCCGCCAATCCTTTGGAGTATGGGCGTTCTTTGTATTCCAGAGACTGACTTGAAGCTTGATCCATCACAAGCTTCTCGACATGAAATCGAAGAGTATCAGTAAGGAGAGATACTTCTATCAACTCTTTCACACACTTTGTTGATCTTAGTAACAAACAACAATTTGTTCATTTAAGTAAACAGTTTCTGGGACAAGACAGAAAGAACTATCTCGGCGACGAAACATGCGTTGCAACATAATCTTAATGTTTTCTTCGGGGCCTTCAATCTCTTTGAATACACACAAGTCACGCTCTATGACTTCCACGTGGTTGTTGGGGTATCGCTCAAAGTACCTCTTGCTCAAAACCTTGGGGAGTTTCTCCGTCAGACCGACCCAAACTCCGATGGCCAGGGAGACACCGTTCTTGGTTGGAATTAGCTCCTTCTCGTCATTTTCGATGAATTTTCGTATGTGCACACGTGTATTCCCCAAGAAGCTCCGTACCACCAGATACTATCTCCGAGGTGAATCATATTCTGTGGTAGATTCGCAAGGGTCATGTTATTCTCTGCCCTGGATGACATCTCCATTGCTTTGGATGCCTGTAAAGCATAAGAAAATAGATTAAGAACAACAAACTAATAAATATATGAAAAAATGTCCTAAAAACTTTAAAATCATCTGTACTATGACTTCAAAAAAGAATTACTTTAAATAGAGTACTTTTAGTATATCGTGTTAAACACATCCAAAAGGATTTCATTTAAAAAGCTACGTACATACCATCTAAATTAATACTCGAGCAAATAGCTATATAAGCAAGACATGTATCTATTATTAACCATTAAATAAAAACTACATTTTAAACAAACGGTAGTAGTCTTAAATTTACCACGTGCGCAAATATAAATGTTTTGAATATAATCTATAGCACGTGAAATACGTAAAAAACATAACATAAAACATCCTGTAAGAAATGCAACAATAAACTGGAAAATAATAAAAAGATATAATAAATTAACTTACTTCTTCAAAAGTTCTTTTAGACATAGTACAGTTAAAATCAGACCAAAGTGTCCGAAAGCTAGAGGAGAAATGACAAATCTTCGCTAACTCGATCCTATTGGGAAGGTCTCAGCCAATCAGAGAAACCGGATGTTTCGTCACGACCAATAGGATGAGAGATACGTGTTCAGACAAGATTATTCTCCCTCGATGCTACTCCGCGACATGAATCTTTCTCCCTACCGCGTTGACAGACCCCCGGTTATCTGTTTCGCCGTCCGTGACGTATTGATATGAGTTTGGTTTATGCGGATATGTTTTAATCTTAAAGTTACGATTGTTTGCTAGGAATTCATGGCATGGTTAGTAGAGTAACACGGTATCACCGTGCCAGGAATTCCTTTTGTCAGTTCGAATCCCACGAAATGTGTTCAGAATGAATATAGTTTTAAGGTATAAGTTTAAAATTAACTAAAATATTTATTACATCAAATTACAATTACTTAGTATCTTTAAGTAAAATCAATTAAATAAATAATAAATCACGGTATTTTTATTTTCACAAATTTACATTACCACCGGCGATCAAATCAAGCAGGAGGTAAACAACTCCAAACAACCGAAACCTCGTCTGCAAGCAGGAACCCAACAACTCAACTCGCCTAAAACCCTCGTGTTCAAAGGGGGCGTGGTTTGATTGACAGGTGGGCGTGGCCTCTTGACAGGTGGCCACGCCTTGATTGGCCTCATAGTGGGGTTTTCGAGCTTCCCAAGTCCTTCCAAGACTTTTCTTATACCCGCCATATGCAAATAAGCATTGGACAAGTCAATTTTACTAAATACTTTACCATCCGATAGCTTTGCAAAAATGTCTTCTAATCTAGGTAAAGAATAATCATTATCTTCGAGCGCTTGATTAATAGTCATTTTAAAATATCCACAAATACGAATTGAACCACCCGGTTTCACAATTGGCACTATTGGCGTGGCCCAATCACTGGTTTCCACTGGTTCTATTAATCCTAATTTTTCAAGTCTATCAATTTCTTGATTAACACGCGAAGCTAATGCATACGGTACAGTTCTAGGCTTAAAGAATTTAGATTTTACGTTATCTTTTAAATATCCACGAGCTTTGAAATCTTTAAACTTTCCAATACCTTCCTTTAATATCTCAGAATAATTAGATAAGAGCGAAACAATTTCGTTATTTACAAGCTTCGAACTTAACATTTCACTAACATTGTCAATTTTCATAATTTTTTTCCAATTTAATTTTAAATCACGCAACGAATCTAACCCAAATAACGGACCTACTTCTTTATCGCATATATATAACGTTTTAACTTGTCGTTGACCATTATGCTCAACTAGAACTTCCACTTCACCAAAAGTTTTGATTAATTCTCCTCAAACGCGCTAAGTAACATTTCCGATTTGTTGATTACTTTGGTGGGGTTAATGCTTCGGAGCAATTTTAAAGACATAATTGTCACATTTGAGCTTGTATCCAACTGCATTTTAACAGTTTTACCATCAATTTTTACATTTAATATTATTTTATCTTTAGAATTACTCAAAGTATAAACAGGCGTTGTATCTTCAATTTGATTAACGCTATTAGTACGTTTAGTTTTAGACCTACAAAACGATTCAACTTGACCTTTTAGTTTACATTTACGACACGTTTTATTTTTATGCGGGCAGTCGTTAGCATAATGAAATTTAGAGGTACAACGAAAGCACCTACCTCGCAAATTAGTAATAGTCGAATCGGACTCCCTCAGTGGTAACGCATTGCCGGAATTAGCCTCCTTCTTGCAGTTTCCCTTAGTCGTACTCTTCTGATATTACTTCCGGCTATTACGTCATTAAGTAATTAACATAGAAGTTCCTCTTCTTGGTCACCACAGTAAATGTGTACATATTATTTCTGTAAATTTACAGTTTAATTACATTTATATTAGAAAAACAAACACATAATGATATAAAAAACGTTTATTAAAAATTAATTCAAACTGAACTACAATTACATCAAAGTGAAGTGTGAAAATAATTACAATACATTATATAAATAAGCATCAATTACCTCAAATTATGAAATTATTTTATTGAATAGTGTCCATATGGTAAACAATTAAAAGAATATGTTAAATACATTTTATCATAAAAACTGCTTAGACTAGTTTTATTCTGTAAAACCGTTGATATTTCATGATTTTTTTTAGATAATTGATGTTTGTTTATTTTTTATGAAACCATCAGTCTTTAGAATGTCCAAATATAATAAGTCATGATTAAACATTTTTTATAACAGATTTTTTTGTTCCCTTAGCTGTCATTTTTTGTTCATTGCCGTACACATAAGAATACATTTTAGGTCTTAAAGCACAAAATTCTTTAATCGGTATTACTCGAGTTTCGTCTTTTAAATAGCCTAAAGAAGTTTGATTTTGCTTTTAGTACAATTTATGAGACGAGGGATAATTTGAAAAGTCTATAATATAGTTAAATTTATTTTCCATATCAGCATATATTTTTTGATAATATTTCTAGGCATAAGGAATCTGTATCAGTGTAAACGGAATTAACATTTTCCCCATATACTGGCTTAAAAACTTCATAATATAGCTCAAACATATACAATTTTGGCAAATCCAATACGGGCATTCCAGCAAAAACTGGTTGATTCAATAAGTAGATCAGTATAAGTCTACTTCAAGAATGAATCCAATATCTGAATGTTTATCATATGACATGTCAAAGCATTTAATTTCTCTTTATGACAGCCATTTAAAATGTGATGCAGGAATCTTAAAACATGCTTGTATTGTTCCATACAAATTATTTACATCAAGAGAAATAATAAAAATAGACATCAAGTTTTTATTTAAATTTGGCAGGAATGCGTTTGTTTGCTTTAGAGATTCGTTTAGAAGCAAAACACATTCCACCACGAATACCCGATTCAATCATTGAATACATATCTATATCAGTAATTCTAATCTAAAATTAGTTGTCTTTAAGCCTGCGCTCCATGTTAAACTTGGAGCTGTATAAAAATATAGAGGGTCTAATTAAAAATAATTCATGGACAAATTTCGAAAATTTTCAAATACATCTGATACATCATTTTAAATACAAACGTAAATAATCTTTAAATATTAAACATTTAAACTTGCGAAATATAAATTTAGCCAAATTATAATCTTCATTGGAAATATCTTCACTACTTAGATCGTTCAAAAAAGCATGTTTTGGGGGAGGTTTCTTTTCTTCTGAAATCGAATCAAAATAGCTGCAAGGAAACCCTCCTTTTCTGAGCAAGTGTTTCCGAAACTTATAGGATTTGAAAAATGAATGAAATATTGGGAAATCCTATTTACTTTTTTAATTTTCGACTAGGTCACTAAGTTTTGAAGGGAGAAATGCAAAGCTATCTAAAAATCGTATGTTATCTAAACTAAAAGAGGTGCATTTTTGTGAATTAACAGGAATGATTGTTAAATTTTTGCCTAATTCACAAGACATTTCTTTTAAAATTAAATGCGAGTCGTACGTTCTGAACCCATGCAAAACCACGTTTAAGCAATTAGTAAATTTATAATTTAAATTGCATCCTTGACAAGCTTTTCCTAAAACTTCACCGGTGAGATGAGAGATTATCAATTAAAACAAGGAAATATGCTATCGGTTTATGGATTTGGTTTTTTATTGAATAAGAACTGGCATTATTTGGTTCGGCTGATGAAACTTTTGAGTAATACTCTCAAAATCAGCATACACAAAAAAGGTTGAAAAAACATTTTATGAAATGAATAAAATTTTAAATATTTCTTGTTTGTTGGTAGTGTAATTCTACGAGGTTCATTTTGTAAACATCTTTTCATGTGATTAATGGGTTACGCACATCAGCGTACTTTAGATAAACAATTTTTATAAATGCCTTGCTTTTCATGCAAAAGCCTATTAAAGTTCTTTATCAAAAAATAATGTTTTTTGTACAGCAACAAATTTACTTCTTTGAAAGCATTATGCTTACTTTTATAAATTGGGAAAATTTCATGTTCATATCCATAAACATTAATAGATAGCATATTTCTTTGTTCAAATTTTGGAATATCATTTATTTGTACAGGAAATTTCAGAAAAGTGTAAGATAAGTACTTTAAATATTTCTGATATGTACAATACAAAGATTTATTGAATTTTTGGGGAAACAAGGCTGCTAAAATGGAAAATATGAAACACATATTTTTCAAGCACTTAATGTTTGACACAAACTTTTTATTTTTGATTTTTTTGGGGAGGATTGCATTTTGACAAACTCCGTTTAAATCTCTATACCTTCCAATATTTACTTCTATGAAATCTATGTTTTTGAGTGTGTCCACCCAGAACCTAATTTTAAAAAGGATTCGATTCTTTCTCAAAGTTTTGTACTTGTATATGCAGACTCTAACTTAGTGTTGATTTCAAGGGGAGATAAGTCTTTCAGCGTTAGAAGTAAAGCAAGAAGATCGGTTAATAACGTCTTCATTATTTAATTTTTCATAAGTAACTCGAAGTGATATGATAAATCTTACTCTTGCGTTAATGTACATATAAATAAATTTAAAGTACTTTACACTAATAACTTACACGCTCTTCATAGTCGTGAATTTTCATATGCCTTGCCAAGTTATCTTCACGAGTGAAGACCTTGTCCCAGACCTTGCAATCAAATCCGATACTGCCAGCAGCGTGGGTCTTCATGTGACGCGTTAGGTGACTCTTGTTTGTGAATGTCTTGTGGCAGTTATTTTTGCCTGAAATGATAATATTTAAGACCTATATGTTACATTTTGTAATAATTAAAAAAAAAATAGTAATTGATTTTTAGAAACTTAGTTAACATATTAAAGGGAAAAATCATTAAGTTGGTTCTAGAAAAACATTTTAAAAAGAATGAATAGTTCTAACATAATTATTTTAGTTCAAACAATCAGTTCTACATTATTTAAGGGGGTCCAGGACACAAAATTCTAAAATCTTTAATTTTAAAGGAATTTTACTAATTTTTTTTTTTGTGGAGGTATGTAACGTAATTTGTAATTGGAAAAAATATGTTTTGTTTTAAAAAAATGTGTAATAAAATATTAAAAATCCAAAAACATGATAATTTTGATGTTTGCGAAATTTGATATAACTTGAACTTTTATTATTCAAAACACTTTATTTTTGATTTACACTCTTCCTTTGAGTTCATTTTATAAATTGTCTTCGTGTTTTTTTATTATATTGAATATATATATTTTTAAAAAGCTATTTATTTTGAAATCTACATAAAACTCGATAGTATGCCAAGCAAAAAAATATAAATAAAAAAATAACACCAATAACAACAATTCCCGAAGACGAATTAAAGATATATATTTGAAAAATATGTGTGGAAAATTTTAACACTATGGGCAGTAGATTTTGAGTTATATTAATTTAAAGTCAGGAAAACACGATCAAGGAGAAAAACAGCTTTGAAGTTCGGAAATTTGTTGGCCTTATAATACATACTTATTGGTTTAGTAGTCCATGCCTGGAGAGTATAATGTACCATCTTTAAGTTTGTGTGACTCATTTAATTTAATCTTAGCAAGTTCAACTTTTTTTCTATAGATTTTAAAGGTAGTTGTTGCTTTCATGGCTGCCTTCCTAAATCGTCTACAAAAAATCTTCATAAATCGTCGTACTGGGGAGCCCAGTCGGTTAGGCATTCGCCTAGGTTGCGGAAGTTCACAGGTTCGGGACCGGGCATCGCCAAAATAACTGCCGACCTATAAACGGCCTGTGCAGCCAAAAATGTCCGACGAATAATACCCCGTGTAGAGGGAGTGCACGTTAAATATGCTCCAAAGTCCCAACGCTGCGTACGATGTCGCCCTTAACGGTTGCGTTGGGTGCCTACTCAGGTGTCGGCTCGTCACTTGACTGTGGTTCTAAAATATGACGTCCGTCGCCAATAGCCTTCATGTAGCTCTAGTGCAACGATAATTCAAACTAACTAACCTTCTTTTTGGAAAGAACAAACGAACTTTCTGCAAGTGGTAGTGACACAGACTCTAAGATATTTTGTAAGCTGCAGGCCAATCCTCGATTAAAATCCATGATTGCCCTAGCTGCGGCAATTTCTACACGTGACTTTGAAGTATTGGTCGTCTTAGAGCAACGATTCCATATCAAGCTGTGAAGCGATTCATTGCGATTTTGCGCCGCGTTTTTCAAACACCTTGCCAATTAAGTGTCAGGTGCTAGTCGTTGAAAAATCTTCACCAAGACGTCTGTCGTTTAGACTGTGAATGTTTAATTGCATTTTTGAAAATAACAAAAAGTATCTTGAAACTGTCAATCCATTATTAAAAGTTGAAAAATATTTTTAATGGATTTTCAATATTTATTAAATATTTTTTAAATACTAATTTGGAGAAATTTATAGTAGTATATAGTAATCACACACACTCAATCAGAATAATATCAGATAACGAAAACAAAATATGATTAATAAAATTTTTATGAGGATTTCATAATTGAAAATTTAATCACAGAAACAAATCTGGTGAGACAAAATATAACTCAAATTATCCCAATCATATAATATATAGTTAGAAGATAATTTTTTGGATTTCCAATGCTCACTTACATTTTTTATACATGCAAAATATCTGATATTTTAGCAATGTTTTTTAATATACATTTTATGGTTATTAAATTCAAACTAGAATTTGAAAATAATTATCGTTATTTTTTTCAAAAATAAACAAAAAGCAAATTCTTGGGATGTATTAGGTTAAAAATGGTGGATGGTTTAGGAGTTAGTAATAATTTCATGAATTCACAATGCTTAATTACATTTTATAAAATTTGAACTCAAAATACATTACAAACTTTTTTAGGCCTTAGAAGTTAACTATTTGGAGCCAGTCTTTTGTTTTTTTCCCTTTTTTGTGTTATCGAAGTCAACAGTTTTTTTGCTTACTTCCCTTTTTTGTGTCATTGGAATTGCCAGCCTTCTGTTTCTTTCCCTTAATCTCATCTGGATCAAGAGTCTTTTGCTTCTTTTCAATGTTCCGTCTTTTTCAGTGTTTGTAGTTTTCGAATTTTGGGATATTTCAAAGCTTTTTCCTTTTTCGACTTTTGGTTTTGCACAATAACATCATTTCGCTTTCCGCAGTAGTTTTTTAGAAAGATATTAGACGCAATGAAGAGTATTTTCTTAGCTATGGCGTGAGGAGAATGTCCATTTGAGCAAAGAAAGTCTGATAGAATGTTATCCTCTTCACAAAGAATATGATATGATATGTTGGTTACAAGTGATCTTTGATCCTGTATCTTTAAAAAATTGCTTTCATTTTCATTTAAGAGAAGTTTTTTCACAACAATGTAACAATGGGTTACAATGTTAATTGCAAATGGTTGGGGCATTTTTAAACCCCCTCGGTCCATACTGGGGATTAGTTTATATTTGTCTTAACATTGCAGATCTTTATTTAAAGTAAGTTCACTTATTTAAGGCTCACATTTATTTTTTTTGCATACGGCATGCACACAATACCCAGCAAGGTAAGTTACCACAGGCAGTACATCCTCGGCTGATGAAATATCTTCATCATCCACAGAAATTAAAAATAGACCATACTGCCTGCTTAGTTGTATATAATCACAATCTTCTTCACAATCAAAAGTTTCAATCTTAACCTTCCCAAATTTACAAGATTGAAGGTGTAAGGAAGACTGAATTCTTAACTTGGACTCGCGTTCGAGAACTTGTCGAATAGAAATGTGGTATTGGCCAGCCAGCAAGATACCTGTATTTCCCAAAACGTTCTTCAAAGGCATCAGTTTGTACTTTCCCAGGTAGAAAGTACTTCAAGCCCAACTCTTTGAAGCAGTAAGCTGCCATCTCGAGTAAGGCATGAGTTGAATGTGTTATAGCCAAATGGGTTTCATTGGTCAAAATACCCTGATAAATACCACAGTTCTTCCACACATCCTGTCCGACGAATAATACCCTGTGTAGAGGGAGTGCACGTTAAATATCCTTCAAAGTCCCAACGCTGCGTACGATGTCGCCCTTAACGGTTGCGTTGGGTGCCTACTCAGGTGTCGGCTCGTCACTTGATTGTGGTTCTAAAATACGACGCCCGTCGCCAATAGCCCTCGTGTAGCTCTAATGCGACGATAATTCAAACTAAAACCTAAATCTTCCACACATCCAACCAAAACAAAAGGTTTTTCAAAAAATCACATTTTCATCATCTTTCAAAGGGGTCAATGGGTGCATAAACTTATTTTTCAGCCGCATTCCCTTATTTGGGGTTTTGACGTTGACTACACACCACCACTGAAGTATCAACTGAATATATTCTGCCGTTTCTTCATAATGTGGTAAAGAATGTATTTTCTCAATTTCCAGTGACCCAGTTGTTCCGAATACACTTTAATATATGTACTGGATCAATTATGTAGAACAAAGGCCTTACATTGCGACACGAATTTGTTTTTCCGCACCCAAATCAAGTAATTTCAATGTTCAAGTTTGGGGGCACACTAAACATTGACATAGCTTTCCGGTTGATTGAGTTGTTGTCTGTTACAACGCCAATTACAGGCCAATATCTTCTAATCCAATAATTACTTTTTTGATGAATAGATGAAGGGCATCTGCAGTTATGGTATAAACATTCATGATGTGAACAACATCTTTATATGATGACAAAATACTCTGTATCATGAAGACAAAAGCACTTGTAGCGGCAGCAGTTCCTTCATAAGATGCTCCAACGACGTTGCCTCCTTTGAAGTCGAAGAAGGGCTCAATGTGAATTTCGTCTACCATAAGTGTTACATGCCGCTCATGGGACAAGAGTATTGAACTTTTCTTTAGCATAAGACAAAACAAGTAGGTTTGTAACAGAATCTGTCACTTAACTCGCTTCCACATATTTGTGTTTAACAGGAAAAAACGCGCCAAACACAACATTAATTCTATATTTAACATTTACAAGCTAAATTTGGCTAGTTTCATTTATTTTATTTCGAAAATTCAATAATTATTACTTATCGTTTGCAAAAATTAATTTATATTTTAAAGAATAAATATGTCATATATGTCCTTTTAAATAGAATGAAAACATTTCATATCAACATACATGGATTCCGTAGTGAAATATATTTGACGTCTTTCAAACTGATCGATGTCGCAAAAATAAATTTATTTTAATTTATTGTCTAAAAGAATTAAAGTTTCTCGAGCGATTGTTGCGAATGGCAAATGTGATTTAATTCTAATAAAAACAGGGCCTTTAGCTATTTGTAATTCAAAGTTTTAAACGCCAAAATTAACTATTTTCATTAATCTTCTTTCTCAGATTTAATAATTAGACTTTATCGTTTGCTAATTTTTTTGAAGTTCGAAGAATAATGATGTAATCTTTTTTAATAAATATTTTTGTCGCCACAATTTCCCATTTACATTTCTTTCGAAAATTCACTTATTTATAGTTTGTTAAATTAATTTACAGTTCAAAAAATTTATAATTTGTACAATTGATGCTTTAAAAATAAAAGCGAAACTTAGCATATTTTTTTTATGCCAAGTTAGAATTCTCTATGCATCTTTCTACATACATATATATAGAACCATTAAAAGAACTCTATTGTGATAATACAACAATCCAAACCGAATTATATCACATAAATAAATATTTTTTCAAAAGTGTATTTTTATTTTAACAAAAGTTTCTCGTACGTTTAACGAAATGGCAACAGTGAAAATATTAAATAAAAATGGAATTTGCATGTTATTTCAATGTAGATTAAATTTTTAGTTATTTAAATTTTAAATAAGCTAGTTTAAATTTTTTAATGAAATTTGGCATGTAGCCTAATCTGATTTTTTGCTTCAAAATGACGTATCCCACTTGTCTGTGGGACTTGTGGATGACAACAGTGAAAATATGAATAAAAATAGAATTTGCATGTTATTTCAATGTAGATAAAAAAAAAATTAGTTATTTAAATTTTAAATAAACTTCTAATTTAAATTTTTTAATGAAATTTGGAATGTAGCCTAATCTGATTTTTTGCTTTAAAATGACGTATCCCACTTGTCTGTGGAACTTGTGGTTCTTTCTGTGAAAGTGGGTGACAGACAGACGGACAGACAGACGGACTGAACGATTATAAAACCTTCCACTTTTTACGTTATAAACGTAGTGTGGAAGCTAAAATTGTCACTAAACTGTTCATAATGAGGATTGGTATTGAAAGTAGCTGTCAGTTTTCTTAATGTCGAGGGACGAGGAACGATTATGTGTCCAGAGTGTCTTATAAACGTATATGCGTGTGGGGAAATAGAAAATAACAATGCAGAAAATATTAAAGTTTGAGCATTGTAACGACGTCTTGTTTTTTTCGATGAAATTAAACTTAACTGCTCAATCACATTATTAATTACTAATTCTTCGTCCGGATGAGCTTTTGCCAGATCTTGTAAAAGTTCAGTGAGAACATTTATAATGTTTCTCTCAATGTTTGCCGTTGTAAACACATCCTCTATGTCGTCCAGCATTTTTTTCAATACACGCAAGTCATTTATTATCATTGGGAGCTCTTGTTCAGCAAAAACTTCAAGTTTACTGCTTTCAAAATTGACCTTTAAACACAGATTGCGGTCAACTGTCACAGATGCTTGAATAATTGGAGTAGCTTTCAGATCAACAAGTAAGAAATAAATACGATCTTCTTTCTTTAAAACTGTCCAACAGAGTGGGGTCCAACAGGCCTGAAATTCTGTATATGTGTGAAACTTCTGCTTCTTGTCTTCTGCTTCAGAATATCAAATACTCTGTTCAAGGGCGGCATGAAGCTGCATGGTTTCCAGACGCATTCTCTTTTCTTGTGGATCCTCTCGACAAGGCAGATTCTGCGACAAATAAGCTGGACAGTTCGGGAAAATGGATGGCACAGCATTCTTCTGTAGCCTCACTCGGTCCAACGGCATATCGACCGTTTCCATCCTTTTTTCATCGTAGATTTCAACCGTGGTTTCGATATCTGATGAATGAAAGTGCAGTTCGCAGACCTAGATAATAAGAAAACAATAATTAGAAATGAGTTTGTGACACCATGTAATTTTTTATACATATATATACAGTCAAACCACGTTAAGACAAATCCCAAGGGACCTACAAAATTTGTTTTAAGCGTAGTTTGGTTTATCAGTAGGATTTAACATAATCTTAGAGAGCACGGGGAACGTAATTTAGTTGGTTATATCAGTAGTTTGTTGTCTTAACCGGGTTTGTCTTCACAAGATTTGACTGTGCATACACACACACACACACACATGCACACATATACAGGGTGGTTGTAAAATAACGCTCGCTATTCGGAGTGGTCTTTAGCTTGAATAAATAATCCGAATGCAACAAGCATTGAGACACTTACTAATCATAAAAAGATCATCATTATGGAATCATAAAAAAGAAACTTGTCTCTTGATCAGGGTTCTAAATTTTAAACATTATTTACAAGATAGTGAAACCTTATCCTTAAAAAATTGGCGAGATTAAAGTCACCTACATCTTAGTACGAAATTGGCATCAAAACATGTATGCTTAACACATTTGAAGAGCTTAGTGGAAGAACGTGCTAAGTGACAGAAAGGTGAAAACGAGAAAATGAGTTTTTAAAGTTTATCGTTTGCACTTAAATCTGTTAAAAACGGAATTTGCAAACGCTAAAAAATGCAGTTAACTTTAAGTTTATGGTAAAGGGTAAACTTGATATTTTTAAAGGATGGAATAATATGTTAATTGACACAAATCTCTCAATTTTTTTCAAAAATTTCACTTAGCACGTTCTTCCACTAATCTCTTCATTTCTAATAGTGTTGTTGGCCAATAATTTTAAAAGTTCCACACAGTAATAGATGGGAAAAAGCTTATATAATAAATACACTTTAAAATAAAGTTGAAAATGCTGTTATCAAAACAAAAATATGTTCAACATATTACTAAACCAGTTTTGTCAAACCTTTGGGAAGTTTCTTTATGGTAATATTATATAAGCTCTTTCTGCGAGCATAAGTGGAAAATACTTACTTTTGATGAGTTTGTAACTTTGGGATTACTTCTCGGAATGGCTGCTTCCCATTTTTTCCATAAATTTACGTCTTTCGGGAACTGAAATAAATTAACGACGGGTCCATTATCATAGTTGCCTTTGCAACCCGGCACCACACAACGTGATGGCATAACCAATTCGAATTTAATTTATGATAATTTAAATGTTTAAAATAAGTTAATATAACGTTAATAAAAGAATAAATAATCGAAAAAGCAAAGCAAGAATCGTAAACACCAACATCAACAACTCGTTCAAGTATCGCGGGGCATTGTGGATGATTTAGGTATCAGTCGGTCCACTGCTGTGACGTCACAGCGAGAAACGAAAAGGGTGCGTTGGCCTTATCCGTTGATCTCGGTGGTAATGGCCGAAACCGCTTCACACCTCAACTTTGTTTATGCGTGCGAGTACGCAAAAGAACTAATTTTCAGTTTCATTTTGCTATTTTTTTTATTTTTCGTATACTTCCTTCAAATTTTTCATCTTCTATTTATCACCTTTAACCTAATGAAATAATTATACGAAAATTTTGATTTCTCAAACTTCGTTTGAAAATTTAGTGTTTTCTACGCCGAGTGCAATTACGTTTCACCGAACATCCGAAAATGATAGCCGACCGCGCAGCATATCCTCACGGCAGTGGTAAAACGCATTAGGCGCTGAGTGTTACGTACTATGGGACGTTAGGTTTACAGTTTCCAATCAGGCACAATTTCTTTTATTTATATCTTAATGTAATATTTGGACAATATAATTCTCCTAATTGTTCTGCTTCTTTCCATACATAATCCAATGACAAATAAAAAAAAAATTCCATGTTTCCTGATCACTTTTTCAAACCGTTTTGGAACTTTGATCATTTCGCCTAATTTAAAACCATATTGAATTTATAATTTATTACGAAAACTTTTTTATGCATTCTATATTTAGAAGGGTTAAAAACATAAATGCAATAAAAAATTCTATTAATATACATTTGAAATTCACTTGGAATTTATTTCTACATACTTCCAACTCATCACACATTTAATCCCCTTGAATAAGAGATTTATTCTTGTATTGGAAACAAATTTTAATTTGACACTTCTCTAATAAGGCTTTGTCTTAACTCCAGTTGCACTTGTTATCCATATTTAAGGTTAAAGTCAAATTTATTCAATTGGTTGATTACTCTTGGATATTTGTAAAAAGATAAATTTGTACGATGTTCAACATTTTGACAACAAAAATAAAAAACAAGAGAATTTTTAAAGAAAATAACTAAAATATATCACAACTTTATTGAATACACACAGAACATTATTGAATACATGCAGAACATTATTGAAAAGCTGCATTGTAAACAAAATTACACAGATTTTTTTGATATTAGCATGTTTATACAGGATTGGCAGGTCAAATCTTTTATTAAACTCTTAACTATGTATCCACCTATATAGTATAAAATATTCTTTAAATACTCAGCCAAAATGATTTGGTCCAAGCATTCAGAATACACCGATAATACCAACCGCTCTTCATCAGTGAAATTAGGCTCAATGAGAGACCGTTTAGGAGATCTAAACTCCAATATGGATGGGACATCAACACAGTTAGTTATACAATTAGAATTTCTAGCAGAAATATTTCCTGCCAGGAGCAATTTTCTAATTGACCAACGAAATTGACAAGCATTGGGGTTGTTAAACCCACCAGATGCTCTAATAGTGTTAAAAAACAGTTCAATGTGGTCCTGTGAAACCTTGTATGTCAAGGCATATTTTAGTGGATGAATTTGTGTTAACAATTCGACTGACAATATAGATATTGACTTTATGGTAACAATAAAACCCACAACAAACATCCTTCGTTGTGTTTTTACAACTGAAAAACCATCCAATTTTAAAGAAAGAAAATAATCAACAGTCTCCATAAATATTCGACTCCACCAATTCTCGTTGTCAACAGATAGGGGAGATTTAAAACCGTTCCCAAAGGGATTTCGGGAATTTAAGACACCAAAAATTCTGTCAATTACTCTTATAAATTCGACAGTTGCTTCAGTACCAAAAAAAGTGGAACCTTTAACATTTATCAAAAACTCTAACGGCCATATTCACAAGTTCGAGTAACCCGCAGGTTTCCCCCGTCTGCGGGATAGATAGGTGGGTTTCGTCAAATTCCTTATTCACAAATGCGAGTTATGCCAAAAGGGAGAGATAAGGTGCCGCATCTGCTCTGCGAGTTATCCCACCAATATTGGTGCGTTTTCAGAGGGATATCTCTGAGAAATGTTCAAAATCCAAACAAACATAGCTTATCGGGTTCTTCTTTCAAACTAGTGATTATAGTTATTTAGTTCTAATCTATTTTAATTGATCTTTATAAGATTGTTCATTGTAGAAGTACAGCATATTAGAAAGTTAAATACATTTTCAACATGATTTAGATTTATACTAAATTTCTACGTAGAGACGTGAGATATGCGGTGATAATTTTTATTTTACAATCCATTAAAAAACGTATCTTTAAATTGACTAAAACTGTTTTGAAAGTTGTGTGCTGCGGTAGTTATGCACAAAAATTTTACAAACTTAATAATAAATTACAAATAACAGAGGAATATTATAACCATACTAGTATTTGGCACTGTAAAATATAATTAGCAGGTTAAAATTCTTGGTTAAAGATTTATACATATACATAATGATAATTATAAAGGCATTAGTTTTCTTATTTTCCAATATTCCTTTATATTTTTAAATTAAAGTTATTAAAACCTCAGAGTCATCTGGCATAAAGTTTATTTTCTTCGCTTCAGCCATACTTTAAAGGGGAGTGAGAGTCGGATGGGTGTTTGGGTCAAAAATGTCGATTTTCTGTGTTTCTTTTATTTTTAATTTGTATATTTATAGCTTTAATTTAAGACCAAGATTATCGATTTTTGTTTAGTAGTTTTCTTTTTATAAGCATTTTTCAGAAACTTTGTACATCAGTTCTTACCAATATCTTAATTTTCTTTTGCGTTTCCTGAAATATAAGGTTTTTCAACACTTAGGAACATTTTTCTCAGGAACTATAAAATATATCAGCGTGTTATGTTTTATTATTTCTTCCCCATTAATAGCTCTTTGATTTAAACTGAGGAATTTTAAAATATCTCTGCTCAATTTTAAATATATCTGCTAAAAAAAAGTAATGTAACTTTAAATTGGATATTTTGGGTTTTTTATAATACATATTTAAAAAAAATCTATGTGAAAGTATTTTTTATACTGTGAAATATCCTCAGTTTAAATTAAAGAGCTATGTATAAGGAACAAACTATAAAAAAAATTAGTGATATCTCATATAGTTCCTGAAAAAAATCTTCCTAAAGTTAGTAAAGTTAACATGGGCGAGATAGAACCATCCCACTCCCCAAAGGCGATTGCGATCTGTCTCAAGCTGCAAATAGAACACGTGAGAAATATCTCTAGCAGTTAACAACGTCACATGATTCCGCTTGACCAATGATATGTCCTGTTACAAAATCTGAGTGAAACCTGGGGAAGAAACTCGAAAGGTGAAACCCAGATAAATCTCGCGGTTGTGAATACGAATTTGAAATAACCCTCAAATTGTCCCTTCCTAGCAAGATTCATGTTCTGGGGATATCTCGCTACTTGACTCGAACTTGTGAATACGGCGGTAAGGCGTCAGCAGTCCCACTGCTTAAAGTTTGGGCAGCTAGGGAGACGTTCATTATATTATTTTTATATTTAATATGGGCACCACCAAGTTTATTTGCAAATTTAAATTCTAATTCGTCTTGTAGGTTTTTAAGTGGTTTTAAATAATCCCAACTTACTTTACTTTAATTTCAACAAGGGACTGCTTTTCTGCGAAGACATTCCTAGCCAATTTTAACATATGGCCAGGGCCCGACTTACAACTTTAGGGGCCCAGGGCACAAGCCAGTTTGGGGGCCCCCGCAAAATACATAAATCCGTCCATGAAATTTTTTTTTTCCATTTTAAAATTGTACGAATAAATAACCTTTATTATATTAAGTACGCATGTAAGCATTGCTTTTTTACATACAATTCTTTTAATCCATAAGATATGACATCAGATACCTATTGTATCATGTCAAGTCATTTTATCTACATACATAATTTTTATTCACTTGATCACATGACTGAGACAATTTATAAAATTGACAAGGAATAAAAAATAGTGGCTTGCGTATAAAAAGTTAATAGTACTTGGTTCAATTGTATTATGTTTATTATTATTTTCTTTGTGGCAACTATTTTCCCCCAATATTATTCTTTTAAGAAAATTTGGGGTCCCTTTTGGAGTGGGCCAATAGCCCTCGTGTAGCTCTAGTGCGACGATAATTCAAACTAAACTAAACTTGGAGTGGGGGCCCTGGGCACGTGCCCCGTTTGCCCTGCCAGAAATCAGGCTCTGCATATGGCACGGATCAAATACTACATAAACTGGCAATTTCTCAGATGGGTGTGAAAAATGTGTTTTTTAGTCATTAAATGAGTTGCATCCAAGAATTTTGCAACCCAACAAGTCAAAAGCCCGAACATTACTTGCAAGGCCATCAGTCGTTACAGATATTATATTTACATTGACATTGTACAATTTAGTTAAGCAAACATTAGCCCTTGCGCCATAAAACCCGAACATCCATCCTTAAGCAAACATTAAGGAGTTGAGAGAATATATCTGCGGATATTTTATCTATTAAAAAGTAGGCCACAGGCACCTTGAATTTTTTGGTTAAAGAAACCACTAAAAAGACTAAGGCTTCTGATGTGAGGCACTGTTCCTTTCCATCCACAAGTCCAGCGCACTCCACATAACCAGCGTATTTGCTCCACAGCACTTGTTTTCTAATTGACATTACGTCAATGACAAGAGCACAATCAAGGTTAGTATTGGTTTGCTCAGTTATTTTCTTTAGGTAGGCCATGGCTTCATCCATAAACCCAGGATAAGTCTGTTGAGCTAACCCAAGACCGTATCATGGCAGGATGGGAGAGACACAACTTAGTGCGCAAATAGTTGTATGAACGAGGCGAGTAGAAATATAGGGTGGTGGCAAACTTTCATAAAACTAGTGTAGCGACGCCCATATGGATTTCTAGATTTGTTATTGAGCTGGTTAACTAGAATGTTGAAAGGAAGTTCACCAAAAGTATCATTAAGCATTTGAGAAATGTCAGTAGACATATTACAGCATTTCCTGGCCATGAACAACATGGATTCCAAATTTGATATATATTTTTTTTATTTCGTCGCCTTATTTTGTCTTGGAGATTCTTTATCTTCCTTCTTAATTTCGCTTTGGTTGGGCTGCAGGAAGCTCTGGGTGAGTGGTGTGGAACAGCAAAAGAAATCGACGATGATGAATTTAATGTGTTCCTTAGGTTTCCGGATAGGGCTATATCGGCAAGATCTGAAATAGCAGCTTTTGCTTGCATAAGCTCTGGGGACTCCAATGTGGATGACAGGCCTCCCAACTGGGTTCCGCGGTTAAAGATAGTGATGGGCGATTCCGAGTACCGAGTATCGAATCATTCGATTCTTGAAATTACTCGAGTTATTCGATTCCTTAAAAAGAATCGAAGTATCGCTGTAGCAGTTCAACTACGTCGAGAATCGGTGAATGATTTTCTCAACAACTCTGTTTACAGTATACAAATAAGGATGATTAACGCTCTACCATTGGTGCATTAAATTTAGTAGTAGCCTATAATACGGAAAAGATTGCTCGTTTATTGGTTGATATTCGAACTGCTAAAGGGTATCAAACCAACTTGTATACAATTTATCGATTATTTGTAACAAAACAGAATAGAATAGTATCGAGTAAAAGTATCGAGGTATCGTCTATGAGGTATCGAGACAGAATGCCGATACTCCAGTGATCGAGACATTTTCATTTTATTCAAAAGAGGAGAATCGAAGTAGTATCGTGAATGGAGTATCTTCAATAGTGAGGAGAATCGAGATAGTATCAAGGGTAAACCATGAACGGTCAACTTTTCAATAGTAAACAAAAACAATAGAGCTACTTATATTCGCGAATTAATATAAGACGATTGTCATAATTAATGAACTTTTTGTGCATTTCAATATATATGTTTTTCAAGATTGAAAGTTGAAAATATGCAAATTTTTAAGTATTAATTTTATTTTATGAAGATGGTTGTACTTTTTTTTTGCTTGAAAACCTTAAGTATTTTTATTCTACATGTTACATTACAATAGCTTGGGTTTTGGTTACTTAGTACTCCTATATATCCTTCAAACTTTTAGTTAAATTTATTTTATAGTTGGGGCACTGCATAAAACTTCAACTGCATCTTTGCTTGTTGGAGAGTGAATAACAGTGCAGAATTTAGACCAATAAAGTACATTGCTCGCACACTTTTTAGTGGGGCTTGGGAGCCCAGTTGGTAAAGGAGCTTGTCTTTTGTGGAAATGGTCACAGGTTCAAGCCCGGGCATTGCCAAAAATACCTGTAAACCTATAAACGGTCTATGCAATTAAAAAGTCTAACGAATTATACCCTGTGTACAGGGAGTGCACATTACATATTCTCCAAATCCAAAGTCCCGACTCTGCGTACAATGTCGCCCTTAAAGGTTGCGTTGGGTGCCAACTGAGATGTCGGCTCGCCACTTGGAGAGTTCAAGAGCTTTATATTACAAAATGAAACATTGGCCAAAAATAACAGCGCTGTGTTCTTTGAAAGCAAAATACGTAATGAATATTTATTGAACTGACACAATGTTAGCAGTTACAGTTCACTTGTTGTACCTGTACATTTGTGAATAAAAATTAATTTCATATAATTATCTGTTTTGAATACCTGGGGTTAAGAATTTTAATGCATTTATTATCCTGTAATTTTCAGCTGCAGTCCAGTGATGTTTAACATTGGCATACAAAACATTATTTAATTTATAAGTTAATAGTATTAAATTTATTGGCCTTCGAGCTGATACTTTAGAACCATTTAGGTTGTCTGATCCTCAATTTTACAGGCTTTCAGACAGACAGCCCATTAAGAAGGAGGGAGGAAGGGGTACAGAATCATGTATATTTAATGTCTAATTCCCTTAATCTGTTCGCAATAAATAAAGTTTACATATCTGGCCTAAAGTAAAGTGGCGTCACTTGACTGTTGATGTTGACAGAATTGATGTTAAAGACGTGTGTCCATGAGATTGCATTTATTACCTTGCACTACTCTGTATTTGTCTGATTCCGCTTCTATTATATATATATAATGGAATATGAAGCTTTTTGTATAATGTAAATAGTTTATTTTGTTGAGTTAGTATTTTCCTTCCTAATAAAAAGTAGATAAAAGAAACAAACGAGTTTCGTATGTTATGTAGTACCTTTAAGTTTGGTGAGTTTGTACCAGGACCAGGGATAATAAAATTAAGCAAAAAAAAATTAATTAAAACATTTATTAAAAGTAATATTAAGATAAATGTAATATTTTGCATTATATATATTTTTAATAGTATTCTTTGAATTTTTTTATAATGTTAATAATGGGATAGTTCCGTGTGGGGAGTGGCATCAGGCATTACCTCCTACTAGATTAAAGCCGTACAACAGGAACGGTTTCCCTTCGTGACGTCAAGGCCAAATTTTTCTAAACTTTTCTCCTTTAAAAATGACTCGATAAATTTCAAAAAGTTAAAATTACTTGAAAACAAGTAAATTATTTTTACCACACACATTCCACAATTCACTCGTTGATTCACTTTACAGTAGGAGAAAAGTTGAGTCAAACTTGGCCTCAGCATCATGACGTTACGAAGGAAAAACGTTCCTGTTGTACGGCTTTAATCTAGTAGGAGGTAATGCATCAGGTCAGTGAATTCTTACTCGAACCTAGATTGGTGAATCAATCTCACATGCATGGGAACAGAGCACCGATCAGGGAAAAATCCAAATCAAAACATTCAATGTTTTCATCCAGCTATGTCATCTGAAATTATCCCATTTGTATAATATTTTTTTTTTAAGGGAAAACCAGATATGTTTAATTAAATGCCTGACACTTTCTGGCTAACCATATGGTACAAACTTACCAGACCTGGGGCTAAGTTTTTTTTTTTTTAAAAATTCAATTTTCAGTACATAGTTGAGAAACAATTACAATAAATGACAAAATAATATAACAATAGTAGATATGTACTGTTTTACTGCTTGGTTAACAAGTTATAAAATGTATAGCAAAAAATTGAATAAACTGGTAAACCATATAAAAAAAGTAGCAAAAAATATGCAAATAAAACAATTACAGCCAAAAAAAAAGGCAATTTTGCTTCTTGATTAAGAAATATATTGGGGAATATATCAATGGTTCAAATGCATAAATAAAAAAATACTAAAAACATACACAAATGAAATGTAATACAATTACAGACTAGAAGCCAATTTACTCCTTAATTAAGAAATATACCAACGAATATTGGTATCAATTTCAAAAATAAAATACATCGATGAACAAGAAAATACAATTAAAAAAAAGCCAAAATAGTACACATAAAACAATAATTTACAAACAGGAATTTAAAATTAAAACATATCTAAATTCTTGGGCTTTAGACGATTCCTTCTGTCATTGGTTATTAGGCCAGCTTTGGAGAAGAGTCTCTCTGATGGCACGGATGTAGCGGGGATGCAAATATATTTTCTTGCAAGTTATGCGAGTTCAGGCAGAGTACTCTGCAGAGACCAAAACTCCATTGGATTTTGTTGCCGTGGCAAGTGCGACAGTTCCTTGTACTGCCTAAGCAATATCATGGAGCTTGACGATGGAGTTTCAGTCCCTTTGCATAATTCGATTTTTGCATCGAAAATATCCCAAATGGAGGATTTGGAGGCCGTTATCCTTGGTGTTGGAGCAGTTGAAGTTTTCTTTTTCGAAAGAAGGCTTTGAAGCTCACTCAAAACTCGGTCCTCAGCTTGCTTGGCATTTGCTTCAAGGCCAAAACCCGCCTTCTTGAATCGGGGATCCAAGAAGCAGGCTTTCTAAGGAATAGCCGATTTTTCCAAATCCGAAAATCTTTTTGTGATGGAATTTAGTAGGGCAGTTTTTAACATCATGCCATCAAGTGTACCTGGTTCCTAGTTATAAAAAAAAGGAATTAGTATCAATTAGAGATAATAGACAATAGAATTGTAAAATTTAAATGAGTTGGAATATTCTCTTTGGGGCTGTCCATAAATGATGTCGCACTTTTTCTCCACATTTTTGACTCCCTCCCTCCCCTATGTCACAAAGTATCACAATTCCCCAAACCGCCTCCCTCCTGTACACAGTAAAAAAAAATCTGTAGTATTACTAGAAAATCTCTAGGAAACTCGGATGCCATGAACTTTTCTAGTAACCTTACTGCATTAAACTTAGTAAGTAACACATACATTTCCTTAGTAACCATACTAAGAAAACTGTAGTAGATTTACAGATGATTTGCTTGTACGTTTACTAAAAAACTTGCAGTAGCTTTACAGGTGCTTTTCCTGTAAGTTTACTAAGAAACTGGTAGTAGCTTTACGGGGTATTTTCCTGTAAGTTTACTAAGAAACTGGTAGTAGCTTTACGGGGTATTTTCCTGTAAGTTTACTAAGAAACTGGTAGTAGCTTTACGGGGTATTTTCCTGTATGTTTACTAAGAAACTGGTAGTAGCTTTACGGGGTATTTTCCTGTATGTTTACCAAGAAACTATAAGCAGCTTCACCAGTGCTTTTCCTGTAAGTTTACTAAGAAACTTGTAGTAGCTTTACATGTGCTTTTTCTGCATGTTTACTAAGAAGCCTTTAGTAGAACTACAAATACTTTTTTTTTTCTTTTATATTCGCTTTGAAATTATTAGTATATTGAAGACGATACTCCCACGCTCTGTAACATTAGATACTCTACCTACACTTTTACTGAGAACCTGTTAAGTAGTGTAACAACCATCACGGAAAATAGTTCTGTATTTCTAACTGGAAAATTTTATTATCCTATGATTTTTTAAATCAGACATTGTGGTAAGGTAGCTTGGTAATAATACAAAGCCATTTCAAGTATTTTTTCATTGACCTATATTCTTTGCTATTTTTCATATTTTTCTTTAATACAATTATTTACATTTCTTTGAAAATACACTTATTCAACGTTATCTTTTAATTGAAGTATCTTCATAATACATTTCGATTATGCATTTTGAGAGAAATGCTAATATATTATAAAATAAGTGGACTATAAAAATAACATAAATCCACAAAAAAAAAACTTGAAATGACTTTCTATTATTACCTAAGTAACCCTAGTACAATTACTGAAATCTAACCTTATGAAGAAATAATTTCTGTAATACCGAAAACATTTTCTTGCTAAACATAAGAGAAAAATAGGAGGAATATAAATCTTCTGATTTAAAACAGATTTCTATCTACCTTCAAGACACTCATATATAAACTAAATTTATAATTTGATACTTTAGACATTTGTCATTAACTTTTCTTTTTTTAAAAAATACTTTTCTATTTATTATTTCTTGAATGTCCAACTTAATCCTTTATAAAATTAACTCCTAATCCACTAACCTATAACTCATTCAGAGATAAGCAACAGTTTGTAACGATTTCAATTTTAAAAGATATTAAACTGTTGTTAAATGAAGTAACTTTAACCTGAATGTAAATATTCAAATTACTAATTAATATTAAATATTAAAGCATTCTTGGATCAAAGAGTTAACAGCATTCTATCAATTTCAAATTAACACAATTTTATTATAAATGATACATACTTAGTTGTAACATTGAATAATGTACAATTCCTTTTTTTAAAGTACCTGTTCTGTCACAAAAATATTTTTAATATATATACAAAATGTACAACGAATAACAGATGCATTCGTAAATTAAACTGATACATGAAAATGAGGCAATTTATTGTTTTTAATGATTTTTACACTTTTTCATACACAATTTAAGATATAAAAAAGTAACTGAACATAACTTTCACAGTTTGGAAACTCACATTAACAATAAACCCCTTAAAAGTTTAAAAAGAATTTAAAAAATCTATCCTACGATTGTAAACATCAGAGTTTGTCAATAATCAATAAGTACAGTAGTGTCAGTTGGATACATTTGTTTAATTGAATCACTGAAAAACAATAGAAACTCCTTATAGCAGGCCTTGCAACAAAATTTTACTTTGTCCCTATGGAAAAAAGGGACTTTTTTCTTCATAAAATGGACTTTTAGGGATCATAAATTTTAAGGATATTTAAGAACAAAGATATATGTATAATTTTTCTTATTATAGAAACTATACATTAGTAATGTGATAGTATATAAATTTAAAAATTCTAATCTCAAACTTTTGATGTGCAATACATGATTTTACTTTTTTAAGTAGTTAAAACTAACTCCTAAATTGCTAATTAAGTAAAATCAAATATTCTACATTTTTCACATAAAATAATAATTAAGTAAAACAACACAAAGTTTACTGCATAGAACTAAAAACTATTTTGATCAAAATATAGGCAAAAAAACAAAACATTGAGGATATCGTACTTTTATTGCTTGCTCAAAATCTGAATATAAAGTTTAGAAAAAAAATTGTGTTAACAGGGTGTCCAGCAAATGACCGTGGACTAAGGTCAAATGATTGACATATCTTGTTGCAAGGCGTAAAGATTTCGGACAGTATGGACTATTAAACCGTCTTAAATCTTTTGATGAATCCATTAAGAAATTTTATGCCACCAGAACCTAAAAAGTTATTCATCATTAATTTTTAAAAAAGTATATTTTTTTAAATATTGATAACAGATTCTATTGAACAAAATAATAATTGTTATTCAGAAGCAGTTACCAATGAAGCAAGATAGTCGTGCGATGTATTACTAGTAGGTATCTGACAATAACATTGGACTAACCCTTTAGTTTTAAAAAAACAGCGGAAAATCAAAACCATTTATTACAAAAACTATATAGCACTCTCGTTTACAAGACATTGATGTTGCCTTCTGAGTAGTAAGAATTATTTCGATGATTTGAGAGTGTAAAATATTTATTTTTATCCTGAAAACTAGATGGTTAGTTAAATAAATTATATATAAAGAAAGTATACCAACTTTTTTAATTCTAAATTACTTTAGTTTTTTTAAACAGAATTTTTGGTTAAATTAACATACTAAAGCTGCATAAGAAACACAATAGTTATCAGTCTTATTAAAAATAGTTTAACTGCCATTCATCTACTTTAAAAAAAATTAACAAATAACAGACAAATTTTTAATCTACAATGGAGGAAGCGGTTGTGGTATGGGTTTTGATAATTAAAATGCAAAAAATATATATAACATAAAAACGCAGACTTCTATAATTTCTTAATAATTTTCTTTAGATACATATTGCAGAGTGTTGTGTTAATTTCTTTTTCTCATGAAATCCATGATTTAAACTTCATGTATTCCAAGGTAAAAACCATGTGTGTTCCGAGGTGCAACACCATGCTGTACCTCGGGATAGAATTTGTAGGTATACATAATGTTTTAAAAAGCAATTGCATTTTTAAAAAAATCAATAAAATTGAAAACAATTGGATTGTATTTCATCACTTAATAAGAATAAATTAGAGACCATTTTATTTTGCATATACCGATCCCCCATACTAAAGAATGAGGTTGCTTTTAACGTTTTAAAAGATAATTTTTAAATATAAGCTAAAAATCTCTAAACTATAGAAAACCATATCGTTGTTTTTTTTGTTGATTTTACATAACCAAATTTTGTATTGGATTTTTCCCATCGACCAATGGGGAAAAAATATCTAAATAACTTATGCTATTGTCTTTAACTTCTCAAGCCATTAGGCCTAATGTTCAGGCATTAATTTTACGTGCCATTTGCATTATTCCGAAAGAAAGATACATTCAATGATAATTTAAAAAAAAGATATAACAAATTTAATAAGAAATATAACAAAATTAAGGCTTACCTGGAACAATTTGTGGTTTTCGCGTGGGCAAGATCGCAGCATGCACTCCGCTTTGGTAGAATAAATAAAACCACGTTTGCTGCTGCCGATTTTAGCTTCTTGATCCTTAATCGTTGACAGAGCTTTAACACAGCTACGTATGTCAAGTAATTTAGAGCCACGATCAAGTGACGAGTTTGACACTTAAAAAATAAACCGTGAAAATGAAAAGTTCATAATTTTTCAGAAGTGCAAATTTCGGCTTTATTTATTTATATTTTAAACTACGCATCTCTAGAAAAGATAGCCAGGGGGCGCTGTAAGACGTTACATCAATTTACTTAGTATTACTACAGCAGTTTGTTTAGTATACTTACTATCAGAGATTGTTTACAGGGGATTTTCTAGTAAATGGTGTGATACCTGTAAAGTTACTAAGTAATCGTTCGTAAATTCACGCCAAATTTTTTACAGTGTATGTCACAAAGTGTCACACTCTGCTAGAAAACAATTTAAGGTAAATACTTTATAAAATATGCAGACATTTAATTATGAAAATATGCTATAAGTTAAGAAATAAATCAATCTGTTGTAAATGTTATTTGATCTTAATTTTGTTACTAAACACATGAATTTTGTAAAAAATTAAACTCCTTTTTTTCTGATTTATTTTGATCTGTTGAATTGCAAATTTTTTAGAGATTTCAGTGATATCACTTCTTGTAACCCTGTCCCTTCCCCTTATCACAAAGTGTTACAGCTGCCACAACACCCCCTCCCTTTAAGCGTGGCATCATTTATGGACGGCCTCTTTGTGTGAGATGGCAACCGCCTCTGTAAATAAGTCAATTGTAATATGATAAAATAAAAATGGTCTTCTAGGTAGATGGATGTGCAAATATTTGCCTCTCAGCAAAATATAAAATTGTTATGTAAAGGTAATGTTAGAATTTTTACCTTGCTGCTAATTGTGTACTGCAGACCTCTAAGCATCGGTATTACCATCGAAAGGGTCGGATATAATTCCCTAGAAAGCTCTGTCGTCATATCCTCCATTGGCTTCAAAAGTGGCACACACTCCTCAATTGTCTCCCACTTAGATGGCAGCAGTGCTTCTGGTGGGTTGGATATGTTCGCCAAAGCAACGGCAAGTGGAACTTTAATCTGTCGGAATAATAATAAATATTAAATGTTTCATTGAAAATTCTTAGCACCCTCTAAGGGATTTGAATATTTTTCTAGGGATTTTATTTAAAAAAAAAGCACATGTAATTTAAGGATTTTCATAAGTTTTAATACTTTGTCAATTTTGATGCATAAGTAGAACATTAACCATTTGCTTTATAATACAGTTTAAAAAAAATCCAATAAGCAATTTTTTATACATCATGCAGTGGAAACATTGGCTATCCTTTAGTCAAGCTAAATAAGCAACTTATTGAATATAAATAATAAAAAAAATAATGTTAACAATAAAATAATTTATTTTAATACATATAATCTATGTTCAATAAAATTCAGCAGTCTTTCCAGCATTTGTAATGTTGAATTCCAACGCGTGCTAACATCCTGCTTCACTTTCAGCTGTGGCAGTCCCAGTTGGTCCTGGGCCTGCTGAAGTTTAGCAGTGGAGATGGTGCTGCTCTTGAAGTGGCCCACAAGAGATCTGCATTTTTTTACAATATCTTTTAGTGTTTCTGATACAGATACGGCATCTTCTGATACCATATTGAGCGTGTGCGCAACACAGGGCTGATATGGAAGCTTTAAATGCTCTTCAATGGCATTCTTCATATTCGCAGCATTATCGGCCACTACCGTCACAACTTTTGAAGATATGCTGTAGTTCTCCAGCACTTCTGCAATGGCACTGGCGATATTTGCCCCTGTATGGTTTTCTACTAGTTGCTTAGTTTCTAACACCGAACTGCTCAATGTATTGTTATACACATAATGGCCAGTTATGCTGACAAATGAGCTGTTGGTGTCAGAAGTCCAGACGTCGGTTGTTAGGGCGACATACTCAACCGCTGCTAATTTAGGAACTAGCTGATTCCGGCATGTTTCGTACAAACGAGGGATCATCTCGTTTGTTATTTTCTTGCGGTTTTGGGGGGGGGGGGGGTGTACAAGGGATTAAGCTTTTTGGAGTACTCCAAGAAACCCTTGTTTTCAACAATTGATATGGGTTGAAAATCCTTGGCAATCATTTTCACCAAGGCCATATCAATTGCTTGTATGTCGGAGTAGGACATCTCTTGCTGCAAACAGCCTCAACTGTTTCCTGGGACGTTTGGTTGGAGGCTCTGCCACTTCTGAGATGTCAGATGATGATGACTGTGTTGGAAGGCACTGCTGAATGGTGGAAGGCACTGCTGAAGCTGTCGATGGTTCAGCTTGCTGCATTTCAGCTTCAGAAGACATGTCATCTGGGGGATTATCTGCTTTTTCTTCTGCTGCTTGCAAATGCCGGCTGATTACTGCCTTGTGCTGGGTTTTGAGGTGCTTGTTCATATTGGTTGTATTACTACAAGCTTTGTAAGTCTTTTTGCAAATGTTGCACTTAACTAAATTTTCATTTACAAGGGTGAAATATTCCCAAACCCAGGATTTCTTGCAAGCTTTCCTCATTTTTGATAACAATAAGTAAATTTAAATTAATAGATAAAAGCTAATAATTTTCAGAATGTAATTTTTACTAGAATAAATTATAAAAATAGAAAATTTACTTAAAATGTACTTTATTTTCGTTTCAATGAAGACCTCAAAAGACGTGTTTATGCTAGAAAATTTCTCGCTGAATTTTTAAACCTGATACTGCCGCTAAAATCACGAACCGAAACTAACGCTGATCTCAAAGTGGTTGTTGCCAGATACGTTTTGAGTTAAAAGTAAGCACCAGTCACAGCCTTAAAAAATTAAATTGACTCTATTGAATATTAAGTTTTAAACCATTATTTTCTGAATATTTCGCTGAATTTTTAGTCATACTATATTGGCAGTTACTTGAACTTGGGTTTAAATTACGAGGCGTTCTGAGCTACGTTAAAGTCGCTGTCTGTAAAGAGGCTAGAAATAAGCCAAAAACGATCGAACGCAAGTGAGTACAAGTCGCAGTTTGTATTTAAAATTTTAATTCATTTAATTGCGTTTGAGTCTATCCCATTTAATATAATCTATGCTATTTACACAAAATAGTGTATTTCAAATGTTTTATTTCATTTGCAATATTTGTTTTAAAAATATATGTATTTTAGCACCCGCGTGGCGTAATTGGCGTGGCGTCTTCATGCTACGGGGGATTACCTTTGAAGGTTCTGTCCTCCATTAGTTATTTTTTGGGGGGTGCCAACTCAGCCTCGTCACTTGACTGAGACCTTGAAAACAATAAGGCTCGTCATCAATAGCCCTCCTCGATCTAGTGTGACGCCATACCAACAAAACCAAACATTTTTTTTGCTTTTTAACTGTAACCGTGAAAAGAATCGAAAAAAGAATCGATTATTTATTCGATTCTTTTGAAAAATAATTACTCATTATTCGATTCTTCAAAACATTCGATTATTCCCATCACTACATAGAATAATGGACGAACAACGAACTTGCCGACTGCTAGAAAAACAGGTTACGGGGAAAAAAATGGTTGCAATACACGCTATCCTTTTATAAATATTTGGCGTCATTTAAAAAAAAATCGCCTTTTTGGCGATTATTTTTAAAATTTCGTGACCATTTCTCTTGACTATTTCGTAACTTTCTTGACCGTTTTTCGATTTCGTGACTTTCGTGATCGGTAGACACCCTGTAAACATACTAGAAAATAAAATTAATTTGAAATAAGTATATCTATTTCGGCCGGCTCGTGTTTTACGACACCCCTGTTTTCGTGGTCGTATTCTCGGCCGGAACGGTATCCAGAGGTCTCGGGCGATTCGGCCGGATCGGGCCGGATGTTTAGGTTTTATGGCACAAGGGCATCTAAGGCCATACTGTGCCAAACACTAGGATCAGGCCGGAACGGGAATTAAAAAGTTAAAGGCTTGTGTGGTGTCGGTTGTCCAAGTTATTTCCGAATTGTCCGACTTTTTGCCTTTACAGTACTCACACAAAAGGTATTGGGCATGTGAAGCTTGTGGCACATTTCTACGATAGAAATTTATGAGTCCTAAACCGTCCCTCCTCCGCAGCACAGGTGACAGACAATTCTAGTGAACAGCCCATCCTTCTTGTTGGGTCACTGTTCACACTCAGGCTGGACATGCAGCATGACAGGCAGTGTAGATTCGAGATCACTGCATTTAGACATTTTATGTCCAAAATGAAACAAAATCCTGTAGCATCTGTTGGCTTGATGGTATTTGGAATATTGTACACTTTCACAAATGAAGCAGTGTCTACTTTTCCTGATGAACCTGAAACTTCCACTTCAACAGCATTTTCTTCGACAACAGCAACCTTTTCTTCCACTGCAATTTCTTCTTCAACAGCAGATGCTTCTTTCTTCGTGAATCGGTTTCCATTAAATTTTCGTTTTTTACTGGAATCCGATCTTCTAAAGCGACCCATTCTTACTTTGGAAATAGATGAAATGCTAATATCTTAGAAAAAAAAGTAGCAGAAAAAATTCACATGTGTTTTGAAAATTTAAAAGATAAACAAAACAAATTCAGTCAGTGAAAGTCACAGTTATTCCTTGTTGCTGTTCAGTTCTATAATATAATTGGCAGTTAAAATATTATTAAAATAATATAAAACAATTAGATTCTTATTAACACCCAACAAGTTTCAAAATGTTTCGAAACCAAAACTAAATTTTTTCGCCTCTACTCGTACAAAAACTGCTCCATCTAAAGAAGTATTGTGAATTTCATTAGAAAGTGAGTACCATTTTAAAGCTAATAAGTTAAAGAATATATTGAACTAATAAAAAAATGCTTATTTTTGAAGAAATTCGGGATTTCCAATGTATACTGCTACCTAAATTCTTTCTGCTGTTTTCTTTGCTCCTAAATGAGCGCCAAAGATTGATTCATACGCTATTTCCAAAACATCTCTGTTTAGTTAGAGCTAACACCAGCTGCTGTACCATAATCTTTTCGTCATGGTACAATAAACCGCCCACTATTAAGAATCCACCTTTAACTTGTCTTGCAGATTCCCATCCCTTTGTCAGTGTTACACACTCTCGTTGTTCTTCTCTAAAGTTCTCGGCTTCACTTTTGATGTCATTTCCATTTCGTCCACCTTTTTCCTCAACACCTGACTGTTCTTCTTGGAGGTCTACATTATTTGCTGCTTCGTCAATAGTAGCTTCCTTATTCAATTCCGCCATAAAAACCGACAGGGTTCATACTCTATTTATGATAGTGAAATTCAGGAGATTTTCAGGAGTGCAGCAATGTAAATTCAGGAGGTAACGAGGAATAAAATTGAATACGTACACTAGAGTCCCGGTTTACAAAATTTGGCTTAACCGAAAGGCTCTGGAATATTTGTATTTTGGTGAAATATGAAATGTACGCATAAATGCAGAAATACACAAAAAATAAATATACTTACAGTTGGATTTCTCAAAATATGCAGTAATTTTTCTAAGGGCTGTAAGGCTTTTTCTAAGTAATGTATCTAAGGGCCTTATCTAAGATTTTTGAAGCTTCCGTATGCGAAACGCTGCGTTTGCTAGACTTGGGCTCTTCATCATTATCGTATTTGTTTTCGTCCCTGTTTAGGTTACCACCGCGACTATCTCTTGATCAGTTAAGTCCAGTTTATCGGGTTTTGAACCGAGCAATTATTTGATTTCATTATTGTCTATGTGCCAGGAAGATATTCAAAAATTGAAGCTGTTTCTTATATTGCCACTTTTCTATAACTCCTTGGTCCATAAGCTGGATAAGAGAAGTTACGTTTGGTGGCAAAAAGATCCCCGATTCCATCCTTTTCTAGCTCGTAGCATAAACCTCTAGCATAAAAATCGCTTTTCGTGGAAGCTACTCCAAGCTATTGTGCTCTTCGGCAACATTTTGAAATTTAAACCGGTTTCATCAAAATTATAAATCTGTTCAGGAGTTCAACAATTTTGAAAAAAATTTCTTGAAACGTATACCTCAGCAGGAACCACAAGACTCCACTGTACCTTCTAAAATTTCGTTCAAAATATACATAAAGATTATAACTGTAGATTAATAAAAAAAGAACAAAGATATAGTGAAAAATTCTAGTTGAATTAAATACTTTTCAAAGATAATAACTTGTCATTTAGTTTTTCTTAACAGATTTTTAGTTCGCCCATCTTTTCTTTAGCATGACGTTCTAATGCATTGGCTTTCGAAATTAATGTAATGTCACTTTTCTTCTCTGCCTGTTCAGAATAATCATCCAAGGTTTTATTCAGTTCTTTAATGTCATTTTCTAAACATATTTTCTTCTTCTTTAACTCATTGACACTTTCAGTCAGAAGTTGTTTTTTCACCACATGCCTTTTTTTTCTTAGATAGCTTTTGCTCATCTAGATAGGCTATATACTTTTGGCATGCCCCTGCTGCTGCGATGATCAACTCCTTGGAGATAATAACTTTATCGAGTCCCCCAACAAATCGTAAGTAGTCGTCAATTACTCTCTTGGCAACAATTGTTTTATTTCCCAAATTTTCAACTAATAAGTTTTTTAGTTTTAGTTTGAATTATCGTCGCACTAGAGCTACACGAGGGCTATTGGCGACGGGCGTCGTATTTTCGAACCACAGTCAAGTCACGCCCAATAAGTTTTTATTTATTGAAAAACCTTTCTCCACACTTGCCTGACCATGAGAAAGAAGAAGTGTTTTAACGATGCTCCATAAATTTGGATATTAAGAGTTTGATAGGAACTCGTAGTAAAATACGTCCAGACGATCAACACTTGGATTAAAACAATCATCCAAGCAGTGTATGAATTTGGATGCAGTATTCATACAACTAAGATCTTCTACAAATTTATTGTAATCCTTTAAGATAGTCACAATCCTTTTCTTTTACATGTCCTGCATTTTTTAAATGCAGCAGAATATTCTGAAGCTTATTAAGGTGTTTTTTTATTGGTAACCAACAAGCGAGGATCGAAACAGCTCATGTTTCTTACTAACGAGTAATTTAAAGGACATTTTTTCGTTATTTTTTCTGCGGGCGTCAATAAAAATTTCCTGCAGTTGATGTAGAATTCCTTAATTTTGCCATACTGAAGTTTTTCTTGTTTAAATTCTTCAACTCTTTTCTGGCGATAAAGCCAATATCAATTTTTGTCACTTCTGTGTATAATGAATTGTCTTCAAGATTTATATTTAACAATTTAATGGAAGATGAAGGTATGTGCTCTTCTTTTAAGAACATTTTCAATAAATCCTTTAAAAGATTGTAGAGATCACAATTCAAAAATGGCAACATGGGGCTATCAGTCTAATACTTTTTTTAAAAAGGATCAATGTCTTTGCAGATCGACAACAGAAAATTACATTTTACAGAAAACAGTTCATCTTTAACAATATCTTGCAATATTTCAAAAGACTTGCTGGTTGGCCGAGTAAACTTCTTTTTCTCAATTTCCTGCAAAAAAATTTTGATATCAGGCAAAATTTCTAATAGGTGTACAAATACGCATTCATTTTCAACCCACCTATGCTTACAAAATTTTAGTGGGAATTTAATTTGTTCGTTTAGAGACGCATAATCTTCTCTTCTAGCAGGGGAATCTTTAAAAAACCAGTAGGCAGATGACGCACCTTGCTCTATTTCTGGAAAAGCAGAAAAACCACCTCTAAAGCTGTTATGCATAATGTGGAGACCACATGTACCGATATTCAACAAGCTTTTAGCATGTTCTTTTTGTACTTTCGCCATAATCAAGTCAAAAACTTTCAAGTTATTATAGGGCCGTCCATCTATAATTGAAGTAAACTTTTTGTGCCAACTTCCAAACATTTTTCATTGATTTTTTCCACTAACAGTTCAGAAGTCGCATGGCCCAAAAAGTCTGAGGAATAGTATCGTGTACTAATTTTATTATGGTCCCAAAACCTTACGTGGCAATCCAGTTGTTTAGACTGGTTAACATCGTCCAAGCTTTCATCAAAAAGTAGCACATAATCCGTTTCTGATCTCAACCGAGATTTCAGGAGAGATGAAAAATATGGCGCAATACCAAAAACAGACATATATGCCGTTTTCTTTTCTCCACAATTGAAATTTTTAGTAATTTTACTATCAGAAAACATGGTATTAAATAGGAAACTTACATCTTCACATGATTTGTACGAATAATGTAAATTCAAAACCTTCAATGCCCATAATATTTCAGCTTTTATGCTCAGGTTATTCACATTAACACACTTATCCAAGTGGGCAACGGATGTAGGAAGAACTGAATGTGATGCGATTGGTTGGCTGGAGGATTCACCACCCGGGTTTTGTGTAGGGAAGAAGCTTTTCAAATCAAATTTCTTCGCACCATTTTTCACCAATTTTTGATGTTTAGCCCCTTTAGCATGAGTTTTTAGACTTGGTTCACCCATATTCGACACATCAAAAATTTTGTTGCAAGCCGAGCAACGTGCTTTGTGTCGGGATTCGGGGACACTGAGTAGCCAATCCTTATATTGTTCATTCTCGAGCCAGTCGTTATTAAACACACACTTTCCGCCTGGCATAATTCTTTAAAATAAAAAAAAACAATATTCGATAGATATTTAAAAGTAAAATACACACTTTCCAAACGGCAAAATTTAAAATAACTTTCGATAGATGTTTAAAAATAACACTCGCTGGTTTAAGTATACATGGACGCCCGGATTTGGCGACTTTCCAAAATCGTCGCCAAGGTGAAATGACGCCATCACCCGGTGTTTACCAAGAGGGCGCCAAGTCGAAATGACGCCAAGACCCGGGGTTTTCCGAGATGGCTGAAATATGAAAATGACAAAAAACGGACATTTTTTTAAAATGACCAAAAACGTGAGATTTTTAAAAACGATCAAAATGACCAAAAACGTGAGATTTTTAAAAACGATCAAAATGCCCAAAAACGTCGAGATTTTTATAAACGATCTTAAAATGACTAAAAACATGAAATTTTTTTAAAATTTGGGATTAGATGAAGCTATAAATACGAAAAACTGAGGTTTGAAAATTTTCCTGAAAATACATGAGAAATACAGGTTGATTGAAAAGTACATACCGTGAATCCCGCTCCGTCGCTCCTTCCCTACGCGTGTCGCAGCCGCTCACTATCTCCCCCCCCCCCCACCCCCTCGCGGCACGCGTAGCTTTCCGCCGCGCTTTAATCCGATTCGTCATCGGAGGAGTCCGACGAATCGTCGGGGTCCGCGGCCGGCTTCTCACGGTAGCCGGGCATGTCGCGTGTGTGGGGGGATACACACGGACCACGGCGTCCAAAAAGTCGAGGAAGACGTTGCGCGTGAATCGGGCCTTCTGCGACTTCCGATACATATACTTCGATAGATGCAGAATTAGTGATTTTTTGACCTTCCGCCGTGACAGGCCTTTCTTTGCTACGCCCCACGTGCCCTCAATGGGATTTGTGTGGGTGCTGGTTTCCGGGTCCTTGAAACGCAGACTGATTTACCCGCAAATGCTTAAAACCCTCCGATTCTAAGCAATTGTAGGTAGACCAACAGTCCGAAATAATCGTAGAACCCGGTAACACGTGTTCTTTGATGCACTGCAACAGCGTTTCTGCCGAACGGTCTTCCACCACACACATAAACACCCTTCCAGTCCCCTTTTCATAGCCACCAAACACCCATTTACCATCCACGCGTTTACCCCTATTATACTTCCTTTTACCAAACTTACTTTTATCTATTTCAACCTAATAACATAATTTAAAAATTTGGACTATTGCTTTTAATTAGTTAAGAAATTGTTAACATATACTTAGTTTGATTTATATCTCATCCTTTTATAATTTTAATATTGTACAAAAGGAGAGAAAAAGGTGCTGGTGGGGAAAAAAAATAGCTGTTACATTTAAAAAAGCTAACTAGTTGCTTCCAACCTTCTGCAGTAGGTTTATTCAACATTAATCGTTTCCATTGCTTTATTGTTTTTATCAAGTGTTGGTGAAGCTTTGACAAATCTTCAGCAAATGGAAGTAATTGTAACTTGTTCCATTTGTTTTCTTCTAATGTTACAAGAGCACGTGATGAAACTTCATTAGCCCATTCCATCTCACAAAGATTTATGAACAGTTCTGAATTTTTTAAAGCTCCTCATTCTGTGTTATTATTGCATCAGATTTTATAATCATAGCACATTTTTTTAATGCATGTCCAATTTTAAGAGCAAGTGATGGTATTGAATATTTGTTAGTACTGAAATTAAACCCACAGAGATCCTTCACAGCAGCAATAATGTTATTAAATTGAGATGGCATAAGACAATCCTTAAGTTCTTGAATATTCTTATCAGTTTTCCACGCAGAAATAAGAAACCTTCCCATTTCACGTAATTTCTCACTTACATACGAGTGTAGATGAGGTTCATAGCCATGCTTTCGGTAAAGTCTAGAACCATACTTTAAAATAGTTGTGTCATTTCGACATGCCAAGTACACAATATCACTGTTCATTCTACTTAAAACATTATTTTTCAAACCCTCTGAAGCGGCTTCAGGTACAGGTAATAGCATCCTTGAGTATGGCTGTGTAATCCTACCTGGCCTTGAGTGATGATTATTTTCATTTCTCTAACCCCTTTTTAAACAATGCATTACACATATCGCATGGTTGATATTTCTCTACTGCATTTCTTAGTTTTTTTAGCAGGGCACTCCTCTCCTTGCATCCTTTCTCCATAGAAAGAAATTTCTGAATTTCAGTTTCATCCTTGCGTCTTCGCTCAAGATGCCTTGGTAGTTTTAACTCTAAACTACCACAGTAAAGGCAGGACTGTCTTTTATCCCATTTGCGAATATTATTTTTGTTATTAGATCTGAAAACTTGTGTGTTGCCTATTGTTTCTGCAATCAAATTAGTTGAAGCTGGCATAATTTTAGTTAAGTTTCTTGAAGAATTGCTAAATGTATTTGCAATGCCACTGTTATTCATGTTACAAGGAGCAAAAGAGTCTATGTCATTATCATAATTTACATCGGAATCATCCTCAACAGGAATTTCTGTCAGATTATTTACACGTTTTACACTCAATTGTGGAAATTTTGTTTTCTTTCGAATTTCTTTTAAGCCTGTTTGCAAAGGATTGTTCAATTTCTTTTCAGTGTCACTGTCATCACTGTTACTACATGGAACATAATCAGACTCTGTATCACTATTATCGTGAGGAACATCGCTATCAAGACTTGATTCAAAATTACCTCGAACAGGATCATTTATTATAGTATTCACAGGGGAATTGACAAGTTGTACAGTACATGTGAAAAAAGTAGCAAAAATTACGTTTTTTCCCGAAATTTTTTCAAAAAATCACTACTATTTTTCAAAATGTCTTGTTTGGTGTCAATTGATGTAAGAGGAAAGGTAGGAGGAAAAGGGGTCGGGGAGGGGGGTAGGCAACAGGCCGGTTCACTGGAAGTGACAATTTGACCCACTACAAACGCTGTGGAAGGGGTCTAGAAAGCCGACTTTCTTAATTAGAATAATCAAACCCAACTTTTTCCACTTTTTTTTAAACATTTTACTCTAAAACTGTCAACCTGACGTTTTCGAAAGAGAAAATAGTTTACATGAAATCTTACATCAATTGACACCAAAAGTATTTTTCTGCTAAAGTTATCGTTATGAATTGAATATCTAAAACATGGTTTAACTTTAAAAATACACAATTTTGGGGGGAAAATAAAAATTGTGCCTCTATATTAACATATTTTTGCCGTGTGTGGGTTATGGCGTCGCTGACACATAGCTTGCGTAGCTTAGGAATGTAACGTTTGTTGGTGAATCTACGCATCACTGAGTCGTTGGCCGGGTCCCAGGAGCCAAGCGCTCCGACGATGATGGCCTCGACGGAGACGTTCTTATAGTCCTTGGAAAGGAGGGTGGCAATGTTGGTGTATTTACGCTTCTTCTCGGCGCGGGCAGTTTCGAAGGCCTGGACCCTGTTTTCGTAAGGGATAGTAATGTCAAGGATGATGGCCTCGTTCTTGCCGTGATGACAAGATCAGGGCGAAGACGTTCGTCGCCGAGGGATTGATTCATAGTGAGGACCTGCCAGTCCCGGCGTTGTGGATGCGGTCAACAATAGCGTTGTGTCGCAAAGTGCGACGCCCCATGTTGGGTTTGCAGAGGCTAAGGACGTGCAATGTTGATTCCACAGAGGCTGGGCAGCGTCGGCATTGGGATAGAGACTTATCCCACGGGGTGTTACCATTAAGACGAAGGAGGTTTAACCTTGCCTTGTGGATAAACCTCCAATCAGCGAACTTCGTGTAATTGCCGGATCGGAGGAAGTGGGAGCTGGCACGATGGAGGGAGGAAACTTCGATTGCCACACCTTGGCTGGGCTTGGCAATCAGCTCCTGGGTCCAGCACGCACGGAGGGACTCCTTGATAGTGCGGCAGATCTTAGTGCGGTCGTTCTGTGTGAGGACCTTGTCATCAATGTGGAGTTCTATGTCAAATAACTCGCGGCATCTCCACTTGATGCCGAGGCGGGAAGTCGCAGATCGGGCATGTGACCAGTTGGATGAGTATGGACAGGATGTATGGCGGAAGCCCTCTTCGTCCTGGACGCCATTGAGAAACGACTCAATAAGGGAGGGGGATGGGTCAAGGCCAGTCCTTTTTCTTGCGTGAAGGAGGAGGTCACCCCAGGCCAGTTCTTGAATCCTTTGGTCCTTAGATGTTAGCAGCTTGAAAGCATTGTCTACCATCATGACGTCTACTTCCTCGGCAAGCTTGGGAATTCCCAGGAGACCAGATTTTGAGGATCCATATAAATATTCGTTAGCTGCGGACTCATTAAGGTAAAGGGTGTCCTTGATGAGCGGACGGATGAAATCGTCAATGACCTTCATGTCGCCTTTTGTCAGTTGTTCTGTCCTCATGTGGAAGACAAAGGCGGGGAAGAAAAAGGTTTTCAGGGCGTCGATACGTTGCCAAGGGGCAAGCTTCGATTTGACAATTTTTTCCCCGAGCAGCATGAAGTCTGGTGGATTGGAGAGGGACCGCCAAGTGAAACCCGACAGGGGTGCCGAAAAAAGAGGATTCTTCACCGTCGAGGAGGGACGGGATGGGGACGTCCGACACGTTGAAGGAGGTGTTTCTAGAACCCACCGGAAAGGCGCCCGAGAGGTGGAACGATGAGCATTTCTTCGGGTTTACTTGAAGGGAGAGGCCGGAAAGAAGCTTGCAAAGCTTGTCGAGTTGTACTTGAAGCAGTTCCGGGGAAGACTCAAGTATGGTGATATCATCGGCGAACGCCAAGACGTGGTGGTCCGGACGGTCGTTCTGGAGGTGTCGGAGGACTGGGTCAATGACTATGTTGAATAGAATGCCGCTAATGGGGCAGCCTTGTCGGACACCAGCGGAGATATTGATCGGGGCAGTGATACCATCACCCGCGATAAATTCCGTGGTGGACTCCGTGTACAGGTCGCCGATGACATCAATGAAGTGCGGTCCGGCTCCGGCCTCTTGAAGCGCGGCTCGAATGGCAAGGTGGGGGATGGACCCAAAAGCATTGGTGAGGTCGACCTGAGCAAAACAGATGGACTCCTTCTCGATCTTGGCAAGGGTCTGGGCTTGATTGATGACAAATCGGTGTTCAAACACACCGTCAAAAGGGAGGAAGCCTTTTTGTGTGAAGGATAGTATGTCGAAGTCTGTCAGCCAGTGCACGAGGCGCGAGGAGAGGCATCCTGTGTACAGTTTCTACAGGGTGTTACATAGAGAGATGGGTCTCCAGTTTTGTAGGTCATCTATATCATCCTTCTTGTGAATGAGGATTGACTTGGATTTTTTCCACGCTGATGGTATGCGTCTTGAGTATAGGCAAAAATTGAAAATCCGCGCTATAATCCGGCAATCAGGATCAGCTTGCTTCAAATTCTCATACGAGAGTCTGTCAGGGCCAGGCGCGGAATTTTCAAATTTGTGTAGCCTGCCTCGGATTTCAGCTGGGGTGAAAGGGGAGGTGTCCATTTCCGGGTGGTTGGTGGGGAATGCGTTCATCAGCACCGATCGGTCAAAGTCCCGCTCTTCAAAGATCTTCTTGAAGTGGTTAAAGACGTCAGCCGCATGTGACAGCGAGAGGAATCTCCCTCCACGATGAGGCGGATAGCACGTCTTCTATTCCTTTTGTAAAGTCGTTGAATTACTCTGCAGTTGCTTGCGTCAATATGTTTTGGTGTGAAATGGGTTGTTTGGTCACCTTGTGGGGGGAGGCCAGAGATGAGACCAATGGCATCTGTAATTTCGCCAATCACTTGTTCGAAGACGCCCCAGGCTTGGCCATCATCCCGGTTCTCGTGAATCTCCTTCAGAATGTCAACGAAGTCCACCAGTGGGAAGTCATCAGCATCATCTGGAGAGGGTGGGGGCGTGAGAGGGGGAGAATCCAGCTAGTCCGCGTGACCAGCATCGTCAGCGGGTAAATCGTTGGAGGAGTCAAGCGGGGGGGATGCCGATGGAGTGGGTCCCTGGGTGGGGTCGTGCGTCTGTGAAGGAGGTTCGTTGCCGGTCTTGTTCCAGTGGGTAGGCCTCCGGATGTTGGGGACAGGTCTTGGGTCCTTGGGGTGGAGGGGTCATTATCCGGGAGATCTTCGAGAGGCTGGAAACGATTGGAGGTCGTGACGCTGTTCGTGTCTTGTGGGACGTGAAGAGCGCTCCAAGCAGGATCTTGTTTGGCCCTCTTCTGGGCGGCGGTGAGTAGTTCTCTTGGTTTCCTGGTCCTGTTTGTGGACTTTTGTGGCAGGGAGATGTTGGGAGTAGCCAGGTTTCTCTTGTGAGCCGCAAGGTGATTAGTGAGGCCTCTCTTGGTGGAACATGAGAAGATGCACGTCTTGCACTTGTAAAGGAGGTTGGATTCGAGGGTGGTAACATGTGGCTGGGATTTGAAACAGATGTGCTCTGAGACCCTGCTTGGGGTTCTTCGCTGGCATAACCGGCACCATTTTTCAGTGTTACGAATTATTATACCGTGGTTGGTGGAGATGTGACGGTTGAGAGACTGTTTGCTGGCAGTCCAGTTTGCAGCGTGGAATAGGGCGCAAGGGCAGTCTTCCTCGGGGCACTTCAGCGAAGGATGGATTGGGAATGACAGGTGAAGTGTGTTTCCAATCCTAGCGGGTAAATTCGGGATGGACGGCGGGTCATTTTCTTTATCTCCCAATGGTGGAGGGTCACGCTTCCTCTGGCGGTTGGTGTTGCCGCCTGCAGCTCTGGGAGGTCGAAGCAGGGGCATGGGCCCGTGGTGGCTCGAATAGGAGTTGCGAGTTGACCGGGGGAGAGCACATATCAGCATACCGGGTAGGTGGAACGGTTTCTGAGCGGTCTTGGGATGTGGAAGGGGCATCCTGTGGTAACGAGGAGGGCAAGCTCGGGTGAGCTGGAGGACTTGAGCTCGGAAGAGAGCAGAGGACTTGGTCTTGGGCCACAAATGTTGGAGGAGGGTCCGTTCCGAAGATACTGGCTTGCTCATCCATGGAACTAGAAAGGCGGGCGAAGCTGAGCTTTTTTTTGGCCATGGAGTTCATCATGTCAAAAGGAGCAGGCGGTGGGCCCATCACACGTTTTCTCTTGGGTAGGTAAAGTCTTTTTAGACGGGGAGCCCGGAAGAGAGGCCGGGCGGAGATGGTCCGACTTGGGAGATGGCGAGGGTGGGACGCTTCTGAAGGGGTCTTCAATTGGAGAAGAGGTTGGGTCGCTAGAGGGGATCTTGTCCTCAGCAAGGGAGGGAGTGGGTGACAGGGATCGAGTAGCGTCTGTCACATGGGTGGCCTGGTCTTCGTGTTCAGGGAGGAGAGAAACTTCACAGGGGGGACACACGGGAGTCTCTAGGGTGTCTTGGCTTTCCTGGAGCTGGAGAGGAGTGACATCACTGGGACTTGGTGCGCGGTCTTGGGACACGTTACCAGAGAACTGTGGTGGAGCCAGGGGCTCGGAAACACAGTGGGAAGAAGGAGACCTTTCACCTGGGCTTGGACTTGGGCAGCATGAGCTTGAGTCCCTTCCCGGAATGAAAGATGGGTCTTCATCGCTGTCAGAGCACAAGAGGGTGAAGACGGGACATAGGGGTGGGTGTCATCAATAGTGGCGGGCTTTCTAGGGATCATCCAGATAGTGGCGTCCAAGGCCTCCAAAGACTCCGCGAAGGCCGTGGGCTGTGGGCCGGCCGCATGTATTTTCCGGAAGCCATTGGTGCGGCCCCGCGTGCGGGAGGCAATGGGTGGAGTAGGGGGTGGACACAGATCTGGGGGTTCCGGTGGTGGAGCAGACATCTTAGGCAGGGTAAGCACACACACAGGGAGTCATCACAGAAAAGTACGGTGGAAAGTCAAAAGAAAATGAAGCACAGGGACTCGCAAAAGGGACGGGCAAGAGCCCCCCGCCACACATCAGACTGCACACTATGGGCGAAAATTCCCGGTCCCGAGGAAGAGAGGAAACAAACAAGCAAAAAAAACACCAAACACCAGAGACGCACACACCAAACACACTTACAACACAAAACCAAGCACCAGAGGCACACAAACCACAAACACACACCACACATACAAAGAAAAACACACAAGAAAACAAACAACACGGAACAGGGACAAGAAAAACACAGAAAGAGCACAAGAAAAACAGACAAAACACAAGAAAAACAAAGCAGACACACAAGAGAAACAAACAAAACAAAAGGAAAACAAACAAAACACGAGAAAAAAAACACAGGAAAAGAACACACAAGGAGAACAAACAAAACACAAGAAAAAAAAGCAAAACACAAACACAAGCAAAACACAAGCAAAACAAAGACAAACAAAACACAAGCAAAACAAACAAAACACAAGCAGAACACAAGCAAACAAAACAACAATTCCTACAAGACCGGGAAGATAAAAAAAACTATCACTCACCCATTTTGCAGTATGCAGTCTTCAGCGGGCGAAGGGCCCCAGGCCAGGGGCCCCTCTAGCCGGCCATCCTACGAGGGTGTACACTCGTAAACAAAAGCACAAAAAAGTACGCACAAAAACACATCCGGTGAGGGTGTACACTCACCAAAACACAACACAATCTTCTTACCCGGAACAGCAACGGGAAGGCACGGCAGAGCAAAAGCTGCGGCAAGGTGCCGTCGCCCTTTCGGCCAAGATCAAATCAGCGTAGCAAAGGGTTCCCAACCGTTAATCCCGTAGGCACTGACGTCGGAACGCACACCAAGCAACTGATAAGAACAGATCTTTTATTTCGGCATGTTTAGTAAAGGGATGGAGAGAATGAAGGAGGAGGAGTTTAGGTGAAGCGTGCCTACTGTTGAGGTCTTGGAAAGTATCAATGAAGGGGAAAAAGTTAAGAGCAGTAAGTAAACTGCTGGTAAGGGGGGTTGATGGAGAGGCCAAGGCGCCTGGAGAGGGATGGAAGAAGGTCCAGAAGAGATTGGAGCTCATCCGGTGATTTGCCTAGGACAAGCAAGTCGTCAGCGAAGGCCAGCACACTGAAGAAGTCCTCAGATGGTGGGGCGGCTTCTTGGATTCCCCGTACCAGTGGGTCGATCACGAGGTTGAAGAGGAGGCCGGAGAGGGAGCAACCCTGCCGGACCCCGTTGCGGACCTCTAGCCGGTCAGTGAGTCCATCGCCAGCGATGAATTCGGTGGAAGTGCCGGAGTAGAGGTCGTGGATCAGGTGGGTGAAGTCCTCTCCAACACCCGCAGTGAGAAGGGCGGTGTCAATGGCCGCGTGGGGCACGGAGCCGAAGGCGTTGGCGAGGTCGATCTGTGCCATGCATAGCTCCTCACCGCTGGTCTTTGTCCGACGTATCTCCCTGGAGACGAGGAAGTGGTGCTCGAAAGTTCCATCAAAGGGCAGGAACCCTTTCTGCGCGTCCGAGAGCACACCCTCGCTGGAGAGCCAGGTGGTAAGGCGGGAGGCGAGGCATCCAGTGAGGAGCTTGTAGAGCGTGGCACAGAGAGAGATCGGACGCCAGTTGGAAATATCATCCAGGTCCCCCTTCTTGTGGATGAGGATGGTTCTCGACGTCTTCCATTGGCATGGGTTGCGTTTGGCGCGCAGGCAGACGTTGAGGACCTTGGCGATGGCGGTGCAGGATGGGTCCACCTCTTTCAAATGGGTGTAGGAAATCCTGTCAGGGCCAGGGGCAGAATTTTCGAATTTGAAGAGGCGGGCTTTCACCTCATCCGGGGAGAAGGGGTCCATGGGGACGGTGGAGCGGCCTGCAGCTTGACTGAAGATCGACGGGTCGTATTCAGAAGGGGAAAACACCCCCTGGAAGTGGTTGGTGATAGTGCTCCCCTCAAGGTGACACCGGGTTCCCTCACCTTCAGTAATGAGCCGGATGGCACGGCGTCGGTTCCGCTTGTAGAGGCGTTGAATAGTGCGGTGGTCTCCGGCGTCGGTGGTGGTTGGCTGGGAGTTCCCGGTGTCGTCACGTGGTGGTGGGAGGTTAACGACTTCGCCAATCCTGGCGGGGATCTCATCGAGGAGGGCCTCAAACTCACTCAAGCGAGAGTCGCTGAGGGTCGCAGCACTGGTGAGGAGGTCGTTAAGGGGGGGGGATGAAGTCGTCCAGTGGGAGAGGGTCATCGTCATCACGCGGGGGTGAAGGAGGATGGGTGGACGGGTGTTGGAGGTCATCAAATCCAGCCACTTGGTCCGCCATAGAGGAGAGGAGTTGAGATGGGGATGTGGCCTGAGACGAGGAGTGCGGCACGCTGGAAGCAGTCAAGGGGTTCGGGGTGATGTTTTGGCGCATCTCCTCGATCACAGCTGGGTCGACATCTGAATCGGAGTAAGAGGTGGTGCGGGCTCTGCGTCGACGCAGTCTCTTCCTCTTGGGTGGAGGGGCAGGTCTGCTTCCACGATCCATTCAGCCATCTCATCCAGAGTCCCTGCGCGTGCGGCCAGCGCAGCTCAGGGGGAGGGTGGGAGATGGCAGCGGGTGGGAGCTGTCTTCAGGCGTGGGCAAGGGCAGGGGGCCAGGGACGAAGTCCAGCTGACTGCTGGCGGCGTTTGACCGGACCCACTCGGTGGTAGAACGAGGGTTGTCTGGGCGCGCTGGCCTCACTTAGCTGGATCTGCCAAATGGACGTGGTGGTATGGAGGCTGGAGTTGAGGTCCCGTCCCCGTCTTCTCTGGTTGGGGTGGAGGTCGGCACTAGCAAAAGGGCGGCGAGGGACCCGCAGTTCCTCGTTCCTGTGCGCAGCACCGTGGTTCCTTAATTGGCGTCGGTTGAGGCATTGGAACGTGCATAGCTCACACTTGAAGGCAAGGTCAACTTCTGGCTGGAATGTGGGGTCCTGATCCATAAAGCAGGGGTGGTAGGAAATCCGTTCCGGGCAGACTGCGGGGCAGACAGCGCACCATTTCTTGACGTGCGAGATTGAGGTGTGGTGGTCAAGACGGAGGTGGCGCTTGAGGGGCTGGATGAGGGTGTTCCAGGTGCCGCTGGCAAAGACACTTGGGCAGCCCGATTCGGTGCACAGGAGAGTGCGGGCCATCGGGAAGGAGACGTGGAGGGAATGCCCTTTCCTAGTGCAAACGACGGGGGCATCATCCAAATCTTCCTCGGGACAGCGTGCGGCAGACAGCTTGTGGTTGCCGGAGGCACTTCCTGGTGGTCCGCCACGCCGGGGGGCGGTGGCTTGCTGGCGGGATGGTGGGTTGCTGCTGCGAACCCTCTGATGCTGGAAGAGGTTCTGGGAGTCGGGAGATGCGGCAGCGACAAAGCCGTGGGCAGCAGGCGGGGGCGGGAAGGCAGGGGTGTTGGGTGCGCCACCAGTAGCATGAGCAGGGCGATTCTCAAGGCCGGGGGTGGGATCACGGTGGTAGGAAGAGGTGAAGATCTCTTTCTGGATGATCACACTGGCGGTCTTTCCAGAGTGGGCGAACTCCCAATAGAGATCGCGCGTCATTTCATCTGGAAATGGGTCAGCCTTGCAGGTGCCGCACGGGAAGACTGTCTTGTTGGGTGGTGGGGCATGATGGCGCTTGGGGTGGGCAATGAGGGCACCGGCAAAGGTGGTTGCCGACGAAGGGCCAGGATTGACCGAGGCATGATGGACGGTCGGGGTCGCGTTGGGGGTCACTTGTCTGTGAGTGGCCTTGTGACGACGAAAGGCGGGGTACTTTGCAAATTTCCAGCCGCAGGCGCTGCAGGTGAATGCCTTGTCCTTTGGTCTGGCGATGAAGATGGAAGGGTCCACAGGGGTGGTGTTTCCAAGTGAGGAGATGGCCTTTGGGGCGGGATCCGACCGGGTGCCAGATGCAGGAGAGGGGTTGGTGGAGGAAGCAGCGGGGGCTGTGGGTGGAGGAGATAGGGATTCGTCCGACTCCAGCACATAGAGGTGGACCTCGGCGAGGTGGGCATCACAATCCGCGGCATTGGCGAATTTCCTCTCGCAGAAGTCACAAGTCCAGGTTTCTTTGGGAGTGGGCGATGTGTTGGGAGCGATTGGGGGCTCCGGGATGCACTCCTTCAGGGGTGGTGGCAGGGTCTTCATTGAGGGTGGAGAAAGGCTGGTCGGCGGGGCGAAGAAGGGGGGCCTCCGGCGAACAACGGGCGTCCTGGAACTGGGATGGGCAGAGAATCTGGTCCCATTCGGGTAGGCCGAGGGTGGTGGGCTCCACGGCAGCATTCTGAGCGGAAGGGGTGGTGGGGGAGGTGGTCTCGGGAGGAGATGGGTCCACGGTTGCAACTACCGTGGAGGGCGTCCTCAGCAGAGTCCCCAGGGTGTCTTCGAATGATGGGAGGGGGTTGGTTTGGGACGGGCGAAACATCGGGCTCCACATCGTGTCACTCCTGGGGGAGGTGGACGCAGATGGGGTGGCTGGAATGGCATCGGCTCCATGGTCACACGGGGATGGGGTGGGGTCGGGTTCCGTCTCAGAGGAGGGAATGGAACGAGAAGGGAGTCTCGGGGTCTCGGACCTGGAGTAGGTAGCCCTCTGGGAAAGGGACCGGGAGAAGACCAGGCTCCAGTTTTCATCCAGGGGAGGAGACGAGGGGGAGGTCATGAGTCCAGAGGTGGAAATCTTTGGTCCAGCGGGGGAGATCTTGAGTCCAGAGGAAGAGTCCCTGGGTTCCGGGGTGGCGGCGGCATGGGTGCCCGGCACGGGAACGGGGTCCGAGGGAGGCTCCGGGATCTCAATGACCACGGAAGGGGACCAAGAGGCACAGGGTGGCATCACTGGGGGTTCGCATGGCACAGTCTTGCCCCTGGTGCGAGAGGCAACCGGGGGGGTTGCCTGGAGGATGAGAGTTTTCATCACAGGGAGTTCACCGGGTACACAAACACTGGGTGGACATGACGACACAGGACTTGGACAAAACACAGGACTTGGACATCAAAACTGGGCACAAACACTTGGACATCGAAGCTTGGCACAAGACAGGAACATCAGCACACAGCAGGAAAAAAGTCCTCCCATGTGGCACTTACTCGCCACTGAAGCAAAAAGAAAAAACTGGGTCGGGGCGCTGAGGGGCAAAAAAACTGGGGAGGCTGAACCCAAGCCTGGCAGAAAAAACCAGGCGAGAACAAGCCTTTCGTACCGGTAGAGCGCTAATCCCGGAGGCGCTGAAACCTCTACCAGTACTGCCAGGGGTTCCCCGAGAAGAAATCCGCACCAGGGGGCGCGTCAATATTCCCAAAGAAGCACACCAGTGGGGCTCCCCTAGGTTCTCCCTCCTAGGGGAGAAAGAAAAACACCCACGAAAAAACTTCAATAAAAAACAAACAAGGGGGAGACTGCCCTAAGGTAGGTTTAATTCCCATCAAGCAGCACCACGGTGTTAAAAAGGGAAAAAATTAATCCCGGGTTTTCGGCGAGCCAAATGCACAAGGAACGAGCTGTGCCCCGGGATAGAAAAAGGGAAAAAATTAGAGATCAAAAGGAGAAATCGCTCTCACAAACACAATCAAACACACACACAATCATAAAATGCGTCACAAAAAAGCGAGCCAACAGTCAAGCGAGTAGGGTCGACCTACGAAAAATAGGAACTTCCTTTCACACAAATCTGCTCAGACACAACCCAATGTAACCAATATCGAAAAAATATAGGAATCACACATTAAACTAATAAGAACAGATCTTTTATTTCGGCATGTTTAGTAACGGGATGGAGAGAATGGAGGAGGAGTTTAGGTGAAGCGTGCCTACTGTTGAGGTCTTGGAAGGTATCAGTGAAGGGGAAAAAGTTAAGAGCAGTAAGTAAACTGCTGGTAAGGGGGGGACATGCCTCCATAAAATCACTGCCGATCAGCGTTTATTAGATTTCAAAAACAGTATATACAAGTGAAGCGGGGGGCCGCGCCCTCTCCACAGGCGGAGGAAACGCATACATGGGGAGGTGGATGGTTACAGTGAAGATTGGGGGGTGCCCTCTCCCCAGTCGGGAGGAATGCACTGACACTGGGCAGGCCGGGCATGGGGCCATCAACAGGCAGTGGATTGTCCGAGAGAGAGTCTGTTATCGTGGGGTTTTGCGGCATAGAGAGAGTCTATGGGGTGGGGTTGAGAATGGCCTCATCTATGATACGCTGGAACCGTGTATCAAATGAAGAGGGAGGTCCTTCAGCCTCCGGGTCCGGGGCTGGTGAGACTTGGGGGCAGACGGTGGTCTGTCAGGGCGGGCGGGCAGTTTCTGCAGACGGGCAGGGGGTGGGGCGGCTCCTTGGGTGCGGGGCACTGGTGCCGGTGGGGCACGGGGCTTGTGCGGGGAGGTCAGTGGTGGCGTCGGCGGCTCGGAGACTGGGGTGGATGAACCTGGCCTGGTCAGGGAGACTCCCCCGGACGTGCTGGTGGAAGATGTCGCACGTGTGGGACAGGACATCAGTGCAAATGAGTCTCCGCAATTTATTGGCGAAACGCTTGTTGACGAATTTGCGGAGGACCTTGTCATTTGCCCTATCCCACGATCCGAGGGCTCCGACGATGATGGCCTCATTATGGACATTGGCGAAAGTACGTCGCAGGTTGTTGCAGACCTGGACGTACTTGGCGGCCTTGTCACGTCGGGTGTTAGCGAACGCCGTCAGTCTATTTTCGTAGGGGACGGCGACGTCAATGAGGATGGCTGTGTCTCCTTGTGTGAGGACCAGGTCAGGGCGAAGGCTGGAGCCGTCGACGTCCTGGTTGCGTCCCATGACGCGGAAGCCTCTGCGGCGGGCCTTGATGAGGCGGTCAAGGACAGCGTCATGTCTTTTGGTCCGGAGGTGGAGAAGAGGGCGGCAAGTCGAGACGACGTGGTGGAGGTTTTCGGTGTGGTGTCCACATCGTCGGCAGGACTTGTCAATCTCTTCATGGTGGGAGGAGCGGCGCTGGGCGTTGAGGCTGCAGAGGTTTAGCCGAGCCTTGTGGATGAATCGCCAGTCACAGAACCGGATATTTTCTCCAGTCCTGATGAACTGGTTTCCCCACTTGGAATTGGCGACGCACTCCATCGCGATGCCCTGACTGGGATATTCATGGAGTTTCAGGGCACGCTCGGAGCGGATGGCGGTCTTGATGGACCTCTGCAGCATCCTGCGGTCGGCTGGCTGGAGGGTATTTTCCTGGAATGTGGCGGAGATGGATCCCCACTCCGGGCAGCTCCAGGTAACAGCCAGCCTCCTGGAGGCGTTGCGGGCCGCAGACCAGGTGGAGGATATGTTGCTCCTCCCTCGGTGGAAAGGCGGGTCGCACGATCCGGACAGGAAGGCCTCGACTTGGCCTGGGGTGGCATCGGGTCGGGAATCGAAAGTGGAGGTCCTGGCTTCTATCTGGTCCGCGAGGTCGGACCAGGCGATGTTTCGGACACGTGGGTCCCTGGAGGTCAGCAGCTTGAAGGCCGAGTCCACCAGGACGACGTCATGTTCATCTTCAAGGCACGGGAGACCAAGGCAACCAGCATCCGATGCACCATATATGTAGTGGTTGCTGGCAGCGGAAGCTGGGCCGACGAGGTTGAGGGTGACCTTGACGAATTTCCGAACTTCGTCGTCAATCTGGTGGAGCTGTTCCTTGGAGAATTGGCCCGTTCTCATGGCAATGTTGAGGGTCGGGAAGAAGAAGGACTTCAGTGCGTCGATCCTCTGCCGGGGCAAGGCAAGACTCGCCGATCTTTTTGGCAAGTGCGAGAATTTTCTCCACTTCCTCGGTATTCTGGAACAGTTGGAAGCCAATTGGGGTACCGAGGAAGGAGGCAGGAACGTGGTCGGGAATGACCTCCAGGGGCTGGTCGTCAATGACGAAGCTGGTGGTCCGGTGGACGCGAGGAGTGGTTCCAGAGAGGTGTATGGAGCGGCACTTTGCGGGGTTGATGGAGAGGCCAAGGCGCCTGGAGAGGGATGGAAGAAGGTCCAGAAGAGACTGGAGTTCGTCTGGTGATTTGCCTAGGACCAGCAAGTCGTCAGCGAAGGCCAGCACACTGAAGAAGTCCTCCGATGGTGGGGCGGCATCTTGGATTCCCCGAACCAGTGGGTCGATTACGAGGTTGAAGAGGAGGCCGGAGAGGGGGCAACCCTGCCGGACCCCGTTGCGGACCTCTAGCCGGTCAGTGAGTGAATTCGGTGGAAGTGCCGGAGTAGAGGTCGTGGATCAGGTGGGTGAAGTCCTCTCCAACACCCGCAGTGAGAAGGGCGGTGTCAATGGCCGCGTGGGGCACGGAGCCGAAGGCGTTGGCGAGGTCCATCTGTGCCATGCATAGCTCTTCACCGCTGGTCTTCACCGCTGTCCGACGTATCTCCCTGGAGACGAGGAAGTGGTGCTCGAAAGTACCATCAAAGGGGAGGAACCCTTTCTGCGCGTCCGAGAGCACACCCTCGCTGGAGAGCCAGGTGGTAAGGCGGGAGGCGAGGCATCCGGTGAGGAGCTTGTATAGCGTGGCACAGAGAGAGATCGGACGCCAGTTGGAAATGTCATCCAGGTCCCCCTTCTTGTGGATGAGGATGGTTCTCGACGTCTTCCATTGGTATGGGATACGTTTGGCGCGCAGGCAGACGTTGAGGACCTTGGCGATGGCGGTGCAGGAAGGGTCCGCCTCTTTCAAATGGGAGTAGGAAATCCTGTCAGGGCCAGGGGCAGAATTCTCGAACTTGAAGAGGCGGGCTTTCACCTCATCCGGGGAGAAGGGGTCCATGGGGACGGTGGAGCGGCCTGTAGCTTGGCAGAAGATCGACTGGTCGAATTCAGAAGGGGAAAACACCCTCTGGAAGTGCTTGGTGATGGTGTTCCCCTCAAGGTGACACCGTGTTCCCTCACCTTCAGTAATGAGCCGGATGGCACGGCGTCGGTTCCGCTTGTACAGGCGTTGAATAGTGCGGTGGTCTCCTGCGTCGGTGGTGGATGGCTGGGAGGTCACGGTGTCGTCACGTGGTGGTGGGAGGTTGACGACTTCGCCAATCCTGGCGGTGATTTCATCGAGGAGGGCTTCAAACTCACTCCAGCGAGAGTCGCTGAGGGTCGTAGCACTGGTGAGGAGGTCATTAAGGTGGGGGATGAAGTCGTCCAGTGGGAGAGGGTCGTCGTCTTCACGCGGGGGTGAAGGAGGATGGGTGGACGGGTGTTGGAGGTCAACAAATCCATCCACTTGGTCCGCCAAAGAGGAGGGGAGTTGAGATGGGGATGTGGCCGGAGATGGGGAGTGCGGCACGCTGGAAGCAGTCGAGGGGTTCGGGGTGATGTTTTGGCGCATCTCCTCGATCACAGCTGGGTCAACATCAGAATCGGAGTAAGAGGTGGTGCGGGCTCTGCGTCGACGCCGTCTCTTCCTCTTGGGAGGAGGGGGCAGGTTAGCTTCCACGATCCTTTCAGCCATCTCATCAAGCGTCCCTGTGCGTGCGGCCAGCGCAGGCTCAGGGGGAGGGTGGGAGGCGGCAGCGGGTGGAGGGTGGGGGCTGTCTTCAGGCGTGGGCACGGGCAGGGGGTCGGGGACGCAGTCCAGCTGGCGGCGTTTGACCGGACCCATTCGGTGGTGGAACGAGGGTTGTCTGGGCGCGCTGGCCTCACTTGGCTGGATCTGCCTGATGGACGTGGAGGTAAGGGGGGCTGGAGGCTGGAGTGGAGGTCGGCACTGGCAAAAGGGCGGCGAGGGACCAGCAGTTCCTCATTCCTGTGCGCAGCACTGTGGTTCCTTAATTGGCGTCGGTTGAGGCATTGGAACGAGCATAGCTCACACCTGAAGGCAAGGTCAACTTCTGGCTGGAATGTGGGGTCCCGATTCGCGAAGCAGGGGTGGAAGGAAATCCGTTCCGGGCAGACTGCTGGGCAGACAGCGCACCATTTCTTGACGTGTGAGATAGGGGTGTGGTGGTCAAGACGGAGGTGGCGCTTGAGGGACTGGAGGAGGGTGTTCCAGGTGCCGCTGGCGAAGACACTTGGGCAGCCCGATTCGGTGCACAGGATAGTGCGTGCCATCGGGAAGGAGACGTGGAGAGATAGCCCCCTCCTGGTGCAAACGACGGGGGCGTCATCCAGATCTTCCTCGGGACAGCGTGCGGCAGACAGCTTGTGGTTGCCGGAGGCTCTTCCTGGTGGTCTGCCGCGCCGGGGGGCGGTGGTTAGCTGGTTGGGTGGTGGGTTGCGGCTGTGAACTCTCCGATTCTGGAAGAGGTCCTGGGAGTCGGGAGATGCGGCAGCGATATCGCCGTGGGCAGCAGGTGGGGGTGGGAAGGCAGGGGCGTTGGGTGCGCCACCAGTAGCGCGAGCAGGGAGGGTCTCAAGGTCGGGGTAGGGATCACGGTGGAAGGAGGAGGTGAAGATCTTCGCTTTCTGGATGACCACTCTGGCGGTCTTCCCAGAGTGGGCGAACTCCAAATGGAGATCTCGTGTCATTTCGTCAGGAAATGGTTCAGCCTTGCAGACGCTGCACGGGAAGACCTTCTTGTTGGGAGGTGGGGCATGATGGCGCTTGGGGTGGGCAACGAGGGCACCGGCAAAGGTGGTTGCCGACGAAGGGCCAGGATTGACCGGGGCATGGAGGACGGCCGGGGTCGCGTTGGGGGTCCCTTGTTTGTGGGTGGCCTTGTGTCGACGAAAGGCAGGGTACTTAGAGAATTTCCAGCCGCAGACGCTGCAGGAGAATGCCTTGTCCTTTGGTCTGGCGATGAAGGTGGGAGGGTCCAGAGGGGTGGTGTTTCCAAGTGAGGAGGTGGCCTGTGGGGTGGGATCCGACCGGGTGCCAGATGTGGGAGAGGGGTTGGTGGGGGAGGCAGCGGGGGCTGTGGGTGGAGGAGACAGGGAATCGTCCGACTCCATCACAAATAGGTGGACCTCGGCGAGGTGGGCATCACAGTCCGAGGCCTTGGCGAATTTCCTCTCGCAGAAGTCGCAAGTCCAGGTTTCCTCGGGAGTGGGCGATGTGTTGGGAGCGATTGGGGGCTCCAGGGTGGACTCCTCCAGGGGTGGTGACAGGGTCTTCATTGGGGGTGGAGGAAGGCTGGTCGGCGGGGCGAGGAAGGGGCCCTCTCGCGGACACTTTATCGTCTGGAACAGGGGGGGGCTCAAGATCGGTCTCCAATCAGGTGGGGCCGGGTGGGAAGCCATTCTGGTGCCCTCATCCTGGGCAAGGGTGATGGGGGGGTGGTGGAATGGGGATCTTCAGCGGTGTTGTGGACACCTTTTCGCCGTTGGGGCGGGTCTCGCTCAGCAGGAGTTCCAGCGTGGCCTCGAAGGAGAGGAGGGGGGTTAAAGGCGAGGCTCCAACTCGTGTTGACTCCTGGGGCAGTGGCCGGGGTAGGTGAGGGAGATCTTGGGCAAACTGGGAGGAGGGCCGGGGGCGTCGCAGGATATGGAGGGGATCCCGGGACGAGTGTTGGTAGAGGGAGGGTGATCTTCTGGGCTTGTTCCGTCTCAGAGGAGGGAATGGAGCGAGAAGGGAGTCTCGGGGTCTCGGACCTGGAGTAGTTGGCCCTCTGGGAAAGGGACCAGGAGAAGACCAGGCTCCAGTTTTCGTCCAGGAGAGGCGAAGAGGGGGAGTTCTTGGGTCCAGGTGAGGAGGCAGTGTGGGTGACTGGCACAGGGACAGAGTCCGAGGGTGGTTCCATGGTGACAGGGGGTGGCTGTGGGGCACCCGGTGGTGTCACTGGGGGGTCGTGAGGAACTGTCTTGCCCCTGGTGCGAGAGGCAACCGGGGGGGGGGTGCCTGGGAGAGTTTTCATCACTGGGTGGGGCACTGGTAACACAAGCACAGGTGGAACATGATGACACAGGATAAGGACGACACACAGGAAAAGGACAAAACACAGGACTTGGACATCAGACTTGGGCACAAACACTTGGTCATCAAACTTGGGCACAAACACTTGGTCATCAAAATTGGGCACAAACACTTGGTTAACACAGCTTGGCAAAAGTCGGGAACGTCAGCACACAGTAGGAAAAAAGTCCTCCCTTGTGGCACTTACTCGCCACCGAAGCAAAAAAGAAAAAACTGGGTCGGGGCGCTGAGGGGCAAAAAAACTGGGGAGGCTGGACCCAAGCCTGGCAGAAAAAACCAGGCGAGAACAAGCCTTTCGCACCGGTAGAGCGCTAATCCCGGAGGCGCTGACCTCTACCAGTACTGCCAGGGGTTCCCCGAGAAGAAATCCGCACCAGGGGGCGCGTCAATCTTCCCAAAGAAGCACACCAGTGGGGCTCCCCTAGGTTCTCCCTCCTAGAGGAGAAAGAAAAACACCCACGAAAAAACTTCAACAAAAAACAAACAAGGGGGATACTGCCCTAAGGTACCCAGCTAAAAATAAACTGCAGTTTTTCTGCAGAAGTGAAGTGATTTTGAAGTATTTCTGCAGTCAACTACATATTTTCTGCAGAAGAATGTCGACTGTAAAAAAACTTCGGATATTTTGCAATGAAATCTAAAGTT